>HG992268.1:7257170-7942170 GCA_905220585.2 Nymphalis polychloros | reverse complement strand
CCTACCTACCTACCTACCTACCTACCTACCTACCTACCTACCTACCTACCTACCTACCTACCTACCTACCTACCTACCTACCTACCTACCTACCTACCTACCTACCTACCTACCTACCTACCTACCTACCTACCTACCTACCTACCTACCTACCTACCTACCTACCTACCTACCTACCTACCTACCTACCTACCTACCTACCTACCTACCTACCTACCTACCTACCTACCTACCTACCTACCTACCTAGCCACGTGAAATCTTTACTGTCGTAAATACATACGAATGTACGTATTTCATTACATTTTTAAAGTTATTTGACATTTTGCTAATAAACTTTTACTTAATTCGATATTGGACGCTTGTAACCTATGTTTGAATTGTTAGGCGCGTAGATAGTGAATTCAAAGCAGAACCACAAGGGGCTCAAGAATTCCCCCTGAAATAGTCCACGTCGGATTTCTATGTTTTCTATTTCTAAGCAAGCGTTACCATTATACAATTTGAGAGTGGTTTTCCATTGAAGCATTGTATTTTTTAGGAATTTTATTATGACCGGATCAATTTTTTTTTTTTATAATGTTCAAGTATGTATATGAGCAAGCTATGAGGTACTGAGTCAAAGGCTTTTTTGATAACCGCTTGCTTAGAAACAACTATATCAATAGTTAACTGTTCCTTGCAACCTAAACCACCCTTCTTACATCCTTTAAGCTGTTCCGTTAAAATATTTTGTGAGATCGCATTACTATAAATTAATTGGTTATTCTTATATATAAGATCATTACATCTGGTCTATATTTAGCAGGATTTTTTGATCAGTTCGGACTTTGGATATCATATATGTTGACCCTAGTGAGGCGTCGTTTTAGGGTTTTTTATAAATTAATTATGTTCATATGAGTAAGTAAAAATGGATGTAAATAAGTAAACTTTTTATACCAGTAGTTGTGGGTTTTGTCAGAACCAGTAGCTTTCCAATTGTGTGTTTTGTTTATAACTTGTTTCAGTGTATCAATATTAATTTCTTCAAATCTCATTTCACGTAAATGTTCTAATGGCTCTCTATCCTGCTTTACCCAATCTGTATCAATTTTTTGAATGAGACCATAATATGTTAGACCAAAATTGATACAGATTTTTTACTTCTGGTATATCACATATATAAAAAATAGATATTCACATAAAATACTTATAGAAGAGTACTCTAAAAATGTAGGGTGGTGTGCCATCCGGCCCTACAGATTTTTTCGGCTTAAGCTGTTTAAGAGCGTGCCTTACTTCGTCCAACGTCAGCCGGTCCAAGTGTACTCGTGCCGCTCCATTCTCCCCCTCCCCCGCCCGCTTACCTCGCTCTGTGTTATAGACCGAATGGAAGTAGCTAGCAAATTCTATAGCGCATTGTTGAGAAGTTAACGATATCCCTTTCTGTACAATTGTTTGCGAACCTCTGGAACCTTTTTTTCGATCTTATATAATTCCAGAACGATAATGGATCTTTCAGCAACTGACTGAACACGTTGCCGATAGTTTCTGTGCTCTAGTATTATCATGTTTTTACCTTTGACCTACACTGAGCAAACGTTTCGTAATCATCAGGCGATTTAGTCACCTTATACTTTCGGTGTAGATCTGCCTTAGATTTAATGTTGCGAATTATTTCACTTGTGTACCACTCGGGGTAAATGTACCTCGGGGTAACAGGACTTCGCTTTTTTTCTCGGTACACAGTCATTGATAATAGAATTAACAGTTTAATAAAAGTAGTTTAAGCTTTCCTCTAAATTTAATTTATACATAGGAGCCCAGTCTATGGCTGCAATTTGTAAATATAACTGTGGAAAGTCTGCCTTGTAAAAATTCCAACCAATAGGTGGCTGTGCGATCGGTTCAGTAGTAGTTGGTTCGTCCGTGTCAACAAGTCGGCGCGTTTTCAGTGTCACCGCCACCTCAAGCGGCGGGTGGTGCGCATCCACCGGCACCAGAGGCGCCCCCGCCACGCGCACCCGCACACCCGCACCCTCCGATAGTGTACTCAAAACGAGATCCAAGCACCTATTATTACAGTTCCCTATAGTGTTACTCTGAGTGAACCCACAATACGTTTGAAAGTACTCATAATAATTAATAATATTTGATGGACAAATTAAAATCACCTAATACCATTTCGCTATAACTATTACAAAAAAAAAAATTCAATGATTCTAAACAAAGTCATATACTCATTTTCACTACTACCGGGCGGTATGTAAACTACGCATAGTAAAAACAAAAATCTTTCGCACATGAATACGGCCGCACATACCAGTTCGAACGCTTGAGCATCGATGTTGACGTCACAATGCAGTTGCACTCGACGTTGTTCAAAAAGCGGTGTGGCCACGAGAAACGCGCCGCCCTGTTTACGTCCATCCGCTCGGTCACACCTTACAATCTTGTACCCGGGTGGAATTAACTCTGCGTCGCGAATAGTTTCATTGCAGCCTGTTTCTGTAATGGCGAACAAATCCGCATTTGAGGATGAAACACCTGAGTAAAAGTCTTCTAACATGGTTCTTAGCCCCCTAACATTCTGATAAAAAATTTTAATCGTTCTATTTCGACTTTTTATCGTTTTCTGTTTCTGGGTGATTGGCTGATCTACAAAACCACACCCATTCGCAGAATCCAATGTTAATCGGCCAATTTTCTGATTGACATAATTGGTCGTACTTACTTTCTGGAACACCTATTATAAAGGAAGCATAATCCCTTTCTGTCTTATGCTTTATTTTCTCTACTCTGATTGGCACATCCTCACCATAAATATTGTTGATGTATTTTGCTAAATTATCTGCTGTAGTTTCCTTCTGTAAACGCCAAACATGCAAAAACTTCTTTCTTTCGGTTCCTTGGATTTCTCCCGTATTTGTGCTTCCTCCTCTTTTCACTTCACTATTGAGGTATCTACTTTTTTTTCTGTTTGCGACTGTCCAGCTTCCCTCTCCTTCTTGTTTTTTCTTCTCAATAATCTGATTAGACTTGTGGATTATATTTTCCCTATTTATTTGCTGAATTCTTTCCTCATTAATATTACGATCGGCTATTCTTGTCGGTTTCGTGGCCCCCCACGCTCCTTAGGTGTTATTCCGCTGTTGTTTTTCCGAACTACCTGCTTTTGATTTTTCTTAACTGCATTTACAAAAGAACTCACGGGCACGGTTTGTACTTGATTTGGCTCCTTATTATTTGTTTCACTGCTACTAGAGCCAGCCTGAGTACTTGCCTTTCCTTCTATTATAGCTTTAAATTCAGACTAACAAATCTACTTTGCTTGCTTTTTCTAAAACTACCTTCATAGTATTTCTCATCTGTTGAAGGACTATTGTCCTTTACTGGGCGGTATGTTCAGACGTCAACTATATTTTATAAGTCAGTCGTAATAAATCTTGGCATAGAACGGCTGTTTTATTAAAATCAATTAATATAAATAAATGAGATACAGTCCAAATAAACTCTAATAACCATCGATATGATTTAAAATTAACTCGTGTCAATTACACTAATGTTTATACACATCTTATTCGTAACTGTTACATAGTTACGATGTGACATAGTGTGCAATGGGATATGACTGTCGTTGGTGTAGTGGTTAGATATGAGGGCGCAAACCCAGTGATCTTGGGTTCAATTCCCAAGTCGGGCCAATAAATAGTTATTGGGTTTTTCTGTCAGAAAATTCTCAGTAGCAGCCCGGAGTCTGGAAGTTAGAAGTGTGTACACTCCCGTGCCTCGAAAAGCACGTTAAGCCTGCGTCTGAACTCTTTCCGGTCGTGTCAGATTATGAGAGCTAGGGAATAGTGAGTGCACCTGTGTTTGCGCACACACTTGTGCACTAAAATATCTCCTGCGCACTTGGCTAATTTCTCTTGAGATTGGCCGCCGTGGCCGAAATTGGTTCGGAAGACTATTATTATTTTTAGTGAGATATTTTGTTTATATCTAATAATGTCTATTCTTCCGAACATAATTCCGATTATAAATTCGACACAGACTATCTTAAATTATTAGAAAATTATAGTCTATGCTTAAATCGGCCGGCTTTAGACAAATATACTATACTTAAAAAACTAAAAAGTATAGATATCAATAAGGGTGCTGGTCCTGATGAAATTCCACCGATATTTATCGCTGCCTGCTCTTGTGAATTGGCTCATCCACTCTCAATAATTTTCAACAAGTCATTAGAGTCTGGAGTCTTCCCTTCAATATGGAAAGTTGCAAAGGTGGTACCTGTTTACAAATCGGATGACAAATCATCTATATCTAACTATAGACCAATCTCAATTTTAACAACATTCGCAAAAATATTCGAGTCATTAATTTGTCCATATATTAATAACCACCTCAAATTATATTTAAACGACCATCAACACGGATTTGTTATATCTCGATCCACCAATTCAAATCTGGTTCCATTTACAGAACTATTAATAGATGCCATAGATTCGGGTCATCAAGCTGATGTAATATACACCGACTTCAGTAAGGCATTTGATAAAGTTTCTCATAATATTTTAATTTTCAAACTTCGTGCATACGGTATTTCTGGTTCTTTCCTTAAGTGGTTGAGTTCATACCTAAAAGACTGACAATTCTTTGTCGTAGTAAATGGTTATGAGTCGACTCTGCAAAAAATATCCTCAGGTGTTCCTCAAGGTTCCCATTTGGGACCAGTGTTGTTCAATTATTTTATAAATGATGTTCCAAACTGTTTTCTTTTCTCTGACGTCTTTATGTTTGCTGATGATTTAAAGTTTGTCAGTATAATTAAGTCTAATGAAGATTCTATACGTTTACAAAGCGACATTAATAGGCTCATACTATGGTGCAAAATAACGGAATGTACTTAAATTCTAAAAAGTGCTATCATATTAAATTAATAACTACATTAATAATGATAAAATAAAGGAGGTAGATCAAATTCGCGACCTCGGTGTGTTATACGATAAAAAATTAACTTTTATACCTCATCTGGATTCTATAATAAAAAAAGGTTCTTGCATGCTAGGGTTTGTCCTAAGAAATTGTAAGGCGTTTCGTGACAACAAAACTAAAATAATAATTTATAATAGCTTGATTCGTAGTATCTTGGAATATTGTTGTGTGGTCTGGAGGCCACACTATGCCACACATTCACTGCGACTTGAGCGTATTCAAAAACGATTTGTAAGGCACCTTGCGGTTCAAAATGGCATAGCCATAAAGATACGCTCTTACAAATGTCGCCTTAAGCACTTTAGCATGAAGTCCCTAGCCAATCGCAGGCATATACTGGAAGCAAAGTTTGCGGGTAAAGTTATTCGCCACAGAATTGACTGTCCCCAGCTCCTGGGGCTATTCAAATTGCGTGTACCCTCTAGGCTTCCTCGCAGCCCAATTACACCACTCTGTCCACCCCGTAGAAAGACTGTGTTAGGCACCAACTCTCCCTGTTCGAGATTATGTAAAACGATAAATGCTTGCAGTGATCAAATCGATGTCCATTTTGATTCCCTCTCAAGGTTGAAATCAACTTGTGCTGGCTTGTCTGACTTTGAATAACAAAATAACTGATTGTTATTTGATTGATTTTTGATTGTGAAACACTTTTTCTGAAACACATTGTTATTTGTAAAACTTTCTTTTTTTGTCACAGATTTTCTTTAATTGTTGTAATTAGGCTTAAGTTTAAGTTTATCTATATTTAGTGTTGCATGAGTTTGCCATAGCTACTTTCTTCATTTATATGTTAATTACAAGCGGTGTTTACCTATAATTAGTTGTTACGCTATTCCATGTGTATTTTTTTTTTAAATGTATTGGGTTTCATTTTCGGTGTATGCAACTGTTGGTAAGCCTTAATAAATAAATTAAAAAAATTAAAAAAATGTCGTCCTGTGGCAATTGTTTTACGTAAGGAAATATAAATTTTATAATTTTAGCAACATTTGTTATTTATACTTATTATTTCATATTATATTGAAGAGTCGTAGAGCTTTGTGCAAGATCGCCTGTGTAGGTACCACCCACTCATCAGATATTCTACCGCAAAACAGGAGTACTTGGTATTGTTGTGTTCCGGTTTGAAGGATGAGTGAGCCAGTGTAATTACAAAGTAATCACTCTCTGTCCAGCCACGAATCAGTGCGGAGCTCCGTCCTTATCAAATATAAACTGTGTGTATTTGTTATAATTTAAAGATATATTTTCTTTTGTATGTAGTTGTTGTTATTATTGAAATATTTATATATATTTAACTATGACTATGAAATATAAGATTAATTATTTAGAAGTTGTTTTCGTTTAATAAATTATTGTGATAATCTAAATTCTAATTTTTAAGTCTAGTAAAATGATATATACGTGGAATCCGTATATAACGACATTGAAGGGTCTTAGTAATACTATGTGGAAAGCATTTTGTAGAAAATAAACAATCTCCTGTTTTTGTTAGTATGTATTTATTTTAATAGAGAAACAAAGAGAAATAAATAAAAAATGTACGTAATAAGTACATAATATTATGTGTATATTTTTTCATCTTTTTCATTAGAAATCGGTAACGCTTGTTTGCTTTTTTCTTATGTATAATAAGTATCTAAGACTATTGTGTAAAGGAGGCATCACCTTTGTCAAATTATGATTTTCAGTATTGCTATAAACAAATCGTTATAACAATTCTGCAGCCTTTAATAGCTCTTCTACGGTAGGTAACGGTTCTTCCTAGACTTCCGCTCCCGAACACTGCCGAAGGTGTTAGGAATCATGTCAGTCACTATAACCGGACGCAATTTATTAAAAATGGGTCAATAAGCGAAGTCATTATATCCGACTTACTTATAAAGAATTTTATAGGAAAACCAAACTTCGCTGTGTAATTACTTCATAATAAGCGGTTGGTCAATATATGCAGTCATAATAAACGGATCCTACTGTATGTAGTATTTTTGAATAAGCTTTAATTTTAATTACCGAAGACTTAAGATGCTAACACATCACTGCGTCACTGCGCGTAGTCGCTTCGCTGGTCATTTACTATCAAAGGGCCAATGCCGAGTGAAATATACGCCAATGTGATACTCATTGTGACCAGCGACAAACCAGCCGAGCAAGCTGGCTGGTGGGTTTGAGGCTTGCAAAGTTAAGCCTGGCATGAATGAAAAAGGCGCGCGGTGACAGTCTGTGTCAGACGTACCTTATGTTTCTCTCCGTTGTTAAAATGCTAGATAGTGGTATAAATTTGTTTATTTTAAGTAAAATTGACATCATTGGATTCGGTGTATATAGATTTAACATAATAAACTCACAAATCATTACAAACTATACGCGATACAAGTAATTTATTCACTCAAAGAATATATTCCGTTGATCGTGTTTAAAGTGATGTGTCATTGTGTTTAAACAAAAGCAATTCTGTGTTGTGTTAAAACGATTATATTAGGTTAGTGGTAATAAAAATAAAAATCGGTGTTGCTATTCAATGTTACTTTATTTGCAGTTGTGTTGCACACCGAGGGTCACACGAGAGCTCTCGATAGCGGACGCTCATGGCAACAGCAGCTATTGTGTTAATAAGCCTCATGGCAGCGTCCCGTTACTGACATACATAATTAAATACTATTCATTTAAAAGTCAACGCAAAACATACTTAATGACAGTTTTAAAACACACAAATCATGACAACGCCGGTAAATGCTAAAGTTGAATTACATTTTTTTTGCAAATAAGTATCAAACTGAGATAAAAATTAAATATGTAATACGAAGCGTAATAAAATGAGCTAAACATCTACTTAAGCCTTAATTAACTCTTAACAAAGTTTGCGAACATCACTGATAGGATACAATACACAATACACATACTTCGCTGACCGACTAGTACAAAGTTCAAAAATATTTGTAAAATTCATAAACTTGGTCCTATGATTCGTTTCGTTAATACGTTTCAATACAAACTTTTACAAAATTTTAATCAAATAATTATCAATGGAAAAGTAATTTGTCAAACAATACTATTTGTATTGGGTTTTCCCTTGTGTCTGTTTGTTGAGCGAGCGTTTCATATAGTTCTGTACATACATACATACACATCTCTATGATGCGAAACTCGACTCAATATAATTACCTTCTGACGTTACATTTTTGCTAATTTGTACGAAATGTATTGAAATGCATTAATAGCTGTCCTGCGTCAAACTCTGGAACCGCCTGTATCTAATTATAAAGTGAATAATATTTAATTTACTGGAATTAGCTAAGATATGTATTTTATGATGGAGAAATTTTGAAGGATTCGAAATTGAAGGTTACGTTCTGTCGGCTCCAGAGTGTACGAGTTACACATACATTCTCCCCACTTTATTGATGTGACATACTATTAAATTTTAATTATTTAAAGATCGGAGATGCGAACGTTGACTATACTGTATAATAAACGATGAATGGGACAAGGCTTATATTCTTCGTATACTTAAGCAAGACTAAGACACAATTATACCCGGTATCGGTCGGCAGAACTTTTTATATATCCCATTAACACTACCGGTAGCATGAGACTAAAATATAATATCAACTTAAGCGACAAGCACTTTATCTGTCGCCCTGATGTTATACGCGGTATATCTCGCTTTTAAAGAGTAAACTTTTGTTTTTTTATTTAAGTGTAGTAAGCTGTTTAATGTAATTTATTCATATTTAAAAACAAATACTTAAGAAAAGTAACGGTTAGTAATAACCACGGTCGTATACACAGGTCTTGCAACTTCAATATGGGGTATGTTGACATACTGATGCTGTTAAGTTCAATTTACGGCCGCCAGAGGCATGACAATTCGCGTAATAATTATCCCGAACATTTTTTTAGATCCAAACAAAACACTTAAATACCAAAACCTAACTATAAAAAAATCCGCAAAACTCAACAAAACGATATAACAATGATTAAATAACACAATACTTGGGAGAGAAAAATATCAGCTTCGATAGCAGCGACGTAGTACCTCAAGCGGATGGTATTGCGAACTAGCAGTTGTTACACACTCGCACCTCATCTCTCACCACTGAAATTGGACTCAGTTGCAAGACCTGTGTATACGACCGTGGTAATAACTACACTTGCGGCAACATCAACGCGGTGAAGTTAAAATATAATGGCAAAAACTAAAAAAATCAACAAAGTATTATATTCATAAATTCATAATTACTATATATCATTGTTTTAATAGTTTGAAAAGGAAAATATATTTTAATAATCTGTAGCAATAAGAGTTCGCTATTGACAGTCGATACTCAGTGCCAGTGAACAGATAATTATTGGCACCTGTGCCGATTCTGTTACACAGTATGAGCTTTTTGGCGACGTGAGAAAGATCAAGCGTTGTAGTATTGTTAAATAACTTTAGACTTTAGAGGCTGTACAAGATAGTTGGCATCACTTTACAGAACTGTCACAGAGTATATCTCGTGCTACCGGCTCGTCAAATTCCGTTAGAATCCTACACACTTACTCTACCTCGTGTCAACATACACTCACGACCAATATAAAAGAAATAAATCTCATCTCGAGCAATATAAAAGTCGTTATCTTACTATTTACTAAATTCAGTTTTGGTGTTTTCACGCAACGCGAGGAGGTAGCTTCTTTTATATAATTGAACAACTCTGATTGGAGTAAATGGTTTATTTATGACAGTACACAATGTATTTGTAATTTGTACAGCAAATATCTCAATTACTCCGATCGAAGTTTATAACGTCTATGATAAATATTGTCTACTTGAATCATGTTTATAATAAGAATTTCAACATGAGCTATTACAAACTGAGCTAACTCCGAAATATATTTTCAGGATTTTACACACTACAGGTAAAGGCCCACACTGAAGAGCATCTTCGTACACCTACCGACCCAATGCCAACACTTAGAACGACCTACCGAAACACACGCACGTCAGCTAACGCTTTACGCAAACCAGACATAAACTGTGAGTACAAACTGGAATGTCATTTTGACGTTTAAATAAATAAATAAATGTAACAAATCATTGTATTAGAGTTATCTTAATTTTATTTGAATAAATTCCACATTAGTAGCAGTATTTGTCTTTGTGTTTTACAAGTTGATGTAACTAAAACATGTTTAAGCTGAACAACACAATGTAAACACTTTAGACAGTAAGCGCTAAGCGTCACCGCTCAAACAACTCCGCCTGCCGCTTCCAGACCCGAGAGAACGCGGATCACAGTACAACACACTACCATACTACGTTATATATAATTTCATAATTAATTCGTATAGAAAAGTTATTGCATGGGATACGGCGTCGCGACGCCGGACGCACGTCGTGCTTTACATATTTTTCTTTTTATAAAATTTACTTAAGTATCTAAACACTCTCTACCCGCTTTAGTTTTAAGGTTCAAAGCAGGCTCAGAAACGCGACGTGATAAATAACTCCGGCTGTGTTCGTAACGTGAGGACGGGGCGGACGTCTGGACGAAGCGATGGGAGCGACACGTTAGGAGACAAGGGGACGAGTCCGCTACACACGAACATTACTTACATACACATTAAAGTCATGCAAAAATACGTTTTATATGATCACTATACATTAGTAAGTACACGAGCTATTTACACCGCTCTATTCTACATGGACTGTGGTATTTTACAATAGGAAGCTATTACGATGTTCGACGCGCTCTTCGGATCGCCTCTAGGTCCTTTGGGACGCACTGACAGCTGTCAGGGACCAATATGAATTTGGCAACACTATCTAAGTAAGTGACGTATATGTCACATGAACTAGTTCAATTTGTTCGAAAGCAGACGAGCTAATTTTCTTGGAATTAAAGTGATCGGTGGATCCCTTCTGATGTGTAAATACAGACGCCGTGCCATTAGAACTACGATTAAAATTCGACAGCCATCAAGTAAGTATAAAAGTTTTTCACAAGATAATACAGAATCCTATATATTCACTCTCTATACATTAATATTTTACAGGATCTCACTTAGACTACGCAGAAGATCTACACCGCCCGCATATATTTATACATAATGTTTATACATTATAAACATCCGTGGTCCAGGATCAAATGTCTAAGGACGTAGATATTTATCTTTAAAAAATTGGGAGTACTGGTACACCGTCAGGTTGTTGTAGTGGAAAATAAGTAGTTATGCTATTAGCCATTGTACGCCTACCCGGGTAAAGGCTTCGTTCGAGTACATAAAGATTGCTGCCTGTATTGTATCCTACACAAAATTTACTGTATGCTGTTGATTGTCGAGGGGCTCCTTCGCCGAAAGAAGTTCTAATTCAGCTCGCAAGATTTGACCGAAACAAACTAACATTACAAGTTAAATAAATAATACAAGTTTTTAATATCCATATAGCGAGTACGTAGCGAGAGTGTTCTATAGACTAATCTGGCTACACGAGCCAAAGACAAAAAAACAACTTCGACATTGAAATAACGCGATACTATTGGTCGAGATCTTTAATAGTCTATGGTATCAATTATAGGTATATTTACTAATCTGTTAATACGAAATGAACTTTGTATGCCCTTTTATTCACGGTTTAATCGCTGAACCGATTTCGATGAAATTTTATATGAAGCGAGCTTGAGTCTCAAAGAAGGACGTAAAAATTATATGTTGACAGTACTGGCTTATTGACGACAGCCGTGAACGGCGCCGGGGGCGGGAGTGTGGCGTACATCAGATGTGCCAACTACGGTAGCAATGTTTAAGCCCCGCCCCTAATCATGCTTATGTAATACTTGAACGCCTCTAATATCGACGTAAGTGGTCGATCCCTACGGTCACTATAAAAAGGTCACGACACTAGCGTGTTGTGTAGTTTAGTCCTTGTCATTGATTCTTATTAAATTATTAATTAAATATTAAAAATAAGCAATACTTTTCGTATTGTCGGTAACGTGTAAAGGTAAACGGGATAAAAAAAATAAATAAAAAAATAAATTAGCAGTGCATTTAATAAAAATAAAAACGACTGAGCACAATGAGGCGGATGCAGCGCGCCCGGCGAGACTCGACCCTCGCCGCCCTCGAGTCTCCCCGGACGGTCTATACGTTACACAGTACTTTGGTAAATGGCTGGTGTAAGCTACTGACAGCTGTCAACTTCGAGTGACAGAGGAGTCAAGTTGACAGCTTCGAATACAAATCACAGTTAATTTCAAACGTAGACATATAGGTTATCTGTACTGTTACAAGTGACGGTGCGACAGAGACGGCTAAATACAGTCGTCCCGCCTCCGATGATCTCAAACTCTATATGTGTACGATTTCGACACGGCTCTGTAACGGATAAGATATATATAAACAAAAAAAAGCCATATTCATACATAATTTCGCCTCTAAATTATCTAAAACTTAAAATAAGTGAAATGAAATTAAACTTAACATGTTTGCAATAAGGCACAATTTTAAGTAAAGTATACAAATTGAACTAACAGTAACGATACAAAAAAAATATAATAAAATAAAACATTGTTATGAGAAAATATAAAACTAAGGTTAATTGATTTGCATTCTATAAAAACAGCGCTAAGATATCAACACGAGAAATATAGAAGTGTTCAACGCGAGGGGACCGAGGCCTCCACCCGGAGCTCCACGTCCTATACCGCCACGAGATCACAGGCTATACAGGTGTAACCGCAAAGAGGCGTCTGTTCGGATGTGCTTTTGGGAAAACATTTTCATTGAAATTTCGTCTGTTTGTACGTTGGCAGCGTCACAACGAAATACTTTTATTCAAGAATATGATCAGGGTATTATAATTTTTTTAAATTAGTGATAGATATTTTGTTTTTAGTATTATGAATCACATGCAGTTATTTCGTCGATTTCCGCCAATTCCCTTCAAATCTTCACGAACCAATCTTCAAACCACATAATATAATTTATCATTTCACACCACAAATTTGATGTATGCCTTCCTCTTAGGTGTAAAATCATTTGCCGAAGTTACTATTAACCTGTTTATGCTTAAATTTGTAAATGACACAAAAACAATAACTAAACTCAATAATATCTCATAGATCCCCATGTAACTAAAACTGCCCCAAGGGTTGTCAAATGCGAGATAAAACTAAACAAACTAGCCGTAATAAACTAATAGTTAACTAGGGGATGGGGGGAGGTCGACTTCATTCAAAGTTGAAATGAACAGAGAAATGTCTCGAGAGATCTTAAATATTTCCAAATGTGTACTAAAAAAATATTATTTTGAAAGTATCATTTTGGAATTTGACGATTATTTATAGTAAAATGTTTCATGTATAGTAGAGATAATTACCGAATCTATAAGAGCCGTCACACATGTAGCAACGGCAACATCCTCGTGAGTACAGACTGGTGGCCGCAGACTCTACATTTATGGTAAGCCGGTTCATGTACCAAAACCTTCATTATGGAACGTTACAAAATTCTTGTTTGTTCTATAAAATATTTGCCATTATATATTTCGTGTTGGAGCTCAGGTAACGGCAAGACACACAAACACGCGCTTCGACCACCAGCGACGGGCTACTACGAGCACGGTATACATACATGGCACTGCGACACGAGGCGGGCACGTCGCACGAGAACTACACGACACATGTCTAGCAATATTATTCTGATATGGTATTTACGATACTTTTGGCAAACTAAATTGGATACTACATTTTTATATAATATATCTCCAATCCTCAACAATCACTAGGCAAGTCCACGAGTACTAAGTCATTTTCGCATTTTTTATTTTTTCTGCATCGGTAACAAACTTCCAACTATAACAAATCGTCAGTTATAAGTAATCCTCAATCAATCAAAGACACCATCCGAAGTTCGAAGTAATGTGAATATTATAAAACGCGCCACATAAGTTTGCCGGTCTGAAATTAGTCACGGGCGCGAGTGTAGGACCACCAGCTGCAGCGGTGACGTCATCGTGCGACGCGCCTCGCCCCGCCCATATCTAAGTAGCGATAACTAAACATAACAGTTAGTCGAACTAACGTAAACCCTAACTAATGGAAGCCACACACCGACACCGCGACTCACTATGTTGCAGTTCCGGTCAATTTTGCAAATGACTTATTTACGGAAAGTTAATGAACTGTAACGAACACTAACGGCCTAAATTAAGGCCTTGTTTTACACATGTATTTACTGGGACTGTTTCACTAACTGAACAATTGAACTACTTTCTGTCTCTGTGTACGTACGCGATATGAATATATGTATTTAATTGAAAGATAATTGGCTTTGTTGGTCTATTCAGGGTTGCAAGAGTAAAAAAATAATATTTGTATTTAATTAGTAGTAAATTGTGCTTCTTGTCGGTTGTTAGATTAACTTTAAATAATCGTGTATATTACTGATTCAAAATTGCAATAAGAGCCCGTTTAAATACAGTATATTTTGAGTTGTACGCGCTCAAGATATAAAGGTCAAATTCCTGTTGTCCGTCCATAAAATAAAGATATACGAATATTTACAGATAAATATACCCGAAACTGTAACATAGTGCAAGTTCAAAACAGTTAGTTATAAAACGCAACAATACAAAAACAAGGCGAGCATTCGTTGTAAGTTGAACGTTAAGGTGCAGAATGCCCTGACGGCGTCGACGACGCGTCGAGTCACGTCTCCGTCGAGCGAACGCGACGCGCAAACGACTTTGAACCTTATCGATCGAACATATTGTTAGTTTTCTTTGATCAAAAAATTATTTAAATAAAATATAATAAAAAAAAATGTGATGACATTACGACTAAAGATGAGCGACCGACACCATTTAACACACACACACACACGCACGCACGCACGCACGCACGCACGCAAGTGCGTGCGTTCGTGATCGCAGACCAAAAATATTCAATTCAGCCATTCGGTCAAGTGACAGCGGTCCCTTCAAGCACGCAGCAACATGAACTCACTCCAGCGAAAACCATTTAACTATTTACAAGTTCCTATTAATTTAATTATACAGACGTACATACGAACACTTATTGCACGGCGACAATTATTGCTTATAATCGCGGTAGAATCACCAACGATAGTTCATTTGGAGAAGTTCATTAAATCATTTACGAGCGTTCTTCGATCGAATGCCTCGTGCGAAAGATATAATCTTTCATCTCCCGCAGTCCACCAGTCACATTGCACACGACAGACACGCTCCGGGTAAAACTAAACGAGGCGTCGCTAAGAATATACTCGATCACTCCGAAGTTAAAAGCGAAACAATAGAAATGCATGCTGTTCACAATAACACACCGTCGGCCATCTGTTACATAAATGATTTTATACAAAACTATTACAACGTGGATCCCGTGAACGACGACCGGCGGCGTTCGACACGTTTACGATAAACAAGATACCACTAAGGAAGATACGACCGTCGGAGCGGCGCTCTCGACCACTAACCTACACCCGCACCGGCCGGGCCGGGCCGGGCCGGCACGCTTCAGTATCCACGTCGGGCATCATCGGGTAACTTCGAAATTACACAAAAAAAACTAAAACTATCAACGCATCCAACGATTATCCATTTCGCCCTAAAAACTAAATTATGGAATTTGCGCTCGTAAGGTCCATACGAATACGGACTAAAACGGCTCACACACATCACACGGCAGAGGGAGCGTGGCTCGCCTCTGTATCGGTACCCCGGCGTGAGGCGCGCTCGGGAACATTTTGCGGAACTTATTCGATTGGAGCATTTCAAATGTATCTCATAGGAGCACACGCAGCCGGTCAGTCAGGACCGGGCCGGGCCGGGCCGGGCCGGCCGGCGGGCCCCGGCGCGCTCGTCGCGGACGCCGTGAGGACGGTCTCGCCCGAGTCACTCTGAGTTATTGAAATACTCCGACGCATTCCCTCTGCATATCGGACACGTCCGGTTTGACTGAAATAGACGACAATATATATTAAAACTTACTATTTGCACTATTTGTTACTAATATGCACAATACATTATAGCGAACTGTGTCTTACGGCTTAAAATTAAAGTTAATATTACGAGTAAAACTACACGTGTAAATTATGCGACACGTGTACCGCTGTCCTATATTTGTGCAGAGTAGTGGAAAAGCTTGAAAGAGGATCAGAGGGGCATTTTCCGCTACACTACTTAACTTGGCTTACAAATGCCATCAACAAATCCAGAACGAAATCGTAAGAGGTTAGAACTCGCTTTATATAAAGTCGAAGGATTAAATGTCAATTCGCCAGTAAGCTAATAGTGTACGTATGAAGGTCGGTACCCGCAGCCACTTGTCGACGCACTTGGCGTGGAACTCGTGCGCGCACGGCAGCACGCGCAGCGTCTGGCGCGCCTCGAACTCGCACATGCACACCACGCACGACGTCTGCTCGCCTGCAACACGCCACACCGCCGTCAGCGGGGGAGTCGGGGGGGGTCACGCCGCCTCGCCGCGCGCTTACCCTGGTGCGTCTGCTCGGAGTACTTGTAGGAGGGCAGCAGGTCGATCTCGTGCCTCGCGAGCCCCCTCGGCTTGGCCTCGCCGAGGCGCTCCGCCAGCGACAGCAGCGCCTCGTAGTTCTCGGTCTCGGGCGAGTCGCCGGCCTCGTCGCGCGCCTCCGCGTACGGCGACAGCGGGAACATCGCCAGCAGGTTGAGGAACACCTGCGTCACACACTTTTTTTTCGTTAAATCGATGTTCCGCTTCATTGATACGGCGAACGGCCGGTCGGACGCGTCGTCGTCCCTCTCAGATTACTAGTTCCCGTATAGTTTGACGGATTCCTATATTTTGCTAAATAATTCGGACTGAAGTGTCGGAGAGCGGCATCGTGCCCGAGAGAATACAACGATCTAGGACAATTTCCAAGGTCGTTAACTTAATAAATGGTCACCTGATAGGTCGGCGGTGGCGGTGGCAGCGACAGTGGCGACGCCACGTGCAACTGCGCCGGCAGCGCCGCCGACACCAGCCCGCCGCCGCCCTGCGCACACGGGAGCTGTTTGTTATTCGAGGGCGGGCGGTCGGTAGCCGAGGTGTGGAGTCGGAGTATAAGCTACTTAGATTCCAAATTTCATGTGATTCCATTCCGCTCCGTCCGTTTTTGTATTATTGGGTAGCAAACGTGCAAACTTTAATATTTGTAATGTTAGGAGCATAGTGTGGCGACGCGACGCACCTGCGCGTGTATGTGGTGCACGGTGTGCGGGTGCGGGTGCGGGTGCGCGGCCCAGCGCGGCGCGGCGCGCACGTAGGGCCGCGCCGCGCGGGAGCCCGCGCCCACCACGCCCACTCCCACGCCCACGCCCACTCCGCCGCCCACGGCGACACCGGTGCCACTGCGGCGCTGCTATTGTGATAAACGTATGTTTGACTTAACAAAGTTACACATACATAATAACATTAAAACTGAGAAATTATATAAAAACAAACTCACGTGATGGTGGTGGGATAACGCGTGGCGAGCGTGATGAGGCGCCATCAGCTCCAGTGGAGTACCTCGAGCCTGAAAACCATTCAAAGCATTTAGCACTAACACAGGGGCGGTGCCACAAGGAACTTTTACTGTTTTTTATTGTGTACTCGTCATACAGAAACAGACAAATAATCGTTATAATGTTTGTACTACAATACTACAATAGTGTAAAATATTATTAAGGAAAGTGTATCTAAATTTTGGAAGAAACATTTTCTTCATCTGTATCGGATCGAATATAAATGAGTAATTTCCCCCGGCTCACCTCGGTGGCGAGCAGCAGCGGCGCGTGGTGCAGGTCGGGCGCGGCCTGCAGCGGCGACAGCGCGCCGTCGCCGCTCAGCATCTCGAGCCGCCCGCCCTCCGCGCGTTGCTGCGAATACGATTTGTGGTAAAAACTACTCTATTATATATTTTAAGATGAGCTCAATGGATAATTTGAACGATCGCCTATCCATAGAGGTATCTATGCGACGACTTTCTGATAATATCTATAACTAGCTACCTGTAGAATAAGGATGTACATAATATAACTTATATAACGTAATAGCTCTATTAGTTTGTGCAGTGCACGTCAGTAAAGCTTTTTTGACGTGATAACGTCTTATAAATCGATGAATACCGGCTGCACGCACGAAAAAGTATGAGTCGCAGTAACGTTCCGCCTGAGCCGAGCGCGCAAGCGAGAGCGCGGAACAAACGATAGAGAAGCACGATCGGCCTAAGCGCTCGGCTTATGAAGCATCTATCTCACTTACACTCCATCGGCCGATGCGTCCGATTATTCATCAATGTTTTCTTATAAAGTATCACGTTGTCACGTAAAATTATCGTCCGTAAACCGACTTTACAAACAACCATATTTTTATCGGATAGGTAGGCGGACGAATATATGGGTCACCTGATGGTAAGTGGTCACCAACGCCCTTAGACATTGGGAGCTAAGAAATGTTAACCATCGGTTACATCGCCAATGAGTCTGGAAGTTGGAAGTGTGTACACTCCCGTACCTCGGAAAACACGTTAAGCCGTTGGGGCTTAACGTGCGATTCCTCGCGATCCTGCGATTGAACTCTTTCCGGTCGTGTCGGATTGCCGTCCCATCGGATTATGAGAGCTAGGGAACAGAGAGTGCACCTGTGTTTGCGCACACATTTGTGTACTATAATATCTCTTGCGCAGTTGGCTTATCTCTATTGCAATTGGCCATCGTGGCCGAAATCTGTCTGGAGGACCTTATTATTATTACATCGCCAATGCGCCACCAACCTTGGGAACTAAGATGTTGTGTCCCTAGTGCCTGTAATTACACTGGCTCACTTACCCTTCAAACCGGAACACAACAATAACAAGTACTGCTGTTCTGCGGTAGAATATCTAATGATGGGTGCTCCAGACGAGCTTGCACAAAACTACCACCAAATGAGCGGTTGATTTGATTTGGGTGAGGTATTATAATTTTATGTAGTACTCAATGTTACTCCTTCAAATTAATCATGGACATCACTTTTCGTGGACTTTTCTATTGTTTAAAAGTAGGACATACCTGTGAATTGGCAATGTAGTGTGTGTGTGGGTGGGGCGGGGACGCGAAGGGGCCCCGCGGGGGCGGTGGAGGCGCGAAGCTGCCGTGGTACTGCAGCCCGTGCGCGTACACGCCGCCCATCTGCCGCAACGCACGAGGGTCACGTCGCGCACGCGCACGACACGGGCCGTGCAAACGGTGCGACGGAACCGAAGGTGTTTATTGCGACATGGCCACGAACGACTTGTACAAATTTCGCGATTTTAATAGAAACATATAATGGTGAAGCCAAACGTAACTGACAGAACTCAGTTCAGAAACTGTTAATTATAAACTTATTTTTCGAGTATTTATAAATATTATGAAATTACACAAATCGTTAAAATAACATAAAAGTATAAATTAACTTTAATAAAGATAGTTCTAATTATGTCGCAATTAAAACACCATGGAGTCGTATATACCTATCGCACCGTCGCAACGATCGTCCGTATACATACGAAGCGATTACGTCACGGACAACATCATTACTTTTAATTAAAATGTAGGCAGATACACTACAACAGAAGTCAAAAAAAAATATTATGAAGTTCGTGACGTAATCGCTTCCGTTTAACAAAAAAATACCCTAAACCAGAACACAGAGTAGCTGCAGGCGCTTGTTGATCAACCGAAGCTTATAAGATATTCATCTCGTTCGTGTAAAATAAACAAACCGACAAGCAAAGAGAAAATATTGAAAATAATAAAAAAAAAATGTTTTACTTAAAATGAAACATAAATAAAAATAACAAGTATGAGAAAACGAAATATAACAATAGACAAACATCTGCTTGCGACAAACAAAATAATTGCGACATTAAAAGTAAAAATACAAAAACACGCGACGATAAAATGGAAGCAGCAATCAATGAGACGTAACGAGACAAAATCCCAGAGCGAAGTTGTAACAACATAACGAATTATTTAGCGCCCGTGTTAATAACCGCACCCTCAACACGTCGTCGAGTTATATGACTATAAATACGTGTTATTTGTTTTCATATTAAAAGAGCGTATCGTAGGAAACAGCCAAGTCTAATAATGAAAGCGACCAGCCAAATATTTTCATATTTTATTTTCAACCAATCTACAAAAATACCAAAGCTTGAGTTGCTAGCGGCAAAAATGGTAAATAAAGTGTGGCGAGGGTGTCGAAAGAATCGACCAGTGTGAGACCGCGGCCGCGACTCGTCGGTCATCGATCACGCCATTCCGCGTTCCCATTGGCCGACGGTCGCGATCGACGTCGATACACACGGGTCGAAAACTTCAAACGACCGATAAAATTATCGTACACGAAGAACACGGAGCACATTCACAGGGTATCGAGTGGGAAAACCGATGCATGCGACACACGTATAATAAAAATATATATAGTATTTAAACGTGAGGGTTAGTCGACGAAAAAAATATTTGGAAGGTCGCAGTCGACCGGGACTAAGTGAATTTACTTTGGCCATAGCGCTGAAATTGTTAAAAATATATGCTTAATCTGTGGTAGCAAGTAACGCTATACTTAATACATCCCAAAAATCTAGGCTCGATTACATACACTAAAGACATTTTGAAGTTATACAAAGCGAATGAAAAATACAGCAAGGACTAGTTGCCATATCGTCCGTTCGTTGCGAAAGATCAAAACATTCGTAGCTTGTAATAACTCGCCGGTACGATATATACAGAACAAAACAGAATGAGCTCAGTGAGGCATGCTGTATACCAACCTAACTCCGGCGCCACGGCATTCGTTTATATAATCAAAAATATACGGAGCTATTGAAAATGGCGCCAGATTTTGGCACAGTTTAAAAAAAATTGTGTTAATTCTAAAATAAACGAAAAAAAAATCGGAGTCAGTTCAGAAGTGTAACATGAATAAAACATCGACAACAGAATGGCGTTGCTGACTGTAAACGTCATCGTCTGAGGCGCCCAATCAAATGAGAGCATCCAGAATTGTGCTTTCCGATTGGTCGAATGTATTTCGCATCAGCCTATGACGCTCAGAGTTAGCACATGGTACCTAAATGTCACCAAGCATTGTGCACGGAGTCTATGTATTACATTAAGTAAGATATATAAGGTAACTGTGATGCACACGTCTCTATGCAGCCTACCGCCACCT
Organism: Nymphalis polychloros; assembly: GCA_905220585.2. Lineage (NCBI taxonomy): Eukaryota > Metazoa > Arthropoda > Insecta > Lepidoptera > Nymphalidae > Nymphalis > Nymphalis polychloros. The sequence goes on along the minus strand of HG992268.1, from coordinate 7,920,980 downwards.
CGCTATGTCACTCTGCAACTAGCAGCCGCTCTGTTAAACACAATCCATTTGCCTGCTTCAAATATATTTAAAAAAAAAACCGTTTGCACTGAAAACTAATTACATATTAAGGATATATAAAAAATGTATTTAATCACTAACACAATAGAGTTTAGTTTGCAATGCGCGGGCCACAATCACACGAGCCAAGCTTATATAAAAATGTCTAACATGACAGGTGCTCAGAGTAGCGGACGTTGAGAAGGTAATCAAGTGTGTACCGTCCTCGGCAGACTCGCCCATATATCTATCTACTCACTAATCACTAAGTCGCAACGTCGCTGGCAAACCGTAGGATTCTTTAAAAGCTCATGTCGCTTGGAAATAAAAAGTCAAGCAATTTCATTTAGGAAAACCCGTCAAATGTTCGGAAACTTCAAGGTCGTGGAAGCAAAAAAATTACATCAAGCGAGTGTATCGATTGTCCGAAACGGCGGTCACCGTCCGGACCGTCGCCGGGAGCGGTGGATAGATATACGGGAAGCGAGAACGAGTACGGTGAGTGAATGTATTAGTGAGCCCGCTCCCGCACGCCATCTCACCTTTTTAAAAGTTCGGACGCTGCACGACGCAGGCGTCGACGTACTGACTGTTGTACAACGAACAGCGTGCCGTTCGTGAAACGTCCGGTACATTATAATAGTAGTAAAGAGTTCTTACAGAAAACGAGCTTAGAATGCGAGGTACGGCAGGCGACAAAGTTCCCCTGACTTTTAAAGTAATGAAAAAGCCAGCCGGAGGTAGAACTTCGTCGCGTACCGTACGACTACCGCGGCCGCGACCGCAAGCTTACATTATACAAGCGACATTTACATATTTATCACATAAGATTAACACTAGTACCCTCCTCACCGCAAGTTACCAATATCAATCACAGTATCGATATATATAATCTGGGCATGCATATCAGTCCGTGCTAGAGTTGACGAGTGTACATATACATTACTCGGCTAGGTCGAGACATCGAGTTAACAAACTATTGTATAGATGAAAGCGCGGGTGTGGGTCGCCCTCCTCGTTAGTAGAACGTGACATCGCGTGCCGTGTACATTGCAGCTCAAGGGGACATACGTCTAAACATTACTGGACTACGGAGAGACACGGTCTATCCAGCCTCCACGTCTCGAAACGGACGTGGAGGCTGGATCACATGGAGATGTGAATAAAATATTATACATTACAATTACATCTAGTATAGAAGGTTTTCATTAGCCACAAAATCCCAATGCACTTAAAACCACGTCGTTCAAAGCGCCTGTGTTATGCGGAATTTATGAAATTTTATTAGTGAATATAAAAAAAATAAGCGTACAGAAAACTCACGAGGCGCATTGACTCCCAAAACATGTAAACCTGGACCGGTCGCAGCGAACGCTAACACAGAGTAACCCAGAGCAGGCGACCTGAACGGTGAACTAAGCAATACAACGCACCAGACACCCGAAGCGGTAACCGGGACGGAAGTGGAGCCGAGTTATAAACGAGACCAGAACGTGAGCTCGTTCAGTGTTCAAAGCGAAAATCGTAAAAGCCAACGGCAGCGGAACTCACGAAATGGTCGACCCGATAGAACCGCGTCATCGAGTAAACGTTCAACAAGCCACAGGTCCAGCCACGCACAAATTAATTACAAAAGACCTCAGTACACTAAGTTAAAGAGTTTTAGACACTATCTAAACGTCAGACGCTAACTGGAACCCGAGTCGGGCCAGGGAAGCTGTAGCGGACCAATCATGTCTAATGTAATAGGATGTAGCGGTGCAGATGTGAGTGGGTGCATCGATCTAAAATCTCTTACTTAGGAAAAAGTTCAAAATCACGCTTCGAGATCGACCCTTCAAAACAATGGAGGAGCGCCGCCCGATCGGTTATTGAAGATTACCGGCAACACACACATTCGTAACCTTTATAACGGAATCGCATACGTGGCGCTCGACCACTGTGTCGAGGAGTGATAAGCGTAAGGTGGTACAGAACGAGCTACCAAGCTATATTGGGGGCGATGGAAAGTTCTAGAGATTCCGAATCAACGTTGGTGCATGCACGCGTCGCCGTGTCGGTCGGCATGATGTGCTCCCCGGCGGAGTTACCAGCACACGCCCATTGCAAGCTCTGCTCAGGAGCGTCGTGTCCGTGAACACGTGTATCTGACATGATGTATCGCAGTGCGTGTGGCGAATGAATTAAGAGACAGGAGCACACCACGGTCGAGTGTTCGGAGTAAAATTGGGCAAAGATAAGAAATAGCTTAAGAAATACAGTGTGAACTATTTGGAAAAGATTCGAAATCAAAAATACTTGACAATAATCACTTTTAATATAAAATTTGTTAAGAGATTTTGGAAAGATATAGATAAAGTTAGAACGGAAGATGGAAACATATCCATTGAAGTGGGTAGATTTCGTAAGCGTATCAGCGAGTTCACCTGTGATGTGTATTTGTGTGTGTGTGTGTGTGGTGAGGGATGGGGGGGGGCGCGTTGTCTGTACCTGGTAGCGTAAGTGAGCGTGCGGCAGCGCGGGCAGCACGGCCGGCCACAGCTCGCCCGCAGCCACGCCCGCCACCTGCAGCGCCACGCTTGTACCACGACGGACGACACGCGACACGCGATACGCAATACGCAGTGCGCAAGCCGCGCGAACCGTCAAACGGAAAACGGTAAAACGCTCCGCGTATGATATTAGGATCCCCGAGAGAGTTTCCAATAGAAAATCACTATTGGTTTACACAAATCCCTTTACAATATGAAAACGAAAATGCGTTTTTGATTACGTTGCACGTTTCGCGCGACAGTATCGAAGAACATAGCACGACCGCGTCAGTTGGTTTATGAGTGTCGTTTCATTCCTCCACGAGTATCAAGAATGCAAGTCGCGCAATGTCCTTCGATGGCCGAGTCCTCTTAACATTATATCGACAATACTGACGGATCTACAACACAATCCCGAGGTTTCGATTCCAGAGAACAATTCTTCATTGGTTTATGCTATGCCCAGATTGACAAGGAAACAGTATTCAAACATTTTTCATACACTTTTAAACCAAAATTACACATAATATGTTCGGAAACATACATCTGTAGAGTCATCGAATACAACTCGATTATTGAAACGAATAACATACGATATCGATTCTATAAAAAAAATTGACGTATACAGGATGTATTTTCACAGCATATTAACATATGAATATAGAATAAATGTATACAGCCTTATAACGAATGTAAAAATTAAATTTTCGTCTACTTAATTATTAAAATAACATCAAACTTACATACTAAACATCGAATTCATATTAACAAAATAATTCACACCAAACTCTTCCTTGTGCTGTTATATTTAAGGACGTCATTAGTGTCAACTATTTTCGTCTCATGATATTAATCTAAAATGTGTTGTATGTTTGAATAAATTGTAGACGTATACTATGTATATATCAGTAGTTTTATATAAAATGAACACACAGAACAGTACACGTAGTCGTCGTGGCGTTAAACTACATTATACGACATGTGTGTGTCCCATTATTGTAAAAAATCAAAAGTTCTAATTTCCTGAAATATTTCAAAGATTGCATTATTACAAACAACGAGCGTGATTGGACTACCGAAATGTATGACTTAATAGACCTTTGAATATAGTACTGTCTTTAAATAATTGTTGAAATATTATACAATTATATTTGAGATTGTCTAACGATTTTAAATAATACGATTTGTTTCTTTATAGATAGATTTCGACGCGTCCATACCTGCGTCCGCGTGGGGTGGTCGCGGTGCGCGTGCGGCGGCGGGTGGTGCGCGTGGTGCGCGTGGTGCGCGTGCGCGTGCGCGTGGTGCGGCCAGCCCACGCCGCCGCCCAGCGCGCTCAGCCGGGCGCCGCGCAGCGACATCTGTGGGGGCCATCGTGAACACCGACCCGGCCACTGCGTGACCGACCTCCGCGCTTGGAGGTCGGACACGCTCATCTCACGTACCAGGAGACTGGGCGACGCAAGAGGTTACACCTTGGACTACGTCGTACGCAGAACGAAATACATGTAGAGCTAACCGTCGCGGTCTCGTTCGACACGTTTGTTCACAGGGCAATTGTCGTATAGGAAATAAAACTGCACATGTAATAAATATGTTAAAACGAACCTGATTGATATCCAACAGCAGAGGCGTGTGGTGCGCGTGCGCGTGCGGGAGATGCCCGGGGTGCGCGGGGCGCGCTGGGTGCGCGGGGTGCGCCGGGTGCGCGGGGTGCGCCGGGTGCGCCGGGTGCGCGGGGTGAGGGTGAGACTGGTGCGTCGGGTGAGACTGATGCGTCGGATGCCCCTGGTGCTCGTGCCACACTCCCGCGCCGTTGCCGCTCAGGTAGCGGACGCGACGGCTGGAATCATACAGACTTACATCACCGTACTCGTAAGGCAAAGCCTGTGGTGACCTGAAGCGGTTATTAAACTGCCGTGGTGACGATAAGTTTCCGAGTCAGCTGAAGGTAAGTGATCCACAACCCACATTCATTGGTACCTTACGTTATGTTACGTCATTTGTGCCCGTGATTACACTGGCTCACTTTTACTTTTGGCGTTAAAATAACTAACGATATGTAACTCACGAACAGAATGACACAAAACCTAACCACAATACTAATATAGAGGTTTTGTCGTGCCGTAAACCGCGGAGTGTGTATTACGGTGACTGAATGGGTCCATGTTAAAGGAATAAGAACGTGAACGTTCGTCTCTTAGTTCACTTCCACCCCCTTACACGCGAAGGTGCGGTCAGTTACTATTAATTGTGAAGAACATTATGCAGGTGACTAGAGATATTGTAGTTAGTATTTGTGAGTTTAGCTACGGGTACTCGTACATATGTTAGTGTGGGTGTCTGCGCTGTCGGTCTGATCGTGAGCTCAAACAGCGGCGCGTATCTTCCGTCACAGTCAGGCGACCGTACGAAAGCGAAAGACTCGCCCGCGCGTGTTCCGTGTTCAAGATAAGTCCATGAATATTGAACGCGAACAATTAAAACGTTAACCAAAAAAAATAATTGCAACAACTTTTATATTTCAAATTATGAATTATACAAAACATTACTACAAACAAAACTAACTTTTACTTAACTTGCAATGTTCGTTTGTTCAAATCTTGCAATCTGACTTAGAACTATCTAAGTTTTGGGATATTTTGTTGACCGAGGGTCTCTCGTCATCCCTCGAATTAGTAACATTATATTTGACGTTAAAAATTAATAAATATTAATTTTAATATTCTCATATTAACAATCGCTAGTCACTCCCACCGCTTCTATCTGTCTGTCTGTCGGTCTGAACGCGATATGGACGGAGTGCTTCGTGATTTAGAAAGATTTAGATGTACAATTCATGAAAGATTTTGTGTAAATTAATGTGACGATGATTGTTGAAAATGCCGGTTTGTTTCCGGCATTTTGTGCTAACTGAAATATTTAATGATAAGATGAGCACATCGAGTTTTACCTGTATTACGATATTAACGTGTTATGGTAACCATCATATTACCGTGCGAAGCCAGAACAGGTAGCTAGCTAGTCAATGAATAAATGAAGGTTATCTCATATATTAGTCGGTAGAGTACTCACGGGGGCTGGTAGTGGTGCCGGGGCGTCCGCCTCTCGACGGGCGGCGCCGCCACCGACACGTTGCTCTCACCTGCAATGGTATCACCAATCATCACTGACACGCGAGATTTGAGATTAATAGACTTCGACAGAGATATTGCTGCTACGTGACGCTGCAGCACATCCGAGCAGCTTATCCAACCGAGCGCTAATACAATTTGTGTACTATTATCGAAAGACAGGACGCCCAGCGCCTGTCGCGACAGATCGTAATGATCCAGTGAATTGAACGAAAAGATAAATGTTATAGTGATTGTATATTATATTACGCAGTTATTATAATATCTTTGATTATTAACAAATTTAAACCACAAATGAAAAAGCCTTTAACGAGAGAGACATATTACACGGTAGAAGAACACACAGACGGTAAAGACGCACCGAGTTCGTATTCGCAACATCCATGAGACGCAAATCAAATGGGACGTATATGTAAATACATACATAAGAGTCGGCAATGTATTGCCGGCTAGTTGTGTTATATTCAACGTACCTCTGCAACGTGACAATTCAAAATTATAGGACCCTAATTTAATGAAGAATACTTAAATTCTATTTCGCATGAGCTTGCCGCCTCGGGGTGACATTGTGGGCTAAGCTCCACATCTGCCCTAACACACGAGGCCCGCTGGTCCGTGCCGGGTACATTTACTACTGTTATTGAAATATTAAAATATTCGTCGGCACGCGTCGAAATGTTAATTCGATATTAAAATTCAACAACCGTTTAACTATTGCTGGAGTATGATATCCTGATTACAATAATGACCTGTTTACAATGGACGGAGGAAATGTTATTACAATGTACTTTAAGTATCAAGAATACCCATTGGGTATGAAAAACAGATTAGTTTCATGGTTTCTATGAAATTAATCTCGCTAATCAATAGTTTGTTATTTTTATCATGTATTTCATTTTTAAACTGTTAACAATAAGATTCTTGAAGACTATAAAAATAAGCTCTAAAAGATTTCCTAAACAGAAGAATCTCATCGGAATTTTGAATTAGGATAATGAAACGTGCGCATACCAGAGGATAAATGCCTGGAGATCCTCCTCCTCTTCCTCGTGGGGCTGTCGCCGGGCTTGCTGGAGAGCTCCCCGTCCGAGGAGCCGGCACCGCTCACCACCGACTCTACGATGTGGGCGGTGCCTTCTAGGGGGTTAGTGTCCTGTAATAAGTTACAAAAATAGCACTGTTATTTAATACGTAGATATTTATTAATTCAAAAAGTCCAAGTTGCGACAACTTGGATACCAATTTTATTTATTTATCGTCACAATAAACTGCTAAGCTCAAGATAAAAATACAGAAAAGTAAAATGTTGCTAATTAGACTGATGCAGAGCAATATCAAAATATTGTAAATCAATGTGTACTATAACATAATAAATAGTTTACCACCACTTGTATAAACACCACTGTCTCGACGGTACCACCTCCTAATCAGTTATTCTGTCGCCAAACAATAATTCTACATTGTGGTGAAGAGTGACATATAGTCTAAGTCAAACGCTATAAGTAATGAATTGTTAACACTTCTTACAGAACTGAGGTGACCAGTTACCAGTAGTATTGTATTATTAAAATATATCGCCATCTATATGTATCAAGAACAATTGTTGACCCAATATAGCACCATGTGGAACGCCCGTTTTTTTTAAATATTTTAAACTATCACAGTTATAAATAAACATAATTATAATAATCAAAGTATATAACATAACAAACTCGCGATGCTATAATATGATTGCTGCACGCCGTCCTATCATTGCCGGCGGTGTTGCATACATTAGCACACATTTCACTCTAAGCGAAACGGATAATTAATTTTGTTTCAAGTAATGTTATACAATAACATTATATACGCGTTATATGATGACACGGTGTACACATACGTGTTCACATCTCTAATACAAAAACTTTCAGCAAAACATCATTGCTTTTTATAAATGCCTATTACATAATATAAAAAATTCAATTTATTAGTTAGCAGCGATAGTCTAAAATAAAATAATATGGTCGATACAATACTTACAAATGGCCGTATTAACTTGAAAAGAGACAAGAGGAAACCGCAGACACAGATTTCAGTTAATTAAAAAAAAAAAAAGATAAATAAAATTTATGACGCAATGAATTGACTAGATACCACTCATCTCGATGTCGACGGTGGTACCTCCTTACAGGCTGTCAGTGGCCGCCCTATGCCAGTAGTGATAGTATCGATGATAATGAGAAGTTTGTAGTGTCACACACATACACACATCCATACACGAACTCATAAACAGATTCACACGCACCACACTGGATACAACAAAGTCCAGAGTCTAGCGGGGCGTTGTCTGTATCTAAGAGATCTCTGTGGTGTTCGTCTGCCGTACCGCTCACCGTTGGTTCTGTTTAGTTCTGCTATTTAACTAACACATAGTATAGGCGGTATTGAAATTACAAGTCAAGAATTGATAAGTAATAGATTTTCGGCAAGAGTCATAGTAATTCAATTTTAATTACTCAGTCATACATTTTATATAAAGAAGTGAAATATAAAACTTTTCGTCGAACGTACCATGTGGTGGTGGTGATGCGTCGCGTGATGGTGGTGAGACGACTCGGCTGAGGGGCCCGCGCCCGCGCCCGGGCTCACGCGCATCTCTGTGGACACAACAAATAAAATCGACTTAAAAAAATATCCTACGTCTCATAAAATTAAATGAATAACTCTTTTATGTTTATATGTTTTCGCATCTCAGAAACGGGTCTAACGATTTGGCTCAAAGTTTGTATATAAACAATGTCCTATAACGTATATATAACACCTGCGATTAGATATATAGGTGTCTTTTCTTAAAAAATATTGCAATATTTTCGATAGCCCACAGAGAGTTTGACTGGGAATTACATAAGATAAAAAGAGTAACCACTGAGGTTCTTGCCACGTCTTCTCGCTTAAAACTACACTCTGAGCCGATGGTAACTTTACATTCCCTTGTATCCTGTAACGACGATACAAAGCTTGCTTGAATAAATAATGTTTCGCTTGACCAAGATTATCTTCATCGAATACATTAATTCTGACAACAATTAAGCAAATCGATGATAGAAGTTTATAAACATAGAGTATATCGATCTATTTAGATATGAACAACGACTCCAAAAATAACTGATAAGGTATTGTTAATATGTATTAAAATACATGCAGGCTACTCAGTGGTAGAGCTTTGTGCAAGCTCGTCTGGGTAGGTACCACCCACTCATCAGATATTCTACCGCTAAACAGCAGTACTTGGTATTGTTGTGTTCCGGTTTGAAGGGTGAGTGAGCCAGTGTAATTACAGGCACATGGGACATAACATCTTAGTTCCCAAGGTTGGTGGCGCATTGGCGATGTAAGCGATGGTTAATATTTCTTACAATGCCATTGTTTATGAGCGTTGGTGACCACTTACCATCAGGTGGCCCATATGCTCGTCCGCCTACATATAATATAAAAAGGCAATATTTTGCTATTTACGTTTAAAAATATCAAAGTGTAAGTTATCGTTTCCCAATAATAAATCAAGTTCAGACATTCGGCCGTGATTCAAAAACCTAAAAACAACTCGTTCGTGTCGCGCGCTTCACCCATGGTGTGGGAGCAACTTTCACCTCTTGCGTAACGCTCCGTATGCTAAACTGGGCTGGTTTCGCACCGAACGGCTCCTTCACATTATAACGGCTCAATACTTTTGGTTACCATTTCTCATCTCTATATACAAAACTGATGACTTCGATTATATTTTAAACTCATATTCAGTGCCTCCTTGAATCCATTTGGTGACTCCTCATTGAAGCCCCACGAGAAAAGTAGTCCAAATTAAAATGAATTTAAATTTTCATACTTGAGGTATTCTTCTTAATAGGTAATGCATCTAGTTTTAAACTTGTTGTTTCCTTATTTTTTTTGTACTGATGTAATTACTCCTGAAGAATGTTAATAAATAAGTAAATGAAAAATATTAAACACACGAAATTAATAAGTATGAATTGTTATTTTGTACAAGATAATAAAGATAGTTTAAGAGCTCGGGGTTAGTATTTTATAGATTTTCATATGAGATATGTATACAAATGTAATTGTATAAAATTGATGAAAAATTGTAACTACCGAATGTCTCGTCAGTGCTGCGCGGAGTCTCCAATCCGAACCGATTACGATATCAAAGTTTTCTAAAAAAAAAACTTAAATCATACTTAAATTGAATTGAGCATCTGAATATTAGATATTGTCACTTTATATTTTTGTTACATTGAAAGTACATAATATACTGAATATGACTATGTACATATATGTTTATGTTAAACATTTTTACGTGTAGTTATTAGTTATGTACAATATGTATTAGTATACATGTGCGTATTAGTATATAAGTCTATTACTGAATAACCTTTCCGTCTTTAAAAGTGTCGCTTTCGACTGGGTTGTGAAGACGAAATGGCTAATTAAACATCAGAGCAACACATTATCTACTTCTAGGCACTTTCGTGTAAGCATTATGTGTATTTATGTTATACAATAATGTATAAATAAATATTTTATTTCAATTAATTTATAATGCTCGTGGTAGGACGTTCTACTTGCTGTCCTTTAATATAATCGTACGGATTCTTGAAGTATTGATATGGCTTTGTACTCATAATTACTGAGCGAGCGAGAGCTGGTGTTCGCAGTGGCTAAAACGTGTGAATGTTAACCGAAGATCGCCGGTTCTAATCCGCGCACCACTGAATATTCATAAGTTTGTGTTACATTTCATCTCGCTACTGCTAGGAAACCAGCATATGCCAGAAGAAAATCTGCCCGAAAATCTGTAACCCGCATTGGAGCAGCGTGGCGGTGTACGCTCCAAGCCTTCTCAAGTAGCGAGAAAACCCTTTGACGTCGACGAGCGATTACATTTCCGAAACCGATTTTATTTTTAAAATTATTAATTTAAATATGACGTGCGACGTCGTGTATGCACAGATTATATCAACGACACGAAGCGTCGCGTGTTGAGTGTACGTAGCGTAGCAACTAATTTATACTGAAAAAACACACATCTGTCATATGGAATACAACTTTGTATGGTCTGTGGTAACTTTCTTACATTTAGCGAATTAGAAATTCACACTACAAGAATAAATTAAGGCGGCTGTCTGTGTGTGTGTGTGCGTAAATCAAAATACAGCGTTTTTTTAATTATTATGTATCAACGCTTTTTTTTCAGGCAAGAGATCTATAATAAATTATAGATTAGCCAAACCGTTAGAGCCGTTTACGATATATACGAAATAAATATATAGATATACATAGGAGTATTTCGTATGTTATTCGCTTGTCATTAAAAGTTTTTTGTCGTTTTTGAAGTGATAACTTCTTATGGGAGGGTAAACCGCTTCGTAACGTAACGCGTTACGGCGCCACTATTACCGACGCAGACTGCTTTACTTGAGAGTTACCAACCTAACGCCATCTAGCGCATACAGATAGTACTTATAATAATTTACCAACTCTCAAGTACTAATTTAAATTATATTTAATATATTATAATTAATAATAAATATTATAACTTCTGTCGAGCGTCTCGAGACGCACACGTTTTTTTTTTCAGGTCGATGTTTGTATCGTTTGAATGTTATAGTAATTATTGGATTTAACTTTTTTTAAATTTAACGATCGAGTGTCGAGTTAGTTTTCCAGAACGACTCGACGTCGACATTACAACTGATTGACAGCGAGTACCTGCTCGGCGACGCTCGGAGGGGCCCGCGGTGCGACGCTCGGCGCGTCGCGACCCGCCCGCTCCTCCGCCTGACAGAAACATGATAACCACATTTATAGACACATTAAACAAACATATTATGCTTTATATTAACACTGTTTTATTGGTACTAGAAATAAATTAGATAGAAAAATATTCTACTTTCAAAGGACACCTTCACTATATTTTGTAGACAGCACAGCGGAACAAGCTCCCTCATTGGTCTCATGCTGATACTGATTGCTGGTGATAAACTTATCAGTCATAAGTTTATCTCGAAAACCTCCCTTATTCCACTCTTTTTTCATATATATTTTCATGAAAACCCAACAGACCAGGCAAGAGCCCTTGTGTTCACATAATTATATATCTTTATTGAGCTCAACTGCGGGCTTCACTCTAACGACATCAACGTATTGAGATGAACTACTCTACTCTGACAGAATCCAAAGGACCCGAATGAATGAACGAGACTTATTATGAAAGCAACACAAGCATGTGCTACTGCGAACTTAAGAAATTTATCTTCGGTAATCAATAAATTACAACGTTATGGTCAAAACATAATGAGGCGTGTTAGAAAAAGTTTATATTACATGAAAAAAAGCGTAGAATTCATATTCGTTGACTGCAATAAATTTAATTGTATAGTTATTTAATTTGAGGAAAATATCAAATACGAGTTTAATGGCGGTACTTCTCGGTGTAGTTGCTTGTACAACTATATACCTAAAACGAGACGACCCGTGTTACGAAGCTTGCGATTCTCTGTACACTGCACTGCGCTAACACAGTTCTCGTGCGCCGATTAAGTTTCCAAACTCATAGGAATTTCTTTTCTTAGGAATATTTTAAATACCTCAATCTATACTAATATTATAAATGCCAAACTGTCTGTCTGTTAAGCATTCACAGATAAACCATTAAATTGATTTTGATGAAATTGAATACGCAGCAAACTTTCACCGCTAGGCTACTTTTACCGACGATAAACTAAAACTAGTGACCTATATTTAATGACAACCCCAATAATTTAAAAGTACACAAAGGATTCGAGGACGTTGCATTTCCTATGTACTTATGATGTACTAGAGTGAGCGATGTCACAGACACGCCCCGCGCGCTGATAACGTCCTATTCCTGTCCGTCCGTGTGGTCGCATTGTATCGACAGTGTGTTTTAGTTTATCTTAACTCTCGCCCCACTCTGAGTTAGCTCTTTTAACTGTTTCGTTAATTTTGTATTATTTAACTTTCAAAATACTTTGTATGCTTAAATCTTTGTTGTTGTCGTAGGTAGGCTTATTTATAAGTACTTTGTCAAATTTCAAGCGCATGTCGTGTAGACTGTAACACTGCATTTTTGTTTCATTATAAAATATAAATATATATATTTAAACGCGAAAGTGTGTTTTTTTTATTACGCTTTCACCTAACCAATCTATCATTATAAAATTTTACACACACGTTGTCAGGGATCCAGAAATGCATATACCTGACCCATGCAGCCTCTCCCCAACAAAGTTCCGGGCGGTAAGTAGGTATTATATAAGACGAGACAGGCCGGTGGTTAAGACGTGCGAGTCACAGCACCGCACTGACAGACAGCACACAGAAATATACAAATAAGGACACATTATGAGTCGAAATGCAGCGCTGTTTTCAATGGCTTTTAGTAGATCCCTTATATTTGTGTTTATAATCAATCTCGTGCTCGGCAAGGAAGGTACGCATCGTGAGGTAGCCTGCAGCGTGGTGAAATGAAATCAAAACCATAATATATAAGTAATTTGACTTTTATCTAAACGGTCATTGGTCGACAGCTGATGACGCGATAGCCTTCCAATAAATGAGAAGCTGGAGGTTAGTATTGCTGTTCCGGTTCGAATGATATGTGAGTCATTGTAATAACAGGCTTGAGGGCACATCGTCTTAGATCCCAAGGGTGAATTACTTTATATTTTTTACACGTTCATTTTTTTATGAGGGAAGGTTACCACCAGGTGGCTTATTTGATCGCACGCCTACCTGATATATTATGTATCAAGCTAGCGAAACGCACGGCTTCGCCTGCGTGGTTTCGGTTCATGATGAACATCCTTCAACATATCATACGCCATACCCCCGTACATCACACCAGATTTTGTGACTTTCCATTGTGGCAGAAAGCTAGCACGTAGTAACTAATAATAAAAGTGGGCTTAATTGTTTGTTACCGGTGTCGCTTTACCGGCTTAACTTCTCAACCATAATGAAATTGCGTACACGTTATCAGGAGTGCAGAAAAGAAAAGGGATACATAGACACCTGTCCCCTTCCTATATGCTGAAAGTGTTACTCACCGACGCTCAACCGTCTCTGCTCGTGGTGATGGTGGGGGTGGCGCTTAGCGGGCGCGGGCGGCGGCGACTGCGCCACGCACGCCTCCTTCGGGCTGCCGGCGCTGCTACCATCACTGTAACAAATGACACACCCGTTATATAGATATATCAGCTGTCAGATTATAAGATACGATCGTCATATATACTTTTTTATATACCGATTAGCTTAGACATATAATACGGACAAGTCTTGTCGATAACACAACGCTCTCTTCCAAGCAACCTTAATACACATATGACAGAATTTCAGTAAAATTTGACACATGCAGATTTCCTCACGATGTTTTCCTTCACCTTGAAATTCAGTGGTTTGAACCCATGGTCGTTAAGATTAACGCGTTCTTACCACTGGGCCATCTCGGCGTTTTAATAAAAGTAAAATAAAAGAAACGAAAAGCAGAGTGTACGTAACATAAACAAACACAAAGACCGTTAATGTTTCTTCAACATGTATTTACTGGAGATAGGGTTTCGAACGCCAAACTCTCCATCCAGTTATGCACCACCAACCATTAACCGTTTTGAATAATGAACCAGTGATGCGCAGACTTGACACATATAACTTTATACTTCCTATAGCTGACGGCACATTATAGTATATTTCAATAGTGTTGAAGTATATAATATGGCGATACGTTGACGAGCACATACATCAAGTGGCCCAATGCTCGTCTGCCTTCATAACCTTTAAAATAAGGCATTTTTACACTGATACACATTAAAACAACATATGTATTGAATATATCGTAATCCTTACTAAATATCAGTGCGTACAAATACGAAAGTGAGTTTGTTTGTTTGTTTGTTTGTTACGATGAACTGCTCAACAAATCATCATACAATTTTACACCTACAAACTAAGGAAACAGAAACTAGTACCTGTAGAAATATAATTGCTTCTATAAAAATAAATATTGCTTGGTTTGTTACGTACGCCGACCGGGGCTTGAAGAACAGTACAAGCGAGATCATCACAGCAGATTGATTATATTAGATTAGTGTAATATCATTCTTATAATATTAGGTCCTTATATATTATGAAATTACGTTTTGTACGGGAGGAATATAAAGTCATTTTTTTTTTTGTAAAATATATTTAATTAATCATAGTATGCACCACTGTTATCTATGCACGTTTGCCATCTCATAGGTAGTTCATTGATCCCATTACTAAAAAAACCATGGGGGCGAGAATCAATAAACTCTTTGAAGGCGGTTTGGACTGCCGCATCGGAGTTGATTTTTTTTCCTTGTAAGAAGTTGTCCAAATTCCGGAAAAAATGGTAATCTGTTGGAACAAGGTCCGGGGAGTATTGTGGATGTCGCAGATATTCCAATTGTAGCTCATCTAACTTAGTGGTTGTTTGTTGTGCAGTGTGTGGTCTTGCGTTGTCGTGAAGCAGCAGTGGCCTAGAGCGATTGACCAATCTCGGTTGTTTAGCAGCTAGTTCTTCCTTCATGGTTTGCAGTTGTTGACAATAGATATCTGCCGTAATCGTTTGGCCAGATTTTAGAAAGCTGTAGAGAACGACACCGGCGCTAGTCCACCAAACACTCACAAGTAACTTTTTCTGAGTCAATTTTCGTTTAGGGCAGGATTTGGCTGGGTCTTCAGGGTTCAGCCATTGCGACGAGCGCTTCTGATTATCGTACAGTATCCACTTTTCATCACAAGTAATGATTCGATTTAAAATCCCTTCATTATTGTGTCGATTGAGCAAAGTAACACAGCAGTCGACGCGTGTTTGCAAGTTCGATTCACTCAATTCATGAGGTACCCATCGTTCAAGCTTTTTTACTTTCCCGATTTGTCAAGTGTCAAATCAAGTGGATCAATACAGTTTTATCACTTACCCCGAAGCCTGCAGCTATCTCTGAAGTGCTTTGTGATGGATCCGCTTCCACAATAGCCTTTAATTCTTCATTTTCCACTTTGGTCTCCGGCCGTCCACGGGGTTGGTTCTGAAGGTCGATATTTCCAGATCGAAAACGTTGAAACCAAAAACGTGCCGTGCTTTCTTTTACGACACCAGCGCCATACACATCATTAATCCTTTGAGCTGTTTCTGCAGCACTAATGCCACGGTAGAACTCGTACTCGTAAATATACCGATATTTCATGTTTTCCATTGTGCGGTAATAAGCGACGCCAAAGAAAAATATAATGAGGAAAAAACAAATGAATGACTGTTTAATGTTTAATGAATTTATAAATTAGAATGGAATTCTTAACCAAAGAGGAGATTTCAGATCAAAGTGGTCAGTACGACAAAACGGTAATTTAATATGTAAGGACCTAATATATGTATTTAAGTTTCAATACACGACGTCAAATAAAAGTAGTTTATGAGTCAACTTGCGCGATTTACTTATGTACAAAGTTTTTAAGTCTTATACAACTGATACTAATAATAATAACAATTATTCGAAAGAGGTCCTATTAAAAAATTAGCACAGACTGACAGAAACTTTACACGATCTATACCAAAGAATTCGAGGTCGCTCCAACTCGAACGAAGCCTACAAGAAATTGCCATTAGCGCTAAACAGAAGGAAACAATCCATTATATGGCACTGCAGATGTTCAGGCTGCAGCCTCCCGGGCGCTGCCAAAGACATGCCTCTTGACTAACTGCCAACTCTTCATTCACGAATATTATCCGCTACGGTTGGAAGTCTAATTTACAGTGTGGTGTATAATATAACGCTGGTGCTGATTATAAAAATATTTTAAGTAGCGATCGGGTTAAAGGCGATTATTAAACAAGTAGCTAATCGTCCTGGCTACGCACGGGTAAGTAAGAGGAAAAGTGTAGTGAGCGTCTACGTCGTGGTACAAACTGTGAAAAATTTCAAGTCAATCGGGCGGGTAGTTTAGATCTCCTGATGAGTGGTATTGCGCTGATATATAAATAGAAGATAAGTGATAAAATTGATAACACACCTCGGCACTATCACGAACACCTGGTTATTTGTTCATTAAAGTCCTAGGGGTCAAATCGAACATGTGAATTTCACACCGCTGTATAATCCGCTCGTATACTGATTAAAGACATTAAAAATAATGTCGGGAAATCATAGGGACTGCCGATAGAAGTGAAAACTTGAAACTGTTAAACATATTTGTATAATTCCACACCCATTGGCACTCCGAGTAATAATTTTATCCCTTTTTCTTATATAGCTTTTTATTCATCAAAATACACAGGAGGTCGTTAGCTCCGTACAATATTATTACAGCTTAATTTAAATAAATAATAGTTAAAATATACTCATATTATTTGTATTTATATAAATTCGAATCATTATTATCCTCATTAATTTCCACTATACTTATTTGTGTTATCAACGATTTCATTATATTCAAGGATACGATGGGCATTAGCATGTCAGTGGCCACGAGTCTATCCTCTACGATAAACCTGCGTAAAGCTCCTAAAGAAGTTTTCATTTAAAAAAATCGTATAGTCTTCAAGAAGACATCCACAGTAGAAAGAATATTATGAAATGATTCTCGTGACTAATACAAAAGTCAGGGTAACCAGAAACCTAACAAGTCACCTCCACGTGTAACCACACAGGGCTGCCACCTGACCTCATTCGCCCTAATTTGTCCTAATTTATAGTACCGTGTATTACAGTATTCTACAAGCTTCAGAAATCTCAAGTCCGCTCATCCACGTTCGAGGCATAATAATTTCATAAGTTCACAAAGAGCGGCTCTAATCTCGTATAGTCACAAAAGACAAAGGCGCAGAGACTCGGTCGGTGGTGACGTCACGCGTTGCGTCAACACCGAAGGCTGGTATAGTTGGGAAAGGTTGCCGTCGTAACTCTATGGCGGTTGGCATTCGACCAAGTAAACTTAACGTCTTGAATATTATCCTAGTAATAAGTTAGAGAACGCTGAATCGTGGTCGAACTCGGATTAAGAAAAAGGCAAAATGTCGATGTAACTGGTGTTTTCTATTTATTAAATATTTTAAGAAGGCAGACTTACAAGTGGGGTACCTAATAATCAAGTTATTACCACCATTTACAATGTGAAAAGTATCAACCACTCGTTACACCGTCAATGCGTCAATCTTGGGATCTACGATGTCCCTGTAATGATACTGGCTGACTCAGCATAGCGATACAGTTTCGATAGCATGGCGGCATAATTAATGAATGGGTGGTAACTACCCAAAACGTCCTGCCCAAAACTCTACGACTGGTTATATGTTGCCGAAAAACTTGTATTTCACCATCGAGGTTATGCAATAAAAAAGAGACCGAGGCCACAATAGCTTTAACACAAAACAACCCATCGCAGCCACTCCTAAACGATTACATTCGGGCCATCGCTCTACATTTTGAAATAAAACACTTATAAGATATACTTATAACGCAGATTCTCTTGAATATTCAAATGTCTGATGATATTTGCGTTTCATTTTTCTATTTGACAACAACAAATTTATTTTGTTATTAATAAAAAATAACGAGGTCTACGACTTCCTAATGAAACCCTACGTGCACTCAGAACCGAGAAGGAATCGCTGCTCTTCATACAAAACGCATGACCTACTTTCTCTTATAGTTAATAATTATAAAAAATATGCTCTCTTTCGAAAATCCATTCCGACTTTATCATGGAACCTTAGATTTCCTCAAATCTCACTTTAAGACTCACTGGTCTACCGTGTAAAATATAATATTGGTCTCGTGTAAGTGACTAAGGTCTTAATGAGAAAAATTAAGTTCTTTAAACCGAAACCAAACTTCAAAGCGGACAAGGTATATCGGTAACTGTTTAACTGACTACTGATTCAACGCGGAAACATAAAACCATACGAACTCGTGACACACTACTGCAGCGTCTACTGAAACAATGAGATCATAAACATCGGATTGCACAATCTTCGTCGACTGAACAACAAAGTTACGTCCATTCTGACATTGACCAAAGTTGAGGGCGTGACTGCCAAGTCTGGTTTTTATTTCATACCAAAACATATATTTTTTTAATATGTTAATAATTTCTGATGATAATTCTACTACAAAGACTAAGAGGATACAAGGGGCCATAAGTAGTACTTGGCGATAATTGACCAAGCCCCATAATATAGTCATTAATTAAATATTCGTACATTCATATTTTGGATAATTTATTTAATATTTCGTGCCGGGAATAACCATATTAGTATGGTAATTATAACACTGAGATTATATAGAGATTTGTCTTATACTTGGATTTCTTTTTGCGCTATAATGTGTATGTTGCCTTATTGTTCATGTAGTTATCATGAGGTAGCACATTTTTCTCTATCTTGTCAACTGTGTGCTATCATGCATGTAAACTTTGTTGGTGATCTAATAAATAAATTAAAATAAACATATAAAACCCAAAAACAAATATACACGATATAATTGTTTAAATCTGAAATAGAGGTTACAGATTCCATAAGTGTTCAATTACGCCGGTCGCCGGTCCCGTCACACTCGTATCCTGTTCAGAGAGAGTCGAGCGTGACCCGCGGTGTCGCAACGTTGCCGCGCGGTGAAAGCACTGAGCTGGCTTTTCAATTTTATTTCGGTCATCCTGTAATGTCGCCGTTTTACTTTTACTATACTTTTTTAAATCGATACAGTTAACGGTTCACATATTGGTATGTGGTCTGGGAGCCCATATATCCAACTTTGGGAACTAAGATGTTATACCCCTTTATTGCGTACTCACACTGGCTTACGCGGCTTTCAGCAACAACAGTAGCATAACCACCGGGCCACCCCGGCTCTTTGTACCGTAAGTATTACCCAAACTCAACACCCGCAGCATTAACTTGTAAATACGTTAAATCGTGATGGATCCGCGAGCCCGCATGATATTTACTTAGTCGCCAAGCCGTATCGCGGAAACTACCGGCTCGACCTCGTGCGACTGTCGACCTTGTACGGATGGTCACAAGGTCGAGTGTACGATGGTAGCACCTCGACGCGATTGTTCGCGTCTCAAGTTGCGTATGCAAATGTATTGTATAATAAACAGTACTAAGGAAGCTGCGAAGTATTTAATTTCATCGAAATTAATAGTCGAAAGACATTATTAAAAAATCGTGTTTTAATAAATAAATAACGTTCTATATGCTTCTGACCGTTGAGGAGTTCCTTTCATCAGGTCGTGCTTACCATAAAAGTGCATTGCCATCGAGACCGAACCATCATGTAACATTTCACCATAGGGTAAGAGAAACTCGTTCCTATAAATCCGCTTTCGATATTACTAAACCAAACGTCCTATTGTGATGTAATTGTGAGTTGATAAACAATAAAAAATAACATTTTCAACATCACATCTTTTTATGTTTCTGTCGATATGTGCGCATCAAACGTCGGTTGGCAATGCACTAGTTAGTAACAGCCCGTAAATGTCCCACGGCTGGGCTAAGGCCTCTTCTCCCCTTTTGAGGAGAAGGTTTGGAGCTTATTCCACCACGTTGCTTTAATGCGAATTGGTGGAATACACATGTGACAGAATTTCAGTGAGATTTGACACATGCAGGTTTCCTCACGATATTTTGCTTCACCGTCAAGCACGAGACGAATTATAATTACAAATTAAGCACATCAAATTCAGTGGTGCTTGCCCGGGTACCCACGATCATCGGTTAAGATTCACGCGTTCTTGCCACTGGGCCATCTCGGCTCTAGTTTATTACTAGTATATAGATTAATAATAATAGTGGATATATTGTCATCATATACACATAATACATTCCGTTTCGCGCTCTAACGTGACGATTTCTTATAAATCTATACTACCTAATATAAATTATGTAATTATTTTCATAATTACATCTAATTCATAAGCATCAATATTAATAAGCTAACTAACCCGTAAATGCCCCACGCATGGGCGAAGACAGATGAAGAATTCGATCTAATATCACCACGCTAGATACAAATGCGGCGGATGAAATACTAAGTATACATGTATAATCTACAATTATTGACCTGCGAGTTATATTTCGCTATATGTATATCTTATCTTTATCAGGAGATAGTGTTTCGGCAGAGCTGCAGGGCCATTTTAAGTATAAGCGAATATAGCTCTATTTACATTTTTACTTATTAAGAGTTTTACTTTCCACGGCGCAGAGCGTGCTCGCGTAAATAATAATGCCCGCGCGTACATTCGAGTAAACGCGCAAATTCCAATTGATTTATTCATAACTGGCTACCGCCCGCAGCTTCGTTCGCGTGCGATGTGAAGGGACGTTAGTACCCATACCCTTTCCTAAACCCTTGAGGAGCTACGCTCGGCTGGTTTTTTTTTAATGTTGTGTGAATTTAATGTAGGCAATATAGATTTCTTTTTTATATATTAAGAATATTAGTAATGCCCTTCTTCTAACGTTTTACTGATATTGCCATTTACACATTCAATTAAGCTTAAATTTTGTGTTAGGAGTGAAGACGACAATTGCCCAAGGGATCATAATCGAACTCGCCAACTTCACATCGCTAGGCGGCCCTCAAACCATTGCGCTACTGACGCTTCACGATTCAGTTAATTTATAAGCACTGAAAACGACTGCGCTGCCTTTCGTCGGAAGCGCGCCGGCCTAATGCCACTATTAGCTTCAACTGTTAGCCAATCGTGATTGCGAATCTGTTCGAGTGATGGCTGCAGCTCTCACCATTAACACACCACTGCAGAAACATCTAACAAGACTTACTGGATGATCAGACGTTCTATTAGGTCACGTTATGTAATTTAAAATGATTATCCTAACTAATAAAATAAATGCGAGTGAGTTTCTTTATTTGTTACGCTTTTCACTACGACTTCACTGATCGTCATGAAGTTTTGCATACAAGGAAAAGGGCATAGTGTACCTAACAGCCCCCCTCAGACGCGTGCAAAGCCATTGGCGGAAACTACTCTTATATAAGTAGGTAGTATTAAGCTCTTAATTTTAATTTCAGCAGGAAATGAGATGGGCTAATGGATGCCTTATATTAAGCCATCGCCGCCGCCATAGCCGTTGGCACGGTGAGATGTGTACATACAATATGTTTACCGTCACTCGGTACAGTTTGTGCAACATATACAACAGATGCAAGTGGTTCACGTTATGCTATCCTTAAGCGCAAGGCGAGCGATGAATTATTAACACAAATTAAACAAATAAACATTCAGTACTACATGCTCTGGTATTAAACCGCAATTTTCAAACCGCTAATTTCAGTACTGGGGCATCTTAAATCTTTTGAAAAAAAAATCTTTATCTATACATACATATACAAATAGATTGGTCTACGGGCAAACGGGCCACTTGATGTAATGTCACCAGCACCACCCACAGACATGGGCCTTACAAGAAATATTAACCATTGCTCATTAACCTTGCTCCGTCAATACACCACCATCTAATCGTGAGAAATACTGATCGTGAGTATTGCTGTTTGGCGACAGAAAATAACATGAGTGGGAGGTACCTACCCAGGCTTGCACAAAGCACCGCGTATTACTCACTCACCCTTCGAACCTAAGCACAGAGTTATATGTATAGCTAGCTAACAATTACGTTCGTACATAGCGGTAGGATAGCTGATAAGTGGGTGGCGCCTACACAGGCGAGCTAGCACAAGCAATGCATACAATCAGCAAAAACATATTTTGTAGTACAAAACCCACGATTATATTAAAACATTACATAACCAAAGTATATTATAATTTTTTCTCCGTGTTTTGTTTTGAAAATATTCAGAAATTTCCGCCATCTTGTCGTGCTCCCGCAATTCGAGATGGCAGTTCTAACTACTGAGTCTATTGTCATTTACTTTTACATGCAAAAACAAAGTCAGTTCAGTGGCTACTATAATTTTCGGTTACACTATCTTTTTTTTTTTTAACGATACAAACATTTTCAGAATACCCATACTTCTGTCAGCTTCTATAACCATCCCTCGCTTGCCTGCATCAACACGATGGGGAGATGAGGTCGACGAACCCGCGATTTGGGGTACAATTCTAATCAGCTGCAAGCCGAACTGACCCCTATTACAACGAGCAAAGGTTTAAAGTTTACTTTAAAAGCTCATTGAATCGTTAAGAAAAAAAACGCAGGCGACAATAAGCCTTACCGCGTAAGCAATTAAGTAGAAAACTATTACGTTTCGTATAAAAGTCATCGTTATTTGAAAAATCTACGGAATTCGAAGCGGGTGAAGAAATCCTGACATTGCTTTATGAACGTTAACTTGCTATACATAAAGTCTCTAATTACAAAACACGAGTCAAACTTTGAATTCATTACACAAAAGAGACAAACAAGTATAAACTCTTTTTCGTTTGAATAAGAGCCAATTTACTGGATCACAGTCACTTGGCAGTTGAAACGTGATAACGCCAAATGAACCGACCACAACCAATTTGTGTAACGCTCTCTTTCACGCGCACGCTCACTAGCACTTGCGGAAAGGGGACGGGATATAATCCCATCAAAGCTTAGTCTATGGACGAGCCGTTATATTATGAATCTTATGTCGAAGAGGATACAGTTGTTAACAATTCGACACGGGTAACCGAAGCTTATCTGGTGTAGGAAGGCTGTTCGCATTTCCTGCTCAGGCCGAATGGCAAAACATCGAGAAAGGCAAACTGTTTACCTACGAACAACTTAACCGTGTATTTTGGCCATGATTTAAAGGTGTCGCTTCACCCGCGAACATGTTTGGTTGAAATAGAAATAGTTTTGAATTGGTGGTAGAATTTATGCGAACTCGTCTGCGTAGATTACTGAGCACATCGTATATTCCACCGTCGAATACCAAAGTTTTGCGTTGATGTGTAAGTAAGTGAGCCAGTGTACACCACAAAGTATGTAACATTTTTGTTTCACACTAACATTGTCAACGTATCATGGTTCACGTAACGACATATTAATAAAAAATACAGTCGGAAATAATTTTAAAAATTCAAAATTCGAATATGTTGAAAAAATCACAGTTACCCAACGACACGAATTTCTTGTATTTTTTGGGGCAATGCGATTATTTCGATCTTATTGACTAATTTATTTTAACTCGGTTACAAAAATTTATCAAAAATTGTAAACGACGCTTTCCATACCCTTCGTAGAAGAAAGATTTTGTGCCTTTATCATTTTCTATAAAGAGAATAGACAATGAAACAATTGAATTTACATCTCTTACGGTTGGCAAGCCTCATCATCATCATCATCATAAATGGGCAAGTAATCTGTGTGTCACGTTTGTCATGACTAATGAAACATTTCTTAATAACACACCTAAGTCACACGTAAGTCATTTTATGTGTGGAAATTATTATTTACAGTTTCTTCACGAGATCTTGCTGATGTAGTGGTAAGTTTAATGAACATACAGATTTATTGTACGTCTTATTAGTATATAGTATAACGATATGATATAAATGTATTAAACATTATAATAAAGATAATGTGTACGCATTCGTTCGATTAACTCGTCTCCCTTAACTCCCACCTTACAATGAGAAAGGGAGTACTTGTGTTTGTGCACACACACCAAGGCCCTATAGGAACTTCTGTGCAGTAACCTCATCCCGGTCAAGAATGATCGCCGTGGTCGGAATCGGTCAAGAACACACCACAGTGCACGTACCGCGATGTCTCAATTAAATTATACATACACTATATTTATTAAAATATAAATCTTCCAACAAGAAATATTTCAATAATAAACTGACAAGAATAATTAAAACTTATAGATGCAGTAAATTACTCTTATATAACAACATCGGCAGTAAGACGCGATATTGTTATATAGACGGCCAGCACGTGTATTGGCGCGTGACGTCACAACGGACGGGAGCGTCACGCGGTCCGTCACTATTGTAGCTGGCACGGCTTCCTATCGTTTACTTATTGAAAGACTAAACGTGTCTTTTGTTTCTCACTGTCACTTGAGCAATCGACTTACGCTGCTTTTCTATATCTAGCGAATCGTTTTCGAGTTACGAGCACTCGGTAAAATTATTCCTACGACATCAATCATCTTCGTTGCACGTTCGTGCTATATAAATTAATTTAAAGCAACTTACGAAACATTTTTGAATTCCATCTCGTAAACAATGATACCATCCGTATACAAAACGAATCGTTTCTTGAATATAGTAATCGGATATGAGTTGCTTCAACTACAATAAAGATCTGCACTGCTGCAACAGTGACGGAGTCGTGACGTCAGTAACATCACAAACTAGTAACACAAAGCGGTGTAGGTTAGTCTATTTAGTCTGGTTTACTGCTCACATGGCGGGACGATAGTGAAATGGTAATAATATAATAATTAGGCAAATAATTAAATATTCAATCAAACAATATCGCCACGCGAACACACTGAAAATATTTGTAGAGCATCTCGTGACGTGATATGTGACGCGAGGAAGCCTTGGGTGCCCCATGTCATGGCTTCAAGGAGGACACCCGTCAAGGCCTCGTGATGCCGAACGCACTAACGGAGAATGGGCAGTTGGGAAATTGCCCCCTGAAGCGAGCTCCGCCGAAAAACGAGCGGAGCAAAACACGTGCCACGGTTGGTTGCGTTACATTGAATCTGCTGTGAATCCCACACAGCCCGAATTCGTTTACGAAACACAATTAATACTGAAATAATTCCAAAGGTGTAAAGTGACTTAATACGTTACTTTGATATAATAGTAAGTTTGATGATATGTTACGGCCACACTCATTATCTACTTACATAACGGCGCCGACCGAGCGGCCCGTCGATCGTCGTCGTTGCCATCCTGCCACGGAATATTCTTTCTTACAACACACATTTCACTTAAGAAGGTGCTACTCATAAACGAACCACATTTGTTCATCTATACTAATATTATAAGTGCGAAAGGCAGTCTGTCTGTCAAACTTGAACGGGAAGGAAGGTCATAGGCTACTTTTTTATACCTTCATTCAAAATAATCCACTGGGAGACGTAGTATCACATAATTGACAAAATAACATTAGCCATAGTTACAGTCTACGGTAATTTGATTCTAATAATATAGACCATAGACCTCTATTCATCTACTCTTGGATTGACGTGCCAACGCTTACGTCATCGGAAAAGTAAAGAACGGACTCTATTCATAAGCACTCCAGGCGTGCTCATGAAAGCTCAGTGTTTTCCTTATATTTTATATATTTAAAAAGTGTGAACTAATCTTGATATCTACCAGAACAATTTGAAAAAATATGTATTTAATAGTCCGTTGTTGTGTTTCGGTTTGAAAGGTGAGTGTCATTACAGGTGCGATGGTTAACATTTCTTACAATGCCAATGTCTATGGGCGTTGTTGACCACTTACCATTTGGCCCATATGCTCGTCCGCCTTCTTATTCTATAAAAAAAAAGAAAACAAAAGGATATGTTATAACATCACCCACGACGCATGGGGTCCTCTTTTTTTTATTGTATAGGTAGGCACATGCACACGAGCACATGGGCCACCTGATGGTAAGTGATCACCGATGCCCATAGACAATAGCATTGTAAGAAATGTTAACCATCGCTTATATCGCCAATGCGTCACCAACCTTGGGAACTAAGATGTTATGTCCCTTGTGCCTGTAATTACACTGGCTCACTCACCCTTCAAACCGGAACACAACAATACAAAGTACTGCTGTTTTGCGGTAGAATATCTGATGAGTGGGTGGTACCTACCCAGACGAGCTTGCACAAAGCCCCCTCCGTTTGGGGATAATGCATAAATGTCTTTCCCAGTGTAAAAAGGGGGGTTAGTAAATAAACTTCTATGACACATCTCTATTTTATATTACTAATAATTAATATATGAAATATAATATATTCGTGTGATCTCAATCACTCACGAATAACTGGATTAATTTATATATTTTAAATAAATTTCATATTAAAGTTAATTAAATATGATATAATATTCTAATTCTATAATAATTAATCAAGTAAAGACTTATTCATTAAAAATACTTTACTCTTGAAGCGGAAAGGTAGAAGCAAGTAAGGTCAACATATTATCTATTATCTTCTATATATAGGGTTTTCCAATAGGGACGCTTGAACTTTGACAGCTGATTGCGGCCATGTTGTTTGAGTGACAGCTGTCAAATGCAGTGTGTTATATTCATTCCGTCCTCCCAAACCACCATGGCAGGTTACAGTGTCGAGCAGCACGTGCAAATCATAAAATTGTTTTATGAAAATGGGTCTTCAGTTCGAGCAACGTTCCGCGCACTTCGCCCGTTTTACGGTCGCGATGATCGTCCTGCCGAGTCGACTATCCGTCGATTGGTGGACAAATTCGAGTCAACCGGGTCAGTTAACAATCAGCCGGTTCCCGTGGGTCAACGTAACGCTAGATCTGCCGAGAATATCGCCGCTGTGCGCGACAGTGTCCTCGAAAACCCGCGGCAGTCAATTCCGCGTCGCGCACAGGAACTCGGCCTTTCGCAGACAACAACTTGGCGAATTTTGCGTTGTGACTTGAGCCTGCACCCGTACAAGATCCAGCTGACCCAAGAGCTCAAGGTTAATGACCATAGACAGCGCCGTGTGTTCGCTGACTGGGCATTAGAGCAGTTGGAAGTTGACGCCGATTTTGGCAAAAAAATCATCTTCAGCGACGAGGCGCATTTTTGGATGAATGGCTATGTCAACAAGCAAAATTGCCGTATTTGAGACGAGACCAATCCACACGAGGTTCACCAAGTGGCAATGCACCCGCAGAAAGTGACTGTTTGGTGCGGATTTTGAAAACGATAATGGTGTGGCCGTCACCGTCAATGGTGAGCGATACCGGTCGATGATAACCAACTTCTTTTGGCCTGAAATCGAGAATATGGATCTGGACAACATGTGGTTTCAACAGGACGGCGCTACGTGCCACACAGCACACGCTACGATGGAAGTTCTGCACGATCAAGCGCCCTTAATGGAAAACCCTATATATAAAAATCTCGTGTCACAGTTTTAGTGTTTATACTCCTCCGAAACGGCTTGACCGATTTTGATGAAATGTTATACGTATATTATGTAGGTATGAGAATAGGTTTATAACTAATTTTTATACCCCTAAGTGTTAAGGATGGCTCACGCCAAAAAATTTTTTTTAATTTTGTTGTACATATTCTTTTATTTTTATTTTTTCATTATGTGGCATTACAAAATACATAGAACCCTAAATTTTCACCCTTCTACCATCAACCCCTATTTTTCTATAGAGATATTAGTAATTCAATCATTTTCAACCTTGGTCAATAACTGGATCAATGAACACCTGATCAGTTATCCCCGTCAGGGGCCTTTTGGTGTTACTTCTCACCATGTAAGCAGCACGGAGTAGGGATGGTTTACGGAGTAGGGTTCTCCTGTCTCTCTTGCAATAAGCTGTATCACATTTCTGACACAGTTTTCGGAAAAAAATCTGCCATTATTATTGTTTGTACATCGATCGCAGTAGTGACCTTTACAATTTTCATTTTATCACTTCCGTGTAATTCTCAACTAAATTTATTATAAATTTGCAGTGCATTATTATTATTATTAATATTAAGAGTATTTCTACTGTATTATTCTCAAGGAAAAATAGTGTAAAAGGTAAGTTAAATAACAAAAATGTGTGTGTACTTATATGCATGCGTAGACCTATTATAATAAAAATAAAGAACAAATAACGGGCCAGCTTTTTCAAAAACACGTAGACAGAACCTAAAAATATAATAAAAATGTGCGATCGGGGGACCCCCGGGAGGAACGAAGTTCTTTGCGATATTTTTTTTTAACTTAAAACGTGTTTTAAAATGTAGATTTTTAATGATTATATTTCTGTATATTTGTCACACTTCCGTGCCACGAAAGGCACGTAAAGCCGTTGGTCCTGCTTCTTACCTGAACTTTTATCGTTTACCGTCCTATCGGATTATTAGAGTGCACCTGTGTTTACGCACACACTTTTCCACTATAATACGTCCTGCGTAGTTGGCAAATCTTTCTTGAGATTGGCCATTGCGGTCGAAATCGGTCAGGAGGAAATTATTCTTCGGAGTGTGCTCCGTGGGGCCTTAGAGGCAATGATAGTCGGTGTAGATCTCTCGCTGCCGAGCGTGATTAACGCCATGTTGGAAATGGTCTTCTGGTCTTCATGTCGCAAAAGGAGGCCGCGAAGAGGCAGCGCGAGGAAAATGCCTCCGCTGATTCGATCCGTCGAAGAAGACCGGGGAGAAGGCGTAGGCGCTATGCTCACCTTAACAGCCACCGGCGCTAACGCTGGTTTTTTAGTGGGTATTCCGGCAGATTCAGCGCTGGTGAGCCCCACATACGAGGGGTATATACACATACTTCATGTGGGGGAAACGCATAAATGCATTTTTCTAAAGGAGGAAATTGTTCCTACTTTTTTATCACACCAAAAAGCGTTGCCCTTCTTAATCAACTCTCCTTTTCACATGTGTTTATTTTATGTTATTTTTATTATGATTTTAATGCAAAACTGTAAGAATTAAAATTGATAGATTTCATTTAATACTTAAGGAAAATAGTAGTTTATTCAAAATTAAATATAAAATAGCGAATTATAAGTTAAAAAAGGTTCAAATTATATTTTCATTTGTATAGAATTGAGGTTATCTCATTGGCCGCACACAATCCTTATTATCAAATCTGAAAATTTGCTCACTTACACATACATACACATACAACCGCTAGAATAGAAAGAATCAGTAAGAAAGAAAGAGGGGAAAGGTCGCTTGGAGGACAACGCTTTTTTGTTACATGACAATTTCTGCCAGGTCACTACTTTGCAGTAGTAAAAGAACTTTGTTCCAATAAATTATTATTATATGCCCTGTACCGATACACTGTACTGTATGGGCGAATGTTTATATCTTATTGATAAAAAAATGCACGGAATTATTTTACCCGTACGAAGTCGGGTCGGGCAGCTAGTATACCTATATATGTCATTTTAGTGTCTTGTTCGCGTCGCTGTATATGCGTACAGCTCGGGGGAGGGCGCACACGTTCTATATGCGGAGTTTGCGTCACCGTCGAGATTGCGTTGTCGCGGATAAGTGCGTAAAATAGATCGATCGTTACACATATTTACAGTCCTAGCTCCAGCATCATATTATAGTTTCAATTAAATTTACGTTCACCCTCAGAATCAAATGCGAGCAACAACACGAACAACAGAAACAATCTCTGTTCCAGTACACTGGCGTTCTGATTCTGCGCGCCACGACCCAACAACAAAAAAGTTGGTGCGCACGACAGCGCGAACCTGATGACCGGGCGGTATTCACCCAACAGGAACTATTCCAATACAGCACGATAACAGATGAATCAACAACTTTGACATTGAATTAGTGCGTTATCATTGGTCGTTTTATTATTATGATTTATGATCCGTGAACACATATTTAAATTTAAATCGGATCTTTGGAAGTAAAATGAAAATAAATATGGTTTTATTATAAACTAGCTGTGCGCAGGGGCTTCGCCCGCGTATAATTAATAAAAATATAATAAATTATTTTATTACTATAAGAACACACACATATGGCTACTGCTAAAGAAATACGTACTTAACGATTTGAAATTAATTTTCATAAGATACCGTAGGGTTTACCGATCATGGAAGTGTATTCTTTAGTGTGATGCCACTACTGTCCTTAGATCACAATATGTAGGAACGGAGTACGGACGGAGTATGAGTTCTACGAAGTACGGAGGTAAATTCGCGAACCTGATGAGGTTTGTCAGATGCGCCATCGCGCGTTTCGTTTCCGGAGCGTCACGGTAGCATGCGCAAGCGATCCCGTAGCGCTCCCCGTTAAGACGGGAAGGGTACCGCCGGTTTTTTAGTGGGTATTCCGATGACCGGGGCGCACTCGGCGCCCTGGACATATAGCTAGCCCGAAATACCCCCCAGTGTTCCCGTGGGGGAAAAGCGTAAAGGATTTTTCCGGCATCAAAAGAATAGGTTTACCGATCTTATATATGGCCTATTTTTTGTTCATCATCACATGTTCTTTGTGTGTACCAATTTTCATCAAGATTGGTCAAGCCGTTCTTGAGTTATAAGATGACATACAGACAGACAGGCAGACAAAAATGAAAAAAGTAGTATAATGTGAATCACTGCATCATAAAACGATTATTTATCACAAAATTAGATGAAAAAAAATGTACAGACAGAACCAATAGATTTATATAGTAGTATAGATAAACATATAATTATCACAATAATAAGAACAGTTTGTAGCGCGTAATATAGCAGAGTTATTAGCATAAGCTGGCGCATGGAATATGTAAATCTATGTAAATTGTTTATCTCAACTCTTTCTACGTTTGAGAAACGGTATATATTAATATTATCATCATCACTTTCACGCAGGCAGTAGTCCGGTCTAGAGTGAGATTATTGACGTCATTTTTGGGTTGGAATAACTTTGAAATAGTTGAAGTTGTAGTGATGAAATGTTACACATGTATTCATTGTGCCTTTAAGAAAGGATCTACATACAAAAAATCAACTATTTTTATGTAGTTTTTCAATTTTTACAACGCCGTCCGCCTAAAGCTGCCTCAATCGACACCCACTCTCGGCGATGTTGTATGCATTTGAAAAATATAATCTCTTTCTAGACCAGACTACTGCCTTAAGGTACGAAACATAACATAAGAAAACGATAGCAAAATAACATATACAAAAAACAATTATCAATCAATTTCTCATTAGTCTTTATCAGAGTATAATTCAGTCCCGTGATAAAACTTCACCCTCTGTACGCGCGCTAGTCTACGTAAGGTGATTACTCGCGCACGTGTGCGCGGCGGCACGTGTGTGTGCCTGACGTCACGTTGTTTGTAAACCGAACTTCCATGTTGCGAAATAATTCCACTACATTGGGAAATACACCAAAAACAAATCGGCAATAAAGTTGACATTTCAATGGCTGCTCTCGAAATACGTCGTGACTTTATCCCTGTAAACAATGGCAAGGTAAATTAGCTCTTGTTACTGAACTATAAAGAACAATATCTTTTGTAAACGCTCGAAACATTTTGTATAATGACTCACGGGAGGTATTTTATTTGTGTCAAACGATTGTAGTGTCTATGTTTACGAGTATAAGAGCCATGTGATTTATTCATTGTTTGATGACGTAGTGAAGAATATGTGAGTACAAAGCGTAAACAATAATAGTTGTGATAGTACACGGACTGCGCCTCTGGAGACACACGTTGGGAACATAATACACACGATCGCTTTCAGATTAGTGGCCATATTATCTTCAAATTATAATTTATCGATAAAACTTCTGACGCATTAAGAAACGAACGTTTGAAAGAATATGAAATAAAATGTATATGTAATTTATAACAGTTCAGGAAACTGGTTCTTTCACCGATTCTTTTCAAATCTAAGTATTTTCATTTCCGAACCGCTGGCAGTTGATAAGTGAAAAAGTTCTATATTGAATTAAAAAAATTGAATTGAATATGAATTTCAACTATCTTAATTTGGTAGACCTTACTTCAACCACTCCTTAACAATTCCTACCAACATCCGTTGTATCGAATACGTTACATAACACGCGCCTATATACACAGAACACATAGTACATATATATGTTCAGCGGTGGAATTTTATCGATGAGGTGGGTGGCGCCCGGGCCTGAGACGGCCCTGCACTACGCCTTAACAGGAAAAAATCAAGCAATCCGCAGGCTCCTTTCCTTTCAATAATCACTTCAAAGATATTTCGTGCTACGTGATGCTATTAGTGGCTCGGAATGTGGGGTCCGACCGCGAAATAGCGGCTTGATACTTCGTAGTTGTTGCTATTTTACAACCACCTCACGAATATATCCTAACTAATATTATAAATGCGAATGTGAGTTTGTATGTTTGTTACGCTTTCAGGACTAAACCATTAAACCGATTTTAAAAATTCTGTCACCAATGGAAGGCTACGTTATCAGCGAGTAACATATATTTGGTCCCCGTATTCCCACGGAAGTCCCACGGAAACGGAAACTAAGCGGAAGATACCGCGGGCAAAACGCTACTAAATACATGTTTTGGATGCCCGTATTTCTTCTAATAAACGTAAGTCTAACTCTGATCTATAAAAGTTGATTCCTTGGTTTGGTTTAGTTGGTTGTCCTCAATAAGTAATCTTTGTAAATACGTACTTGCATTTAAACCGCTTTATTAATATATACAATAACTTGTCCGACCTGACATATCTCTCCTGACACCCTTACTAGTTCTAAGAAGAAAATTTATTGAACTTATAGAAATTAATTGTTTATTAATGTTATATATATTTTATTATAAATTTTAATTGTTAATTTATTTTTGTATCAATTAAAATTTCTCCATATTTCCTATTTAAAGCGGACAACCGCTGCGGTGTATACTTGTAATGGATGATTGCAACAGAACCAGACCACAGTAAAAAAATCTATGTACAATGTATCGTTGGTATAACAATAAATATATAAAGCGAAACTCTACTAGTAATACATAACATTTCCTCTATGTGTAAACACCGAGTTTAACATTATCTCTGGGATATTTTAACTTTAATTTGCGGGCGTCATGGGGACAACCATGGCGAGGTTTAGAGCATAATACGGACTTGAGGATAAGCCAGGCTTTCTATAACAACCGAAAATCGATAGATATATACAGATACTCTTAAAATTAACTTACAATTGTTGTTATCTCATGGAAACTAAAAAATCTGTTTTTCGAATATTCTACGATCACAATTTTTTTGTATTCTTTATTTTTTACATTATTGATTATCGTTCGTATTATTTCCTTAAAATATTATAAAAATAGAGAACAGCATATGAAATACTTTCGATCCTGTTAAAATTCAAGTTTTTCTTTCTTTTTAAACAAATAGAAAAAACATTCACTTAATGAAATTTTAAAATTACTTACTGACAAACATACTAAGCCGGCTGGTCTAAATGTATGAAATTTTCCTCAGGAATTGCTTATGGAACGTAGGTGAGCACTGAAAAGAGTGGGGTTAAATGGGAATGAAATATTTCTTATACACAACGTTATAAGAAATCTGTGTTTAACTATACAAGTTTTTAAGTGAAGCCGGTAATTATTTTGTAATATCAAGACAATTCTGAGCATGTTTCAAAATGAATCAGCAACTTTATAACATGCCAGCCAGTGGGTAGTAGTTTTAATAATCATGCCAATACCTCATGAGCTCACGTCTCTTGTCTTCCAAGCAAGCACCGTGTAATTTATTACATAAATATCAATTGGAGTCCTATCAGTGTAGACTTGTAAAGCAACGATGTCGTACGTTTTAGTCTGGCAAGAAGCGTTACTTTTAATATCTCCTCTGGCAGACAATGGTCGCGGTGGAAGCCGCAGACATTCGAATAAGAGCCTTTGTCTCAACCTCCTCTCACGGAATTGTAAGGCGATTGTTTCTGCGCTTTTTGCCATTATTTTTAGACGCGAAATTTTAATATTCAAGGCTTTTTTAACGTGAGTTTATACGAAACGAAACCTGTACTTACATGTGAGATATTAATTGTTATACTCGACCACGCTCGCACGATAGTTGATTCATTAATAAACAAGAATAATGTTTTATCTATCTAATAATATAAAAATTGTGGCGCGAATTGTTTTCGAACTATCAATGGTTCGAAAAGTAAATAAGGGTTTTTTTTTTTATTGTATAGGTAGGCGGACGAGCATATGGGCCACCTGATGGTAAGTGGTTACCAACGCCCATAGACAATGGCATTGCAAGAAATGTTAATCATCACTTACATCACCAATGCGCCACCAACCTTGGGAACTAAGTGTTTAAGACCCTTGTGCCTGTAATTACACTGGCTCACTCACCCTTCAAACCGGAACACAACAATACAAAGTACTGCTGTTTTGCGGTAGAATATCTGATGAGTGGGTGGTACCTACCCAGACGAGCTAGTACAAAGGTACTCTTTTCTTTTAATTAAATTACTTATAGACGTTAATTAAATACAATTAAATTTATTTATATATCCTGCCTGAAAATTAACTCTACGATTTTTTGTGTTCCGTACCCAAAGGGTAAAACGAGACCCTATTACTAGACTCCGCTGTCCGTCCGTCCGTATGTCCGTCTGTCACTAGGCTGTATCTCATGAACCGTAATAGACAGTTGAAATTTTCACAGATGTATTTCTGTTACCGCTATAACAACAAATACCAAAAACAGAATAAAATAAATATTTAAGCGTGGCTCCCATACAACAGACATGATTATTTTGCCGTTGTATAGATAATGGTACGGAACCCTTCGTGCGCGAGTCCGACTCGCACTTGGCCGGGTTTTTATTATCTTTTTCGAGTTGGTTTCATTTAATTTGAACTTGTTCATTATCAAAATGAAGGCAAGGCGGCAATGCAGTATTCAATATTCACGAAAATGCGCAAATTTCGGGTTGCGCTGATAGATTATATTAATATAAACTCTATCTCACAATCCGGATTCTCTCAGGGGTCGAAGACTACGAACCAAATCGTAGGTTTAACCAAACCATTAAATGAATCATTTCATTGGAAACACAACATTAAACAACATCGACCGCTCTTGAGGCGAAACGTCACCGCGTAGGCCCCGCCCACCCGTGACACTGACAAGTGCAGATACGACGTCGAGCTATTAAGCAATTAATTGGTAAACGAATGGATAATCATCGTCTCTAACGCGTGTACATATCGGCTAAATTCAGTTCCCAGTCGAATTATTAATTGAATAAAAAAATGCCTCCCTCGTTTGTCTAATCGTTAGGCCTAGCCTAATAAGCTACAGATGACTTTCAATCAATCAGTTCGCAATGTTTACACGCTTGTGCCCCGAACAACACGTAAGAGCACATGTAAGAGTAAAAAGTATTTACTTAATGTGTATACAAGAAACATATCCATCAAGTTGACGTGAGACAAAACACGTGGCAACTTTTTGCCCATCATCTAATTTTGGCCATACAATAAGCTGCCAGAAGTGGATATGATACCTCGACAGTTGTTTTTTTGACACGTCGTAAGTGACAAATATGTTTCTCGGTTTACCATAATTTAGTATTAGTTTTGCAAACAATCGTCACAGTGAACACTCTTGTGATCGAGGACGACGCTTTAAATAACCTTTTAATATATAAATTAAATCTTTATTATAATTTAAATAACTGTCGAGTAATTTTGTTTTTCTAAGTGAAATAATTTATAACGATATTCCTCGTCGAACACATAGTTATTGTCTATTGATGCGAGGTCCGCGAGAGCCGGCACTCTCATAACCTCCCGAGGAATTTAATCATAAAAGCTCTGCAGACGACGCCCGAAATGGGTCACGTGTTTTTATTTATTTATTATATCAACTCGAGTCACGATGGAATGTTACATAATGGAGATTTTAATTATTCGGACGAATATCCACTCTTATAGAATATTTTTTTATAATTTATTACTGTGCAAGATAGCAAACATTGAAAGAAATGAATATGATAATATATAAAACAATTAAGTTACAACAAACAGTCTGTTCATTGACGATCTTACTGGTCAATGGTAACTCCTTGCTGCCTCAATTATAACAGTTGCTTTGCGGTTGATTTTAACCAACGGCGTGACTTGCAGAAGCAACGCATTGCGGCCTTTTTGTTCACTTAGTTTTTTTTTTAAACTAATCATTTCTCCACAGACGTGTTGTTCGTGCCTTTGATGCAACTATCTATTCTACGGTTTCGACTGAATACGCCAGCGTGCTTTTATTCCTAGGTACCATCACAACATAACTCTTATTGTTACTGATGGTATAGCCATTTCATTGGACGAAATCTTGTTGGTGGCTGGTTGTAGTGCTAAATTTTAGTTTTAATTTATTAAGTTATTTTAAAGCCTGTCGAAGGTTATTTTTTATTAAACAAAACCCCAAACTTCATGTTCTTCGGTTTGAATAAGTTTAAGCTTCCGTGTCATCCAACACC
Organism: Nymphalis polychloros; assembly: GCA_905220585.2. NCBI lineage: Eukaryota > Metazoa > Arthropoda > Insecta > Lepidoptera > Nymphalidae > Nymphalis > Nymphalis polychloros. The sequence continues at coordinate 7,884,072 of HG992268.1, read as the reverse complement.
ATGCTTTCTAAACTATAAAACCAATGCAAGCAAGGTCAGTTACCTCCAGGTTTAATTTTTCATCAATATGCATTGTAACAATTTTATTCTTTGCTTATCTGCAGCTAAATCGGTCTTCCAATCAGCTCGAACACAAATATCTGGCATCCGATCAACAGATGAATTAAAATATTTGGCAAGTTTTTAAGAATTTTCAAAGCAGGTTTTCGAAACATGCATGTTACTGACATGAGCACGTTTTGTTTATAAAAAGCTTCATTTCGTCCATTCCATACGTATTATTAATTTTATAAGAAATTATGTTTAATTAAAATGAATTTCAGAAAATATTACAGTTTCTAATTTATTTAAGGTATAAACTAATTAAAACCTGCTAGGGTAATACACCTTAATAGCTCAACTACACGCAATGACTCTCTGTATTAATATGAGTCCGATTATTACTTTATTTAAGAATAGATTCGTTTTAATTACGGATGGTAGATTTTTTTTCAGGGTATAACTCAAAAGCGTCTATATAAAATGTAAGTGTGTGATGTAAAGGAAAGTTAAACGTAAGACACGATACGGACCAGCCATAAGTTGTCTGTAAGTTAGTTTGTTTGCCAACAGAAAAACTTATATTTGTGACAGACACAATATAATTCGATATTACTTCAACAGTACACAAATAAATATTGAAGGCTAAATCTCGTCGAAAACAACTTTTACATAATGTTTTTTTAGTTTTATGTAAGTTTTTTTTGCTTTCATTCATGTTTTAAGCGCACAGAGATAATTAGTTACGAAAGTATATTAAAAAAAATTAAAGTTCAAGTTATATGGCATCAATTTAAATTTACAATCAAAAATCTATTTCAACAAATTTGGTCAAGAAATTTAAACACGACAAAAAAACGTAGCAATCTTACTGACCTACTGACGACATTTCGTTCGAAACTTGGCGTTAGCAACTGGCGAAGATATCAATCGCGCAGATACAACAAACGGCAGTAGGACCTTGTAGAGATAGCTCCGATAGCAAATCCATTCAGTATGTCCTAGGTTGAGCACAATAGCACGTATTGTTCGCTTCTGAGGTGAAGAATGAGGAAATTATAATCACATCAAATCCGGTCGGCATGCCTTGGGAAGAACATTGCAATTACTCATTTATAGAGAAATCAAATACAATGGAACATCAAGCAGGACTTTTTGGTGTCAATCAGGCCAGGGCGTTTATAAAGTTAAACATCCCGCTGAGTTTGTTTCAACGATTATGAATTACGCTGCGAAGCGGTGACCTCCACCCGATTAGTACATGGGTTGCCCTTAATATAATAAATATTATTTGGGCACAATGGAACAATTGAGGTCGGCACACAGTATTAACACAATCGGCACCGAAACGCGCGTCACAGTGAAGAAACGGCACGGTCAAGGGTGCACAAGTCGGTGAAGGTCGGTTTCACAATCGGCCTCTGCGCAACAATTATAGTTTTTGCTCGCGAAACGCCAGCGAGGCACCTCAGTATCGTCAGCATTGGCAGCGGGAAGCTCCGTCCATGTTACAAAAGTGCTGACGTACTCGACTACTGCAGCAGATAGCCGTTTCCGTGATTGAGAAATATTTGTTTTGATAATAACGTTCCGCGTAACAATAACTATATCGACGTGTAAACAGTAAATGTGACATATTTACTGCACGGAAATAATTCATGTTCTTTAATTCCAGCAAAAATGATTAAGGTTTGCGTCAGAGTCGAGTGAAGGTAAAATACCAATATTCTATTCCCCGATCATTATTGTTAATGTTCGCAACGTTTTTCCTTATATATACACCACATGACAGTCAATATACGGCAAAAATATATTGTTCAAATTCTGAAATAGCTTTCCTATCTATTAGTACTGGTATGGACCAGCGTTTGGGCGAAGGTGCAGCGCCTGCGGTTACCGTGCCGGCAGGACGCAGGTAGTTGAAGCCGCAAGTGTTACAAGGCCGGCGCTTTGTCTGCAGAAGCGTGTCACCAACCAACACGCAATGTGTCATGGTGAATGTTCCAGCCAGCGTCCTACGGCTACGGAGAAGTTCAAAGATTTACAAGTATTCACGAAATCACTCGGATATCCTAACTTTAGAATCTCTTATCTCATATTAACCACCCACTACGTCCACGATATCGCGTACGAGGACATTGAACTCGGACAGTTTTGGCGATAGCTTAGGCATCCATTCATTAATCTCTCAGTCTTATTTGTTGATCCAGGATATACTCCGACCATGCCAAGTTTCATTTAAATAAATCAAGCATATGACGCATGCTTCGTACCTAGATAATATGTCAATGTTTCTAATACTAAAATTGAAAACAAAATGATCACATTGTAAGTTTTATATACTTTTAGTTTCGTTATTAAGCAAAATCATTATTATTAGCTAGTCGAGACCTGCGTGTACGTTACAGTGATAAAACTCAAAACATTCTTTATAAAGTTATATGAACAAAAAAAAATACCTCTTATATACAGGCTGTAACAAAATTCAACACGGTAAACACGGGTCGGACACGAATTTTGTTACACGCTGTATACGTATGTACATATATTCAATTGAAATAATTTTAAAAATTTAAAATTTAAGTTAATTTTTTTATTTTAGTTTTGTTTGTAAGTCGGGACGGGTATTGGATTAAATAAAGAATAATTTAAGCGTAAAGATAAGATAAAACTTATAAAAAAACTTAAAACATGTTTTAATTGTTTTATATCGCATGAATTATATTCGCGGACGCGGCATTGTCGACACTTCCGCGTTATAATTACCGACGCGAAGATTAATTAACAAATTATACCCGACTAGCTGATATGGCAGAGCTACCATTATATATTATAAAAATCGTACTTTATTATTTGGCAAACTTTTATTTAACTTCCTCTTTCGGCTTGTGGTTAGTTCACAAGGCCGCAGATGTCGTGGGTTCAAATCGCGGGCCAGTAAAAAATTCAATAGCAGACCGATGTTTTGAAGTTAGTAAAACCGCTGATAGTAATATTCACTGTAATTATCCATATTTAGCAGTGCTATGTTAAGCCATAATAGCTGAACTGACAACTTGGTCGATGAGGTTGGGCAGGAATATACTTCTCGGGAATGGACGAAAAATAAACTTATATAAATTCGTTCACAATAAAGTCATATAACTGTGCATGATATCTTAAAAATATTATCACAATAACAATCACTAACTCCGATTAGGACAGATCTTTTGCATTCGATATGACATTTATTGAGAAAAGCTATAGATTATATAACATCCGCAACGCGCGCCCCACGGCCACAGCACTGGCCTCACTGAGCAGCTTCAATAAAAATTAACTTTGAACATGTGAATAATAAAAATTATATCCATCACTTATGAAGCCTGACACTTATCTGAACACATAACTAATTAGTTCTAGTTAATTAATTTGATATTTGCTAAATTTTTAAAGCCGATGATTGTGGATTCAAGACTGGGTAAGCACCACCACGAAACTTTCATGAGCTTAATTTGTTTATAATTGATCTCGTGCTGGACGGTGAAGGAAAACATCATGAGGTTTCCTGCATGTGTCTTATTTCACTGCAATTCTGCCACATGTGTATTACACCTACCCGCACTGAACCATGGAGGTGGAATACACTCAAAACTTCTCCCCAAAAAAGCAGACCTTAGTCCAGCAGTGGGACATTCACGGGCTGTTACTGTATATTTTTAAAACGAGTCCTTAACACGTTCAGCGCTAAATACGCCGGTGTTACTTCACAGCCCGCACCCATGACGATATCGAGTATCGATACTTTCACTGTGGGTCGTCACTTTCAAATTCGCAACGGCTCGCTTGAAATCTTTTGAAAGGGGGGAAAGTTTGTTTCAGTCTATATAATAAAGCTACAACTCCCATGACTACGCTCAATAATAATTCAGAATTGCTAAAAAAACAATGATTTTCATGCAAACTTCATCCTCTTCAACTTTTCAAAAATACTTCCTTAGTGTAAAAGGAACCCATATGTACATTTTCATGGTGCTAGCACAGTAGTGTGGGTTGTGTGTTGATATGTCAGTCAGTCAGTCAGTGCTTAAGATGAGATGGTGATGATTAATAAATATAGACGAGTACATACATATAATTCGAAGCCATAATAAAGAGCTGGTAATGATGACTCCTTTTGCGTTTGAAGCGAATTCAATGCACTTAAGCAATGTTTGTTTTTATTTAGAAAAAAATATATTTTATAATAACTAATACTGTTAGTATCTAGTATTATTGCACATAGTCGTAGTTCCATATAAGTTATAATAAGAAAATATACATCAAATTACGAAAAAAGTATATTAGAATATCGTTTAGAAAGTGCACATTCATTATAAAATTGAAATAAACGAAATCAATATTTAAAAATAAAAACGTAAGGAAAACTTAAAACAAACTCCAAAAGTAAGTGATTATTTGAATATTACTAAGCTTTTTAACAAATAAAGAAATTCTTATTCTCAGTCAGGTCTACCAGGTATATCAATATCTTACTTGTAGGAAATGTGGATCTCTCGACAGTAAATAACGGGCACTTAGTAGCTGTGCAGTATATAAGCCGGTTACAATGTTACCGAGGAACAATACAAAATACTAGTTTTTAGCTATCTTCGGAATTTACTCGCAAGTCGCGTCGCGCAAAATATTTGGTGATAATAAACAGTTCACAAACAAAATATTCTTATTCAAATGGACTTTTAAAAGTACTCGTGTCGTAAAACGTGCTATTGGAATGAAAATAATTTGTTTACAATACTTATTAATCGTTGTTTACAATACTAATTAATTACTTACGTTTTGTCCGCAGTTTCACTCGCGTAGTTCCCGTTCCCGTGGGAATACGGGGACAAAATGTAGCCTATATTTTTAAAGTCGGTTTTGTGGTTTAAGCGTGAAAGTGTAACAAACAAACAAACTCACTTTCGCGTTTATAATATTAGTTACCTAAGCGTTAACTAAGATGTTATTAAGTAGAAATACTCTCAGTACGAGCCAGGAGTTAAATAGTTGACAGTGCCACTCTCGAGAAAGCACGTTAAGCCGTTGACTCTGCGCATGCTCCTTCTCCAATGGTCACCAAATGTTATTGTTCTTCATGATCTCTTATCATGAAGAAATATAAAAGATTAAAATAGAATAAAATGATGAAGATATAAATTCTTCAAACAATTCATCAAATGTTATGTTTGTTCAATTAGAAGTCACAAATATATTTGAGCATTTCTCACTTAACGATTTCGACATATGAGTATCGAAGCTATGGTATTAATATTAAATTTGGAGCGAACTTTTTCGGAACAGGGAGCGGAGCCAGTTTCGAAAAACCAGTACGACATGCTGCGTGAGTTGATGCACTTCTCAGAACTCTGGACGCAGGTAACGGTTAGCCGACGAGCGTCGTAGCACGCTCCTCATACCTTAAACCCATCTCCAAATATGTTTCGTTATTCTAAGCATTTGATTTTGAAACTATCAGGTTTTTAAAATGTCGAACACGGACAGAAATGTTAACCACTGTAAGTATATATATTTTTGCTGTGAGATATGTTACCTACTCCTTATATACTCGATATGACGTCAGCCATGGTGTAGAGGAACTATGATGTTTTATCAGGATCACTAGTTATCAGTATAATGACACCCACTGAACCTACACCAATAACACCGTTTGAATCGCTAATGAACGGGTTCTACCTATCCAGGCGAATTTGTATACAGGATCTACCATAAACATAACCTGTAAATATATCGCTGCTGGGCATATGACACCTCTTTTGCTATCGACGAGAATGTTTGGAGTTTATTCCACCATTTTGCCCGAATGCTGATTAGTACACACACGTGGCACAGTTACTGCAGATTTATAACAACATACACAAGACACACACACACAACATATACAAGATGATTTATAAACACAAATTAACTACTACATACAAACTCAGAGGTGCTTGCTCGCGTTTAAGACTGAATTTTTTTAACATCTTAAAATCTTACATAACATTATTTTAAATTAAAAATAGTACAAGAATAAATAGGTTTTTGTATATCTATTAATTTTTTTCATTTCAAAAACCTATTAAATTCAATGTTTGTATGTTTATTGATTTCTCTTCTTAAAGGTTTTACATAAAACAAGTCCGAAATGAAATCACGCCGATCCAAGTTCTAAATGGCAAACTTGGCCCCGGAGTGTGGATTCAGTCTCGAGCACAACAATCACGGCCCACTCCATGTCGGGACGTGTGAAGCTTGCGTTACCTGCTGTGCGAGCGAGATGCCACTACTAACACTTTACGAATACAACTACTTCAAAGAAAAAACAACTCTATTCTAACATATTAAAGTTTAAAATGATACGAGAGTCAAATTAGACGGTGAAGGTAGCACGGTCCACAGCATGAGATCGGGTTTTTGCACCGTTTCTTTAAGTTTTTGTCGTATTGCGGCGTTAATGTGTTTTTATGATAATATCGCTTCTATAGCTTGTAGTATAAGGATTAAAGTTAGTTGTACATTTTGTAAATATTTCAGTATTTCCGTGGGAGTCACGAATAATTCAAATGGGGTGTCAAGAATCAAGACGACACAGATGCAGTGGTCTTAAAAAGTCCCTTGCCTCTATAAATACTACTGAAGTTTACATCGCAACTCAGACCATGGTAAAGCGAAAGAATAATATCTGTTAAATATAATAGTTGACGATTTACTTCATTTGAAAAAAAAAACAAAACAAAAATACGAGTTTTCAGACGGTAGTTCTCAGTAGAATCTACATTATTACACCGTCGGAGTTTTTACTTTGAATTTAATGCTACTTAAAGGAAGAAGATTTCGCTATAGGACGCACTACTACAGTGCACACGCTACATATATTGTAAAAACATTATAACTATTCCTCCTGTGAAATGTTCTTTACGTTTTAAAATCATGTTTCAAATATATTACTAGTAAAGCTACGTATGCGTTTCTTTATTCCACAATGGCTGAACAGTTACGGACGCACGAGTGTCGTTAGAATCCTTACATCACACCAGTGAGAGTGACACTGGCTATAAATTGATTATTCAATCAGGATTTTCCAAAAAAATATTTAGTTCAATAACAATATGTGTGTACTCTTATAGTCACAAACTGAATTCCACCAAGGCGAGGCCGCGTGCTCGGCTATTTTTATTATATAAAAGGCAATATCCTGAGACTTAACTGGGATGGTTAGTGCTTAATCAACTCATTGAGGCTTCAATTCGAATGTGACTTCGTTTATAGAGGCACACTTAAAAAGGATTCGGAAATTTACATTTAAGGGGGGCAACCCCACTCCATCTTGAACTTCAACTTCAATGGAGGAAGACAACTTGAAACACAATTATTATTACAAGCTTCTATTTAACTTGTAAAGTTCGTTTGGTAGTTTGTTCAGGTCAAAACTTGCGAACTGAATTAGAATCACTTACCCAATGTATCTCAAATTGTACACATTGATTCTGTTCCAATGACAATTTATGTTTATGGAAATTAGTCCACCTAAACCAAAGAAGCGAAAAAGCGGGGCTCCAGGCGAAGGAACTCCTTAACTGTTATCAGCATAAACCCAAAATGCTGAATATGGATCTTATTATTACTGAGCTATAGGTAACAATATATTACCTATTCTTGGCCCGCCAAAGGTCATTTTGTAATACAATATTATAATATTGAATTTCTCTGTCGTGTCTTCAGAATTAGAAGTATTTAACATCTTATTATTAATTTATTAAAACTTAATTAAGACCACCCGACACGACATTAATTTCTTAAAGAAGCCGCTAGTGGTATTTTATTAAAAAGACAGGATACCATCTAAGTCGGTGCATTATGTGAGCGAAACGTCGCCGTCGCCTAGCGCACCAGCTGGCCCTCACAGGTGGTCGGTTATTACCACCCCTATGTGCTATTCATTTATTAGTTTTCAAATTACCTTCAATATAATAAAGACACGTTCTTTGAATATAAAAAATATATAGTGAGACAAGAAGACAATCAAATTTCGAGGCACATTTTATGATAAACTTGATGAAAGAGTAATAAATAGATAAGTTTGTTTGAAAATATGTATATTTTTTTATTTAACATACGTATTTTAAGTGTTGTGACGTCTGACGATTCGGTCACGGCGGTCATTTTCAAGGTAGACTGCGCTCGGCATCTAATTGTGCAAATGTGTGCGTAAACACAGATGCGCTCTCTATTCCTTCCATAATACGATGTGTGGGCAAAACCGACCAACGTCATTACGAACTCTACGAGGTGCGGGAGTGCATGCAGTCATCTTTCAGGTTCTGGGCAGCTACTGAATTTCTAGATAGAAAAACACAACTAAACGTTTGACGTATGTGTCCGAGTAAATAAAAAAATAAAGTCATTCACTGACTTTATTTCATATCACTGATTGTTTGATAAATCTTTATAACCCAAAATTATTAAATAAAATGCTCTAGAATATTATTGTGATTGACACAACATTTGACGATCACCGTGCTGGAAAGGACACGTAGCTGGTGGCAGCGCGGCGGTACCGCTAGACCGGTCACCAGTTGTCATTTGTTAAGCCCCTATGAATTACAAATTAACCTACGACGGAACGATCTGTTAATAAAAATTATACTTGGCATTAACAGCATAAAGTGGACAGAAATGGCCCAGTGATTAAAACAGAGGAATCTAAGCCAAAGGGTGCGAGTTTAAGCCCCGTTTGCACCACTTTCAGATTTCTCGAGTGCATAACTAAACATATCGTAAGGAAACCTGCGGGTGCCGAATGTGTATCTACCGTCCCTTATCAGAACGACGTGATGTAATACAATTCACATCTCAATAGAAGAGGAGGAGCCCGGTAATCGGACAATTACAGGCCGTCGCACAATTCTTAATACGCACCGAATTACTTGTCAGTTGTTCTTGTTGGAATCTATATTTCGGACCGATGCTAGTTGAGTCAACTCGAATGTTAATGTTTATTTTTTAGTTTAAAAAATGTAATCCATATTCATGTGACGTGAGAACCGTTAAACAATACACCCGGTATGGTAATGCGTTTGTAATACCGCGGTGTAATGACCACTCCGTAATCTGCCAGGTGTGTCGCCACTCGCCTGCCACCGGTCGCCGGTCGCCGGTCGCCGGTCGCCGGTCGCCGGGGTTGAAGATACCCAGCCTAAGTTCATCGACCAGCTCTAACTTTTTTATAATTGACCAGATGTATAAATACGACAAGTTTCCTTCGGTTATTTCTGTGCGTATCGCGTTTACTATGATTCATAAGTTTTGCGTTTTGTTTTTTGTAAACTCGTCTTTGTGTTCGCTTAACGAACGACCGCCTAGCGATGTCTTCCCTGGGGCTGTCGTCACCCCTCACTCGTAATACAAGCTTTACGCTTAACAAGAGGGAGATAATGACATTATTAGTAATTTCTTGAGAATATTCTTCGTAGAAAATACTGAAAGATTAACTACCAAGTTATTCTTGATAAGTTAAGATCAAATCGAATATAAAGTTTATACTTGATTATAATAGATGAAGCTTTGTGCAAGCTCGTCTGGGTAGGTACCACCCACTCATTAGATGTTTTACCGCCAAGCAGCAATATTTGATTTGTTGAGTTCCGGTTTGAGGGGTGAGCGAGCCAAAGTAACGAAAGACTCAAGAGGCATAACATCTTAGTAGTTACCAAGATTATTGTTACTTACAGTACCAATACCCATGGGCGATGATAAATAATTACAATCAGGTGACCCATTTGCCAGTTGGACTACCTACGTTTAATTAAAAAAACGATTACATTAAACTAAGACTATCCATGAACAATATTTATCAATTGTTCTTAACTGGAAACCTTAAAAAGAAAATGCTATAGACGGAGCTCTGCTATGTTCATATACATACATATATATACATATATAGAGAAAAGGAACCTCTTGCTTCTACCTGTTTGTGATTCAGACCCGTACAGTAAGGGACACAAAACTTAAAACAATCACAACGTATTTTACTTTTAATAATATTATATTTCAATCTTGCTTAATAGCTTTTAACTGTGCCAACAGGGCACAGACTATTACGATAGTATTATTATTCGTACCATAGATAACAAATCTGTCCAGTCTAGCCAATATAACAAATTGTTTATTAAACTCAAAATACTTTAAGAAAATATATTTATTCCGAAACAATATTTTTTATCACTGTATCGATCATGAAAATGTAAATGAATTCTGCAGAGATTGAAGATCTTCCCCTCACGTTTCGAACTACTTGTAGTACGTGATGTTACTCCGAAGCGCCCCTCGCGTTAAGTTACAATAATAATAAAAAAAGCTTACAACCGTGTACAGTACAAAAGCGTATTGAACGCGGTGACTCGGGTATATATTTTTTTCCAAGTCGAGTAACGTTCTGGTCTGCGCGGGCTCAGGTAACGCGCCGACCTTTGGGTTCAACGGCCCGTCCTAAATATAGTGGCACGCGGATGTGTGGACGACGGAGCGGCCGGCGACGGCCCTAGCTTCATGATATGCCTGATGGAATTAGCTGCTTGCTATTCGCTCATTATGCATTTAAGTGTTTATATATCAACAATAAAATAGACGTACAAGTTTAAATTGTTTAAAAAAACTAAAACCCGACTACGATATACCAGGATACATTAAAACACAAATAAATTAAAACCGCTTTGACTGTAAAATAATCGATATTATTGTATTGTTTCTTGTTTGTGTTAAATTCTATGAAATTGATTGAAACAGCCCCAAATATATAACTCAGTTAAACTATAAAGTGTAACTCACTGAATCCTTTCTCCTGCAGTCAATACATTCAACATGTGATGACTTATTATGTACAAAAAAGTATATATGTATATATAAACATTACATCAAGGGATTATACCGTTATTATTCAATCTGCTATTGACTGTTATACATTCACTTGTTGGTAGTAATTAGTAGTAAAATAAAATAATCGGCAATGCTGATGTATGTACTACTAGCTCAATAAATGTTACTCTTTAATATGATAAATAGCAATTCATTGTTGTCATGGTGATCCTTTGAATGGTATACAAGTAGATGTGCTGCAGCACTATCTAAGGGTGAGATACAACAGAGTAGAGTAAGGGCCGAGTTACTCAGTGCTCCAATAAATATACCAACATTTATTTTATTTTATTTTAAAAGGTGCAGCAACATCACACATATTAAGCATTTAAAAATTAACGTTTAAAACGTTAAAAATTAACATCCATTTGTATTTGTATATCACAATGCCACCTAACAAACCTATCTAAGGTATCCAGGATACTCACTCAAGACACACAAAAAAATTTCATCAAAATCAGCCCAGTTCACGTAAGAGTTCCGTGACACACACACACACACACACAAATGTAAAACATTATTTCTAGAGATAACTGAATTTCAATTATTATTATCTGTTCATGGTAATTACCTCTCACTCTGTTGTATGTGTAATAATAGATTTGGTAATATGTTTTAATGTTTATGTAACTGTTTCTGTTTAATCTATGAAAGATTATATAACAATGTTTTAATTTCATTTATATATTAATATTTTTTCTCCAGCCTACATCATAACATTGGCAAAATAATAAAAGAAAAATGACAATGAAATAAATTAATAACTATTTTCATTTTCTTAAATGATTTCTTCACCTAACTGATGCCGCACATGGCATTTGATATAATGGTATCAGATCCTTACTGGCGAGAAACAAATAGCTTTGAAATGTTGTTGTCCATTGAAATAAAATAAGGAAAACTACGCTCAACAATGAAACAGCTTCCAACAAATGTCCGAGTCAATACTTATAAGGTTTATTTGTAATTCTGACGTGTGCAACATTAAATGTATTTTAATTATAAACAAAAATTGCAAAAAAATTAGACTTTTTTTAATAATGCCTATTTAAACATGAAATTTTGTTAATTGTTTTATACAATAATATCCTGGATATTAATAAGTCATCAAACACTTATTATAATTTTTTATTTATATACCAATCAAGTTCTTAAACATTTAACATAAACAAAAATTGTGTTATGTAGGAGAAGGAAAACTTATTTCCATAATAGATTTTTCCAGCCTCCCTAGAGTATAACAATTTGAGTAAGTAAATTTATAAATAATAAATTATAACTAACATTACAATCATAAGAATTTTAAGTACATATTGAATAAAAAAAATACAGTGTAAAATAAAAATATATATGCAGTTACATTATTACCTATGTAACTGTTGCTCTAGTAAAACTAATTCAATACAGAACCATCACGTTTATGATTGCCAATGTGTGATTACAGAACTGGTGTGCACATTCAGTAATGAGTATCTAATGGGTGTTACGAGATGTTTGTCATTAATGTTTTATTTACACAAACCCATAACTTCTTAACTCAGTTAATCAAAATATAATCTATTCAAGACTTTAACAAGAACTTTTGAGTCATCATATAACCAGATTTTATTAATTGTAAAGCTACCAGAGGTTCGTAATCTTGATTCTACCGTGAAGATTGGCAAGAATATCAGTAGTTGCTCTTCAGCACCAATTAAGTTAATAAAAAATAATTCACATACTGATTTAATTTCTTGATACACATACTTGTTTAAATATATATAAATAACTAATTGTAAGTCAAGGCGACAAGTAATGCATGGTGCATATTACACTTAAAAGACAATATGCGATTTAATTTATTTGCATAATTAATTAAATAGCATATTATGTTGAAATAACTATAGTATTATATGACTAGTATTACAATTATATGTATGACACATGGCATGTAAACATTTCTACACATGTATTGTGTTATTTGCTGGCTCTTGAGATAGTGTCGGTAGGCGTGAAAAGATAGATAAAACACGTCGACCATCCGACGGGCGGAAATTACTTGACTATAGAATACAGATGAACGACTCTGACGATGAAAAGTACGATCACGTATGCTCGGTGGACGGTTTTCTATACACGATGGAACGGATTAACGATGCTGTAAGCGACACAGTCGGAAAATAACTTTGTATATTGATGAGTGACTTCAAAAGCCAGAAAGTCACGTTTATGCACGTCATCTAGAAAAATGTGAAAATCTATTGGGCGCACGAACCTGTAGTTTTGTTCGTAATCCCAGTAGTCCTTGTAACGCGGGTGCCAGCGCGGGCCCCCGCGCGAGTAGGGCCGTCTCGAGCCCCCTTGGCTCATACCTGCTGCGCCATACCACACTGTATCGATCCGCGCCGCCGCTGCAGGCTGTATCGCCCGCTTCTTTACACCTTTACTGCACCACAAAACCACAAACACACTGCACTGCGTCACTGTCACTTCGCGATAATAAATCAAAAATTATTTAAGGACTCCTACGGAGCCCCTACGCTATTGTTTTGGAGACAACTGCAACAGCGCGAAGCTCGCGCAGACTGAGCGAACGCACGCAAGCGCGCCAACGTCACGGATAGAGGAAGCGCGCCCTAGCGGAACCTCCAAAAGTCGATTTCAAAAAGAACCGCCAAACTTAGTAGAATTACTAATGAAAATTATTCTATGATTACCTCACAGCTATTAAGAGTAAGTGAGCTGTAGGTGATAAAATATGGTTCGAAGAATATGGATACCAATAACGAACATAAAATTAGCAGTTTTTGACTTCAGTCGCACTGAGTATTGATTTTATATTATACACAAGTACAATCTCATTTATTTTTCACTGCTCGACACGAATTAGTCAAAGGCTACACAGTACAAAGGCTGGGCGTGTTATCGCGCACTTCAAATGTTCACATAATTAATGTGAATCAGCGATTATCACGCTGCGACTGTTACGCACTACCGAGCATTTTAACTTTTCTGCAATTTCACTTTATCTATGTGTCTGAACATTACAAATATCACCAGGTTTAACTTTTGAGTAACAAATACGTAGGAAATACTTTATTTTATACAATAAAAAGAAACGCTGTGCCTCATTTGGACTACACAATACGTAAGCTTTATAAAAAACTTTACACAACTCGTCTTCCTTCTGTCTTATAGCGCTGTCAGTGCTTAAATTATTTGTTCAAATTTCAATAATCATAGATATGTTTTATTTCGTAGCGCTTTAGCGCTTTATATACCCAATGCCCCGCCCATTGTTATTATAATGCAGCCAACATGACGCACAAAGTGTAGTGTGAAGATAGCTATACTAAGAATGTCATATTGTTGTTCTCTCTCTCTAAGTAATAGATAAGACAAAGATAGCAATAGATGTATATAATTATGTCGCAGGCAGTCCATTAAAATTCGTCATTGTAATAATAATAATAATATAGCTAGAAAAATAGCTTTTGCTAACAAATGTTACGTAATTTATTTTCAATTATCTTTGTAGTGCTCATTTCGATTGCATTACTTATCAACATTGAAAAAAAATTCAAACTCAGTTACGGCTTAATAAGTTTTATTGTGTCATCAATTTGTACAAATAAATGTTTAAAATACAAGTCTTAAAATTCCTAAATATGACTGTAAATGTTCAACGCTTCTACACTTATGATTACTCTGTTTAGGATATAATTGTGATAAAGTAGAATTTGTTGAAATCTATTATACATGAATATAATCCTTCGTACATTTGTATATACGTAATATCCCATTGTAATGGGTTAAAACTGAGTACCTAAAACGTTTTCATTTAAATATCAGACATCATAGACGATTACCAGTTGTATGTATTGGCTGCAGCATGAATTTTTGAGTAAAATGGCTGCTCAAGGAAGCTGTCAAATCCAATTTATGTGTAAATTAAGTATTTCAATTGATAAAAAGTTGTATAATCAAACTCATTCAGTGTTTATTTTACAATGTTCATGTATATTTTTAGATTTAAATCTATCTAGGTTACATATATCTATTTTATGTTTTTAATGCTAAAATTAAGGAAGTTTCTAAAGATCATGACTGCTGGCAACTCTAAGTACTCGCTTAGACCGAAAGTCCCTATTTGAATATTTTACATTTTACGAATGCAATAAGAAAGTTAGTTTATTTATTTAGATAATATTGAAACTCGTTCTATAATAAAGTTATTTGTGTATTCAGTTGGCCGAACAGTATATACTTATATATTAACAAAACTATTATGGCTTAGACTTCTCGTAATCAGAAATTACCTAATATGCACAATATCTGGATATGACATTTCGGATCTGGACATAGATGCGGTAAATTAATAATATTATACCGGTTTTAGACACGGTTACGTATTTAATTAAATTGGAATTATATCGAATTATCCGATTGTTTCGAAAAGTTGTTTAAGATCATTTAGTAATTGTTAAAGGATATATAAATGACCACAAGGTGCAATCCATGCTAAAACATAATGAAAAATTATACAATATAATAATAATAAATTACGTCATGTAATAAACAAATTTTAATAAAATTCAGACAGATTTTGGTTTTTAGTTATAATTTGGTGTCGGTTACGATTACGCAGCTATAGAGCAAAAAAGTAGGACATTAAAAGACCAGGGAAGCTCTATAGCTTCCCTGGTCTTTTTTAATGTCCTACTTTAAAACTTTTATACTCACAATAAACGTATTCGCTCGTGTACCTCACGCACACATTGACGCACTTAATATATATAATAAATCTTACGCTGACGTCACATGACGCTCGAACTCTCATCTAGCCCCCGCCCCCTCCGCGTACCGAGCGCTGTTTACATATCAATACCGTTACACAACTGAAAAAAAATATACTTAATTTTCTGATAATATAAATAAAATAATTCGTTTTTCATAAACATTTTATTAAAGGCAAAAATATAAGTATATATTTATTGAGTAGTTTTACAGTTGATAGTCGTTGGGGTCATAGAGTTCTGACAGCAGACGGTAGATGTAGGAAGGAGAACTGCCTCCGCTGGAAAAATAACGAAACATTGTTTACATGTTCTCAGCTTCTCGCTCGTTCCTTACAGATCTCTGGCTCATCAGTAAAGGTAGAATGAATATAATTGTAAACGATAATTATTTAAGTTGAGCAACTTACAGATTGGTTATGAAGAGTGTGATGTGGTCGGGCGGCACCACATCGTATAGAGGCGCTTCCACGCGCACGTATGCGCTCTCCAAGCCTCTGCAACGAACAATATCAAAGTGTGAAACACCAACTTGTAAACTTTGGACGTAAGGAAGCTTTTGTTCACACCGTTGGACAAAGGCTTCCATTCCTGTTAAGAACGTTTGTTCCAGAATTACTTCAAGTAAATATGCATATACGTACATTAATACATAATGATGTCTGTAGCAGATCATAGAAAACTTATACACTTATCACTTTAGTGTTGCCTCTTGTGATTTGTTATTTTATCGTTAATCTTTACTAATATTATAAATCACACCACAACCACCACTGAATCGATTTTAATGTAATTTAGTTTGAAGCTTTCATACCGAATACATCAACCCCCCCCCCCTCCTAACATGCGGACGAAACCTAGTTATTAATACATGTATGTATTAACAAATAAACTTTTATATTAAACCTGCTGTCCATTGCCCATTGTCTAGGCAGCAAAGTTCAGTTTCCGAGCTTTGAAAGCACCAAAGAAGCAAATTGAGTTTGGGTAAACTGGGACCAATCTCTTGGACTGCATGGACTACTTGACAAGGATTAAACAAGTGTTCAATGTCGGTACTGACGAGTAGGGCAGCGCGCGGTGCGCCGGCGCCAGCGCCTCGAACAGCTGCCCGCCGCACGCGTGCAGCGCCGACAGCAGGTACAGCGGCGACAGCACGATCACCTGCAGCGGTACACACCATTACACCTTACACATTATTATGTTAACGATCTCCCTCTTCAGGCTAGTCAATTTTTTTAAGGTTATGGAGAGATGACAATGGATTAGATACTTTTCTTATGTCTTCAATATATACCACTTTGTAATTTGTATGTCCTGTATGTCAGTATGAGATATCGAACAAATATTCTATAACAATGTTATTTCAGAGATCAGAGTTGATAGTGTACTGACGGTGACGGAGTGATGCGCAGCGGCGGCGGTAACGGCGAGAGTGCCGGCTGCCACCAGCGCCGCACCACCCGCTAGCGCGCCCGCAGCACCTACCACCACCTGCAGACCACATTACACTAAATAATATAATATTTTTGCGGAGAAAACAAAACTTAGAACAGATAAGCCGATAGACAGGACGAGCTCACCTTGTTGACCCGCGGCATGAGCGCGCCCACGGCCGCCCCCCCCACCACCGTCACCGACACGCCCGCCGCCGCCAGCCGCGCCGCCATCGCGTGGCTCTGCGGGCGGGAGGATATATTGACTGCGTCTATGTTTTAGGCTCAGAGATAATTATTGTCTGGGAAAAAAATTACTAGCTTCTATTCGTTTCGTGCGACCCACACCACCACAAAGTATCACTTTGTATGTGTCAGGCAGCATCATCACCGGGCACGAGGGACATAACATCTTAGATCCCCCGAGAGTGCGGGGAGTGGGTGATACTTCTTGCAGTGTCTGAGTGTTAGAGCTAGTGTAGTAGGCACCTCGGCCACGTCGGGGCCCTCGGCGAGCAGCAGGCGGAAGCGCTTGGTGGTGGAGGCGCGCAGGAAGCGCTCCACGAGCGCGCTGGCGCCGTACGTGAGCAGCAGCTCGTCGGCGTGTACGTGCTCGCGGGCCTGCGCGCTCAGCGACGACGCGCTGGCGTCCAGCTCGGCGCGGAGCTGCACAGACAGGGGACTGTTTGAATCAGGGTTGTTGCGGATGCCGATTTTTTCACATCCGCGGCTGCGGATTTTTGATGTCTCACATCCGCGGATGCGGATTTTTAAGACCTATATATATATAAATATAGTATATGAATGAAGAATTAAAACAATGTTAAAGTAATATTTTTATTAATGAAAATTAGTATTAAGTATAATGCTCCAATTTATTTAAGTACTTCACTTACTAATATGAAAATTAGTAAGTGATCTTAAGTGAAGTACTTAAACATAGGAGCATAATGCTCCTATTCTTCCACTCAGTAAAGAGTAATATTGCCGCCTTTTCTGATTCGAGGCAGTTACGCAGAGGTTCGTAAATTAAACCCGCACTACTGAATAATTGTTCACTAGGAAAACTACCTGGTGGAGTGGATAAAAATCTTCGTGCTATCGGTGATAATATCTTAAATTCCTCTCGATGAACACTCCACCACTTAAAAAGATTTTCATCCACATTTACTCTTTTTTTTAGCACGGTAAGAAAGTAATTCCTTTTTGAGTATATGTCAATATTCTGGTAGTTCTTGACTCTCCTCTTCACTTGACGAATCTAACATCATAGCAAGGTCGTTTTTTAAGCATGGCTTTCTGATGAAGCTTGATGGCCCTGCTCCTAGTTGTTCCATATTATTTTCCGTGGAATCAGTGGTTCTCATTCTTTTGGCCTCTTCGGAATTGGTATTAAGAGAACCGGAATCGTCATTCTCAGTATTTGTCTTTGTAATCATCAAAAAGTCGTCTTTAATCTTTTCCTCAGTCACCGGTGTGAAAAATTTATGCTTATAGCGAGGATCTAAGTAGGTGGCGATGATATATAAATTGTTCTCTCCCAAGCTGGAAAACTTTGTTGAGTTCATTTTTCAGAGTCGTGACGGCCTGTCGAATTGGATCTAACTCTTGTGATCTTGTTAAATATTCATCAACTTGTTTTCAAGCATTTGAATTATTGGAATTACAGATGAAATAAGGGCGTGAGAGCTGCTCAGCTCTCGTGTGGCTTCCTCAAAAGGTCTCAGTAATTGAATAAAACTTTCAATGATTTTCCATTCTTCTGGCAAAATAGGGTTTATCTCATTATAATTGATGTTAAGACTTAGGGTATCCTTTACCTTTGAAAAACGCTCGAATATGTAAAACGTACTGTTCCATCGCGTTACACAATCTTGGAACATTTTAAGATGAGGTTGATTCAGTCGGTCGGGAATTGCTTGCAGTTGTTTCTGAGCGATAGTAGATTGAAATGAGTCGAAATTTTCTTACATTTATGTTTGAGTATTTTTATGTTTTCTTGCGAACAACTGCGGATAGCAAGTTGTATTTTGTGAACAGTACAATCTATGTCAATCAATGCTGCTAATCGCACGGCTCGTTTAATATTAGATCCTTCATCTCTGTTTAGGCAATGCACTTGTTCTTTTTTAATATTCCAATCAGAAAGCTTCGTGTAAAATTTTCCGGAAATTATGTCACCAGTGTGACGGCCGTCGAATGTCTCGTATTTCAATATAATCGATGATCTATCAATACCATGGCAAGTCAGGCTAAGCAAAGAAGCATTTGAGCTTGGATCCGACCAAATGTCAGACGTAAACGACATGTAATCAAATTTTTCGATTAATTTTGTAACTTTTTAGCAACTTTGCCGTATTGCCTTCAATACAAAATCAGTAAAAAAATTGCGTCACCTAAAATTATATCTTGGTGCTAATTCTTGTATCAATCTGCGAAAACCCAGCCCTTCAACAAACTAAAACGGTAAATTTTGAAGTGCAATCATTTCTCCAATGAGTTTATCAATTTTTTTCGAATTTAAATTACTAACGTCCCACTTCTTTTCTTTTAGAATTACTTCTTCTTAAGAGAGTTGTTGCTTTGCAGAATGCGGAAGAGTTCCAACTTTATCTGAAAAGAATAAAGATATAAATAAAAAAAATCGGAATCAATAAATTATCTACCTAAACGAAATGAACAACCAAAAAAAAACACGTACTTGTTATATTTTTGTAAATATCTGTCAAAACCTACCTAAGAGAAAAAAAATTGTCCAACCTACATTATATTGCAAAAAAAAATAAACATTAGATATAACACAATAACGCCAAACGGATGTTTAACTTTTTTTTTTTTTTTTTATTGTATAGTTAGGCGTCCGAGCATTTGGGCCACCTGATGGTAAGTGGTCACCAACGCCCATAGACAATGGCATTGTAAGAAATGTTAACCATCGCTTACATCGCCAATGCGCCACCAACCTTGGGAACTAAGATGTTATGTCCCTTGTGCCTGTAATTACACTGGTTCACTCACCCTTCAAACCGGAACACAACAATAACAAGTACTGCTGATTTGCGGTAGAATATCTGATGAGTGGGTACCTACCCAGACGAGCTTGCACAAAGCTCTACCACCGAGTAAACTGATCAAGAAAGTTTAAATGGAACGAAAAAGAAATTCACATGATAATTGACAACGTCATGTCAAACTGAGAGATGACCCTCTATTCCCTGTCCAAGTTACGAAAAAAATAAATGTAAACAAATCGTAAAAAGAGTTATTTTGAGGTCGCTTTCACAATTTAAACCTAATATGATTATTATCATAGCAAAATGAGGTTATTTATCACAAATAGCCAGTTATGCTCTTTTCATTTATGAAAAACATAAAACTTTTTATTGTTAAAGTCATAATTAATACGTATAAAATTTAAATTAAGACAAAAAAAATAACAAATACCTAACCGACATTTACAAAGAAACTAAAAAGCCAATGTTCTAAATCCTATAAACATTTTATACGCGGATAATTTAAAGAGTAGAGTCATTAAAGACTATTTTAGATTGGAACGAGTGTTTCTTAATTTGGTCGGATTGTACCAACCAGGTTTGTTTGTTTACATTTGATTTTTTCGTAAAATCGGAAGGATACCGCATCAAGACAGCTATAACTAACGAAATGCTATAAAAGACAGCGCTATCTATTTAAATAATCATATTATGATAAATTTCTAGACTAATTATTCGCTAAAAAAGCGAAATACGCAAATTCGTTTACAAAATCATATATAAAAAAATATTGAACCGATCTTAATAACATTTCTGTAAGACTTTTAAACAGATAATTGTCTAAACCTTTTTACAAGTGACCGAGTTATGTGGCAGCAACAAACAATAATATTGAGTGGAAACATCGCCTAAGCCACACCCTAACTAAACTATTAAGCTATGTAAAGAATGCCTCAAGGAAAAACGAATTAATTAAAATTGTATATGATGAAACTTACCTGCGTCAGATTTTATCTTCTGTAATTGTTTTTCTTTACTCATGCTCTCAAATATGGAAAATTCTTCTGGGCGCATCGACTTTAGATAATTTTTTAAAGACGAAGTGGTTCGGCCCTTGTGAGAGTAGCTTTTATTGCATATTGTACAATCAACCTTATCATGGTCCTCTTTATTTGGTTCAAATCTATACATATAATAAATCTGTAACTGGTCGATGTCTGTACATGGAAGATAAATGAGTAAAACTTTTATCGGGGGTCATTATAAACACAATAGAACCCAAAACAATGATTAATAGATTTTTTGTCTGTTTGTCTGTTTGTCTGTGCGTTTGTGCACGCTAATCTTAAAAACGGCTTAACGGATTTGAGTGCGGTTTTCACTAATGTATTGTGGCTAACTTCACTTAACATTTAGTGTTTGTTTTATTTCAATCGGTTCATAAATAATAAAGTTATGTCAATTTAAAGATACATGTAGAACATTTATTAAAAAATGGTTATGGTCAAACTGAAAAGAGATTAAATATTACATGTAATATACACTTTTGCTTATGTTTTATCCTATATTTTGTTAAATTTTTAATCTCTTTATTTATTTTTTAAAAGTTTAGTATCACTACTAAACATCAATAAATTATTATCTGTAGGAAAAGTACGCGCGCTGTTATTTGTCAAAATCAAAAAGTTTTGTTAACAATTTCGTGTTTTCAGTAGCTTCGTGTGTTGTTTTTGCATAAAAGCTAATATTGCATATATATTGTGTGTATCTTTATGATCTCATCTTATATCTTTCATAACAGTACGCTTTAAGTCTGCGTGTGAGCAAGTCAGTTAACTCAGTGACAATAATTAATACGTGAATAGTATATAGGTGTACAAACAAAGCCTAAAAACAACTATAACAATAATACATGGTTTTAGAAGTGCTTGCTTTAAACATCAACGTGGTATATCACTTCTTAAAACTTTAAATAAGTATAATTTTGTCCTAAATTCGTGTTTCCTGTCAAAAGTTTTAAAACGGCAGATAAAAATTCAAACTTACCTACCGAAGTTTTTTCTATACAACGAAATAAATAGCAATTTTACGTGGAAAAAATGGCAACCATATTTTGAACTATATTTATTAGCCACTGGATATATATAAGGAGTATTAGCCACTGGTTAAATATAAGAAGTGTAAATAGAGAAAAATAGCAATTTTGTTCAACATTAAAATAACAGAAATTACTTTAGAAGACCTCATTAATAAATGTAACAAGTATTTCGAACCGAGGCAAAATTTAACTATGGCCTGACATGTATTTTTTATGAGAAAACAAAGCAAACACGAAAATATAACCAACTTTATTACGAGTCTAGAAAATTACAGTTTAAAATGCGATTTCGTTGAATTAATAGTCATTGGTCAGTGATAAATTTACAGCGAATATGTGTTAGAGTAGCTCGCCAAACATCAAAGATGATTACAACGGTCTGATCTGTCACTAAAGAAAGCTATAGAGATAGCTAAAATAGTAGTGATCGAACAACAAGATACGGAGCACATAAATAAAAGCACTGAGACATCGTCATCACCGTCATCATCTAATGAATATCAAGTGATGAAGGGGGAGTAAAAGGGTTAAACAACACACAGTACAGAATAGAGAAGATGTGCATATTCCTACGAAGTCAGACGGGCAACTAATTAAGAAGAGAACAAAATTGTGAAACATGGTTAATTTGCCTCATCCCAATATAAACCGAATAAAAGTATTTTGTAATCTCTCAGCTTAATTCAATTGGTCTTTGGCTACATCAAGCTTGCGACAGCATAATCATGAATAGGAAGAAGTAGATCTGTGCGAGCATATAATATATAATTAAGTGTACTCAGATATTGATATTATATATTTAAAAAAAAATCACTGCAAAAATAACATAAATAAGATAAAAATAGTAATGTATTAAATGTATTAATTTATATAAAATGAATGTACCAACCCATCTTAATATTCAATATTTTAGTTTGTTATAAATTTTGTACTGTAGTCATATTCTTGCTTGCCTTTTAATTGTATTTGGTTAAAAAATATATAAATAATATATATATCATTTATTTACTGCATTTTATTGGCCTCACTCAATGTAATAATGCTTAAGCTATGTGATTTCATTTATATTTTGTTTTTGTTAAATTTGTGTTTTCATTAAGTAATTAATTATATTTGATTATAAAAAAATATATATCTTACTACACCTTTACTGATTATGATGGTTTAGCTGTTTGATTTTATATATGTTTTGATTATTTTAATGATTGTGTAATTATTGTTGTATTTATATATGTATATATATATATGCTATAAGTGTCATCTCATTTTTAACACTTAACCTACCAGAGCGGTTAAATAACTGCTTTTGAAACTTTAATTAAAATTGTTATATAGCTTTTGTTTGTATATTATATACTTTTTCTACATAAAATGGCCTCTTAAGCAGCTTATTCAGATGTGTGTCAAGTTCAATGGACAACATTTGTTTTAATTCCCTTTTTTTGTTTAATTAAATTAGTAGCCTTGGTTAAGTCTGATTTTATTTAGTCTCTGACAGAAGAAACTTTTCCTTTACTTTATACTTTATATTGTACACATAAAATAACATAAATCTATATCTATAACAAAAACGAATTAATTAATAAATTATCCATACATATAAATAAAATTGAAGTTTCTGTCTGTTATTTCAAAATAACTGCCTGTTTTAAAGGTTATATGGCTATTTACGATTTACCAATGCCAAAGCAATCATTTTTTTAATTTTTTTACTGTCTGCATGTCTGTATCTTTCAATCGTCTAAAAATTGAAATAACCGAATTGTTATAAGAACTATTTCAAGATTCCGTTTAGCCTTTATTTCATCAAAATTAGTTGAGTCTATCAAAAGTTATAAAAAATACGTATTTTTGTTGATATCTATTCACATAAGATGAATTGCGTTAATGAATCAGTTCCTAACTGATTCATTAACGCAGAGCCTAAACTGCGGGGGTTAGAAACTAGAAATTTTGGCAGTTGATACATTTTATAACACCCACTAAGGTAGGATTTTTGGAAATTCTACCTAAAGAGTTGAACGATTGTTTAGAAACCCGTCATTTTTAAAGTTAGAAGCATGAAATTTAATGAACAAGCTTAAAAATAAATAAAAATGTATTTCAGCGTTTTTGGAAATCTAAATCTGAGAGGGTAAAAAAGGGGTTGAAAGTTTGTATGGGGATTCCGTCACTTTTGGTGTAAGAAGAATGATATTTAGTATTAAAGCTATGCATACGTATTTCGTCGTTTTTAGAAATTTAACTCCAAACGGGAGAAACGGGGTAAAAGCATTAGTATAAAAATTAAAAAAAATAGAAATATACTATTTGAGTTTTTTGATTGAATTAATAAACATGAATTTCAAAGTTTTTAGAAACTTTTATTTTTGTTTGGAAGAGTTGGGTGCAAATAATGAAATTCAAAATACGCAATATCTTATATCAATATATTTTAGGGAGAAATATACGAACTTCACTATGTTGGTGATGTTTGGATAAAAAAAACATATTCCATTATTGCCATATGTACCACTTAATTGGTATTCCCTAAGCTTATATTATTGTAAAGTTTCATTAAAATCCATTCAGTAGTTTATGCGTGAAAGAGTAACAAACGTCCATACATCCATACAAACTTTCGAGTTTATTATATTAGTAGGAAGTAGGATTATTATATGCCCTGTACTGAACACACATACACTATACTGGATGGGCGAATAAATCGATTGGTAAATGTTTATATCTTATTGATTAAAAAATGATAAAATCCTTATTTTACCCGTACGAAGTCGGGACGGGCAGCTAATTACTAGCTGATAACGCATCTTTCTGTAGGTAAAAAAGGTTTTTAAAAACAGTACAGCAATTTTTTAGTTTATTCGCTACAAACAAACATACAAAAAATCTATTTTTACTTATTTATAATATTAGTATAGATAAAGACCACGCGCGAGCGAAGCTGAGGGCAACAGCTAGTTATTTCATATATTACTTTGTGTCGGTGGTGACATTTCACACAGCGCAAACAAACACGTTATGATTTATTTACACTAAACAAATGATGCACCACAACAAACGTGTCGGATCTTGTCCACCAATTTTTTCGCTTCCATTGGTCATTGTTACGTGCGAACGGCATGCGCCACTCGGCGGCCCCGTCCATTTCTTTCTTGTCGCAACTTATATTTACATTTACATTGGCATCTGCATCCGCATGAAAATACGGATGCGGACGCAGATGTCAAAATACATGCGGACACTCCGCATTTGCGGATGCGGATGCGAATATTCGCAACATCCCTGGTTTGAATACTCATAGAATGGAAAACGTTTGTATAACTTTTAAAATGTAAATTAGTTTAAATTAACTTTCGCTTATAACACCTGTCTCCGCCCCGACTCCCCCCGCATGGAGACCCCTCCACTAGTCACCTTGTCCTTGTCTGTACCCCAGACAATGTGTGCGCGTAATTACAGGATGATCGGTTGATTATTGAAGACGTGAAGTGTACCAAACGAATAACTTACTATCGTATTTATAATACTGGTTACTTCCCAGAAATTAAAACTGTGACACTTATTTTGAAAAGAAAAACAAACAAAGATAATAAGAAGACTTAGTCTTGTAAAATGACGATTCAAACCTCAGCAATGTGGTCCCTAATGGGCTCCTTCAAGTCCCTGGCGGCGGGCCCGATCGTCGCGCGGCGGCTCGGGGCGGCCAGCACCAGCCGCTGAAGAGACTCGCCAGCGCCTTCTACACTCTGGAATAAATCACCACTAACATTAGAGCCCGGATATGTTTCACAGTTCATGAGTTCAGTCTCCTATTTGTACGGTAAGTTGGTCCACTACGAGCCGGATATAATACTGTAGAATTCAAAAATAGGTATACAAATAAATTCAATAAAAATACGGTAGAGCTTCCTCGAGTGTGTGTGAGTTAATAATAGTCCTTCAGACCGATTTCGGCCACAGCAGCCAATCTTAAGAGATTAACCAACAGCGCAAGACATATTATAGTGCGCAAATGTGTGCGCAAACACAGGTGCACTCTCTATTCCCTTACTCTCATAACCCGATGGAACGACAATTCGACACAACCGCTAGGAGTTCAGGCGCAGGACCAATGGTTTTACGTGCTTTTCGAGGCACGGGATCATCATTTACAATCCGCATGTATCCTGCTGTATGTGAGTTTTGTGTGAGGGTCACCTGGTTCGCGTGTGCTCTCTGCTCATCTCGTATCGCTCGCAGCACGCGCCGCACCATGTTGCCAGCCGCCAGCTCTGTGGGCAACGCCTGCACTATGTTACGTCCGACTGCACGAACTAAATTGCATAGCGACCTGGAAGAGATAGTGTTTTTCAACATAGAAATTGTACTCTAGTCTCCTAACCTTGAGTGGTGATTGATCTGATTGACCTAACCTTGAAGATAGTTATGGGTGCTGGTAGGAGTATAATACAGCATTACATTCAGTTAAGCTGCTCTCTATCGTGGTATATGCTCTTCATATTGGATACAAATACAAATTTCTATAAAAATCCTTTCATATTACTGATAACTACTAGATAATATAAATGTTTAAAAAAACATGTTAAGTAAATTTATTTTTATGATAAAACATTTTTTTACTTTTATTTTAATTAATTTGGGTAAATTAAGCAGAAGTGTATTATTGCTTAGATTACAAAAGCTTCATCAACCAATAATAAATAATGAATAAAAGAGTTCTTACAGTGCATTTGTGCTTTCAGACTCACTGATGATCTGTTCCAGGACATCAACCGTTGCCACGGCAATGTTCTGGGATCCCTGAATCTTTCTGTAATAAAGAAAGGTTATAATGTAACAAGACATTACTTTAAAAAAGTAAAAGTTACATGAATTAAGCATAGGTACAATAATGTCACCTTCATCAATGGGGATAGTATGGAGCCCCAGAACGAAATAAAAATCATTACAAAAATATAACCAAATCAAAACTGAAGTTTCAATATAAAACATCCCTGATCTTAACCGTTTAGTCATGGTGACCATACTCAATACTACACAGGAGATAGTATAATAATGTGTAAAAAACCAGAGGTTCACTCTCCATTCCATCACTCTCATAATTGATGGGACAGCAATTCACCATGAGTTCAATTGCATGTCTAACGGCTTTAGAGCGGAGTTTTAAACTATTAACATTGCCAACATTAAAACTTCAAGTTGCTACTAAGAATTTGTTGAAAGAAAACCTCCGTTTTTTTTTTATTAGTCTGACCCAGTATTTTAACCTTAGCACCCGGGACATGCATCCTTATAAGCCAGCACAGAACCAGTCAGAACGTGACCAATGAGGCAGTCACAGAGTCAAGACATTTACTCTCCAATTTATTAGAGACAGAGCAACTAAGGTTTTGTTAATTAGTTATATAGAACAATTAAAAAAAATTGTGCGTTTTAATTTATTGTTTAAAAAAAAGCAACAAGTACAATCTAATTGTAAGTTCAAATTGAATCCACTTACCCACTTCTTACGTCAGAGACGAATTTTACAATATTGTCTGAAGTTTTCTCATCTAAATCCTTTAAATTACCATCAGAAGGTGCCATGGTTTACTATATTAATGTTATAATAGTATTTACAAATAATAATAATTTGCAAATTGCTACTGTTCTAACCTCTTCTGCTCATGTTATGACGTTTTGTGACATATTGTCGTTTACACTTTGCGTTAAGAAATAATAAGTTACGATGATAAGTAAATAATTAAGAAATCATTATAACATCCTTTTTTATTAAATATTTTGTAAAACATATTTATTTATCTATTAATTTGAATCAGTTTTTTTTTTTATAAAGAAATATGTTAGATTATAGAATTATTATTTAAGCAGTGTTGTATTTTTCAATTTAACATTTTATTTAATTATATTGTTTTTGTTAATTATTACATTGAACAAATTATAACGAAATGCGTTATCTAATTGGAGGGTTAGTAGCTACGACACAATTTAATACTATTGTAGTATATGTATACTACCGTATACATTGTTTTTGTTAAAAGTTTTACTGTTTGTTTTAAAGTTTATTTACTTTTATGTTATTCAACAGGTCTTCAATTAACACAAGTTTAATTAGAACAAGTGGGTATGTAGTATTTTTCTGAGCGGAGAACCGGTCATTGCGCGGCTTAAAATAATAATAAGGAAAATAAAACAAATACTTGCAAAAACTAAATGGTATATTTTATCAAAATTGTAACACAACAAAAAAGCTCTACATCGAGTAGAAAATATAAATTAGTAATAAATCAGTCAATCAAAATATTCTTTACGAACAAACATGATTACTACAAGAACAAATGTTGTAAACGGTCGGTACGCCTACAAAAAAGTTATTCCAAATGTTCCAAGCTGGTTCGTCATCTGAAAATGATGTTTGAAGCGCTGCCTGGCGCTTTGCATCTTTACTTTCGCTTGACGAAGACGAGTACGAAATTAAACGCTTTCTATATCTTTTAATTATCCTCGACCGTGGACTACTGACTTTCTTTAATGATTTCGGCGTGGATGTTACGGTACAAAGCAAATTAAAATCAGCGAGAGAAGAGTCAGCTATTTCCATTTCACTACCTGAAGCTATCACGTTTGCAATTTCGATTCCAAAACTCTCGCTAAAGTCTCTATCGATGCTTTCACAAACGGGTACTTCATGATGCGGTAAAGAATCTTCAGGACATATTGTTTGGACCCGTCTCATAATTTCTGGTGTATACTGATCATTTTCATCGTGACTTATCGGACTGATACTCCTCGCACTTGCTTCTGTAACATATTTTATGACATCATTCATCTTTATATTAAGTAAGTGATATCAATCATAAAACACTCACATTAAAAGCCTGATTTTAAACTGTTTAAGCAGTGTACAAAATAAGTACAACTATTATAGAAGAGAATTCAGGTACAAGACCAACGGCTTTAGGTGCTTTCAGAGGCAGGGGAGTGTAAACACTCAGATTTCAGACTGCTTTTGAGAATTTTTATATCAAAAACCCAAGCCGTGGCTTGAGCTCAAGAACTCGAAATATACGACCTTATTACCTAGCTTATAGACTAGCGAGTGTCTCAAATAAATATGAATAAAAGATATTGTGTACATTGGACCTGTAGTTTTTGCAAGTTCCGTTTCTACTTCTTGTCTAGTTACCATTTCACCTGCCTCGTAGCTTTGGTCACTTCTCATGGAAGACGAGGACGTATAAGTTTGTTTTGTCAAACTTTGGCTGCTTTTTTCCGCTTCCTTGCTTGAATCACTTTCATGCAAGGATTGTTTCGACATTTTGACAATAGCTGTGTGGACATCAGCTTTTGTTATTATTTGTTCATGTCCGTTATTCTCTTCTGATTCCGTACTCTCCGAGTTACAGCTTGTCGATCCCGTCGCCTCTTGATTTGTTTCATCGCTGGTAGTTTGAGGAGAATATTCCCCTTTATCTAGAATCGCTCCTTGAATAGATTTGCCGGTCTCTAATATTCTGTTTTCTGTATCGAAACTAGTACCTTGTTGCATTAGATTATCGTCTCCACTTTCAAGACCTATACTATCACAACTGGGCGTATCGTAGTCTATTTTTAAGAAGTCTCTTTTATAAAGTCTTCTCATTTCTTTCGCTAATTTGTTATAGAATTCTTCAGTTTCATCTTCAAGATACTTCCGCGGCTCATTTTCTATTATAAGATCTGGCAAAGGACTCTCTGGTCTATATATTTCATCATTTGGTGATAGCGGCGTTGGCTCCGGGCTTTCATTTATAGGAGACAATACTAAAAAAAAAACCTTTTGCTCATCTGATTGCTTAAATTACGTAAAATATTATTATTAATATTAAGATTATAATAAAACTTACTAGGTAAATCCTCAAATAAACTTCGTATCAAGTAAGTTTTTCGCCTCTCCCATTCTTCTTTAGAACTTCGCCACATTTTTGGAAATGATTTATTTTTTCCTTGCTATACATAAACAAATACTTTTGAGTTAATCATTTCAATATTTATGAAATATTGAAGGTAGTTTGTATTTCCATATCACACGCTAAAATAAAGATGCATATGAAATTATATTTAAGAATAATAGTTACGTTACATTAATATGTTAGCCCAATAACATTTGTTAAATATATTTATAATTAAAAAGACAAATAATATGTTGTTTCAAAATATTATTCACATACGCAAATGTCACTCAAAATTTTTCATTGCAAGTATCCAAACACAATCATCTGTAAGCTGTCATTTCTAAATGACGATCATTTAAAATCAATATATCCAAAATATGTGAAATTTTCTCCAATTTCTACACTTATAGAAAATTCTAAAAGTATCTATTTAATTAAAACACATAAGTAATAGTCTGTCTTCTATTTGAATGTCAGTTTCATTGAATATTTCGAAGATAAAATGAGTTTTGCTAACCGCAATGAATTTGTAACGCTTGAGCGATTGTTTGATGCGGAAATGCAAGCGAATTGAGTGAAATTTTGTTAAAATATTACAATGGACCTGTCACCAGACGAGGAACACTTCCAAGGCCGGCTCCTGCATCAGGTAGGCAATTATTTTCGCGACGTATGATATCAGTTTGCACCGTGTTAGAATGTCGTAATTTCCATTTTAGCCCATATTTACATGCGAGGCCGTGTAGGTTTTGCAATAATATGTTAACAAAGTGCGTATTATTTAATTAAAATTTATTTATAAATTTATATAAATATTTTATTATAAATAAAGTTGCAGTTTGATTTTGCATGTGTCATTTGTTTTAATAGATAAGCTGTTTTCTAAAGATATGGCATTAAAAGAATATTCATCTTATCTTTTAATATACAGAGATTAGCTATTCAAATTAATACAAATTTATTTTTAAAATGTTTCATATCCTTTATAGAACAAAAATTAATTATTAAAAAGTTTGGTTTAGTAATAATTGTACTATTAACTAACTAGTCTGTCTTTATTCTCTATTATTTTCTTTATAACAGTACATGTTTTTATATTTATGTGTACTTATTGGGCCGTGTATAAAAGTTGGATTATCTCTCTGATATTTATGGATATTGCTTTTGATATAAATGTGGTTTCTACGGCTGAAGAAAAAATATTTTAATTGGAATTATATCTTCTATAAATAATTTAGTCAACTATTTGCATGCCCAACTTTGTATTCTTTATTACAGTTTGCTTTTACAAGAACTTTTAAATAATTATTTACAACGGGTTCGGCATGTAGATTGTACAGAACACGGACGAGAAACTCATTATTGACAATGTAATGACTCTGAAGTTAAAATTAAGATTGTGATTGTTCATATTAATGTTTTTCTAAGCTTCTTTATATCGAAATCATTTTGTTTTTAATTTTTTTTTCTTTAGCTTTTGTATAAATTGCTTATAATCTTTTTGCTTTGTTTTATCTAAATGGAGTGTACAATTAAGTTGTCGCTTTATGCATGTATTGTATTTAACTATAATAGGCTGCGCTATGGGACAACCTGGAGCTGCTGGAGGAGCTACTAGCTGGCGGCGCGGAGGTGGACGCGCGCGACGCCCACATGCGCAGCGCGCTGCACGCGGCGGCGCTCGCCGAGCGGAGCCGCTGCCTGCCCGCGCTGTGCGCCGCCGGCGCCGACGTGGACGCCCGCTCTGACCACGAGACGCGGGGAATGGTTAGTGATCTGAATCAGTAATATGAGCACATGCGTGCGGTACGCATTGCTCAGGTTCCAATAAAGCACAGTGCGTTATGCGGTCAACGAAACGTGGTGCTTTTAAGTCTTAAGAGATATATTAATCGGGCCAGTTTCAGTGTCATGTATCTATATAAATAACTACATAGAGATACGAACATGAACGGTTGCTTCCTGTCTCCGGGTAAATAAAGGACTTAGATGGCCACCGCTTATAATATGTAGTCGATGCAGGAAACATTTACACGATTGTTGGTGCCACTTGGATTTTCGTTTGTTTTTGAACAGGTCCTTGGTATTCTCAATGCATACAGTACGAGCCTTGTTATCGCGGCAAAGAATCACCAAGCTTAGGGTAATAACGTAAAAAATAAATAAGCTTGTTTATTGTAGGATCTCGTGCTTAAATCTCGAGGGTTAATATAAAACAGCAGCCGGAGTTTAGCTATTGTCAGTGCATTCCCGTCTCTTTGAAAGCACGCAGCTATCGGTCCTGAGCCGAACTTTGTACAGTCGTGTTATGATTACGTCTCATCGGAAGGAATACCTGACATCTTGTGTCTGCGTACGCACTAGTTCGTCTTTGAGGTGAGCTGTCGTGAACTCATTTCTAAAATTTGTCTTATGGGTACTATTGTGGCTTTCACCAGATGAGTTAAGTTGAATATGGTAATTGACAATGTAATAATTGTTCCAGACAGCGCTTCACACAGCCGCTGAGCGCGGTCATGTCGAAAATGTTAAAGCGTTGCTGACCGCTGGCGCCGATCTCAGTGTGTTGACAGCCAGCGGGGAGACAGCGCTCGCTCTCGCTGAAAGGGGGCGACATCGGCATGCTGCGTTGGCGTTGAGGGAGGCGAAGGGTGAGTTTCATAGTTACCGTCACTTTGATGTTTTGTACAGAACCCTCTGTTGTAATGATATCAGTAATATTAAAATTTCTGAAAGTAAAAACAGGCCGGCACATTAAAATAAAATAAAAATTATAAAAAGATACACCATGGCCACGGATCATCATCATCATCACCATAGAGAACGTCTACTGCTCGACTAAGGTATCCCCCGAGGATTTTCACGCCATTGTGGCAGCTTGCACTATAGAGGAATAGAAGAGCTTGTACTTCCCTTGATGTACTTGTATCTCCGTTATGAGCATGGTCGTTGGGTCTAGATGACTAGGACGAGTGAGTCATTCGAGTGTACGAAAGGCCTTCGCTGATCCCGTCGCCTCCTCGATACTCTACAACCTTGGGGACGGCAATGTATCTCGTAAATATATCATAACTGACCGCCCACACACACCCCACGCATTTAATCCTAAAAACTATATTTGCGTGCTAATTTTTGACCGGCTAACTTTTATTAACCTTACAGTAACAGCCTAAGGCGTCTTTACATTTTTTGAGGAGAAGGTTTGGAGCTTATTCCACCACACTGCTCGATTGCGGGTTGGTGGAATACACATGTGGCAGAATTTCAGTAAAATTAGACACATGCAGGTTTCCTCACGTTGTTTTCGTTCACCGTCAAGCACGAGAACAATTATAATGACACATTAAGCACATGAAATTCAGTGGTGCTTGCACGGGTTTGAACCCACGATCACCGGTTAAGAATCACGCTTTCTAGCCACTGGGTCATCTCGGCAATATTAACCTTATTGTAGCCTATTTCAATTTATCATAGCGACCTGTCGACTGCCTCAACACACATGTCCGCCTGTGGCTGTCGTGTCAAGGACGTCACACCTTTCCAATTAATATGCTCAGTTACGTCACTGTATTTTTAAATCTACTGCTTATATATAATCGTATAATATGAATATAAAAATATATGCAGAATATTTTAATATTTAAGCAATAAACTATTCGTGTAGGCCTTAACAAACGTGTATCATTATATTACGAACATGTTATGTCAGTTCTCCTAACGGAATGTTGGTTCGATTCAGCCGGTATGGTCCTGCGGTGTGTGGGTTCAAATACAATCAGGCATCACCGAGTTTTCATGTGTAATCAATAAAACTCGTGTTTAATGAAAACATCTCAATGACAGCTGCGCGTGTCGGGTGCAAGTCTGTTGTAAATGTATATACACTAACAATGGTGTGGCAGCTCAGAGAAATAAGCGTTGTTCAGTTTATTCTTCTTTTTGAATCATACTAGGGTACGGTTAAAATTATATTAGGTGTGTGATTAAAATAATATTCATCTTATCTTTTAATATACAAAGATTATAATCTACTAGGTAGTAGAAAAGTACTAGGTAGAGAAAAAAAGCCGAGATGGCGAATCTTAACCGATGATCGTGGGTTCAAACCCGGGCAAGCACCACTGAATTTCATGTGCTTAATTTGTGATTATAATTCATCTCGTGCTTGACGGTGAAGGAAAACATCGTGAGGAAACCTGCATGTTTCAAATTTCACTGAAATTCTGTCACATGTGTATTCCACCAATCCGCATTGGAGCAGCGTGGTGGAATAAGCTCCAAGAACCTTCTTCTCAAAAGAGGAGAAGAGGCCTTAGCCCAGTAGTGGGACATTCACAGGCTGTTACTTTTACTTTTAGGTAGTAGAGCTTTGTGCAAGCTCGTCTGGGTAGGTACCACCCACTCATCAGATATTCTACCGCAAAACAGCAGTACTTGGTACATAGCATAACATCTTAGTTCCAAAGGTTGGAAGCGCTATGGCGATGTAAGCGATGGTTAACATTTCTTACACTGCCAATGTCTATGGGCGATGGTGACCACTTACTATCAGGTGGCCCATATGCTCGTCCGCCTACCTAACCTATAAAAATTAACGTCTTAGCATCGCCTTCAACATTTCCACAACGCCCCAAGCTCCGGAGACATAATTAGGACGTTCGTCTCGCTTGAGCTATTACGTGGGTTCCCCTTTTTTACCCTCCCGGTGACGCGAGCAAGGCCAGCAAAGCCAACAGCAATAAGCAACATAGAAAAAAATAACGAATATAGTTTTCTTATCTTACGAACGCATGGTATTTCAATCATGACTAGTTTTGGCCCACGGCTTCGCCCGCTAGTTAGGCGGAGGGGGCAGGTGTCCTATATCCTTCCTTGGGGCTTAAACTGCTTCATGACTAATTTCACCAAAATCGGTTCAGTGGTTCAGCCGTTAAAGCGTAACAGACAGACAAGAGATACTTTCGCATCTAAACTATTAGTATAGATTTGAAAGAAACACGTCATATTGTACAGATTTAAAGAAGACTTATTATTATTTTAATATGACTAACTACTTTCCCAAGAATGTAGTATCCCGTTAAGTTGACAGGTGGGTGAGGTGGGTCACGCGGTGAGGGTTGACAGGTTTACCTAGTAATGTGTTTATGAACTGTGGGCCTTCAAGGCCGAGAGTGTTATGAACTTACTTATAAACTAGAATAACCTCTTATGTGGCTTCATACTTTCACGCACAATTAATTCACTTGTCGCCATGTCGTCGGTCTCGTAATGTGCGCCCGGGACGATTGTATCATTATTTTAATAAAAGGCACGGGCAGCTATGTCTGCCTGCCTTTTATGTAGTTTTATTATAAAAAAATATCTCACTTTTGAAACGTTTTATATAGAAACTAGCTGTGCCCCGCGGCTTCATCCGCGTGTAATTAATGAAAATGTAATAAATTATGTTATTACTATAATAACACACACGCGCACACAAACACACACACACACACGCGCACACACACACGCACACACATAAACACACACACACACACACACACACATGGCTACTGGTAAAGAGTACGTAATTAACGATTTGAAATTAATTTTCATAAGATACCGTAGGGTTTACCGATCTTATATATGGCCTATCATTTGCGCCATCACATGTTCTTTGTGTATACTAATTTTCAACAAGATTGGTCAACCCATTCTTTAGTTATAAGAAGACATATAAACAGACAGACAAAAATGAAAAATGTAGTATAATGTGAATCACTGCATCATAAAACGATTATTTATCACAAAATTAGGTAAAAAAAATGTACAGACAGAACCAACAGATTTATATAGTAGTATAGCGACCACCAGTTCTCTGATACTCTTCCAATTACAATTACATACATTGTACAAAGATCGATAGGACGGCAATCCGACACGAAGAGAGATTAGGTGTCTAAAGGCATTACGTGCTTCCCGAGGCACGGGATGTGAGACTGCGAACTATTACTTCCAAGAAGCAGTCTTATATAAATATACATAATGTTAATTTAAATATTTTTGTCATATACTTGGTCGTTAATCAGCCCGTCAGCCGCAGCTCGCAGCTGGTCGGACACCGGTCACCGGCTCAGTGCGAGCGCGTTGTCGGAACGGAGCGGTCGTGCGACGTCCCACAAATTAAAAATGCATACCAATACGATACTATAATAACATAAAACGAAACAAATACATATAAAATGTTATGTTTAAAGTGTTAGTAGTTATTAGTGTTTGTGCAAAGTGATCAAATGTGTTTGATAAAAAATATTGTGTTAAAAATGTTGCTAATAATTATATGCAAATAATAAAACAGTAAGATAGATAGATTAGAATAACTCACTAGATACGTATTATGTGAGAAAATGTTTATACTAATGTGAGGAATATAAATAATTAATTATATCTTTAAACTTCGAAATACACTTAAAATATGAATTATTCATGGATTTCGTGTTTGTATTGATAAAATCTATTACATAGACTACCTCACTACCTACATATATATATATATATATATATATATATATATATATATATATGTATACATATATATATATATAGGTAGGTAGTGAGGTATGTGTTAAGTAAGGTATCATCACTGCTGGACATAGGCCTTCTTACTGGCGCGCCAATTCTCCCGGTCCTGTGTTATTCGCATCCATTGAGGAGCACCCGCCACTTTTCTAATGTCGTCTGACCATCGGGCGGTCGCCTTAAGTGAGGTATAAGATATCTCTATTCAAAATGTCATCATTTCAAATTATTGCGTAATATTTAGTTTTCCTAACGTTTCACCCGCGTAGTTCCCGTCTCCGTGGGAATACGGGGACAAAATGTAGCCTGTGTTACTCATTGATAATGTAGCTTTCTATTGCTGAAAGAATCTTTAAAATCATTTTAGTGGTTAAGGCGTGAAAGCGTAACAAGAAAACTCACATTCGCATTTATAATATTAGTTAGGATGTAGGTTTGTTCATTGAATTTATTATAAAGTTTTTTTAGTCATAATTATTAAAAACATGTTAAGTACGCGTTCGTCGTGCGCGGATTCCGCATTATTGCTTTTCTCGCGAAATTTCAATACATATTTTTCCGTTTAGATTTACTTGCAGACTATGAGTGAAGTCAAAATTTTAGGATCAGTAGTTTAGAGGAGAAGATTGTCAGAGGAATTTAGATATCGTTAAATTACGTTTACGATTTGTGATCGTTTCAACAAATCCGACCAGTAGATTAGGAGTAAATAGCTTTTAACAAGTGAACATACATAAAATAATTATACGCGTCGAACAATATAACCTCTGTAATGTCGTTTAAAAAGTACTCGTGATTAATGTATCACTGATACTTGCTGTGTGTTTACTACACGGTGGTAGGACTTTGTGGAAGCTCGTCTGGGTAGGTACCACCCACTCATCAGATATTCTACCGTAAAACAACAGTACTCTGTATTGTTGTGTTCCGGTTTGAAGGGTGAGTGAGCCAGTGTAATTAGAGGCACAAGGGACAACATCTTAGTTCCCAAGGTTGGTGGCGCATTGGCGATGTAAGCGATGGTTAACATTTCTTTCAATGCCAATGTCTATGGGCGTTGGTGACCACTTACCATCAGGTGGCCCATATGGTCGTCCGCCTACCTATATAATAAAAAAAATAAAAAACATATATGTGCTTGGGTATAAGGCATATGGGCATCTACTTACATTTTAAAATGATTGGCTGCCATCACGCACAGCATCAACCAGCTGGGTCTAATAAGATAAAATTTTGCCTTATAGAGCGCAGATGAGCTCTGGAAAAGGATTTTTCAAAAATCATCTTCTAAGTGGGGTTAATTGTGGTGTAAAAGTTTGTATGGAAATTCGTCATTTCTGATGTTATATATATCGAAATCCTTATTAAGGCTTAATGAGTTAAATACAGTTGTTAAAGCTTTTAAAAAAATAATCACTTAACAGGATCAAAGTTAATATAATAGTAATTATAATAATGTTAGCTGAAGCCTTATAACGACCGACCGAACCGACCGCTCCTCGTGAAGACAAACGGACGTGTATTACGTTTTATCGATGTACATATATGTTTACTTATTCAGTACATTATTGCACAACAACATGAAAATATACTTTTAAGTAATTTCTAAAAAGCACGTTTGAATCGTCATTCTAGTTTAAGTACAAGTTTAAATCTATATTAATATATAAAACTGAAGAGTTTGTTTGTTTGATCCGGCTAATCTCAGGAACTACTGGTTCGAATTTAAAAATTATTTTTGTGTTGTATAGTCCTTTTATCGAGGAAGGTTCTAGGCTGATTTTTATTCATTATATTTTTATTAATTATACTCGGGTGAAACCGCGGGAACAGCTAGTTTAATATAAAACTACCACCGGTTCGAAATGTGAAACTTATTAGTTAATGTTTAATCGATCATGTATTTAAACATATACAATTAAATTTATTATGTTGTGTATGGAAATCAACGAATACTAACTCCAAGCCCTTTTATAATCTACTGGCTGTCCGTGACGTACAATTAATATAGAGTAACCCAATTTGACCCAATAAAGTAGAAATTTTCAAAAATTTTCGTATAGGATCTTTACGTTATGTAATTTTTTTGACTCAAACCGTGTTTTAAAATGTAGATTTAATAGATTATATTATTATGTTTTTGTCACACCAAAAAGCACCTCAACCTCCTTTATATCGACCTCCTAAATTCGAACGCCCGACGCATCGCATTTTGTACCATTTGATAGGCACAAAGTGTATGAACGTTATTTCGTTATATGACGTGACCTTGGGCCACTGCCATTTCACTCTACTGTAAGCCGCGTAAAAGAACTTCGTTCCAAAAATATATGCATGTTTTGAATTTTAGCTTTCTAGAGTTAATCTTGTATGCAACACAGAGCCTTGTTTACTAAGAGCCTTGTTTTTACGTGAGCTTACATATAATAATTAACAAAGTTAAAAGTATTAGCGGAATGTTATTAATTATAGAATCGAACTCCTCGTCTAAGGAAAGATGAAGACAGTGGTGCGGGGACTGAAACTCGTGTTACAATCTGTCTGTACTTCTCGTGTATATAAGTACCAGTCTGTGAATATCCCACTGCTGGCACTAAGGCCTCCTCTCCTTTATTGAGGAGAATGTTTTGGAGCTTATTCCACCACGCTGCTCCAATACGGGCTGGTGGAATACATACGTGGCAGAATTTCAGTGAAATTAAACACATTCGGGTTTCCTCACGATGTTTTCCTTCACCGTCAAGCACGAGATGATTTATAATCACAAATTAAGCCCATGAAATTCGATGGTGCTTGCCCGGGTTGAACCCACGATCATCGGCTACGATTCACGCGTTCTTACCACTGGGCTATCTCGGCTTATTAATATTAATGTTCACTCATCTTGAACATTAATTGTAACTCGCCGAACAGCGAGAGTCAACGAAACGGTCACAACTGTAATTATTAATTACTTAGCCCTTCGTTAAGGATAATTTAAAATACACCAACCAAGCGAACACGTGGACATCTATATACTTATATAAAAGAATAATTGTCTGACAGACATATCAACGCACGGCGCAAACTACTGCGGTTAGTGCGGCGCACTGAAACTTTGCTTGCGGAGGCTTATATAATACAGCAGGCTGTCGCTATTGAAAATCTTTTTTCAAAAATAAATGATTTTCATACAAACTTCCATCCTCTTTATTCAGGGGTTAAATTTCAAAAATCCTCTCTTAGTGCTAACTCGTATGCGATATGTACGTTGCTAGTAAAAGCAGCACGCGATGATATATCAGTAAGTCAGTTATTATTTTATATATATATATATATATATAGATTTTAGAAAGATATTTAAAAATAATAATATAGTTTAGATTCATAATAAATGTACAATTATTTAAATGTTAATGTAGAATCCTTTGTTTAAACGTAAAGAACTTAACATGTCTGCCGGAAACGACTTCACCTTGTAGAGATTCAACACAACGTGACCTCTTAACACGTACATGTACTTTCATTATTACATGACTCACTTACATGTTCATAAACTATATTATATCATCGGCCTCGTATCAAAGAGTTTTGTTTGTTTGTCCAAATACACGTAAAGCTACTTATCCGTTTGATATAAAACTGTCATGTTATGTTTGTTTATAGTTTCAGCTCGGACATTTACGCTATGTAGTATGTTAATATGCTGCATTTTTTTGTATATAAGTAAGGTCCTCCTGACCGATTTCGGCCACGGCGGCCAAACTCAAGAGAGATTAGCCAACTACGCAGGAGATATTACAGTGCACAAGTGTGTGTGCAAACACAGGTGCACTCTCTTTTCCTTAGCTCTCATAATCCGGTGGGACGGCAATCCGACACGACCGGAAAGAGTTCAGGCGCAGGACCAACGGCTTTACGTGCTTTCCGAGGCACGGGAGTGTACACACTTCCAACTTCCAGACTCCGGGCTGCTACTGAGAATTTTTCTGACAGAAAAACCCAATAACTATTTATTGGCCCGACCTGGGAATTGAACCCAGGACCACCGGGTCTGCGGCCTTATATCTAGCCACTAGACCAACGAGGCAGTTTTTGCATATATTATTTATGCTAAAGTAGACGAAAAAAAGGGCGCCAGCGAACCCAAAACTATAACAGACACGCAAAATCTTTTTATTTTATATTTTCATATACATTGATATTAGAAATCGCGTGTCTCCACAATATATACAAAATGAAGCTATAGATAACATACAGCAATAATTTTTATGTTTATGAAAATACAAAAATTAAGTAATAACGATAGTTGATGGTTAATTGTTGAGCAGTACATGGAGTACTGCTCTCACCTCCGGGCGGGATCTCCCCAGTACCAGCTTCCTTTTGACCGCATTCAACTAAGAGCAGTTCGAATTGTCAACGGTCAGGTGCTCGCCGACCGGCTTGATTTGCGTAGAGATGTGGGGTCACTCTGCATCCTCTATCGCATATATCACGGGGAATGTTCTGAGGAGTTGTTTGGTTTAGTCCCGGCCGCTGAATTTCACCACCGGACGTCGCGCCAGAACTCAAAATTCCATCCTCACCACCTCGATGTCTGGAAATCCACAACAGCGCGTTTCTTAATGCATTTCCTGCCTCGCACAATCACTCTGTGGAGCCAGCTTTCGCCGGTGACTTTTCCGAACCGATATAACATAAAAACCTTCAAGAAGAGAGCGTACTCTTTCCTCAAATGCTGGCAACGCACCTGCAAGTCCTCGGATGTTGCAGATGTCCATGGGCGGTGGTCACTTTCCATCAGGTGAGCCTCCTGCTCGTTTGCCTCATATTACATAAAAAAAAATCATTGTCACAAATAATTAATTCATATCAAGATAGATATTAAATTAATTAAGAATGCGTTATATAATTTGCAATTTCAATCAATACTTTTAGAACTATATCGAGATATGTAATAAACGCGTGGCATTTTGTTCGACGCATTACCAAAGTGCAGGCGAATATGTGGATCGAATGACGATTGTTTTCTTCAGGTTCACTCAAAAGTAACTAATTCTAAATGATATAGAATTTGTATAATATGTTAGTTTATAGTTTTAAGACGGACAACGAACACAGGCTACACTTGTATTAATTTGTTGCATATTTTATCGTCAACGTTGCCAGTGAAAAACTATCGATCTAACGTGTGTAGACTTTTCTAGTGCTGTGCTGAATCTATAACAGTTACATAATGATGAAAAGCCGTGATGGCACATTGATTAGAAATCACGTTTTCTATATTAACTGATGATTCCGGAGATTTCAGCTAGGACAAGCACTGAAATTTCTCTTGCTTAATTTGTGTTTATAATTTATCTCGTGCTTGGTCAATGACCACATCGTGAGAAAACGTACACCAGTAATTAAATACTTTTCTCTTCTCATTTCTCAATAAATGTACTATCTCAGGGGAACGGTGCTGTTACTCCTTAATACATATTATTTTATAACCTAGCGAGGAGTACAGTACTAAACCCACTTGATTCGAATTAAATTTTATTCTATTATGGATAAAGATACATTATTATATTGTGTTATTATCTAACTTAAAAGAGTTTTTTTT
The DNA here is from genome assembly GCA_905220585.2 of Nymphalis polychloros. NCBI lineage: Eukaryota > Metazoa > Arthropoda > Insecta > Lepidoptera > Nymphalidae > Nymphalis > Nymphalis polychloros. The sequence continues at coordinate 7,841,714 of HG992268.1, read as the reverse complement.
TAAATCTGCCTGGAAGATTCTGTGATAAGCGGGTTCAAAAAAACGAACTTGTCACTTTCATAATATCAGCTGATACCGCTTTGATTTCTCAAATAGCCCCATCAGATATGAGAAGCGAAAGTTTAAACATGTTCTAGTGTGTAATTATGTAGTTAACATATTGATTTATATGCGGTTGTATATTTCTCAAACTTCTGCGCATGCGCACCTAGAAAAAAACCGAATCTCCTTCAGATGTCCTTAATTACCAATATCGTATGTGTGTGTATATAAACTTTGTATACATACACTTACGAGTATATTACCCTTACTAATATTATAAGTGCGAAAAGGAGTATTTTTGTTTCTTAGTAGGTTTGTTACGTTTTACACCTCAACTGCTCAACCGATCGTTATGATATTTTGCATACACGTTGTCAAAGTTACAGAAAAGGGCATATGGTACCTAATCTATATAACTATGGAGATGGTACAATAATGAGTCGTTGGTGGTGCTAGCCGTTAGTGTGTGCGTGTGTGGTGATATCCCAAGGTGATGTAACTGTCCCTTGTGTAGGCGGAGGTGGCTCGCTAAAACCGTACGCGTGTCGGTAATCGGCTTAATATACAATTATATGAAACATATTTATTTGTTTAAACTCACTGTCAAGTAAAATACAATAAACTTCGCTCACGTATTGGGGTGGGCTGGTGGTAGGTATATAAAAAGTTGTCTATGCCCTTCCTCAAGTTCAAGTTTGTTTCGAACTGAATTTCATCAAAATCGGTTCAGTGGTTTAGCCGTGATAGCGTAATAGACAGACAGACAGAGTTACTTCCGCAATAAAAAATATTAGTACAGATTAGTATTGATAGAAAACAAATCTTCAACAATTTGCCTGAGTTTACGCTGCAGATAAAAATTCACAAATGACCGATACTTATAAAATCGTGTGTTCTAGATCATTCACCATTCAATCTGAAACGAAATGAAATACTGAGACTGGGCATACCTTTCCCCGTTATGGTAACACCGAGGGCGCACATAGCTCTAGCACTATTTTTGGTTCTTACTAGCCAGTACCTGGCTTCGCACGGGTAGAATAAAGTTCTACATAAAAAGTTTATATCGTAATACATATTATAAGTTTAATGAATTATTTGAATTGAAATACATATTTTATTTTGACTTGTTTCTGCGAATTTAAAGCCAAACTTTTCAAAGTCTATCTAAGTAGGCATTCTCTGCCATTCAATCTTATTCTAGCGGATATTCTATTAGTGATTCATGGTAATGGATGAAATGACGAAATAGAAGGAGATAACACAAAATCTTATTTAGTTGTCTCCGAGTTGTCGCACAAATACCTTTGTATAATTTATGCAATTTTGTTTGTAAGAATCTTCGAGACCTCTGAGTGTGACCAGTTAGCGTCGCCAGGACCTTGAACTTGACGCGGAGTGTAAGTCTCCGTGCACATTGGAGACTTAATTTATTTATTGATATGATACACTAATATATAACTATCAACATATTTACAAAATAAAAAAATATATAAAGTTACGCGAATGGTATGCTAGTACAGTGGGCATTTACTTATTATTGTGCTGCCGTTAAGTACTTATTACTTTTGTGAAAGGTTCAGTTTTATAAATATTACAAGGTTCCCGTCCAAGACTTTCACGGGCAGAATAAGGATCTATATACAACATTGATATCGTAAATCGTAATACACATAACTCTATTGATTTACGAGGGGCACGCCATTAAAGCCCCCAGCCGGCATGTTTTTTTCCGCATTTCAGCGAATTTAAACAAAACATTAATGAATTATACACCAGAACTTCCTCGTAAATTAATCCGTCCATTGGTGAAAATCTAATGAAAATCGGTTCAGTTTTTTTTGAGTTTATCGATTTGAGACAAGCGGCGGGGTGGTTTGTTTTACATAGTATGTAGTGACATTGTTAAACCAATGGCTTAGTGTTATTTGAAAAACATCCCAAAAATAATGTTACTATACATTTCGAAATCGCATGTAACTTTGTAACTTAACAGGTCAGTCCCAGTATCATCCTAAGGGCATTTGCAGACAGGTCAGACTGTCAGTGCCGGAACCATTTACAAATGGTGCACGCGCTGACAATCGAGCTTGTCTTAGCTAAGGTTGATTTTACTAACATTGCATTAGTGATAGTATGTCTAATCTACCCGACTTCAACTGTGTCTAAGCCGAGGTCCGGTCTCATAGAAGGCACCCTTAGGACGTCCGTTCCCCTTGAGCCTCATATGAGGGCTCCCAACCTCCTGTTCTTGAGCTTGAGTTCATCTCGGCCCATCCCGCCCGGTGACGCTTTAGAGCAATACACATTCTGAAATAAAAGTATGTCTACTAACAAAATATGAACGACTAACTCGTTGTACGTATCTGGTGTCCGCTCCAGTGTGAGGCTTGCAACGTGTTAGCAATATTCCATGACGATTGATTGAGTAGTTATATCGTGAAAGCGTTATAAAAAACAGACTCACTTTCGTATTCAAAAAATATTAGTTGTGATTAAAGAATTAATCGGTTGATGTACGATATGCATGCGGTGTATATACGAACTGCGCAACGATGACGCCTTTTTTGGGCTTTGTGAAAGCTCGTCTGTGTAAATACCGTGCACATGTGTTCCGCTATCAATCATTAATACATACTAGGGGATAATTCTACTAACAAATTGTCACTTTATCGAATCGAATCGAAGCGTGATTTCCTCATTGATAGATAAAAAAAAATTGATTTGAATTTTATATAACAATGGTTTTCATATTATTTAATTAAATTATCGACTATTTGTATAAAAGTTAACAATGAAATTTGGTTTTGAAATAACGGTATATGGTAACGTCGTAAAAATATAAAACAGTCAAAGTTGGATCAGAATTAAATAGGAACGTATCGTAATCGTCATAGATTAGCAGAATTAGGCCCCAGTGTAATACCGTGTGTCGCTTTTCAATAACTGAAGAAATATCCTCTGATCTTTAAGCAGCGTTCGTATGGCATTGTAAGAAGTAGTCACAGGCTCATTCGCTCGTCCGTCGTGGGCAGGCAGCCTTATACCGGTTTGAAGTTTTGTTTACGATGCAGCTTTATCAGTCCTAACTCGAATGTCCACTCGTCCGGTTTGTTACTTATTTTTGTTTCGTTCCACTCGGCTCTGATTAGTTATTTATTTATTAAATATCCTCAAGTTAAAATAAATGGATATGAAGACGGTTAAAAGCTAACTTTACATAGGTTAAACAAGGGAACTTTTCAAAATTGAGTTCGTTACCTGCGCAATGACAGCTGACGAACACAACACCAGCAAAACACTAGATGATCTTGTACAATGATGAATAGATTTAAACTAATTACAATTAATTTAAATTATTGTTTTTGATTTTATTAGAAGTTTTTATGACACGTGGACAGTACTAATGTAATACTATATACCAATATAATTTTATGATATTTACACAATTTCGCCTTTTGGTTTTTATGCCAGTTTTTCAAATAGTACTAAGTTCGATAGAGGCGGAACTTTTACATAGTTCAAGTTAAATCGCAACTCCTATATGTTGTCGTTTCACGTTGACAATTTAATTATATGTACCGAAACTCGTTTAGCGAGATTTATTCATTATAATAATTATTATTGAAATATCCATTCGGTTTTAAAGGTTTGGTGTGTATTGGCGTTAAAACAAGCGCGTTTTATCAAATTCTAAAAAATACTTACTTGGCATACTGTTTTGTAGCTAATTAAAAAACGTATACAATTATTCAAACAGTACGACAAAAATATAAAAACACTAAGCAGCGATAAGGTCTCTTAAAATTAGAGATGAATAGGCGAATGCCCATTAGTGGCGAGGTAAATAAATAATACTAAAAATACATCTTAAAAAAAAATCACAATATGGCGACAGTACAAGGAAATGGACAGTCCAATGATATAGACGAAGCGTTGTACCGTGACCGTTTCCGATATTATGTCACCAGTCACATCCCAAACTAAATATTAACTCGAGAAAAAAAAATTGAAAGTTTGTTTCGAAGTCTGCTTACAAAACATTACAATTTTTTTTCGTTTCCACCGGAAGAGATTTTTTGTCAAAACAACGCGATAATTGTGCTCCTTAAGGATTTCCGGTGTGAAGTTTTTTTAACATTATAAGTATAACTCCGATCACTGTATTTTGAGTGAAATTTCTGTTTTACACTATAACATGTCCGGTGCATGAAATTTGTAGAATTTGAAGAAAGTGAATTTTAGTCATTTACTTTTTATATATTTAAACAACATACAATTAACAAATATTAGATTTCGCCCGCGTGTGACAACACAGTCAGTACGGGTTTCGACCAAAACGGTCCACAGGTGATCTTCTAGCGTACGTAACACACCTCTGGGCTATCGATAAGCGTGGGGAATCGTTGGCTGTCAGCCTCGATATCTCCAAGGCTTTCGACAGGGTCTGGCACAGAAGTCTTCTCTCCAAGCTGCCGGCATATGGTCTGCCAACTCAGCTCTGCACCTGGATTGCCAGCTTCCTACACAAGCGTAGCCTTCGCGTTTTAGTTGATGGTTGCGCTTCACAATTCCATGTAGTGAATGCTGGGGTCCCCCAGGGGTCTGTGCTATCCCCGACACTCTTTCTTCTGCATATCAATGATATGCTCTCTCTTGGAAACATACATTGCTATGCAGATGATAGTACAGTGCACGGGGGATACCACGGACGCGCAGTAGCTGGGCGGGCGGAAACCGAGGAGAGGCGGAGGGATCTTGTTGTTGAACTCGATAGGACGTTAGGTCTCTTTGCCAAATGGGGCTCTGACAATCTTGTTGAGTTTAACGCCAAGAAAACACAGGTATGTGCTCTCACAGCGAAAAAGTCACCATTTTCGCCTCCTCCCTCCCTCTGTGGCACTACGCTGGAGATGCAAAGCAAAGTCGCCATACTGGGAATTGACGTTCGGTGCGACCTCAATCCAAGGGACCACATCGAGGCTGTTATAAAAACAGCTTCACGGAAACTCGGAGTCCTGAACAAGGTGCGGCGTTTTTTCACGCCACAACAACTGAAAACAAAAAAAACCACAATTCCATAGGATTACCTTGTGGGGGAAGAACTCAAATATAAAAGGCGAGTCGGAACCACAACTGTCAACAACCTGATTTTCTTACCCTGAACTGTTGCAGGGCTACCCACCAATATGAGGGTCCATTGCAGCGTAGCATTAGCATATACACACACATATACACATAGTGTTACCGAGAGATTCTATAGTGCCTAAAGGTTTTACTTGATGGTAATCCGTCTGGGGAAGTACTACCGTTTGGGGAGGTACTACCCACTCATCAGATATTCTATCGCTAAACAGTAATACTTAATATTGGTCCGGGAGGTAGCTTTGCATTTTAGTATAGGTAGTGATTTTAAGCCTATCGATTGCCGTCATTTTCAATAGAACTGGAATGACTAGTAACTTAAGTGAACCAAGCGTTAGCTCACGCACCCGCGGTGGGTTTGGCTGTGGGAGGGTGCGAAAGTTGGGAATTGAAGAAAAAAAAAAGTAATAGTACGCCGGCTAAAACCTTTTTTCATGCATAGTTAAGATCATACTGAGCTGGAAAACAACCGTCAGCTGCTTAGTGGAGGGGGGGGGGGAGGATTATGTGTCAGCCAGTTCATGAACTTTTAAACAAATATGAAATATAAAGTCATCGTAAGCCGGATGAAATTTAACTATGTCATTGCTCAAATATTCGAAAATACGAAAACAATCGTCAGCTGCCTGGGTAGTTGTAAATGCAACGCTACCTCCCGGACCATATTGTTGTGTTCCGGTTTGAAGAATGAATGAGCCAGTAGAACTACAGGCCCAAGGGATATACCATCTTCGTTACCAAAGTTGGTGGTGCGTTGACGATGTCAGGAGTGGTTAATATTTCACACATCACCAATGTCTATTGGCGGTGGTGACCACTTAAGGTGGCCCATTTGCTCGTCGTCCTATCTATAACGTGAAAAAAAAAGTTTTATCGAGAATTTCTAAGTAGCCGCCTACAGTCGTAAAGTAGTGTTCACAGTCCCGTGCCTCGGAGAGCATGTAAAGCTGATGGTCCTGTCGGATTTGCCGTAACATTGGATTATGAGTGAAATGGAATTAGCTCGTATCTTGAGAATGGTGCCGTCGCCGAAATCGATCATTAGAACATCAAATACCAACGCTTCCCAATAAGGAGTGTAACAGTTTCCAAATTTGTCTTTGGGAGTAGTAAATGACACTTTTCTATTGCGAGTGCGGTGTCGCGGTGAGTTTCGAGCTTGTTCTTGCGGAGCTGATCTCTGCAGCTTCCAATCAATAATTTCAAGTAGATAGTGCGTCACGACTACCGAGTGCACGTGCTCTCGGTATCGCATTACAAGAAACGATCTCATCTGTAACATTGAAACACATATTACATTATGTGGTCGAGTTGGCAGATCGTCTTTTATAAAATTACTGCTTTGTATCGATGCAATTGAGATGGTCCAGTTACATGATTTAAATATTAGCTTAACAGTTTGGCCAGCGTGGAATACAGTTTGGAACGAAAATCATTCAGTATCTGCCATTTTAACGCTTAGCCTGAAATAGTGGACGGCAAAATTTTCAACTTTTAGTTTTCATAACTATTGATGAAATACATACTAAACGGTACTTTGGAATCGTCTTTAAAATGTTTGTATGACTAGCATTAGTAATTTTTTGCCGTTTTGAACATTAGCCCGGACAAACAGACGGACAATTATAAAAAATTGCTTGTTTTAGTTTCGGTAACTTGTTATATACAATGATATGACATGATAACTTAAATAGAGGCAGTTATATTGAAGTCACAGACAAAAACGTACGGGACGGGTAGCTATATAATTATAATACGAGTTCACGAATAAAAAAAGAAGTATCCGATATGACCTTTAAAGGATTTTTATAATAACATTTTGTTAACAAAAAATGCTAGTAAAACCATTACTTAAAACAGTCATTTATATAAAAATCCTTTGGCTGTTGAGGAGTTCCTTCGCTTGGAGCTAATCCTGGGTGTAAATTAGGTGAAACTTAAAATAAATTTTATTGTCATAGGAAATGAACCAAAATTTCAAATTTGTGTTTCTAATTTAGCTTGTAAGATTTGACCGAAACAAATATAAAGAGCTTGTAATAAGGAACGTGTTGCAACAATTCTTCAATCGTGCTTCGAGTTTCGTCTTAAAATTAGTATTAACGTTTACAAACGAGTTCTGTATTGCGTTGGCTGGAAGTGAAACGAATTAGTTGTCGCTCGAGTCATTATATCACTCGCGAGTTACATTACATTCAACAAGTAAGAAGTTATCTAAATTAGGAATGTTTTTTATTTATTTATTGAAATGGTAACACCATCAACTTATCACTATACACTTAGAATTAACAATTGAAATAAGATGTGATGTTGTCCAAACATTACATATACTCATCAGATATTCTACCGCAAAACAGCAGTTCTTTGTATTGTTGTGTTCCGGTTTGAAGGGTGAGTGAGCCAGTGAAATTACAGGCACAAGGGACATAACATCTTAGTTCCCACGGTTTGTGGCGCTTTGGCGATGTAAGCGATGATTTACATTTCTTGCAATGCCATTGTCTATGGGCGTTGGTGACCGCTTACCATCAGGCGGCCCATACGCTCGTCCGCCTACTTACACAATAAAAAAAATAAAAAAATTACATATACATGTTTACAGTTCACTAATTCATAATGTTTAGTTGCAAATAAATCTGCGTGATTAGCCCAGCAGTGGGACATTCGCAGGCTGTTACTGTTACCAGCTACACGTCCTTTCATTTAAAAAATCACCCGTCAATCAAAAATATACCTAATATTATAAAGAATGTCTTTAAATGTGTTAACAATTGTATTTTGGATATATAAATTAAAAACAAATCTTAGCGACTAATATAACAAAGTTAATGAAATCGTAAAAAAATAACAGTTTAATAATGTCACTATAGTTTATTTTATGGTGGTAAGTTGAATCACAGACGTACAGCTGAGTGTTCAGTATGTACTCTCCTTTATATTTCGCTTAAATTATTTTATTAATGTAATTATATATTACATTTATTTTGCGAACCAACTCTACGCTGTTTGGCTAGATAAATATAATGGATAAAAATTCAATTATTTTAAATGTAAGTTTAAAAATTGGTTAATATTTGGTGTTGGGAGGAACAGGGTGTAAAGTTCCTCATCCACCATTGAAAAGGGAGGATCCTCCGACCAGACGGGTGTTTGTCTGGTGGGCTACCGCCCAACGGTTGTTGTCGGGTTCTTGTAATATATGTTCAATCGCTCGGATAATTTTAATATCGCGATGTAGGATACGTCAGTTTTTAGTTTTCATATGTGGCGAGATAGATGTCGCTACAAATAAATGCTTGTGCAACCTATCTTATCGTTTTTATGGCCAAACTAAAAATTATTGTACTACCAATACTGTGCCTCCAGCTTTGCACATAAAAATAAATTGGATTAACATGTTCACCTTTCGTGCAATTTCATTTTGTTGTGCAATAAACATTAAATAAATTAAGTTATATCACCCAACATAAAGTCAATACTCCAATAACTTGCGGGTGAGGTGTTTGATTCTAAAATAATACCACATGTATATACCACTCAGTGGTAGAGCTTTGTGCAAGCTCGTCTGGGTAAGTACCACCCACTCATCAGATATTCTACCGCAAAACAGCAGTACTTTGTATTGTTGTGTTCTGGTTTGAAGGGTGAGTGAGCCAGTGAAATTACAGGCACAAGGGACGTAACATCTTAGTTCCCAAGGTTGGTGGCGCGTTGGCGATGTAAGCGATGGTTAACATCTCTTACAATGCCAATGTCTATGGGCGTTGGTGACCACTTGCCATCAGGTGGCCCATATGCGCGTCCGCCTGCCTATGCCATAAAAAAAAACATGTCAAGGTGTATTTATTATAATAAGTAAAAATGTTACTTATGCTAATAGTTTGTTTGTTTCGTGATAATAGATGGCGTTAGTGGTCAGTTAAATCGTGCTATAGTTTGTTATATTTGATTACATAGAAGCGATTATTGTTCTTGTAATATTGAAGCAAAAGAGTTCGTCTGGACGTTTGATTTCATTGGTGTTGATAGAAAGCTGCTAGAAGATGACGTGCTTGGGAAGCGGTGTTTGTACACCATATATTTGTACAGATTAATTAATTAATTAAAATTAATACATTGAAAGCTTATGTCAATAAAACATTAATAGAGAAGCAAGCTTAAATCCGAAGGAAGGACATAGGATACTCTTTATATCTCCCTCCTCCTCCCTACCACGTGGGCGAGGCCGCGGGCGAAAACTCGTAAGACGTAAAATTAAAAGTCTATATAGAGTCGACCATGTACTTTGATTACGAACATGTGTAACTGCTGAGCTTTTTGACGTTTCTTCTCGGTAAAATCTATACCGAATTGATGGTACCTTTAAATTGAATTTCACTTTTAGAATGACGATTCAATAGTGCTAGTGTATCCTATTTGATTAAAGTAGAGTTTTCATTTTGATTAAGATTATATTACCAGCGTGTCTGTTGACAAGTAGAGCCCTAGTAGGCGTGTTGCGGTCGCAAGTAGGCTTCCGAGCGCGCTGTAGTTTTTCTCAATTACGTCAACCTGCCGCGTTCATATCATTATACTCACGAAGACAATTTCTCCATGTGATTTAATTTCGTCCTAACGCATTTTCGCCGATCATTTCATTGTATACAATCAATTATATAATTTTATGCCTGATGCCGGTTCTTTTAATCTACACTTATATACCTTTTTTATAACATGTGTAGGCGGACGAACATATGGGCCATCTGATCGTAAGTGGTCACCACGGCCCATAGACATTGGCATTGTAAGAAATGTTAACCATCGCTTACATAGCCAATGTGCCACCAACCTTGGGAACTAATATGTTACGTCCCTTGTGCCTGTAATAACACATGAATAAAATAAGAGATCCCACCAAAAATATTAAAGGTAAAAAAATGTAGTCCTTCCGTGTAAAACCAAGCCAGTTATTTGACTTATTACTTATAGCAAAGCTTTTGGACAACTCTGTGAAATTGTTTCCTAATTTACTGTATTATTTTTATTTGGTGTTCAATCTCTGTTTCTACACCTACCTACTATTAACGTATTAATTGTCACTGAGCTAACTGACCGTGCTCACACGCAGCCTTGAGACGGACTGTCAGTATTATCTTATGAAAGATATCGAGATGAGATCGTAGACATATTTTAGTACTTTTTAGTTTTGACATATGTACTTATTCCTAACATTTATCACTTAATTACCAATATTTTTAGTGATCGTAAAAATACTTGATGTTTTTATTTCTTTTCTATAATAATCGAGTTTCCGCACTCGGCTTGTTCCCCTTTTGAAGGGCGGGGTTTAAGTGTTGGGCAAAGTAGCCTGTGTGCTTTGTGGTTAAGATTACTGCGTTCCAAATTTAATCAAAATTCAGTGATTTTGCTATAAAAGTGACAGACAGATTTAATATCGTATTTATACGATTAGTTTAAAGTATTATATATAAATAAATTATATATATACTTGGCAATCGTAGCGTGTCACAATATCGTCGACCTAATATTTGGGATCTGATCATAGTGGTGGTCTTACTTACTCGTGTTGCATAAATAAAACCTGCTAGCACTATGTTTTATAATGATTATTTTGTAGTATAGTAATCTTATGTAAATATGTAATAATATTCGATTTATATATGTATGTAAATATGTATGTATGTATAATATATATGTATGATTTTGAGTGAAAAAATTATACGATTGTGAGTTCGGGTCAGTGTGACTACGAACAAAATTGAATGGTAATAAAGACGGAACGTCGGACCGGAAGCAGTTAATACGTCTTATGAAACGGGATCTTAGTCTATTATATCGAGTGGGAAAAAATATGAAATAATATTTTTTATGTTTTTATAATCACGTGGAATCATCTAAGATCTTTGGTGTGTTTCTTAGATAACCGACCGGTGCTCACCCGCGTGCTTTTTCGAGGGGGAAGGGCGTGTAAAATGGAGGGGATGTTTGATAAGGGTTAAGATTAAACTCACTTACGAATTTATAATATTCGTAAGGATTCGTAAGGATGTTAGGAATAGAGTTAAAAGAGAAATTTATATAATGGAACTTTTATGTTAGCCCGTAAACTAAAGGCAAATGAAATAATAATTTTTATTTAATAAAATGTAATTGGTAATCTTTTTGGGTTTGTGGCTCTTTTATACTTCTAATACCTCCGTTTATCTGAAGTATATTTACCGTGAATGAATATTTATGAGCGACATTTCATATTGTGACATAACCTGACCCTCAATAAAATTTGAGTTAAAAAAACACAGTTAAAAAAACTTGGCTAACACAACCAAAACAGGCAGTACAAGCTTGACCGGATACTGAAAAAAACATTATCTAAAATGAAAGCTGCACAAAATATTAATTAACTATAATTGAAACGAATTATTACTCTATAATAATAATTAAAATTAACGACACTGCGGCTCTTAATAATAATCCAAAGCCGAACATTATTATCGAAAGCAAGACAATGCTATTTATTGTATCGAACTTCGATCGATTCGATTTTGATGAAGTTAGACAATTCCTCTAACAATTTCATTACATATTTGTTTGTATAATTTTTAATAGATATTCTACCGCAAAACAGCAGTACTTTGTATTGTTGTGTTCCGGTTTGAAGGGTGAGTGAGCCAGTGTAATTATATGCACAAGGGACATAACATCTTAGTTTCCAAGGTTGGCGGCGTTTTGGCGATGTAAGAGATGGTTAACATCTCTTACAATGCCATTTTCTATGGGCGTTGGTGACCACTTACCATCAGGTGGCCCATATGCTCGTCCGCCTACCTATACAATAAAAAAAAAATACCTTACAAAACCACAGATGGTCGAAAATAATAATAATGGTCGTTGTGTAACTTGCAAACATTAACTTTGAAAAAGGCAGTTTGAAATCACAGACAGACGCTCGAATTACATTTATTTGTGTAGCACCAAACATTTTATATTTATCAACTAGCTGTTGCCCGCAGCTTCGCTCGCGCGTGGTCTTTATCTATTCTAATATTATAAATAAGTAAAAATAGATTTTTTGTATGTTTGTTTGTAGCGAATAAACTAAAAAACTGCTGTACTGTTTTTAAAAACCTTTTTTACCTACAGAAAGATACGTTATCAGCGAGTAATTAGCTGCCCGTCCTTACTTCGTACGGGTAAAATAAGGATTTTATCATTTTTTAATTAATAAGATATAAACATTTACCAATCGATTTATTCGCCCATCCAGTATAGTGTATGCGTGTTCAGTACAGGGCATATAATAATCCTACTTCCTACTAATATAATAAACTCGAAAGTTTGTATGGATGTATGGACGTTTGTTACTCTTTCACGCATAAACTACTGAATGGATTTTAATGAAACTTTACAATAATATAAGCTTAGGGAATACCAATTAAGTGGTACATATGGCAATAATGGAATATGTTTTTTTTATCCAAACATCACCAACATAGTGAAGTTCGTATATGTCTCCCTAAGAGATATTGATATAAGATATTGCGTATTTTGAATTTCATTATTTGCACCCAACTCTTCCAAACAAAAATAAAAGTTTCTAAAAACTTTGAAATTCATGTTTATTAATTCAATCAAAAAACTCAAATAGTATATTTCTATTTTTTTTAATTTTTATACTAATGCTTTTACCCCGTTTCTCCCGTTCGGAGTTAAATTTCTAAAAACGACGAAATACGTATGCTTAGCTTTAATACTAAATATCATTCTTCTTACACCAAAAATGACGGAATCCCCATACAAACTTTCAACCCCTTTTTTACCCTCTCAGATTTAGATTTTCAAAAACGCTGAAATACATATTTATTTATTTTTAAGCTTGTTCATTAAATTTCATGCTTCTAACTTTAAAAATGACGGGTTTCTAAACAATCGTTCAACTCTTTAGGGGTAGAATTTCCAAAAATCCTACCTTAGTGGGTGTTATAAAATGTATCAACTGCCAAATTTCAAGTTTCTAACCCCCGCAGTTTAGGCTCTGCGTTAATGAATCAGTTAGGAAGAGTAATAATATGATGTGAATAGATATCAACAAAAATACGTATTTTTATAACTTTTGATAGACTCAACTAATTTTGATGAAATAAAGGCTAAACGGAATCTTGAAATAGTTCTTATAATAATTCGGTTATTTCAATTTTTAGACGATTGAAAGATACAGACATGCAGACAGTAAAAAAATTAAAAAAATGATTGCTTTGGTTTTGGTAAATCGTAAATAGCCATATAACCTTTAAAACAGGCAGTTATTTTGAAATAACAGACAGAAACTTCAATTTTATTTATATGTATGGATAATTTATTAATTAATTCGTTTTTGTTATAGATTTATGTTATTTTATGTGTACAATATAAAGTATAAAGTAAAGGAAAAGTTTCTTCTGTCAGAGACTAAATAAAATCAGACTTAACCAAGGCTACTAATTTAATTAAACAAAAAAAGGGAATTAAAACAAATGTTGTCCATTGAACTTGACACACATCTGAATAAGCTGCTTAAGCAGCCATTTTATGTAGAAAAAGTATATAATATACAAACAAAAGCAGCTATATAACAATTTTAATTAGTTTCAAAAGCAGTTATTTGACCGCTCTGGTAGGTTAAGTGTTAAAAATGAGATGACACTTATAGCATATATATATATAAATATATACATACATTAGCTAAGTTTCCACCAACAATAATTACACAATCATTAAAATAATCAAAACATATATAAAATCAAACAGCTAAACCATCATAATCAGTAAAGGTGTAGTAAGATATATATTTTTTTATAATATTTAAAATTAATTACTTAATGAAAACACAAATTTAACAAAAACAAAATATAAATGAAATCACATAGCTTAAGGATTATTACATTGAGTAAGGCCAATAAAATGCAGTAAATAAATGATATATATATATATTATTTATATATTTTTTAACCAAATACAATTAAAAGGCAAGCAAGAATATGACTACAGTACAAAATTTATAACAAACTAAAATATTGAATATTAAGATGGGTTGGTACATTCATTTTATATAAATTAATACATTTAATACATTATTATTTTTATCTTATTTATGTTATTTTTGCAGTGATTTTTTTTTTAAATATATAATATCAATATCTGAGTACACTTAAATTATATATTATATGCTCGCACAGATCTACTTCTCCTTATTAATGATTATGCTGTTGCAAGCTTGATGTAGCCAAAGACCAATTGAATTAAGCTGAGAGATTACAAAATACTTTTATTCGGTTTATATTGGGATGAGGCAAATATAACCACGTTTCACAATTTTGTTCTCTTCTTAATTAGTTGCCCGTCTGACTTCGTAGGAATATGCACATCTTCTCTATTCTGTACTGTGTGTTGTTTAATACTTTTACTCCCCCTTCATCACTTGATATTCATTAGATGATGACGGTGATGACGACGTCTCAGTGCTTTTATTTATGTGCTCCGTATTTTGTTGTTCGATCACTACTATTTTAGCTATCTCTATAGCTTTCTTTAGTGACAGATCAGACCGTTGTAATAATCTTTGATGTTTGGCGAGCTACTCTAACACATATTCGCTGTAAATTTATCACTGACCAAAGACTATTAATTCAACGAAATCGCATTTTAAACTGTAATTTCTAGACTCGTAATAAAGTTGGTTATTTTTTCGTGTTTGCTTTGTTTTCTCATAAAAAATACATGTCAGGCCATAGTTAAATTTTTCCTCGGTTCGAAATACTTGTTACATTTATTAATGAGGTCTTCTAAAGTAATTTCTGTTGAACAAAATTGCTATTTTTCTCTATTTACACTTCTTATGCATAACCAGTGGCTAATACTCCTTATATATATCCAGTGGCTAATAAATATAGTTCAAAATATGGTTGCCACTTTTTCCGCGTTAAATTGTTATTTATTTCGTTGTTTAGAAAAAACTTCGGTAGGTAAAACGTTTGAATTTTTATCTGCCGTTTTAAAACTTTTGACAGGAAACACGAATTTACGAAAAAATTATACCTATTTAAAGTTTTAAGAAGTGATATACCGTTTATGTTTAAAGCAAGCACTTCTAAAACCATGTATTATTGTTATAGTTGTTTTTTAGGCTTTGTTTATACCTATATACTATTTACGTATTAATTATTGTCACTGAGTTAACTGACTTGCTCACACGCAGTCTTAAAGCGTACTGTTATGAAAGATATAAGATGAGATCATAAAGATACACACAATATATATGCAATATTAGTTTTTATGCAAAAACAACACACGAAGCTACTGAAAACACGAAATTGTTAACAAAACTTTTTGATTTTGACAACTAACAGGTGCGCGTACTTTTCCTACAGATAATAATTTATTGATTTTTAGTAGGGATACTAAACTTATAATAAATAAATAAAGAGATTAAAAATTATAGGACAAAATATAGGATAAAACATAAGCAAAAGTGTATATTACATGTAATATTTAATCTCTTTTCAGTTTTATCATAACCATTTTTTAATAAATGTTCTACGTGTATCTTTAAATTGACATAACTTTATTATTTATGAACCGATTGAAATAAAACAAACACTAAATGTTAAGTGAAGTTAGCCACAATACATTAGTGAAAACCGCACTCAAATCCGTTAAGCCGTTTTTAAGATTAGCGTGCACAAACGCACAGACAAACAGACAAACAGACAAAAATTCTATTAATCATTGTTTTGGGTTCCATTGTGTTTATAAAGACCCCAGATAAAAGTTTTACTCATTTATCTTCCATGTACAGACATCGACCAGTTACAGATTTATTATATGTATAGATTTCAGTTGCAAAGTTTTTACTTCAGGCTTAAGATAAAAAAAACCAAATATGATTCTAAAAAGTGTTAAAAAAATTATAAAACAGTGTATCGAATGTAAAAGAACAAATCAAACGTGGGAACGTGTGAACCTATAAATATATTGGTCTCAAGATGTTACGTCGGTTACGTTCATCCAATCACATCAAAGTACCGACAGAGAAGACAACCGGTTCACCAATACGGAGCAAGCAGCCAGAGAACAGCGATCAAACAGACGATGCATACGACGCCGCTCAGTACTTCATTGATGACGTTAAGGATCCGTGGCAGGCAGGTGGGTCAAGTATAAAAAATAATAACGTAAATGCCCCAGTGTTGGACCAAATCCTACTTAAGAATACTTTCAGCTTTTTACAGCAAGTTGCATAATACGTGTTGGTGAATATACTAACATGGGGCAGAATTGCATAAACCTTAAGGGCTCTGCCCACTACAATGTTTCATACTATGAACGTAAAAGGAACGTGTCCGATAAAAAAAAAATCTTTGCACTGGTCACCAATCAGCACCGTCATAGTAGAGCGTATCGTATTGCGTTCCGATCCTGATACGTTCATAGCACGATCATGGTATGGTACGGTATAGTGGACAGACACCTTAAGAATAATCGATTAATTATTTTACTGATTCAATTCAGAATTTAATTAAAGAAATAAAAGAAAGCTCTTCATGTTTAATTATCATAATTATTATTGCTGTTCATAATTGTTGTTTTATTGTCACTAATATTAATTAATTGTTAATTAATTCAGTCGTGTAACTTACATACATTGTAATGAATTGTGTTCTTGAATAAACTTTATTGGTCGATGATTTATCTTTATATAAATGTGTTATACTGTACCGTTTATTTCCTATTAAAATAAAATAACTTGAAACGTTAGTGGTGCTTGTCCAATATTGAACCCACAATCTACGGTTAAGATTCATATGTTCTAACCACTGAGCCACCTCGACTCCATTAAGATAATATGTTGTTAAGCCGAGATGGCCCAGTGGTAAGAGCGCGTGAATCTTAACCGATTATCGTGGGTTCAAACCCGGGCAAACATCAGTGAATTTCATGTGCTTAATTTGTGATTATAATTCATCTCGTGCTTGACGGTGAAGGAAAACATCGTGAGAAAACCTGCGTAATTATGTCTAATTTCATTGAAACTCTGCAAAATGTGTATTCCGCATTGGAGCAGCGCCATGGAATAAGCTCCAAACCTTAGCCCAGCAGTGGGACATTCACAGGCTGTTACTGTTCTTTTACTTGGTGGTAGAGCTTTGTGGAAGCTCGTATGGGTAGGTACCACCCACTCATCAGATATTCTACCGCAAAACAGCAGTAATTGGTACTGTTGTGTTCCGGTTTGAAGGGCGAGTGAGCCAGTGTAATTACAGGCACAAGGGACATAACATCAAGTTTCCCAAGCGCATGGGCTATGTAAGCGATGGTTAACATTTCTTACACTACCAATGTCTATGGGCATTGGTGACCACTTACCATCAGATGGCCATATGGGCCATCTCGTCCGCCAATCTAAGCTGTAAAAAAAACTACGTTATTTTATTGCATTAACGCATGTTTATATTTTGCGTTGTCTTTTAAAAACTTTAATTATATCACATTCGGATTGACCTTTAACGATAGCTTGTTTATGAGATAAAAATAAATCTTTAATACGTTTAAATTATCAAATAAGACTAAAAAACGCCCTTGAAATGTCAGGCGAAGTCTAACATTTTTTAACTTTTTTTTTCCGTGTGTAAACATGTTTTGTCATAATTACATCTAATCGATTGATGCCTACTCTTTCTGTTCACTTATATCATCCCTAAGTAATATAACAATGTCGCTGTCTTCCTCTGTCTGTCTCCGTTTATTTCTTCTAACAGAAAGAGCGATAGACGATGAAGGATATTTTATATCGTTTGTAAATATTTTGTATATAAATGCTAAACTGTGACGTTGTTTTGTATAAAAAAAAGTTATCGTACGCTTACAAAGCTATCGCTGGCTAAACCTTATGTGTTACATAGAAACAATGTACTAGCCATAACATAATTATGTCTATCTTCGAAGGTACACACAACGATTATTGTCGATTATTACAGAGATATTTTCTCCGATTTATTGTTAATCCTTTTCAGATAAATGCGTTAATTACCTTAATTAAAGATCAAAATTGTCCTACAGACTAAATCATTCAAATGAACACTAGTAGTTAGTACAGTTTTCAAAATTACGCACAATCTTATAATCATTCGCTCCGATAATGATAATATTCTGACATATTGCAGTTATTACTCGGTGGTAGAGCTTTGTGCAAGCTCGTCTGGGTAGGTACCACCCACTCATCAGATATTCTACCGCAAAACAGGAGTACTTTGTATTGTTGTGTTCCGGTTTGAAGGGTGAGTGAGCCAGTGTAATTACAGGCACAAGGGACATAACATCTTCGTTCCCAAGGTTTGTGGCGCAGTGGTGATGTTGTTTTTTTTTTAAAGATATATACAAACCACTGCCTATGGGCGTTGGTGACCACTTACCATCAGGTGGCCCACATGCTCGTCCACTAACCTATACTATAAAAAAAATAAAAAATTACCCGAATATATAAGCCGGGACCAAAGTTTGATCTATGTAACAATTTAATATACTATTTATATATAAGACGAACTCGCCATGACAATTTGTATATACAAAGGCAGGACGACGTCAGATGAGTTTCTCAAGAATGTTATATGTATATAGCATGCTCATTTCGAATATATTGATCAAGTTATTTAATTTTCGAACGTGCTATCTATCAACTAGCATACTATTTGCTTGGTGTACTCTAAGACTGTACAGTGCAGGCAGCTTGCTAATTTTATGCATGCTAACTTAGTTATCTACGATCAAATGTGTCATGTAACGATCTTTCAAGTCACGTCGGTTTTCGTATTTGTCCAAGTCCGACCTTCGGCTCAATTTATCTCGTTGATAATGCTAATTGACGGAAGTCGGTTGGGAACTATCTAGTGCAATTGACATTTCAAGACATTTGTATATAACATGGTCTTATATTTAACGAATCTTGTACAATGCCGTTGGCCTACTCACCCTACCACAACAACACAACAATAGTGAGTAGTGCAGTCTCGTTGGTCTAGTAGCTAGATATAAGGCCGCAGATCTCGAGGTCCTGGGTTCAAAATACAGGTCATGCCGATAAAAAGTTAGTGAGATTTTCTGTCGAAGATTCTCAGTAAAATTCTCTGAAAGTTGCTGTGATTGCCGTCCCATCGGATTATGAGAGATCGGCAATATCATCATGAGTACTTGCACAATACCATCGAGCAAACGTAAACACAGGCGTAAACGATTGCGATACCACCGGATAGAAGTAGGTTTGTTGAAACAAATAGCGAGAGAATTGTATTCACAATAAAAAAAACATTAAAGTGAAAGTTTATAATTTAAAAGAAAGTGAAGGTGGATGGAGTTTGCGGTGTGAGCCATAACTTTATACATTGATAGCGCTATCTAAATTATACGCGTAACAGAAAAACGTACTTACTATTAATAATGATAATATTGGTGCAGCCAACTGCAACACAAGTGCACTCTATTTCCATACTCTCATAATCCGATAGAACAAAACCGACACAACCAGAAAGAGTTCAGGAGAAGGACGAAAAGCTTTACTTGCTCTCCGAAGCACGGGTGCCGAAGCGGTTCATATGTAAAATTTAATATCTAATTAATATGCTTAATAAGTATAGCAAACCAGAAGCACACTTGATTTGGTTATTTCAATCAAAAATAATAGATTTTTTTATTAATTTGGTTTAAAGAAATTATCAAGTTCTCTTATTTTTAAATTGAATAATGAGTAATTAATTAAATAGAACGTATGAAACATCACTTGACTACAACACGGTAGAATGAAGAGTGGGAACAATATTAATTTATAATAATAACAATATTACTATAAAACTGCGAAGATTATATTTCACATTGTGAAAAAGACCTAAAGACTGTTCTAAGACTGTTCGGTGCTACTGTGGTGGATAAGGGGGGGAAATAGGGGATGATTTGAACATAGATGATTTGATTTTTAAAGGCATGTTGTGTTTACTTGTAATTGACCTCCACGCTTAGATAATAAGTTTGTATTTATTGTTTCTATAAATGTATTGTGTAAGGGATTGTAAGCCTAATAAATAAAATAATAGATCTGCCTATATATTAGAGAAATAGTATTATATAACGATAACATGTTATTGAATGTTGTTTGTGTGTTTGTAAAGTAACATTTCTTCCACAGATGCGTTGGAAAGGGAGCGTGCGTCGCAACATGCTCAGCTGCGCGAGCTGGTGGTGCGTGGGGACGCCGCGGCGCTGCAGACCAGACTGACGGAACTTGGATCAGCGGCTGGTATTGTGGCCAACCTCACTCCTGGGGGCGCGAATACGTTGTTATATGTGTAAGTTAATGTTCATGTTTCGGTTTGAGTGATAAGTGGGGCGGATTTGGTACCTTGATTGCCCTAGGTCTCTGGAAGAATGCCGCCCTGAAACATTCAACAATCGGAATCTCCAGACGGGTACTATTTAAATTAAAAGTTGCCGCCCTACGCTCAGGGCTACACGACTTACATATCGCCCCTCACACGGGCACAAAAGACGAGTCATCTTAGATCCCGTATCTAGTTTATGTGCCAATTGCCATCGAGTGGCCGGTGGATTGCTCGCCTAACTGGCGAAATAATTCCGAATAGATATGAGTTTTCAAAATAATTGGTTGAGTTAATGGTGAAACGTTTCCTTTATGGAACGGTTGCTGAACTGAAAGAAGCAAACAGCGAAGTAGGGACCTTCGAATAACTTAGTATACACATCGGACATCACAAGATCGATAATGGGAC
Source organism: Nymphalis polychloros (assembly GCA_905220585.2). Lineage (NCBI taxonomy): Eukaryota > Metazoa > Arthropoda > Insecta > Lepidoptera > Nymphalidae > Nymphalis > Nymphalis polychloros. The sequence goes on along the minus strand of HG992268.1, from coordinate 7,820,718 downwards.
TTAATTGCAAAAGACAATCGTATCACTTAGTGCGTTTACACTTGCAATGTATGCGATGTAATGTACAAAATATATCATTTGCTATTGTTAATTAAGATAAACAAGGGCACGTTTGCTTAGTCTGCAGAGATTAAACAATACATAATAAAAAAACAAAAGCTAATGAGGAGGTGGCTTCTGGTGGTCTGAAATCTGAATAGGAACAAACTGTTTGCAGTGACAAAAATAAACTCTGACTGATAAAACGCCCTGATTTTTAAGTCAACTACGGATACCACGCGGCTCACGGCCCTACGAGAAAATACCAGGGTAGGAGTTTGCCTCCACCATACTCAGATTGTCTTGGAGCCAATCGGAACCACACATACAATACACACACTGACACAAGATGTTGGAAATGTAATATGTGCAGATGACAGACGCAAAAACACATTGCTTTGGTCTGTTTTAAGGATTTTTCTATGAATAATCAAAGTATTTTCATGGTCATGTAGGAGTTGTATTATATTTTTAAGCGAAAGTACCAGGCGATCATCAATCTTAAGGTGTTTGTTTGTAGCGCTTCCGAACTAGGAGCAACCACGGCCGCTGCGGCGCTGGTAGAGGCCGGAGCCGACGGCCGAGCGCACCCCGTCACCCGCTACGGACCTCTGTACATCGCCTGCTACCATGGACACTCGGATATTGCACAGCTGCTACTCCATCACTTTCCAGAAGCAATACAGGTAACCGACAAATTTATTATAATTCCAATACCAGTCAGCTCACTAGGCCGCAGGCTTCATTGTTTAAACCTAGAGTCGGGAAAAAAGAAAATAAATAAAATTGTGCGGTAGGGCGTGCGTCAGGAACGAAGTTCTATGCGATATTTTTTCAACTCAAACCGTGTTTTAAAATGTAGATTTTAATTGATTATATTTCTGTATTTTTGTCACGCCAAAAAGCACTACAACCTCCTTTATATCGATCCCTTAAATTCGAACGCCCAACGCATCGCATTTTGTAGAGTTTGGTAGAACTTCGTTCCAACAGATTACGGTTTTCTGTAGAGAAATTATTTGTAGCAGCCCGGAGTTTTGAAATTGACTGGCTAAAATTCGCGAGTCCCGGAAACCATGTGATTATGAGAGTGAGTAACACACTGTGCACTTGTGTTTGTGCAAACACTTAAATATCTCCGAAGCAGATATTTCCTTGAGAATAGCGGAAATCGGTCAGGAGGACATCATCAATATAATATGTCGAATACCGAGTACGTCTATTATTGTACATCCATCGGCCATCTATCGGCATCCATTGTCAAATATTGATCGTTTTTAGTTATGGTTTAAGTGATTATATTTTATTAATCACGAAATTTATATTCTTATAGTTGCAATATATGGTCTTACCATTATTTATAAGAGTTTAATATTAAATTTATAAGTTTGATTGTTTGTATTTTTTAAACCCACCATATTTAATTTATTTTTAAAATATTTAATTTACTGAGACAGTATTTAAAAAAAAACTGTTAAAATTTAATAATATTAAACATTCTAAGTCAAATTTAATTATTTTATGCCATAAATAAAACTTTTAATTATGCTAGCAGCGCCACCACCTGTAAACAGACCGTTACAATAATGTTTGTTTATATCAATATTAATTTTACTTTTTTATAATATTTGTGTAAAATAAATCATTTCGAGTTATATAAAATTCAATAACATATTTATATTAAATATTAAACTATGTTTTAAGAGTTATTTTATAGTAATTCAATTTGTGTTATAAAAGAAATTGTTAATTGTTATTAATAACGGAAGATCGTTTGATTGAAAAGGCATTACGGGGCAAGCACAGAATGGACGCGGTCGGCGGTTGATGTAAATAAATAAGCTAAAGTGAGTGTGTGTTTCACACATCAAAATCTAATCCTGAAACCTCTGGAATATCGCCGACATACACGTTTTGGCTGTAACGATCTTGAAAATATGGACGTTCTGTGTGAATGTGCAAGTATTCGTAGTTCAAATTCATGAGTTAAACAAACACGAAGAAACATATCTTCCTTTTCGGGTGTCCGTATAATCTTCTTCAAACTTTTAGTAAACATAGAAACTGAACGCCGTCGACGTTTAAGCATTCGAGATTAAGCAATAGAATGTGAAATTAGTTTTTAATTTTTACACACAAATCTGCACTCTACTGAAGCGCAGGCCTGAAATCAGGGCGCGCGGCTGAAATCTTCATGTGATGCTTATATTGTTCTCGTCAGCAAGAGACTGTGGAGAAGTGGCTGCCGCTCCACGCGGCCTGCATCGGTGGTCACCCTGCGCTGGTCACACTGCTGCTGGAGTATCCCTACCCTGAGCACTTGCTCAACACGTACACGTGAGTAATACATTAGTCATTTTGTCGGGTTGAACTATTTGATGCCATGTTTACGTGTAACTGTTCCACTAGCTGTTATGGTAAAATCTATTTTACCGTGAGTATACTTTATTATTTTGCAAGACGTTATAAAAGAGTTACACCTGTCGTGTTCACAAACTCACGGTTTCGACTAGAGTAGAATGTATCCAAATTCCAAAAATGTAAGCAATTTCTCTCGTAAATTGGTACAGTGTGCTACTACACTATACCAATTTACGAGAGAAATTGCTATTTTAGTTTATACTTTTGAGCAAAACTATCCATTCGTGTAGCTACGTCTGCCATTCTAGAGTGCTTTTATGGATGTACTACCGTTTTGCCCGCGGCTTCACCCGCGTAGCTCCCGTTCCCGTGGGAATACCTACGGGGATAAAATATAGCCAGAGTTAGTCCCTGGTAATGCCACTTTCCCCTGGTGAAAGAATTTATAAAATTGGTTTAGTGGTTTAGGCGTGAAAGCGTAACAAACAAGCTCACATCCTCATTTATAATATTGGTTAGGATAGTTGTAGCTCTGAGATTGTTACTTTTTATTATTTTTCGTCAACTCATAAACAAGCCGTTGTAATGTGATGTTTGATAACGATGATGTAAGAGCCCCGCACCGACGCCGCGCGTGACGCCCAGGTCGCCGCGGTCACAAGGGCAGTTTATCTCAAAAATTACCGCATCACGAGTTAAAATATTCCACACTTCCCTAAACAACTGCATGCTATTGGTATTTACATAAGAATTATTTACATTTTAAATATCACGTTCAGGAGGAACTAACTGCGACTGATTTGAAATTTGTCACAGCTACTCCTTCTCTTACGTGGACGAAGAATACTTGCTGCATTTCTTCGTTGAATCGCAATTCAGATTATCTGGGCGAAATCCTCCTTCTCCGACCAGAGGAGGCAATAAAACGGGGTACTGTGTATTCCAGGGACGCGAGCGGTAAGTGTCAGTACCGGTTCGCGTTCGACGTGAACGCACGCGACGCGAGCGGGCAGACGGCGCTGTACGTGGCGTGCACGCTCGGCAACGCCGCCGTCGTCGACGCGCTGCTGGCGCACACCGTGCCCGTGCACCAGGTACGCGGGACGAGACTACACTGTTCAGGGTACAGCCACGGGCACGACAGACGTGACGTCTTAGTTCCCGTGGTCGGTGGCATATTGGCGATGTAAGGGATGGGTGGTATTTCTCACAGCACCAATGTCTAAGGGCGGCGGTGACCACTCACTATCAGGTACCCTATTTGCTCGTTCGCCTGTAAAACCCTGTACGAGAGTAAATGTAAATTATAAGTTTCTTATATGATATACTGCTTTGATCGTACGCGCTTTTGTCGTATTTCGGTATTTTCGGACAGCGAGTTGTTCATTTCTATATGTTTGGTATCTGTTTGCGTAGCCTCAGGTGACGGGCGCCGAGCCGGTCCCGGTGCAGCCGCAGCCGGTGCAGAGTCCGCAGCGAGCGGGCATCTCGCTCGGGATACACGCCATCGTCAGCAAGCTCACCGGCGCCGGAAACAAGCCCAGTGCGGTGAGTGGCAGTACCTCGCCGAATGGAGGAGAGGGAGGGACTTTAAATTAAACCGCCGACCTTAAATTTTTTAATTCGTTCAAATATAATTTACTCAAGCGTCGGTTTTCAAAATTCCATTTTCAAAGTTATTGGAAGGCTTATCCACTATAAAGTAGTCAGCTATGGTGATCTGAAACACTGCTCGTTGAAAGAAGCGAAAACTAAGATAATTTATTTTCTAGAATCATTAACATATGATTAATTACAATGTAAACATAATGAATTTTGATCTAATTATGAATATGTTATAGATAATATGCAGAATATCAATCAATGATATTTTAATTACACCTAAAGCATAACATCGTTAACCAAGCGTACACCAATACGTACTTTGGTAAACTAAAATGGGCTCCCACGATACGCGCCTCCCAGTGTGGGTACCGACGGATTCATTCGCACATTTGTTAATCGGTTTTTTATAAATAAAGATTTTAATTTTTTTCACTCATCGGTTAAGGATCTCCGACCAAAAGAAAATATTCAGATTCGGTTTCTTCTCAATAAAAATTCACGAGTGTCTCATTTCATGTTGTCTCCGACCCCCGGGCCGCAGGCGCCGCGCGCGGAGGGCGTGCAGCGTGTGCGCGCGGTGCGCGTGGAGGCGGCGCGCGGCGCGGACAGCTGCGTGGCGTGCGCGGCGCGCCTCAACCACGCGCGCGTGCTGCGCCGCCTGCTCGCCGCCGGCGCGCGGCCCGACGCGCCCGCCGCGCCGCCCGCGCCGGTACGCGCCCCCGCCCCGCCCCGCCCTCCCTGCCGTAGGTCGTCCGGTGACGTGTGTCTGTGCATCCAGGAGGCGGAGGGCCGCGAGGCGCGGCGCCGCTCGCGCAGCGCGTCCGTCACGCGCAGCCGCGCGTCCCCGTCGCCCTCGCCCTCCCCCGCGCGCGCCGCCTACGCCGACGACCGTGAGTACTGTCGAGTACTATAACGTGCAAATAAAGTTAATTGTATTATTATTCTAAGAGTTACGATGAATTTGAAATATTTCCTAAACGTAAATGAAATTACCCAACTGACCCCTGTAAATCTTACTACTGGAAAATTTATATATTTAATTTTCAAAATGTACGATTCTCTCTAATCACACTTATGACAAAAGGAAATACTGTGTAAAGTGAGACTAACATTGTCTAACGAACAGACTGACAAAAAATTTAAGAAATTAGGACCATATTGTTAACCATGTTTCATAACAAACGTAAACAAATGTTATAATTTATATCATGCCTCGCTCGCATTTAATTCATACCCACACATGAGTTCGTGGACGTCCATGACATGAAATTAAATTTAATGTACCTCTCGTTTGGGCCATTTTAGACGAGCAAAACGACAAACGAGGAATTACCATGAAAGAGCTATCGCATCTATAAAAATTCAGTTTAGCAGGCAGCGTCTTAAATACAGACATTATTACCCGGCCTCCTCTCTCCTCAGGAGACGGGCCATGGACCGCGCTAGCCGTAGCCGCGCGGGCCAAGCACGTGCAGGTGGTGGAGATGTTGCTGGCTGCCGGCGCCACGGACCCCGGCGGCAGGGCGCTGCGCGAGTGCGCTCGCCACGGCCTGTCCGAGCTGCTCGCCGCGCTGCTCGCCACCAAGGTGGGTGGCCCGCCCCACCGGCACGGGGGGCGCCCCGCACGCGACACTGACCGAGCGCCGTCCGCAGGCCTACCCCGACCCCGACTACAAGCTGGACAAGTCGCGCGTGTCGCAGAGCGTGCTGAGCGCGCGCGACGCGGACCCCGCGCTGTCGTACAGCGCGCGCTGCCCCACCACGCCCGTCATGCTCAACTGGCGGGAGCTGCGCTGCCAGCTGGCGCGCCTGCGGTGAGTGCGAGCGGTGCGCGGCGACCGGCCCCGCGGACACCGACTGACCCGCGTGTGCTGTGCAGCATGAGCTGGCTGGCGAGCGCCGCGCTGCGCGTCAACCCGCGCCTGGGCGCCGCCGGCAGCGCCGCGCTGGCCATCACCCGCCTCGAGCTCGCCAACAACGAGCTGCGCCTGCTGCCGCGCGAGCTGTTCTCGCTGCTCAGTCTCAGGTGAGGCGCACGCTACTCGTGTATTGGCAAATGGAGAACTTAATAAGTGTCTCCGTCGGTCCCGTCTGGTCGGTAACGTACGAACGGAACACTTACCCCACTCATAATTCATTTAAATAATCTCTATCAGATATCTCAACGTAGCGCAGAACAAGTTGGAGCGCCTGCCGACCGCGGAGGACCCGTTCGAGGACGAGGTGGAGGGGCGGCGGCGCGGGAAGAAGCAGGCGAAGCGCAGCGCCGACGTGTACACCGCGCCCGTGCTGCAGGAGCTGTACTTGCAGGTTCGGCGGAGCACGAGCCTCGGTCACTGTCTAGCTTGAGTTACATTCAAACATTTTTACTTGGTGGTAGAGCTTTGTGCAAGCTCGTCTGGGTAGGTACCACCCACTCATCAGATATTCTACCGCAAAACAGCAGTACTTGGTAATGTTGTGTTCCGGTTTGAAGGGTGAGTGAGCCAGTGTAATCACAGGCACAAGGGACATAACATCTTAGTTCCCAAGGTCGGCGGCGTATTGGCAGTGTAAGCGATGGTTAACATTTCTTACACTGCCAATGTCTATGGGCGTTGTTGACCACTTACCATCAGGTAGCCCATATATATGCTCGTCCGCCAACATATGCAATAAAAAAAAAAAAAAAACGTAGAAATATAAAATCTTTTCTAATACAAAACACACACATAGGAATCTGTTATAATTTGCATAACTAAATGTTGTCATCCAATATTCTTTTTTTTTTATTTAACAAAAAATATGGAACAACCTGGCACCGAAAAACAAAAACAAAATAGTACAAACGTAATGCTTGTAAGAAGGTAATATATATTTACTTCAAATTTTTCTAGGACAATCGTCTAGAAGAACTCCCGCCGGAACTCTTCTCCCTCCCCTCTCTGACGAGCCTGGACGTGTCCAACAACAAGCTGCGTGCGCTACCGGCACAGATGTGGCAAGCTCCAGCGCTGAGAGACCTCAACGCTGCACTCAACCACCTCAAAGACCTGCCGACGGGAGACGAGGTAACACAACACTCAAACAAGGTGACAGATACTAAATATTCTATAAATTATTGTAAGGTCAATTACACATTATTCAGTGTGAATTCCTTATGCATTGAATTTATCTCCCATGAATTCATGATTTAATGGATAACTATATTTTTTATTGACTGCCTCGTCGGCCTTATATCTAGCCACTAGACCAATGACTGTCTCGTTGGTCTAGTGGCTTGATATAAGGCCGCAGACCCGGTGGTCCTGGGTTCAATTCCCGGGTCGGGCCAATAAATAGTTAGTTTTTCTGTCAGAAAAATCACAGTAGAAGCCCGGAGTCTGGAAGTTGGAAGTGTGTACACTCCCGTGCCTGAAAGCACGTAAAGCCATTGGTCCTGCGTCTGAACTTTCCGGTCGTGTCGGATTGCCGTCCCATCAGATTATGAGAGCTAAGGAAAAGAGAGTACACCTGTGTTTGCGCACACACTTGTGCACTGTAATATCTCCTGCGCAGTTGGCTAATCTCTCTTGAGATTGGCCGCCGTGGCCGAAATCGGTCTGGAGGACCTTATCTCATATTTTTTATTCCATTAATGCTAGGACCTTTTGATACTGCGTCTTTATGTGTAGTGGCAGAAGGATATTCGAATAAATTTAATAAAATGAATAGTTCTACTGTACTGACTATAAAACAGTCCAACTACATGAGGAGTAAACGTGTCCAGGGCGCGTCGGAGGTGCAGCAGCAGGCCTCCCCGTCGGACTCGTCGTCGCCCAGCGCCTCCCCCTCCGTCCACTCAGCACCGTTCGCTTTCGACCAATCAGTGAGTCACCACCGGACCTTACTAACTGTTGCTAATTGTTTTAAAAAGATCTTTACAGACTTTGTTAATCAATATCTGCAACGTGATTTAAAAATGTAAGAATGATCTTATATCACGCCTGTCACCATCTACTCGGTCTAGCGGGTTGCCAGTGAGGCCGCACGTCCTCAGCTCGAATTAGGCCAATAATTTTTTCCTAGATTTTTGAAGTTCTATATCCAATGTTATAATTCAACGTTTCCCGAAAGAATACGACAAAATAATATTTGTCAGTAATAATGTTCGACAAATTAATATCTGGTGTGGCACCAACGTGACCGGCCGACGTTACAGAAGTCGTCCTCTCGAAGCCCGTCCCTGGACGTGAGCGAGTCCTCCCCCGACGAGGACGACATCCCCTCGCTCGGCAACCGCGCGGGCAACGCCGTGTGAGTATACTCGAACTCGTAGAAAATATAAAGATTTTATCGGAACTGCTTTGGTTGAAAATGAGAAGGAGTGAGCGTGTCATCTGCTCGTGCAGCTGGGCGGAGGCGCGGCGCGCGCACGCGTGGCGCGGCGCGCGGGCGGCGTCGCCGGCGCGCGCGGCGGAGGCGGCGCCCGGCGGCAGCGCGCTGGCGTCGCTCAACCTGGCGCACAACCAGTTCTCGTGCGTGCCGGCGCCGCTCGCCTGCCGCGCGCCCGCGCTCACCAGGCTCAACATGGCCTACAACAACCTCAGGTGGGCCGCCTCGTGTTACACTGACACTCGTTTGCGAACATCGACTCGATCGTGGCGATCCCGTTTTCATATTTCAGTATGTGCGAATCGGTTTGAAAGATATTAAACATATACGTGTGTATTGGATAAGGTGCAATTTTGTATGTGCATCTAAATGTTATTTATGCTTATCGTGACGTCCGAGTGTACACTGTTCGATCTCTTGCAGGTCTATGTCGTACGTGACGTCATACCCGACCAGCCTGCGCCAGCTGGACCTCAGTCACAACGAGATCACGTGCTGGCCCAGCCTGCCCCAAGTGAGACCCCCGCCAGGATACGGTAGACCTGGCGTACGTCCCTCGTCGCTCACCGGCGCTTCCCCGCAGGTGGAGAGCTTCGGCTCGAGCGGCGTGGACCCGCTGTGGTGCTACTGCCCGAAGCGCTCGGTGCGCGCCCGCCCGCGCTCGTCCGGCTCCGTGCGCTCGCAGCTGCTGAGCGCGGCGTGTCCTGCGCGCCGACACCTGCGCCTCGAGGGGCTGCGCACGCTGGTGAGATGCGACCTCATGATGACGTATTACTTTGTTTTGATTAACATTAAACATTTAATAGTATTTATGAAACCTGTATGTCTTGTAAGAAGTTGTGACTTTACGGACGGGATGAGTTGTGGAACAGAGTGATAAACCTATGACTTCTTCTCTAAATATTCTAGAAAATCTTTGCCAATAGATAACAAGCTCTCGCATCACACGCATATCTATCATGGGCTTTCTAGATCCTCCTTAAGGGTCTTCTTTGACGTTCCGCCGCACGAAGTTTTACGTTTTTAGCGCTACTGTCGCAACTATCGAGGCTCGGGCACGGCACGCACACATATACGTATGCAGAGTGGGGTCGTCGCACTTTTTTTTCCTAAACTAAATTTTAACTTTATTGTCACTGATTTTGAAATGTTGTCAAATACATATCTATAGCGTTGAGGTGAGTAGTTTGGTATAAATAAACTTCTTGATGTCGTAATGTGGAATAATAAAAAAAAATTGACGAAAGACGAATGTGGAATGCTTTATTAAAAAACGGAACAAGTATATATACAAAAAGTGAAATAAAAATAGATCAATAGGAATACAAGAAAAACATTATATAAACATTATTGAAACAAACATTTTTAGCTAAAATAATAAAAACAATATTATTATTACTGTAAAAATAAATGTTTTATTTCTTTAATTACTCAATATAAAAAAAATATGTGAATAAATACATAAAATAATTAAACTTCTAAAGAAAAATGTTATAAAAATGTATAATCCCTGAATCGCGGTATTGAAGTTTTTAACGCAGCTTATTATATATACAAGCGTGGCGGTCTACCAATTGGAAGTGTGTTCTTTAGTGTGATGCCACTACTGTTCTTAGATCACAATAACAAGGATTATGTACTTCGTTCTACTCATTTCCACTTGAGTACTATATTGCCCGCTGAGTTGAGAGTCAGTAATTTACTGACTAATGAGGGTTTGTTAGGTGGGCCATCACGCGTGTTTCGTTTTGTGCATAAATGGGATTTGGTCATTTTCATTATTTAGTGTTCAAAACACTATTTATAAATATAAGCACTTTGTTTAGTTTTACGTTATCAATGAAAAGTTGTTGTTTTACTGACCAATATAACTAGGAAATGGACGAAATAAGTAATTATACAGGGTGACTGGTGAATTACTATCGATACTTGAGGACGTGATATTTGACGATCATATATGACAAAATAAAAATTAATATAACATAAATATTAATAAACTTCTAAGTAAAGTTAACCAAAAGTTATGTAATTAATTACGCATCGTGTGAACACCCTAGCTGCGTTATCGACACAAAACAGTTATGTAGGTAGGTACATTTAGTTATCGCGCGGTAGTTTACCTACATCCAAACGCCGCGCGCCGCCGCGTGTTAACAGGGTAGCAGGCTACCTTAGATAAACAAAAATGATCCAATTCCCTTCATACTTTAATCCTGGCTTAGGACAGGCAAAAATACCAAGATATTTCATTCGTTTAAGCAACCAATTTATTGACTAGGTAAATAGTGTGAACTTGACACAAAAAATAATATGAACTGTTTACCTATCTTGGTATTTCCGGCGTAAAAATGAAATCATACTTATTTACAACAATTGTCAATCATTAAACTACCTATTTACCTACATAACTACACTAACCTTAACAAATGTTCAAAGTGAGCTCCTTCTCGTGTGATACACAGTTCGGCACGTTTACGCATATTGTCTTTCACACGATTTAATACGAATGGGTCACTTTTAATAGTTTCGAAAGCACTAGTGATTTTTAATTTCAACTCCTCTCTGTTGACATACTCTGTAGCATACACAAGACGTTTTACCTCCCCCCATAAATAGAAGTCCAGTGGAGTGAGATCTGGAGAGCGAGCTGGCCATGGCACAGGCCCTCCGCGCCCTATCCAGCGATCTCCAAACGTATTGTTTAAGTACTCACGTACCTGCGTCTGATAGTGCGCGGGTGCTCCGTCGTGTTGATAAAATAAGTTTTGGAGATTGCTCAGTGGTACATCATCGAGCATGTCATTCACCGCACTGTTTAAAATGTCTAAGTATGACACAGCATTGAGTCTTCCTTCGATGAAATACGGCCCTAACAAACAGTTATTTAAAACACCAGCCCACACGTTAACACTAAACCTGTGTTGATAAGCGTCCTGTCGCGTAACGTATGGATTGGAATGACTCCACCAATGTTCATTGTGTACGCCCGGCAAGCTATCATTTGCACGCGCATACGCACGAACCATGTCCAAGTATTCTGCATTTGTGTATTGATAAGCCATACTTAATTACTAATAAGTAATAACGGGTCACACGCACACACGACAGATTAGGTATACGCGTAAGATCGATCGCTAGGCGCGCGCGCGGGAAGACGGACGTACAGACCTTACGGCGGCGCTCGCCCGACTAACGCCACGGGGCGGGGGTTGGGAGTAGCGACACACGCGTGCGGCGGCGTGGTGTTGTATCAGCACGCCGCCGCACGCGCCGCCGGCAAGGCTGGGAACGTGTCCACACTTTATTTATTTATACGGAAATTTGGTCAAAAATTAAGTACCTATTTTTTTTTACATAATTCGAATGAGAATCATGTACCGAGTATTCTCCTTAAATATTGATAGTAATTAACCAGTCATCCTGTATATACAAATATTTCAAAAAATTATATTTATTTATAAAAAAATTGCAATGTATCATTATATATGAGTGTTATAATTATGTAACTAGTTAGAATTTCAACTGGAGTTATTATTTGATTTTTTATCAAACTACAAAATATTATCAGTAAAAATATCGTATCAAATGATAAAACACTAAAAATACCAAAAAAAAAACAGAATACATAAGCCGGTGCGCGCCCTAATATTTATGATGAACAGTCGGTGACAACTAAAACGTTCAAATAAATACTAAATACGCTATTTACCCACACATTGATTTTGTGTAAGTACACGGTTCGATCGCGATCTATCAATGCGGCGCAAACCGACGTGCTCTCACTTCGGAGGCGCGTGGCCGACTGGTCTGCGAGGGTTATCGGCGGCTCGCATAAGAAAACGCGTACAATTTCATTGTAATTTATTATAACAAAAAATAAGAAAATGTTTATTAAAAAATGAAGACTCCAGACGTTTCTTTATAGTTTTAACTTTATTATTTGATAAAATTCATTTCTAAATTCTCGACGATTACGATAATTTCGTCTCAATAAGGAAGTGCGATTTTACACGTTTTAGTGATTTTTTTTACACTTATCCATAAACATTATCTTAAATTCGAATGCTCCACACGTAAGTTAAATTCATTGGCTAACTGTGTGATATATTTCAAGGTTGTGGAGCATCGCTTTCTATATAATTCTATCGAAATCCCGACCTTCGAATTTCCACAAACGTCAAAGAAGACCCTTAAAATAATACTTTGGGTTCAGATTTTAGCGAACAACATGCTGACACGTATCCAGCTGACGACGGACGACGACGGACTCGTGCCGGCCGCGGAGCCCAGCGGCGACGAGAACGATGACGAATGGGTGAGCTTTGCTAATGTAATATTAGACCACCTGCCTCGACTGCTTCATTGATTTATAAAACTGAGGTCCTGGGTCCGAATACCCGGCAAATGAAAGAGTTATGGTTGGCAGTATATCAATGTTTGAAACTTGAACTCTTTCTGCTTGTGTCGAATGATCCGTTCCACGAGATTATAACACCAATAGCAACGGTGAGGAAATAGCAAATGCACATCCCTTGAGGATGGCCGCGACGGCCGACATATTAGGAGTACATCAACATGTTCGTTACATTAACCCCGTGGTGTGCGGAGCAGAGCAGTCGCGGGTCCCTGAAGGCGCGGCTGCTGTTCCCGCTGCTGTCGATGCTGGACGTGTCGAGCAACTTGCTGCGCGCCGTGCCGCCCGCGCTGCACCTGCTGAGCAACCTCGCCGTGCTCAACCTTAGCGGGAACAAAGGTAGGGGTGGTATTAGTTTTTGGGAGCATTACATTTGCCTTTATCTACGAATATTTTTTCTATGTTCTGTGGTTTTCTATTGTTTACTGATTTATTTTATCGTAAAAGTAAACGATCCAACAGGCCACCGGATAGTTAGTGGTGACCTCCACACATAGACATACAGAGCGATGTTTATTGGGACGTTTTTGAACTATCTTGTAGACACTTGTACTGTCCGTAAACAAAACGAATGTTTCCTTGAATAATGAATCGGAGAGCTTATTGATAGCTTATCAATGATAATATAATAATTATTTTCCGGATTCTAACTTGTTTATCGACTGTTGGCAGACATCACAGACTTGCCGCCCCAGATGGGCCTGCTGACCCGGCTGTGGAACCTCAACACGGTGGGCTGCACGCTGCAGGAGCCGCTGCGCTCGGTGGTGCGCGGCGGGCGCTGCCGCAGCGTGGACGTGGTGGGCTACCTGCGCTCCGTGCTACAGGAAGCCAAGCCTTACACGCGCATGAAGCTCATGGTGGTCGGAGTGCAGGTACGCGGAAGCACATACAGACCATATCACCAAGTAAACGAGCAGGATTCCGTCAACTTATTCAATAAACTATTGTGTTACAGGGTATCGGTAAAACGAGTCTGCTGGAGTGCTTGAGACAGGAGTCGGCCATACATCACCGGAGGAAACCAACAGATGTGAGTAGAGTTGGCAGTCGGGTCGTGACGTCACGTAAAGCTCTGCCTAAAAATATACCTGCTGTAGACACACGCTGCAGCATCAGGCTGAAGCAGGAGGTTCAGCTGATGCATACTGCACTCAGCTTGTAATTGTACATTATATTTTAGCTCTATAAACTCTTATTTGACTTTAATTTTCTTAAATACTCACTGAAGACTGTAATATAACTTACTACTGAGACCGGTTCTTTAAAAACTATTCACCTTATTCAAGCGTAAAATGTATCCTGTTCCCAGCACTGGGCGAAGCGCATGGGCAACAAGTCGTCTCGTCGCGGCATGTCGACGGTGGGCGTGGACATCGGCGTGTGGGTGTACGAGTCGCAGCGCTCGCAGCGCGGCCCGCTCACCTTCCGCACCTGGGACTTCGGGGGGCAGCAGGAGTGAGTCGATAACTTGTCTTTACAAATTATTACCAGTGTTTGTATTTTTACCTCTAAAAGTTTCCTCTGAAACTAGACTGCTATTAAAGGAAGTCATTCCCTTCTTTTATCCCCTGGGCGTGGAACAAATGCTTTTCTGCCCCTCTGAATATAATTTATAGGAAGCAGTTTTAATGAATGCTTCCTTGTCAGATACTACGCAACCCACCAGTACTTCCTGTCGAAGCGCTCCCTCTACCTCGTCGTGTGGAAAGTCACCGACGGCCGGAAAGGGCTCGCGAGCGCCTTGCAGTGGCTCAGGTACCATGAACGATAATTTAATACATGTCCATGCAAATTCTGAAATATGTTTTATTGAAGTTGATAATGATTCCATACTTATTCAGATATCTAACAAAAACTTCTACTCGTGCTAGGAAATAACTTGGTACATACCAGAAGAGCATGGTTTTGGCCAGCTGTGGGACATATACTAGCTGTCCAGTATTGAGTAGAAGCCGGACTAGTCTATTGTGTTCTGACGCGTGGTTCTCGTGCAGGTCGATCCAGGCGCGCGCGCCGGGCTCGCCCGTCATCATGGTGGGCACGCACTACGACCAGGTCAACACGGTGAGTATTGCATTCTGCCATCGTCGTCATCATTCGCTCGTATCCAGTTTATTTCCATGTTTCTCTGCCATTTACTTAAAAATCTATGTACATCCTTGGTTCTTGCACGATTCACCTCGTTCTTCTTGTTGCTGAAAAACGCTTTACTTTTTACAAATCATCCTTACCATTAAGCGGAGGTATATGTGGAAATCTTGGCCGAGTGTCAGACCACTAAAAATCAGAGGTCTCCTCTCCGTCATTGTGAGACTGTATGTTTCTTCCTCGGAGTACTCGGTGGTAGAGCTTTGTGCAAGCTCGTCTGGGTAGGTACCACCCACTCATCAGATATTCTACCGCAAAACAGCAGCACTTTGTATTGTTGTGTTCCGGTTTGAAGGGTGAGTGAGCCAGTGTAATTACAGGCACAAGGGACATAACATCTTAGTTCCCAAGGTTGGTGGCGCAATGGCAATGTAAGTGATGGTTAACATTTCTTACAATGCCATTGTCTATGGGCGTTGGTAACCACTTACCATCAGGCCCATATGCTCGTCTGCCAACCTATACAATAAAAAAAAAAAAGAGTATACATCAGTACTGGTGTTCCGCAGAGCAAGATGAGCGAGAGCGAGAGTCCGATGGCGCTGCAGCGCCTCATCCGCGGCGCGGTGATGGCGGCGCCCGACGCGGACAAGCTGGGCCTGCCGCGCGTGCTCGACTCCATCGAGGTACGGCCCTGTGCGTGCGTGCGCATGTCCGCGTGTCCACTCAGTAGTGACGTGTTCGTTCGTGTGCAGGTGTCGTGCAGCACGCGGCACAACATCAAGCTACTCGCGGACATCATCTACTCCGTGGCCTTCAGCGTCAAACCCCCCGGTAATGTCAAATTATATAACATTACGTTTCTTTCAAACCACATCATAGACAAGTACATTTAAATGTACTCTAAAACTCTTCTATTACATCCATGTCCGTACTTTCCATCGTACCGAGAGTGTGCGGTGTGCACGGTCCTTATCGCACGTCTCCAGATCTTTCCTCCTGGTGTGATAATACTTTATTTAAATACTCTTATAAGCATGTTAAAATCGTCATTGAATATTTGTGTTAATATAAACATTATTATAATCCTAAATCAATTTCTAATTGATTTGATATCTTATAATATCACAACCGTGAAGCCTCACATGACCGTGTAGCCGTTTGTGTATTGACGACGTAACGTGCACGTCGTACGTGTGCAGGCAGCAAGGAGCCGCTGCTGGAGCAGCGCGTGCCGGCGACGTACCTGGCGCTGGAGGAGTGCGTGCACGCGCTCGCCGCCGACCTGCGCGAGCCCGTGCTGCGCCACGAGCAGTACAAACGACTGGTCAGTGCCGCGCGACGCCCCCCCCCCCCCCTCCTAACCCAGCACACATACTTTTATATTCAAAGTCCGGTTCGGGCCAGTAAACAGTTATTGAGTTTTTCTGTCTGTAAATTCTCAGTAACCAGGAGTCTGAAAATAAGCACTCTTTCAAAAAGCAACTCCGTTCTGCGCCAGATCTCTCTTCGGATTACCCTTCATAGGATTTGGGAGCGAATGTAGCGTAATATTTCGTGCGCAGTTCGCTTATGTTACTTGAGAAAAGCCGCCGGGTCAGAAATCGACATTTAAGGGACGTGTGCAAGTGCTAGTTATTCTGATGATGATCGATATAACTTGCTATTGCAGGTGACCCAGTACATGCAGCAGAAGAACCTTCGAATGTTCCGCGACGCGGCTGAGCTGCACCAGGCGACCATGTTCTTACATGAAAACGGTAACTGTACAAATACGTGTAACGATTGCAAGAGTAAACATTTTAATTTCAACCAGTGGGGGCAGTTGTGCGCCGTCTATGTAGTCCGCATTGAAGCAGCTTGGTAGAATAAGCTTTGAAACTTCTCGAGGGCCTGAAACTTCTAAGGGGCCATGTACATAATCTTAGTCACTACTAATGCAAATATTAATGAATAATTTTCTGATACAATTTAATTCACAATCATATTGAATAATAAAGTTATTTTGGTTCTAGAACACAACTATTTATAGATTAATTGGTGTTCGATTAAGCTGCGCCACTCACATGTCTGTCTTAATCTGACCTGACTGAACTGAACTGACGGCGACGTATCGTGCTAGGTGTGCTGCTGCACTACGACGACGCCACGCTGAAGGAGCTGTACTTCGTGCGGCCGCAGTGGCTGTGCGACGTGCTGGCGCACGTGGTGACCGTGCGCGAGGTCAACCCGTTCGCCAGCAACGGCATCATGCGCGTCGAGGACCTGTGCCACGTGTTCAAGGCGTCGCCGGCGCTGGGGGCGGGCGAGGAGGCGCGCTCGCTGGGCGCCTCGCTGCTCAACAAGTTCGAGCTGGCGCTCTGCTGGGACGCGCGCTCGCTGCTCGTGCCGCCGCTGCTGCCCGAGCGCGAGCCGCGCTGCCCGCAGCTGGCGCTCCGCTCGCGAGCCTGGCCCGCCACGCCGCGCCGCGCCGCGCCCTCCGCGCCCGCCGCGCCGCTCTCCGTGCCCGCCCCGCCGCCCGCCGCGCCCCGCGGGACCGACTCCCCTCTGCTGATCCGTGAGTCTCTATCAGTATGCATGCGGCTCCGACTGCCCGCCGTGCGCTAACGTCCCCCCCCCCGCAGAGGAGGGCGGCGGCGTGTCGGTGTGCGCGCGCGCGGGCGGGCGCGGCGTGCGGCGCGTGCTGCTGCTGTCGTACGTGCCGCGCGGGTTCTGGGCGCGCCTGTGCGCACGCGTGCTGGCCGACCCCGCGCTGGCGCACCACGCGCCGCAGCTCTACTGCGCGCCCCGGGAGGTGAGTCATAAACTATTTCTTAGTTTTTGTGATCGACTTTGAAGAATATAAGGACGAAATGAAGTCTACCATATCTCAAATCAAATAATAATTATGATAAGGAAAATTTAAGTCCTCTAATAGAAACCTGTAATAGAAATTGTCCGGGTCTGCTCGGTTTCAAAGCGCCGTACAGGGTGAGCAGCGTACAGAAATAGACCGAATGACCGCCTCGGTTCGAATTATGTTCTCATCTGATGCTCCGACGCATTATACGAGTCACTCGTAACATGACATATCATACTCAGATGGATATAGACGAGACCGTGGCGAAGGCTCTCGATTTCAACTGGTCCTGGAAGCTCTGGAAGACCGGTCTGAAGCTGGTGTGCGGGGAGCTAGTGCTGCTGGCGCTGCGCGAGCTGCCCCCGCGGTATGACCCCCTATTGGGTGCGGTGGGAGACGAGGACGAGCCCGACGAGCTCTACCATTCGATCAGGTTCCGGGTGCGCGCCGAGGGCACGTGGAGCGAGCTGGACGTGCAGTCCTCGGCGTGCGTGGAGCTGCTGCTGCCCGCGCAGGTGTGCGTGGTGCGGCGGGACGACGGCTTGCCGCTCGCCGGCTGTCAGGTCACTTGACATTATATATACCAATATTTTATTTCAGCTTCAAGATTAATTTTACAGTCATATTTTTATAAAACAGAGCCTCAGTCTGGAACCGAACCCCGAAGTGTTGACGAAGGTGCTGGCGTTAGTATCCGACCATGTGGACTTGTTGCTGGAAGATTGGTACCCATCCCTTGGTGAGTTCCATACCAAGCTTATTAAAGATAAGACCATCCCCCCTCCCCTCTGTAGTGCTGAGTCTTCGTTCCATGTCTCGCCAGGTACCCGGTTCGTGCACACGTCGGAGGGGCGCTGCCTGATCACTCGCGTGGCGCCGTGCCCCGCGTGCATCACGGACGCGCAGAACGAGGCGCACGACGCGCACCACGCGCACCAACACGACCACGAAAAACACTTCGCACAGGTGAATAGGTTCAATTACAGCCACAAGGGTTGAAACAACTTAACTCCATGTGTGTAGTGTGACCACTTATATTGGCTAACTCAAAAACATCATGTATAATGTTCCAGGTTTTTAAACGTTTAGATCTCGGCAGCGTTGAGCCGCGTCGGCTGCGACTCTCCGAAGAGTCGCGAGCGTCGGACGGTGACAGTGGAGTAGGAGCCGAGTCCAACAGTGAGAACATTGCTTAAATCTCAAAAGTTCAATAAAGCAAAGAATAAAAACAGCGTCCTAATATATTTAACTCGACACATGAGGCCCAGGCTATAGTCGCGCCGGGTATAGTTGTCTGTACCATACACAGAACTGATATAAAATATAATGTACCGTCAGCATCGTCCCGCGTGGGCTCGTCGGAGGGTGTCTGCAGCAGTCCGGCACTGGTGGCGACGTGCTGGACGCTGGAGGAGTGCGTGCTGGCCGCCTGCACGTCCGCCCCCCTGCGCTGTCCGCACCACCCCGACGTGCAGCTGGCCGATGTGGCGCCCGACACGGTGAGCGACGACCGCAATACACCAGGACAGCCGTCCACTACCGAACTAATCTATGTTCGAATACAGTGAGACTATCTGAGATTATTGCTCGCAGCTACTTCTGGACGTGGAGGAGGAGAAACGCGCCCGCTGGGAGCACATCACTCGCACGGCCGTCGCCGGTCGCGGGGCATTCGGTACCGTCCTCACGGGCACGTGGCGGCGCCCCGGGGCGAAGCCCTGTCCCGTCGCCGTCAAGGCGCTCCAGCCGGTGGCTCCGCCCTCCGCTCACGACATAGCCGCTATGCAGGCGTATAAGGTGAGATTTTAACGCTTTAGCACATACGTAGCACACACGGAGAAAAAACTAAACTGCTTTATTTTTACGTCGATTATGTGCAAAGTTGTTTTGAATTTCTCCAAAAACTCACTCGTACCAAATACCTACAAGGTAGACCTGATAAAGTGTGAGCAGAAGTCGTTCATGTTCATCGCGACGCAGGCGGCGGTGTCGCGCTGGGAGCGCGACGCGCAGGGCGGCGCGTGCCGCGCGTACTGCGGGCTGCGCCAGGAGCTGGGCATCCTGTCGCGCCTGCGCCACCCGCACGTGCTGCCGCTGCTGGCCGCGTGCGCCGCCCCGCTGGCGCTGCTGCTGGCCGAGGCGCCGCAGGGCTCGCTGGAGGGCGCGCTGCGGCGCTACCGCGGCTGCGGCGCGCGCGTGGGCGTGCGGGCGGCCGGCGCGCTGGCGCTGCAGGTGGCGCGCGCGCTCGAGTACCTGCACGCGCAGCGCGTGCTCTACCGCGACCTCAAGGTGACCGCGGCCACTCGACGATCGGTCCCGAACTCGGGCCATAAAACTTAATGTACAAACTTATGTTTATTCAGTCGGAGAACGTGCTGGTGTGGTCGCTGCCGTCGCCGCAGGACGCCGAGGAGGCCGAGCTCGGCCCCGACCCGATCGACGTGCACGTCAAGCTCGGCGACTACGGTGAGTCGCTGCGCCGCTACGATTACGATACGTACACGATACTTCCACTATCGCGACTATTCCACTACACTAAGCGAGACTAATTTCATTTGAGAAATGTATTATGTCGCAATGAATTATAGCTGACGTTAGTTTGTATGACGTGAGTCTTAAAGTGTACCGTCACACCAGGTATATCCCGCCTCGCCCCACCGTCCGGGACGAAAGGCTTCGGCGGCACGGAGGGCTTCATGGCGCCCGAGATCATGAGATACAACGGAGAGGAAGAGTACACCGAGAAAGTAATATTATATAGACTTCCAATGGTGTTTCCATGTTTTTATTTGTGGCAAAAGCAACTTCTGAATTTGTTTGTCTTCTTAAACTATTGTGTGTCCTGTCTTCAATCTTTTAAAAAAACGATTTATGGAAACACTCGATTATTTTGATTTTGTATGTTTGAAATAAATATATAAAGGAAAATATTTTACGAAGGTCGACTGCTTCTCGTACGGGATGCTCCTCTACGAAATTTTCACGCTACGACAACCGTTCGAGGGCCACGAGGCGGTCAAGGAAGCTGTGCTCGAAGGAGCCCGGCCTCCGCTGTCGCCTAGAGTGAGTGCCGCGTGCTAGTTAAACAGAATATCGTTCGCGGTCGTTCGTCAAAAACGTTAAATAGAATTTGATAAAAAGGTTGCCCTAAATTGAAACCTGGAGAACTCCAAGGGACGAACGCTATTCGATATATTTAATCGTTTATCGATGACATCAGTATCGTTTATTAATTATTCATTTGAACATACGTATAATAGTCGAAGGTTTCGAGACGAACGTATCGGGTTCATCCGTATCACGATACGAATCGTCGAAGGCTTTGACAAAAATGCGGTCACCGAGCGGTCTCGTGCGTGCGTCGCGCAGGACCTGCAGTACCCGTGCAGCATGCTGGAGACCATGCGGCGCTGCTGGAGCGGCGCGCCCGAGCTGCGGCCGTCGGCGGCGGCGCTGACGGCCGTGTGCGCGGCGCCCGAGTGGCTGGCGCTGCGCGACGCGGCGCAGGCGCGGCCCGCCGCCGCCGCCGCCGCCGCGCCGCTGCGCCCGGCCGGCGGCGCCGTCGCCTGCGAGGTGTGGTACGGCGGCGCCGAGCCCGAGCGCGCGCACACGCTCACCGCCTCCGCCGACGCCTTCGCGCACCACCACACGCTGCGCGTGCCGCCGGGTGATGACTTGTAGCGCTATGATATCGGTCGACGAGTTTCTATTTACCTTGAACCGTTCG
Source organism: Nymphalis polychloros (assembly GCA_905220585.2). NCBI lineage: Eukaryota > Metazoa > Arthropoda > Insecta > Lepidoptera > Nymphalidae > Nymphalis > Nymphalis polychloros. The sequence continues at coordinate 7,799,289 of HG992268.1, read as the reverse complement.
ATGTGTCGACTAAATTTTCAACCGGTTCGATACGAGCGCTTCGAATATAAACTCTGTCTTTTTTAATACGGGGAGTGAACGAACGCTTTTATTGAATGATTTCATTCTTTTAATGACAGTGTCCACCGATTAGTTTTGGTGTTTATTATTCGTAACTATTGCCACATTAAATTGCTATAAATGAATACTTCGACGAACTTGGCACTATAAAACTAGACGTAAACGGTTTAATAATTTCATTAAACCTTTATTGAAATCGCTGTAAGTTTATAGACAATGATTTTGCTATTGAAAAACTTAAGACGGTATAAAATAGCGAAGCGATTTGGTTATTATTATTTTAATATTCTTTCACTGTCCAAACCAAACTGACTTTGTTTCCTACGTCTGACTAAGTAATGTGTGTGTCGTCACGTCATCAGATAAAACGGAGCCGGTGATAGTGACGGCGATGTGTCGCGTGGGCGCCGAAATGTGGCTCGGGGACTCCGTCGGCAGAATATTCATCTATACGTATGTCCTTTATCTAATAACTGGTATTAGAATTTTTTAGAAGTACTTAAATTAGCAGACCACCGGCATAACCCTTTTAAGGGGACGGTAAGTTTATTCTGTTTAAAAAAAAAAAACACTAGTTTCTAATAATATTTGAGAAAATATTTAGAATTGTGTTTTGGTGCAATGATATGGCCGCCCAGGTCTGAGAAGCCTGACCGATAACGTACCGTCCGCTCGTCCGCAGTATATCGACCTGTGCGCTGTCGTGGAGCGTCCGCCTGCAGGACGTGGTGGGCGGAGCGCCCAGCGCCGTCGCGGACTTGCAGCTGCTCGCCCCGCTGCCCAAACTCGCCGTCGCGCTCGCGTGCGGGAGGTACTAACATCATTTTATTTTTGAGTTCAATCAAAAGTGAATAAAATTTTAAATATTTTTGCTGATCTTACCTAACATAAGTACTTTCAAAACGCTCGTCCACCGCCGGACATAGTCTACATACAGAACGTAGTCTCTCCAATGGCACGCCAACGAGTTCGATTTTCTGTTCTCAATTTCCACCCACTGCCGGTCATTTTGCGTATATCGCCGATCCACCTAGCAGGGCGCCTCACACTACAACCGACTCGCTACACGAACAAAGGGACCGTCAATAGGTCACTAAAGCCACCATCCATTCTCCGCTCAGACTGTTCCTGGTGACGTCGGAGCGACCCGAGGAGGAGGGTAGCTTCGTGCTGACCGAACTCGGCGCGGCCACCGAGCTGAGCTGCCTGGCCGCCGTGCCGGTCGAGGACGGGTACGACGGCAGTAGCATCGACCGAAATGACATTACCCAGGAAGACAAAAATGTTCACGTCAAACTTGTCACGTGCGCAGCGTGGAGGTGTGGGCGGGCGGCCCCGAGCTGCACGCGTACGCCGTGCGCGCCGCGGGCGTGAGCGCGGCCGAGCGCGTCCCCGCGCCCGCGCGCCTCGCGCTGCTCTGCGCCGCGCCGCGCGCGCGCACCGTGCTCGCCGCCGCGCGCGCCGGTACGTGGCAGAGTGGCGCACTTTAATACGAAACCGATCCACCGTTTCGTGTTAATGTAACCTAAATTTATTGAGTATATTTCAAAATCTCTTGTGATGTTTTGGATGTTGTGAATGACGCCTGTAAAGAACATCGATGTCACCGCTCTTCGATTGTATACGACCACCGCGAGCCGCTAACGATGACTACGTGACGTGTACGCAGACGTGTTCGTGTACGCGTGGTGCGCTCGCACGCGGCGCTCCACCGCGCGCCTCGACTGCAGCAAGCTGGTGCCGTGCTCCGAGAGCCTGCAGTCCATCGCCATCGACGAGCACCTCGGAGCCGAGCGCTGTCGGGTGAGCACACACACACACCACCACCATTCGGCGCACGGTGCGGGGAGTACAGCTCGCGTGTGCCGCAGGTGACGGCGCTGGCGGCGCTGGGCGAGCAGGCGGTGGTGGGCACGGCGTGGGGCTGCGTGGTGGTCGCGCACGCCGCCTCGCTGCGACCGCTGACCGTGTTTCGGCCCTACGAGGAGGAGGCAAGTGACATTTATACATATTTATATGGCCCATATACAACTCCATTCATGGATTTATTCTATTATTCTCGAGTGGTCATGCCGTGTACCAGCAGTAAAGCTGCAGCAGAGCAACGCAGGGTGCGTGATGGTTAACTTACCACAAGACATCATTATTACTATGTACGGCTGTGTACGGTACATAAAATATTATGTACGCCGCTGCGTAATATAATGTTGATCACATACCATTATCGTATATTGTTTGCTCGTCTATGATTATTACATAAAATTTAATTACTATGAAAATACTAAGAAATAGTCTGTATTAATGTATGCGTGTGATAGGTGCGAGCGATCGTGCCGCTACCACCGTGGGGCGGTCGACGGCAGACTCAGCTCGTGACCTTCGGAGCCGGGTACCGACCGCTGCTGCAGAGATACGCACCTGCACAGGTATAAACAGTACCACCCATCTCACAACTAGTACCAATACTAGGAAGAATCACTGCCCTTGTCTTATTATTAGTAGACAACTTTCATAAAAGTGTAAGTTTCTCTTAATAAATATAACTTAATTTTCTTTCCAGTCGAACAACACGACGAGTTACACCGGCTTCTACTGCTTGCTCTGGACGGCACAGCACTGGCTGCCGGACTAACTGCAGCGCACGCAGCGCACGCGCGTGCGGTTCTCATGTGTCCGGCCGCAGAGGGCCAGCCCGAAAACATGCCCCAACCTGCAGCTTATGAAGGGCTAGCGGCTTAGAATATACGATGTCTTGAGATATGTTACTAATGAATAATTGAAGCGTCATTTTTACGAATTTATTATAATCGTAACAAAAACACCCAAAATATATATATATACTTATTTGCTTCCAAATGAGGTCTAAAACGTCTAATAATTTTGCGGTTTTCATTAGCTGTATAGGAGTGCCGTCTAATATGGCAGATGAGCGCAGGGATATAACCCAGAATAAGCCGTTTTTATATTCTAACGGCAGGAGTAGTCAAAACGAACAGAACTTAGATTTACATATACCGCGCAGTTCTTGATTAGTATAATATTTTTTTGTAATACAACACTATTCCACCTTATTCACTATCACCTGTGTTTTGTTTTCAACTACAGTGACATTCAAAATGGCTACCACAGATTATATTTTAGTTTTCGGCCAATGGTGTTTATTCAAGGTCAGAGTTGATTGTTTATCTTTACTTCTGCCATTGGGAACGGCTGTAGAACCTTCATAATGTACTTACATAATGACCGGACTACTTAGTCCGGTATATAGGTGATATACTAACTTATAACAACATCAAATTTTAGTATCGCGATATTTATGAATAACTTTGTAATTGTAAAATGGAAATGAAACGAAGCCCATAGACTACGCAGGTCTATATGCTCGTTATATATTGTATATAATGTAATTTTTTCATTACATTTTGTAATATAAGTCTGTTTTCTCTTGAAGTATTGTGATGAGGTTGATTGCGCCAACCATGTACTGTTTAGCCGATAGACTTATTTATTAACTTAAGTTTAATCGCTTTCTTTTAAGCTATTTATTGCAATGACAGAAAACGTACTGATAGATGCAGACATACCAGCCGTCTTAGATAAGTGCAAAACGTTTTTTTTTCATCAAAGAATATCGATAGTTCTAGATAATTCTGTAATATTTAAATTTTAATAATGGTTTCTATTTCTTATGTAAATTGTGTCAAAAATGTTTATGTGTAGAAGTAAAGTAATTCGTAGACTGAAACAGGTGTTCGATTATGTTAAAGAAAATTTTATCTTCGATTTCTCCTATGATTTCTACGTAGCGTTGACAAAATAATGGGATTTTCTCGAAGGAGTAGAGAGAACACAAGAGAATAGTGTAGTATTTTTCAAATGTTTGTCAAATATTCAATAATTAAAACAAATGGTTTTATCTGTGGTAATTGTACGGTAGAATTTTATCTGTGTTCTTTGTTTTGTTGTCTTGCATTTTTTTTTTATCTAGGATGGATAAGGCCTTCTGAGTGACGACTCCCTTTAGATAACCAGTTAGAGACAAAACCATTAACTTTAATGTAAGCGTTTTATAATGTCTGATTATGAATGCTTTTATCCCTTTAGCATCTGCTAAACTTGTATTTACAGTAGAGACTCTCTGATCCGGACTAGGCGGAACCGTATCTCGGAACGTTAGGCTTGACCGGGATATACCGTGGAATATACATTATAACATTTTACTTCAACATAATTTTTTCAATTGAACATCATTGTTCAGGATATCTCAGTAGTATGGTCAAAACTTTTAGATGTAAGATAAACAAACACTACTTAAAAATAAAAATAAGATGATCTACGAACGAAGGTACGGTTAACAAAACACAATTTTTAAATTAAGAATAGTTTTTTTTAAATCCTGTCGGCTGTGACCGGACGTGTGGTTCATTGTTGGGACTTTACTGTGTTACTAAAACTACCCTTTCAGTATTTTGTGTCGTGGTTGTATTTCTCTCCTTATGGCTGATTGCAAATTTACTTTGTAATCTGCATTTATTCAATCATTTTAATTAATTGCACGAAAATCCGTCCAATCAACCAGCCTGCTTTATTGATTTATTTTTCAAATTATGATTTTTATTTTGACTCTTGAATCTATGGTTTTGGAAATTACATTTTTAATATTAGTATTTGTTTATGAAACAAAAATAAATCTATGCTATACAAATATAATAAATACATTAATATTTAAAATATCAACAACTCTTAACAGAATAGGGAATTCTATTAATAAACTTGTAAGTATCGCTAACTTTAACTTAAATGCTTATTTCAAAGTGTTCTCGATTATATTCTGAATTCTGACACTAAAGCTTCCTCAACTTATAATGAACAAATTAATTTAATTTGGTCTTAATAAATCATTTGTAGCTTATAATTATAAATGCATTTTTAATCTTATGTATTATTTACATTACACAAAATGTATTTAAATTTTGTAAATTAAATTTATAAAATAAAAAAAAATACCGAACAAGCAGTACAATCCTAACGTTGGCTAACGTAACAGTACAGACCTAATGTACAATCCCTTCTGCCAAAATATATATATATATATATATATATATATATATGTAATAATAATAATATAAGCCATTATTTATCGCGTCATGTATGGTGTGTTACCAATGAGCCGAAATCACCCAGTGATTGAAACACGTGAATATATGTACAACATACATTATATACAACTATATAAAATTCATCCATTCATTCATTCATTCAAACCAGTCAATAACACTTAGTTTTTATAATCTGCTTTATAATGTCTCATGCACAATTGTATTATATAGACTTAATTCTACCAAAATATTATTTGACCTAATATCATTAATAATTGAAATAAATCTACGTCAATTATTATAACTCGGCACTACAATACCCTAATAATAGTAATCTAAATTGTCCAGTCTGAAGTTAGTCACCGATTAAAAGTTATTGTCCAATATGCGTATTCGTTTATAGGTAAGGTCCCTCGAACTCTGCTTTTGTTTCCAAAAACGATTATGCAACCAATCATGATTAACATTTGACCGGCAAAGTTATATTGCGCGTTTTGTAGACGACGGATTAATTAAAATCATGTGTTGATAATCGTATTTTTTATTAATTCTAGTGTACATAATAAATGGAAAAACGTCAAAATAAGCTATATTTTTCGTTTAAATCGTTTTTTAATAAAAAATAATTGAATACACTATTAATTGATTATGTAAGAAGCACGGTCTTGTCGGTGTGAATACAGGTCTATCAACAGAGTCCAATTTCAGAGGCGAGAGATAGGTACGATTGTGTTACAACTTTTATTTAGCGTCAACGCCGCTGTACGTCGTTGCTATCGGTATATGCGGTCACGTGCCGGTTGAGTGGCACGCGGCGTATATTTTTCTCTCCCAAGTATTGTGTTATTTAATCATTGTTATATAGTTTTGTTGAGTTTTGTGGATTTGTTGTTATTTTTGTATTGTTTGGATTTGAAAAAGTGTTTGGGATAATGATCTGTCGTCATGCCTCTGGCGGCCGTAAATTGAACTGAACAGCAACCATTAAGCCGACGTACCCCCACTACTGTTGTTGATATACCTGTGTATACGACCGTGGTAAGGTCGTTTGACACTTAGCTTACTTACTACCATAGATTATATTTGTAAATACTAAGGTTATACTGGCAAAACGGGCCATCTAAGTCGCTTATGTTCCGTATACTATAATTACACTGGCTCACTATATACGATTATGATTAGTTACTTTTTGTAATGTGAGACTAATTCAATTTAACATTTAAAAAAAAAACTTAATAAATCGAGACTACTTTGAAGTTTCTCTGTTTGTAACAAAGCAACTTTTTTATATGATTTTTCTGTCATCGATTATTATTTGATTCGATACATTTTCGAAGAAATTAAAATAAAAATACCCAGAAAAAAGAGAATAAAATTTATTTAATTAAGTACCTATGTTTATAGTTAACAATTTAAAAATGTCCAAATATATTTCTTCGTACTTTGTATTAAGACATTCATCAGTTAATATTTAATCTGTTTTGTAATTGTATGTGTTATGCTTTGTATGATAAACTTTATATTTATTGAATGTGAAAATTCTTACACCAAAGATGTCTAATAAAGCTTAAAACAACATAACTATCTTTTATTATTATTTTATATCATATATATGTCTTTTTTTAATATTGATGTCATAAGGCAACTACGAGTAAGGCTGGTAAACAGTACAGACACGAAATTTTAAAAATTCTCTCAATTATTTTGGACCGTTCTAAGTTCTAGCATATTTAAAACGGTGTTCAGGCCAAACCACTGCAATTATTGACAATATGACGTAATCACGGCACTGCTGTGCGTGAAATGTTTCAAACTACATACTATATTGTCATTAACAAAGTTAACATTAAAAATAAATAGTAAGAAAAAACATTTTTGAAACAAGTTTTTGTCCAAATGTTTAGAAAGGAGAAACTAAACTTCAAATTAAATAAAAACTATAATTTCGACGTTTCATTTATTCAGAATGAGATTTAATTTTGAATGAACGAGTGACAGTTGAATTCAACGTAAAATAAGTGGTGGTAGCACTGAACTAATACGAGTCCTTCTTAAGCTAGGAACTCACGAAGCGATTTTGTCCTGTGCCCGCCACGGTTGCGGGTCCGTAGCCTCTGTAGAATGCAGACATAGGCGGGGCAAGCCGTGGGCGACGTGGGCAATTGCCCACGACCTCGCGGTGCGGGGCCTCACGCCTCGGAAGCTTATGCTTTACTTAAAAGCCGTGGACGCGAAAATTTGGACTCGTAAGGGGTCGAAATCTCAAATCAATGATCTCAACCGCGACGGCTGCGTGGCCGCGCAAATCACTGGGATCGTGAGTTTAGAAATAAGACCGCAGTTCCACCACACCGCGGCGGGCACGGGACAAAATCGCTCCGTCAGTTCTTAGCCTTAGCGACTTCATTTGTAATTTTAGGTAATTAAGTTAATAAAGGATTTAAGTAACTTCATGAATCTAACTTCATTAATTTAATTTAAAAACTTAACGAAAATACAAATCATCAAAAAAAAATTTTCCTACAAGTGATTATTCTTTAATGTGTGACCCAGGCATGCTCAACATAACGAGACAATAACTTCAAACCTACATTCTACAACAGTTAGTAAAACACATTTCATAAATAAACAATACAATACAACGCGAGCCGCGACTCGCGACACCAATGTACCTGATAATTTGAGAGAGGGGAAACTGGTTTTAGGTGAGAATGGCGGCAAAAATATGCTTGGAATGCAGTAAATCCTCTCTTCTGATTGGTTATTGCATAGGTATACTAAAGGCTGTGGTATTGTAAGATTCAGCCAAGTTATAAGCAATTTTTTCGTTTATTTATCTTGTTAGTCAGTTTCTCTAAGGATTTTTACAAGATTGTCTTGATTAGTAGCATAAGATTTGTTATAGTAGTTTTAGATTTATGTACAATGATTTTAATAAATATTGCAGCACGTATTTTACCTGTAATAATATTGGACGCGATGGCAATCAAGTCTGATAGGAACTGTCAAAGACATCACAAATAGTAGTCTTACAACTTTTCGTACTACAAAAAACGCCGACTTGTTTTTCGATAGGAAACGAGATTATTAATTGAAAAAGTGTTATCAGTGCATTGGATTATGTTAATTATGTTCTAGACTTACTTTTTGAAATGTTTTGTTCTGTTATTATTGTGTAAACTGTTAGAAATAAATGTTAAATTGTGTTTTCAAACTAGGTGTAAAAAAGTTTTTAGTGGGTCAAATTTTTGTGTATTTTGCATGAGTTTATTTAAGAGAGCGTGAAGGGAAGAAACTGCCCGTTGTAAGGTGAGTTGTACTTATCTTTAATCTAATGTAGAATTAATGTAAACTACTTTTATAACGTTTGAAAGTTTTCCTATAGGAGACGCATTTCTTTACGTACGCAACTAAATGAAAGTAGGTTTCCAGTGTTAAGTTAAATTGTTAAACTTACGGACGTTCCCAATTGAGAAATATACATATTATTACTTAATTACTAAAACGTGACAATTAAATAATTGTTTAATTAAATTTCTTCGTATCGTATCAGGTAATTACGAAGGTATGCGAGCAAGTAACGTAATCCAATAATCCGGCACGAACGGCATTGTGTAAATGCCCTTGAGGCTGTAGATAGATACAGGTGTATAGAATCGATTATTTACGCTATTTTCTTTATAAATCACAACTTTTGTCCGCTATTATTTTAAACGTAATGTGACGTCAATTATTGCGACCAGCATTTGAATCGGTATTACTAAGTTACTGAATAAACTTTAGTCCTCTTTTCATACAGAACCTTTCATAGTTGATCAAAAAAAATATTCATTTGGCTTATAATCTTTGGTACAATTTAAATTGGGTTTAAGGTAAGTCGAAAGTACAATTTTTTTTCCCTATAATATAATCTATCAAATTTTATTTAAACCATTAAACTCTTTATACATACCATTATAATATCTAAAAGGTGTAATGAAAACACTTCTAAAAACCGACAATTAAAACACCTTGTGATGCAATTATGAAAATTTGTTGTAAAACTGTATGAAACAGAACCTTTTATAGTTCATCTAAGTTCTAGTTTTTCTGGATTTAGATAAATAAAAAATATCAACACAAGCTGAGCTGTTGTACAAAATCTCTTTTTCAGCACACACATATTATAATCATATAAAATTAAATTTGTGTGCTCTGTGTAAAAAGCAGCAAATTATAACTTTTACATAATATATTGCTTTCATTTATGTCGTCAATGTATGCCTTATCTTTGGTCACCGTATCTTTTAGGAAAGAAATGGCTTTTATATGATAAGAATACCTTATTGAGCAAACATGCTTATTATAAGTACTTCCGTATTTCTTTTATCTGTGTTCAATAAAAAAAAATCCATTTAGCTTATAATCTTTGGTACAATGGTTGCAATTTAAATTGAGTCTAAGTCGAAAGCACAATTTTTTTTCCCTATAATACAATCTATCAAATTTTATTTATACCATTAAACTCTATACATACCATTATAATAACTAAAAGGTGTAACAAAAGCACTTCTAAAAACCGACAATTAAAACACCTTGTGATGCAATTATGAAAATTCATTGTAAAATTAAAGTAGGTGACTAAATACAGCTGACAATGACTTTTGCTTCATTACAAATATTATTATTTGATAATGGAATGACGCATGACCATTACAAGGTGCTATAAATGCAAGAATAATGTTATGCTATATAAATATGTAACAACACATAACAGGGATGTTTTGGTATGAAATTATTTCTGATTATCCGATTGTTTTGGAGTTTGATAACGAATTTCAGATTATAAAGGATTTGTAAAAGGCGAAAATTAAAAATAACAATGCAATAAAAAACTACAATTAATATACTTTCATTTTATCGGATTTGGATATCCAATGGTTTCCGAGTTATGCAACTCCGTAACATACCTGATGTATACTAGCTTTAAGTGACTCATCGGTCAAGTGAGTAGCTTATAAGGCTGTTAGAGGTCCTGAGTTTGAGCTCCGTGTTGGCCAGTAATATATTAGTTGGAGAGCCTTGTTGGTCTAGTGGCTACATGTAAGGCCGCAGACACGGTGGTCCTGGGTTCAAATCCCAGGTCGGGCCAATAAGATGTTATTGGGATTTTCCGTCGAAAAATCTCAGTAGCAGCATGGAGTCTGGAAGTTGGAAGTGTGTACACTCCCATGCCTCGGAAAGCACGTAAAGCCGTTGGTCCTGCGCCTGAACTCTTTCCGGTCGTGTCGGATAGCCGTCCAATCGGATTATGAGAGCTAGGGAATAGAGAGTGCACCTGTGTTTGCGCACACACTTGTGCACTATAATATCTCCTGCGCTGTTGGCTAATCCCTCTAGAGATAGGCCGCCGTGGCCGAAATCGGTCAGGAGGACCATTATTATTATTATTAGTTGGAGTCTATTTAACATTGCTTACTGTTTACCTCCTGTGCCTGTTCCATTCCATTGGAGAGTGTACATCAAAGCAGTTGATTAAAAAATAAATTAAGGTTTTAAAGGTAAATTTATTCTTATGTAGAAATGATTGTATGTTAATAAATTAATCCTCGGGCCTCGTCGTTACATCACTACGAAATCTCCATTGAATGGCGTTATGCGCGCACAAGCGCTCTTTTCGTATGCTAATAGCTTTTTAATACGACATTAATGTGTATGACAATATAACAGGCACGAGAGACATACGTAACACTTTTGATTCTATGTTTTAATAGTCAATTTCCTTACAACAATGATTGATAGTCAAAAAAATTATCACCAGAGTAGATGACACCCCGATCTGAGACGATCTGGCGTAAAAAAAGAGCCCATAAATGTCAAACAAAGGCCTCATTCCCTTTTAACGAGAAGATTTATTACTAATCCTCGTTCGCGTCTTCGCCCTCGTGTTTGGATTGGGCTAGGTGTTTCTGGTACCTTCCATTAAGTTCAGACTTGCTTCATACCTAATATCATCAAAATCAGGTCAGTGGTATGCCCAACACGAAACAGACGGACAGAGCTACTTTCGCTTTCATAGTATTAGTATAGATATTACGCTGCAACACCACGGGATAATGGGTACAATTGTTGTACTATATCAGCCTTCTTGTCATCAATTCTATTATGATTTAATTCAGCGAAAACATGAAATGAATTAAAATCACATTGAAATAAGAACATGAAAATTACTACTTTTTACTCACCATCTCGGATCTTTACGTGTGTGGTGACACACACACGAACGATCGGATGAAAGGTACATCGGCGTTAGTCAGAGATGAGATCACCGAGAAAGGTCACCGAGGCGACAGTGATTGAACTATTAATGCGGTGTTTGGTGATAGATTAGCGACGCATAAACACTGCGAATAATCTAGCTCATTCAGCAGGTCGGTTGACCCTGATTTAAATATGCATACATTATATATATGTATGTATACTGAATAAATAGAATTGAATTGTTTGTCTGTGATTTCGAATTAACCGCCTGTTTAAAGTTAATATATATGGCTATTTGTGAATTACCAAAACCATAACTATATGTGTAATGCTAAATTTGCGTCGGTATACATAGTCCATCTCGTGCTCGGCCGTGAAAGTAAACATCCTGAGACCTGCATTTGTAAAACGAAATTTCTCCGTGCTGCTCTCAATAATTAAACTTGAACAAGTAGCCTGGTGGAATATGCTCCAATGCAAAAAACATACTGAATGTTACTTACTTTACAAACACCTGTAATTAGTAAATAAAATTGATTTATATCACGTTAAAATATAAAATATTAAAACCGCACAGTCTTAAATTCACCCAAAGATTTTGCATCTCACTTGCCCTTCAACCGGACAGGGCTCGTTGACTCATTCCGTTTTGACTTTTGCCTCATTTTATGTGATTCATATTACATACGTTTCGTGTTACTTAACTAACAAAAAACCGGACGCGACCGCTAAAATCCAGTTATGCCCGGATTAAACCGGATGCCTCCCGACCCTTACAACGTTATCTGCATTAGGTGCTATACCCTATTTTAATCGGAGTAGGTGTTAAGGTAAACAAACCGTAGATTTACAAATTGCATGCGATTTTCTAATTATTCCGCTGTATTTTGCACTGTAAACAGTTCTTGATCAATATACCTTTATTTATAAGACTAATAACACTTTTCCAAGAAACTTGTTATTATAACCACATTACTATAACTTTCGAAGTTTCGATTACAACTTCGCGAACATTGAAAACGCCATTTTTCGCAAATGCGTACTGAATATCATATTCAAGATCTCGACCAATGATATGATTTGATTGCGATAGTGTCAAGTTGTAGTAGAATTGCAACCCTATCAACAACTTTTTATTAGTATTGGCGAGAGATGGCGCTACGTTGGCTATTTCGATATTTCGGTTTAACGTACTATACAGCTAGAACTCACTTCATGTCTCATTCGTGAAATGTCGAAAACTGTAATGCGGTATCTTGATACACGTGTCCTAGAAGTGATATAATTGTACACTACTACCGTTTGAGTGATTGAACATTGCAGTGTCAGCGTTATCCGTCTGAGGTATTGAAATAGGGCTCGCCAGGAATCAGTCGCTTCCCAATAATTAGTGGGCGGTACCACCCATACGTGATTATTAATTGCGAACATTCTACCACTAGTTCGGAATTAAATACCTCAGACCTGAGAGACGGCATCAGTACTCACCAGCGTCTGCTGTTGGTTAAGACTAAGCCAGTAGAGTATTAAACAGAACTCAATGTCGCATATAACCAGATATTCCGCGATCGTGTCTGTTAGTCCTTACAGAACAGCTCGACTGACCCTGAATTGTTGTTATTATGAACATGAACGGCAAATGGTTGAGATGATCTCACACGACCTTGCATGTATATAATAAAACATTACATATTAAATTGTTTTATTTACTAGTATATAGTTAGGTGGCCCTCGATAAGGGTGTCCGTGTGTCCGGTATAAACGTGGACGGTTTAGTATTGAGAAGAAGGAACTTGAAACATAACGCAGTATATAGATGTCGATGAAAGATCTAGTTTTTTTTTAAAGTAAGGGAGTTATATATATATGTAGCGTAGCTGGACAAAGAGTTCTTTTACCATACTTGTTGGTGGATACACCTGTGGCAGATCCGACTCGTGCAGGTTTCTTGACGATGTGTTCCTTCACCGCTCAGCATGAGATGCATTATAAACACGAAATAAGCACGTGAAAGTCCTGCTTGTGTCCGATTTGTTGGTCACCCTATACTCACCTGTTATTGATTCAAAAATTTCTGAGATGTATGAGATCATTTTATTAAATACATATATACATATATATATATATATATATATATATATATATATATATATATATATATATATATATATATATATATATATATATATATATAATATTTTTATTTATTTATATATTTAGACGCAGATATTCTGAATATTAATTGAGTTCGCTAGTGTATTCTTACTAACAGTATAAATGTAAAAGTGAGTATGTCTGTTTCACAGCTTGTTTGAGGACTGCCTCGATGGTTTAGTGGCTAATTATAATGCAGATCTCAAGACCTTAGGCACAAATTCCGGGTCGGGCCAATAAATTTTTCGTCGGTCTTGACATTATCAGTAAATGACAGAGCTCATACTCTTTTGTTTGGAAAGAACTAAAGACGTCGATACGAAAAATGTTAATATTATTTTACTACTATCTCAACAATCTGCTCTGTAATGATTTTTGATTTACTTAGTTGTGAAGACTTGATTGGTTTGTGTTTTTTTTTAATGTGATAACATTTTTGTCTATTCTGTAACTGTTTTCTTCCTAATAATAAATACTGCGTTACTTTCTGCGTTCTTTCGCCGGTTCTTCGCAGGTCTGAGGTGGTTATTTCCGAACCGGTGGTAAATTTATGACAATCAATAAGCAAGTGTAACACTTCTACATTGAATAATGATTTTTGAATTTGAATACTACTCTTTCCGTTCGCGTCGGCTTGCCGTCCAATCGGACTATCAGAGTGAGGGAATAAAGAGTGCTTAAACACAAAAACTTAAGTACTTTATTATCTCCTGTGCAGTTTGTATAAAACATTGAGAATGGCTGCCATGGCCGAAATCATTCAAGATATAATATTTTTTGGAGTTGGTTGAATAAATCGCTTACACTTCGTTGTACAATTCGATAAGATAGTTTTAAATATGCGTGTTATATATGTATATGTTATATCAGTACACGCTGACCGTGTGCGTGTGTCTATGTGTGTGTGTGTACAACAACGCCCAAGTTCAGACCCATGTGTTGATAACAAAACAATCAGTTTTGTCTAAAAATAATCGGGATTACCGCCGACCTTGCAGCGGTGATAACGTTATCATTAATTACGGCACCGCTGTCAAATGTGAGCTACTATACTTAGACCTATAGCGCAGTGGAGCTAGTGTGTTGAAATATACTCGACACTGCCTGCCTCGTTGGTCTAATGGCTAGATATAGAGCCACAGGTCCGAGGTTCAAATCCCAGCTCAAGTTAATAAAAAGTTATTGTTATATAATACGTAATATTAGTTAACATTGGTGCGTTCGTAAAAAGGATATACATATATGAGTTGAAGTTGATTTAAATGAAAACCTTATTAATGGACATCAGTTCATGGAGTTCAGTGCAGAGATGACCGTACTGGATCACAGATTCAAATCTGAGCGAGCACACTTTTTTTATTTTTTTTATTTTATAGTTAGGCGGACGAGCTTATGGGCCACCTGTTGGTAAGTGGTCACCAACGCCCATAGACAATGGCATTGTAAGAAATGTTAACCATCGCTTACATTACCAGTGCACCACCAACCTTGGGAACTAAGATGTTATGTCCCTTGTGCCTGTAATTACACTGGCTCACTCACCCTCCAAACCGGAACACAACAATACTAAGTACTGCTGTTTTGCGGTAGAATATCTGATGAGTGGGTGGTACCTACCCAGACGAAGCTTGCACAAAGCTCTACCACCGAGTAAACAGTACGGTCATCTCTGCATTACACTTGTACAATAATAATAATAATAACATTTAAAGATATTTTACCATTTAAGCTATATTAATTAGTATTGTTATTACACTCGGAATGTAGTGAGGTCATCGTGTATAATGACGTGACCGATTACCGATCTTATGCCCTTGAAATAGGAGCGTTTTTATAATGGCTATTTATAGAATAAATCATTTAAACCTTTGTCGCTGTAACTCAGCAGTACGAGCTCCTAAATTCGAATTAAGGATTTATAAAAAGTAACTACGACACGGTCTTATATACAACATGGAATAGAGAGTTGAATGGAAATAGTTTAATGCCTATTTCAAAAAGCCGAGATGGCTCATTGGTTAGAAGACGTGTATCTTAACCGATGGTACCGAGTTCATCTCATGCTCGGTGAAGGAAAATATCGTAAGAAAACCTGCATGTGGCATATGAAATTCTGCCACGTGTATCCACCAATCCGCATAGGAACAATGTTGTGGAGTAAGCTCCAAATGTTCTCTCACGTATTACAAAGTCCAACATAACACGTGCCATTTCTGAAAACTATCCAAATCTTTGCCGCGGTAATCCGTTAATGACGTAACCTCTCAACGAATGTCCGTTGGTCGCTTTTTTTTTAAATTTCAAATTAAGAACGAGACGAATTTGGGCGTTTAGTGTCGTTGAAAAAATCAAAACAATAGAGAAATGC
The DNA here is from genome assembly GCA_905220585.2 of Nymphalis polychloros. Lineage (NCBI taxonomy): Eukaryota > Metazoa > Arthropoda > Insecta > Lepidoptera > Nymphalidae > Nymphalis > Nymphalis polychloros. The sequence goes on along the minus strand of HG992268.1, from coordinate 7,783,368 downwards.
GTTCCATTCTTATCTGAGCCTTTAAGGAATATACATTTAAAAAAGGAAGTCGAGTGATAATTTAGCATTCTTTAACTTTTTAAAGGTACTTATTTATCTATATTATAAAAAGAGGTGAAGTTTTTAAATTTGAATGGCAAAGGTAATCTCAGACACTGCTCACCCAATTTTAATTCTTTCAACAATATTTAAAACTAATTATTATTATTTTTTTTTTTTATTGTATATGTAGGCGGACGAACATTTAGGCCACCTGATGGTATGTGGTCACCAACGCCCATAGACAGTGGCACAGTAAGAAAGACATCGCCAATACACCACCAACCTTGGGAAACTCAGAAACTAAGATGTTATATCCCTTGTGCCTGTAATTACTCTGGCTCACTCACCCTTCAAACCGGAACACAACAGTACAAAGTACTGCTGTTTTGCGGTAGAATATCTGATGAATGAGTGGTAATTTTCTTCTCTCGCGTGTAAGCATCCTATGTCCTTTGCGGTCCCTGACAACATGTATGCAAGATTTCATGATGATCGCTTGGCTTAGTATTTATTTATTAGAAAGCCATTGTTATATAGTAAGAAACACATTTACTTATTGCGTATATAAAAATAGTATTTCAAAATCTTTATTTGGCGTAAAAAAAAATTTTTTAAACTAAAATAACAGAATATATAGGTATCTGAATTTTGACATTAACATAAACTAGTGAATAGCGTTACAATGTAAAATTATGAATCTGAAATATTATGTAAATACGAACAAACGAACAAATATAAGTAAGAGGTATTATTTTTTTTAAATGTTTGTTCATATAAATGTAGTTATTTTAGGTAGACACAAAAACACGTCTACTCATTCATTATTATATATAGATTAGTTAGTTATCAATTTAATATTTTGTTAATATACTTCGTAATATTTATTCAAAATCAAACCAAGTCGTGATCTTTTGTAAATGAAGTAATTCTTTAAGCTATTTTATTAAAGGTCATAGTTTGATGTCAGTGACGTCACTGCCTCCCCACTTAGTATTATTGAAATGAGGAAATTCTATGTTAAGTTCCTTGATTGGCTCATGTTGGAGCAGCTTTTTAACCGACTTCGGAGAGAAAGAGGTTAACAATGTGTTGCTCGATATCTTCGCCTATTGATTAAAGCTTTAAGGTACCGTATAATTAAATAGAGCAAAGAGGACACATGTGAGAGAAGTAAGAGATTAGGGGGGGGGGGGCGGTGGTTTAAGTATATATATATAATAAAAAAAAGTTCTATACGTGTGTTTGTCACCTAACTCCTCCTAAACGGCTGGACCCCTACCCCTATGCGCATGCGAAAACTGGCAAGACATAAATTTTAAAAGTTTTACAACAATCAAAGGAAAAATTGACACAAACAATCATCGCGACCGAAGCTACGGTATGAGCTAGTTTAAATATAAAGATGAGCGACACCGGGTGGCGCACACGTGTGGACGCGCTGCGTGCATATGTTGCCTTGTTTTTCGAAATCTTTTTACGATACAAATATATCGTAAGACGCGAGACGATCGATGGCTAGCGATTCCGTATAATTTGTTTTATTTTTTTTATTTTATTTCGTGATTTTTGGAAATCAAAGCCGTCTTATTAGATTTGTAAAGAGGGCACATTTTTAATCTGGTCTAACTTTAAGTACCTGGGGTCGCCCAGGGCATCGCTTCAGAATTATACGTTTTATAATATTTTTTTTAGGCAAACTTAAAAATGAAACCTTATCTAAGTAGAAAGTTTGAGCCAAACCGTTAGAGCCGTTTTCGAGATACACAAAATACGTACGTACACAAGTATAGTGTTTGTAACGGTGACATTATTATAAGATAGGATTCCTAAGGAATCGAGGGTTTTAGTCCTGGATGGACAGACTAAATCAAACTTTTTTTTAAAATAGTGAGATAGTTCAATTTAAAATATACATTACAAGAACCTCAAATATTATCGATATAAATGTGACATCTACTATTTCTTAGAGTTAGTAGTTAGTTAGTTAGGATAAAGTGATGTCATGAGCTGCACGCCTTCAGCTCGCACCGACCGCCCTGAGTACCGCCATTCCGCCCGGGCTGGTACAGACTTGGAGTTAGGGCACGTGGGAACCCCAGGTATTAATAGTCCAGCTTCTCAGAGCCATCGGCAAACTTATATTGTGTACATCACACATACACAAATAATAATATAAACAATGAAAGTAATATCAATATCACGGCGGTCACTGTCCGCTTGCAAATTAATTAGAGCGTAACCCGCCAACCGAACGACTCTCCAACGTGTACGGGTGGGTGATTTTTATATAATACAGTAATGGTTTAATTTTAATTCGCTCGAGTTTATTTAAATAAAACTTAGCTATCATAGGTTTGTTTGGCACTCATCCTTCCAACCGGATTTTGATATTGAATGGAATATGGTTTTTATGTAATCACAGCGGAACCCGAAAGCTATCCCTCTATGTATCGCGCAGGCGCCGGACGTAAACAGATTACGGGCAACGAATTCCTTCGGCTCGAGTCTTTGTAAACAATTTCGTGGCAGACCCGCATCATATACACTGGTTCAGTAGATTATCAAAATAAACGGTTGCCTCAATACTGTGTAGTGTTTTTATTTTCTTAATTATATTCATTTGTGATTTTTTAAATATAGTTTTTTACATGAAACAATAAAATATAAAGACGAAGTACGAAAATGTCCACAAACAGTTTTGCTTGTAAAATAAATCTATACTAATATATAAAGCTGAAGACTTTGTTTGTTTGATCCGGCTAATCTCAGGAACTACTGGTTCGAATTTAAAAATTATTTTTGTGTTGTATAGTCCTTTTATCGAGGAAGGTTCTAGGCTGATCATTATTCATTATATTTTTATTAATTATACGCTGGTGAAACCACGGGCACAGCTTGTGAAAATATATATATATATATATATATATACTTCAAACTTATTAACTATGTATTCATATTAATAATAATTTTTATAATTTGAAGTAAAATTATTTTTTATTCCGTCAAATGCATTACTAATTGGTTCTACTCGGTGGTAGGTCTTTGTGCCAGTCTGTTTAGGTAGGTACCACCCACTCATCACATATTCTGCCAAACAACAATACTTAGTATCGTTGTGATTGGATTGAGGTTGTTCTACTACCGGAAGACATAAGGATGCTGGCGCATTGACGATGGGTAATATTCCTTACTGGGCCATGCCTACGAGCGTGGTTACATCCCCGCCACCTCGATGTCTTATTTCTCCTATAGTTATTTCAGAGCTATTCTATTCAATAATCTATCATTTGCAATGACATTACAGGTAAATATAGGGTTTTCCATTAAGGGCGCTTGCTCGTGCAGAACTTCCATCGTAGCGTGTGCTGTGTGGCACGTAGCGCCGTCCTGTTGAAACCACATGTTGTCCAGATCCATATTCTCGATTTCAGGCCAAAAGAAGTTGGTTATCATCGACCGGTATCACTCACCATTGACGGTGACGGCCACACCATTATCGTTTTCGAAAAAATACGGACCAATCACGCCTCCGGCCCAAAATCCGCACCAAACAGTCACTTTCTGCGGGTGCATTGCCACTTGGTGAACCTCGTGTGGATTGGTCTCGTCCCAAATACGGCAATTTTGCTTGTTGACATAGCCATTCATCCAAAAATGCGCCTCGTCGCTGAAGATGATTTTTTTGCCAAAATCGGCGTCAACTTTCAACTGCTCTAATGCCCAGTCAGCGAACACACGGCGCTGTCTATGGTCATTAACCTTGAGCTCTTGGGTCAGCTGGATCTTGTACGGGTGCAGGCTCAAGTCACAACGCAAAATTCGCCAAGTTGTCGTCTGCGAAAGGCCGAGTTCCTGTGCGCGACGCGGAATTGACTGCCGCGGGTTTTCGAGGACACTGTCGCGCACAGCGGCGATATTCTCGGCAGATCTCGCATTACGTTGACGCACGGGAACCGGCTGATTGTTAACTGACCCGGTTGACTCGAATTTGTCCACCAATCGACGGATAGTCGACTCGGCAGGACGATCATCGCGACCGTAAAACGGGCGAAGTGCGCGGAACGTTGCTCGAACTGAAGACCCATTTTCATAAAACAATTTTATGATTTGCACGTGCTGCTCGACACTGTAACCTGCCATGGTGGTTTGGGAGGACGGAATGAATATAACACACTGCATTTGACAGCTGTCACTCAAACAACATGGCCGCAATCAGCTGTCAAAGTTCAAGCGTCCCTATTGGAAAACCCCTTAATAGTATTTCTGTTTAATTTAGTACAAGGATAATAATAATCTATATATAATAAGGCCTAGAAACAGGAAAATGATTTAAATTAATAATTATATTCTGGATAATTTATTATAATAATTTAAACATTATCAACATACTTTGTTATATATTTTGCATGAAATAGCATCGAGATAACAGAGTAGTTGGAACACTTGATCGATTGAAGAATACAGGTTTATACGCCAGTTAAATTTTCATACGTCAGACTTTTTAAGTTGACAACTCGTCTGATGGTTGGTGCTGAAGGAAAATATCGCGCGGGAAACCTCCATGTGTCGTATATATTTTTTTTGTTGTCGCTGGAAAAACGATTTTACGCTTTTCCCCCACATGAAGTGGGGGGGGGGGTGTATTGGGGGTCGTCGGTCGTCGCTGAAGGCATCAGAATACCCACTAAAAAACGAGCGTACCTTCATCGTCTCTTCGGGAGAGTGGTACGTGATCGTTTGTGCATACTACCGCGACATGAGTCGTATATACGTGTAGAACCATCATGGTAGATAAACCAAATCTTCTCGTCAAGAGAAGATTTTCGTTAGCTACAGGCTTTTAGTTTGCATTTTACTTTAATGAAAATCAGTGTTAGTGTTATATCCAAGGTCCGAATACGAGCTACGTGACTGTTATCATGCGCTGAGAGTTTTATCTTGATTGTGACTGACCTAACGTCACATTACTTTGCAGTAAGTAACGAACATTAATTTGCATAATATCTATTAATAGAAATATAATAATAAATACTACCGTTGGTATATTGGCTACCCGAAGTCTTGGGATGGGGTATTTCGGTCGACAATTTTCAGTAGCAGTCCAGATTCTGTAACTTCGAAGTTTTTACACCGTGCCCTGGAAAGCACGTAAATCGTTGGTCCTGCGGGAGTTCAACGTTCTTCATTTGTATCGGATTGCCGTCCTTTCGGATAATGGGAACCATATAATATATAATGCAAAACCAGGTAGCTGTTCTCTGTTAAGAATGACCGCCATGGCCAAAATCGATTAGGATGACACCATCAAACTCTTCGGCTTTATATCCCAACTAATACTAGAAGTGCGAAAATGAGTTTATTTGTAATACTTCCACGTCTTAACTCATCTGATCACCATGCAATTTTGCATTCACGTTAACGACTCTATGACCTTTCATACGTCACTTTTATAAAACTGGTTCAGAAGTTATATAATACAAATTAACTCACTTATCACTTACTCAACTAATTTTATCCAATTCGTAATAACACAATAAACATCTGTTCAGAGACAAATAATCAAATAATATCCATATTATTTTATTAATGACGTCGCTATTTAAATAACTAGTTTTCGCTGACGGCTTCGCCCGCTTATTGGGGATGGGAGAAGATGTTGGGTAATAAAAATGTGCGCCTTCCTTCCTTGGAGTTGAAGCTTGCTTTATACCAAATTTCAACAAAATCGGTTCAGTGACTTCGCCATGAAAGTGTAACAGACAGACAGAGCTACTTTCGCATTTATAATATTAGATATTATAGAATTATAATAATTATAATAATATCCTGAGACATTATTTACACACGGCCATCTGATACCAAACTAAGCAGAGCACGTACTATGGAAACCAGACAACTGATATACTACATTTCTTTTGTAAATAATTATTTAGATAATTACATCCAGACTCAGGACAAACATACATGTTCATGCACACAATAGTCTGCCCTGGGAGGGAATCGAACCCACGACCTGCGGCGCGAATGGCAAGCACCTACCAACGCCAATCGGTAAAATTATGTAAAACCGAAATTTAAAAGTTTTTTTATGATTGTATACCGTTTGTGTGTCTGCATTAATAAAGCAATCTGCAAATAAATAAAATGATTCGTTATTCGTTAGTTATTACAAAACGGGACGAAGCAAAAATATGTAGAAAATTCCAATTAAATGACATACGTAAGTAGTTTTCATACGTGACCAGCGGTACTCTAAAATCGTAATGGCGGAATCGTGCCATTTACGGCATATTTCAAATTCGCCGGCCAGTCCGCGTCTAGTCACCGTCGCGTGCGCATGTTTCGACCGTGTACAGATACGTGTTATTATATTTGTGTGTGTGTGTGTTAAAGTGAAGTGTGTGTGTGACTGACACAACAGACGGATTGTTATCTCACTGGTTTTTATTACACATTATTATTTTTAATATATTACTTTAAAAAAAATTAACATATCACGTTTGGAACATGAGGTTGACGTCACGCACGAAAATTATCGTTTTTATCGGAGAAGATTATTAATTAACAACAGATGAGAGATGAGAAAATAATGAAATTACTAATTGATTTGTAAAATTACTTCAGTATTGATTTTTGTAACGAATACCTTTAATTTTTATATCTTATTAGATATGAGGTACTTGAAAACTTACTGCCTCGTTGGTCTAGTGGCTAGATATAAGGCCGGTGGTCCTGGGTTCGATTCCCGGGTCCGGGCCAATAAATAGTTATGGGGTTTTTCTGCCTCGGAAAGCACGTTAAGCCGGTCGTCCTGCGCCTGAACTCTTTTCCGGTCGTGTCGGATTGCCGTCCCATCGGATTATGAGAGCTAAGGAAATGAGAGTGAGAGTGAAATCGGTCAGGAGGACATTATTATTATTATTATTACTTAAAAACGTTATTATATACTTATATAAGGTACTCTCATATATTTATATTCATATATGAGCTTGGCAAAATTCGTTTTGCCAAAAAATAGTTTCACTTTATAATTTTAGGCAAGCAATAAGAAGGGTCATATAATACAGCCCAACTGATTTCCAGACTACCCCCTAATAAACAGCGGCATCGTCATCGTATGACGTCATGATATCGCTTGCGCATACTACCGTGCACCAGAATATTCCTTAAATATCCTCGTGGATAAAACGGAAATATTAATAAAGATATTTTTTGTTGAAACACAAGTAACTGACATTTTCATACCGAGATGGCCCAGTGGTTAGAACGCGTGAATCTTTACCGATGATCGTGTGTTCAAACCCGGGCAAGCACCACTGAATTTTTATAACAACGTGAGGAAACCTGCATGTGTTTAATTTCACTGAAATTCTGTCACATGTGTATTCCACTAACTCACATCGGAGCAGCGTGGTGGAATAAGCTTCAAACCTCCTCTAAAAAGGATAATATGCCTTAGCCCAGCAGTGGGACATTCACAGACTGTTACTGACTGACCCACCTAGGGGGAGGTATATGATCACCTGTCCCGAAATCCCGCATAACTACTAAACTACTTATCATAATTCGAACATTAAGGTATCGTTAGAAGCGTCCGCTCGCTATGTGACGTCACTGAACAATATTGCGCCCTTTTTAGGACACAGTTCTGTATTTATAAAAACAATTGAATCTGTCGTGTCGGGAATGAAATCAGCACATTTCACGTCATAGTTTCCAGAGCGCGCTTTAATGAAGTCGGGTTTTAGTTTTTAAACATTAAGTTGGTACTATTAATAGCATTTATTTATGTACGAAAGTAATATATTGAAATATATACTCGTTATATAATATTTTTAATGAATATATTACAAATACGTTCTTAATTATATCTTAAACGATATTAAATATGTATTATAAGTATTTTAGATAACAAATGTTGAAACGATTTGAAATGCGGATTAGTAAATAATTAAAAAAGTATATGAATACTATGAATATATTATGTATTTAAGTATGAGATATGTAATTTACTAGCTGTGCCCGTGGTTTCACTCGCGATATTATGATACATATACATGCATGCCCAAAGCCTTCCCACCAAGTAATATAATATACTAGCTGTGTATAATTAATAAAAATATAATGAATAAAAATCAGCCTAGAACCTTCCTTGAAAAAAGGACTATACAACACTAAAATATTTTTTCAATTCGAACCAGTAGTTCCTGAGATTAGCCGGATCAAACAAACAAACTCTTCAGCTTTATATATTAGTAGAGATTATTATCCATGGAATAAAATGTTAAAATGTTAAATAAAGAAATAATAAATAGCGATTTTTCTATACAAGTCACGTTACTATTTTCTTTTCTTTTTTTTATAATATAGGTAGGCGGACGAGCAAATGGGCCACCTAATGGTAAGTGGTCACCGACGTCCATAGACATTGGCTTTGTAAGAGATGTCAATCATCGCTTACATCGCCAATGCGCCACCAACCTTGGGAACTAAGATGTTATGCCCCTTGTGCCTGTAATTACACTGACTCACTCACCCTTCAAACCGGAACACAACGGTATCAAGTACTGCTGTTTTGCGGTAGAATATCTGATGAGTGGGTGGTACCTACAGAGACGAGCTTGCACAAAGCTCTACCACCGAGTATTCCCTAGTGATAGAAAAATAACGGAAACAGTAGTTCGCGGTGATGCATTTATTTTCGCTGGAAAAACGCATTACTGCGTCTCCCCAACGTGAGGTGGGGAAAGTTCGAAAGAAAACATCGTGAGGAAACCTTCCAGTGTTCTTCTAACTTCAAAACATGAACAAATTTTGATATAGAAATATTCGAAAATATCACATTGATAAGCGAATGACGTCCTTATAAACATAGTGATAAGGCTTATCTATCGATTGAGTGCGTAATTCATGAGTTTCTGGTCCGACTTCGGTTTGGCATTTCGCTGAGAGTAAGAGATCGCCACCGCCTATAGACATTGGTGCTGTTACACATTTCTCACATTGCCAATGCGCTACCAACCTTGGGAACTACTACTACTACCTTGGGTCCCCTGTGCTTGTTACACTGGCTCACTTTCCCTTCAAACCGGAATACAATAGTGCAAGTGTTGTTTGGCGGCAGAATATCTGACGAGCGGGTGGTTCCCTACGTCCTTGCACAAAACCCTACCACCAAGTATATATTTCAATGTTTATATAGAAATGTTTAGTTATGGTCCGTCGTTGAAATATGTTAATCTGATGTTTGTGTATATATTTGATTGGAAAAGTGACTTTACGAAGGGTGAAATTTATTGTTATCATTATGTTTATATGAGTTATTTATATAACGAACTAATTTTCGCTCGCGGCTTAGCCTGCGTGATAGTTGAAGGGGGTTAGCTAAAGCAGAGATAGCCCCGTGGTAAGAACGCGTGACTCTTAACCGATGATCGTGGGCTCAAACTCGGGCAAGCACCACTGAATTTCATGTGCTTAATTTGTGATTATAATTCATCTCGTGCTTAACGGTGACGGAAAACATCGCGAGCAAACCTGGATGTGTCTAATTTCACTGAAATTCTGCCACATGTGTATTCCACCAACACGCATTGCAGCAGCGTGGCGAAAGAAGCTCCAAAACTTCTCCTTAGAAAATAATATGTTTGCAGGTATTTAAGTATCCTATGTCCTTCTTTAGAGACCCAAGGGACTTCATATCAAATTTGATCAGTGGTTGAAATCGGGTCAGTGGTTTAACCGTGATGGCGTAACAGACGGACAGTCACTTTCATATTTATTTATTTTATTTTATTTATTTATTATTATAAAATCAGGCAACCGGTATATGTTATATGTTAGTAGGAACAGTCCATTATATGTTAGTAGGAAAGGACTATCCGCCTTACCAGCTATCATGCGCAGAATGCTGTTGGTGCTGCCACGGACCCTGGAAAGGAGAGAGGCTGTTTTCTTTCGCCAGACAGCATCAAAGCTGTACGTGCTTTAGCAAACATATCGGAGGCACTACAGAATCGTGGCTGCCGCAACAATACCCTGAACGCATTATTATACTGTATACGCAAGGCATTGTAAGACCTCTGCGCATACCGAACCCACAGGCTCGCTGAGTATAAAGATGTACAGTACGCTTTATAATATAAGTGTAGATTAGAATATGTGTTGTGAAAACTATTTTGAGTGATTTGAGTGTTCGTTATCAATATTTATATCATAACAACTGATTGATAATCTTATCAGTATTTAACAAGTGTAACGCGCCGTGAAACGACTTCGATTCAATTTAATTATTATTATGTTAGAACGGAACCCGAACTCACACCATCGAGGCTGCCGGTCTACGGCTACTGCGCCAGACTACTAGACTCTATATAAGCGATAGGCGATTATCGAAGTACGATAACAAACAAATGAAAATTGATTTTTTCTTTTTATTGTCTTTATTACACAAAATTTACAAATAGTATATGAAAGAATAGTTAGTACATAAAGTATGCAAAGGCGGCCTTGTCTCTTAGTGATCTCTTCCAGGCAATTAAAAAGTAGAAAAAGTTAGGCATTAACAATAATCGGGCATAGTGTGCACTTACAATCAACTACTTAAAATTACAATCAATTAAATACGTAGAAAATATGTAATATACCTACACACATAAAACATATACATTGTTATGTAGGAAATAACTAACCATAATAATGTAATATGCAATACGTTTATTTAAAAAATAATAATTAAAAATCTTTTTAGCTTAAGTAATAGTAAGAAAGATACTAGCGTTTTGCCCGCGGTTTCACGCGCGTAGTACCCGTTCCCGTGGGAATACGGGGACAAAATGTAGCCCGTGTTACTCGCTAATAATGTAGCTTTCCATTGGTGAAAGAATTTTTAAAATCGGTTCAGTGGTTTAGGCGTGAAAGCGTAACAAACATACAAACTCACATTCGCATTTACAATATTAGTTAGGATATGTATAATTTTATAATTTTTTAAGCTTACACTAAGTGTAACCGAGGTGGTAAATATCTGATGCGGCTGCAGAGAGCGGATAGGTATTAAAAGAATTTCTATTTTCATTGTGAAAGTTTCACATGATGCTGGTCACGACGGCGCGCGTGTGTCGGTTACGTACGAGCCGATATCTCGGGGACCGTGATGGTTCAGTGGTTAAGACGTATTATTGATATAGGGTTCTCTTTTAAACGTTCGTGTGTCAAATCTTCTTTATATACTGGTGATCAGGTCAGGTGGTCGTTATTCTAACGCCAAACAATACTGGAGATTTTCGTAAAACCCTGAAAATAGTTTTAGTGATTAACTTCATATATGTGTACATATTTCCACCAACCCGCATTAGAGCAGCGTGGTGGGATAAGCTCCGAAACCTTCTAATCAAAGAAGAGGAGGCCTTAGCCCAGCAGTGGGACATTCACAGGCTGTTACTGTGTATACATATCATATTTGTAATTATAATAACAAAGTATTTCCAAGATTTTATAAATGTATGTAAAGAACTTAAGTTGTTATAACTTTTAATTTGCTTGACCGATTTTGATGAAATTACGACTAAGCAAAGACAGCTTCTTTAGGAGTCGTTTTAATTAATTGATATATTATATGTATAGATATTCAATAATCGACAATTTTCGTATCGATTTTTGAGTTGTGTTCTTAATATCGATAGTCGATAATGTCACTAGTTTTCGAGGTCACGTGGAATATAATATTACTTTCTAAGTCGAGTTCCTCATATTTATTATAATGTTATTACTGTTATAGACATGTAGGAATGTATATAATGCATATATAAATAAAATTGTATCTGTCTGTGATTTCAAACCGCCTTTTGACTAAACTAAAATAAACGTTATTTTTGTCTGTCTGTCTGTTTGCATGGCCGTTTGCCTTTTTTTCAATTCAAATTCAAATTATTTATTTGCAAAATTGTAAGAACATGTTTGATATAACAATAGTTTTTATATGCTACAAAAATCTCAGACCTTATTTTTATATATTAAAATTTCATAAAGATAATCTAGAAAATTTACATGAATAAACATGCAACATGCAACACTTAGCTCAGCTATTTTTGCCTAAAGCAACGACTAACGACCGTCTCATGACGCATAGTCTCTTAAAATCGATGGAGAAGAAGGAAATAAACAACATTGACCTTGACTTAACGTGACATGGCGTAACTAGTGATGTGAAAAGTATCGATTGAGTTTTATGAATAAATTATTCCAGTAAAGTTTTATATAATTGCTTTCAGACATCAATGTTCATTGTTTTAATAGTTACCGCTCACGTGTAAGGAGTTTTAGTTACTGAATGTCCATTTCCGTACCCCAGACAACGCGTAACATGATGATCGCTCGAGCAGTTCAGATGTAACAAACAGACAAACAAACTCACGCTCGCATTTATGTTATTGGGATGTCGATGTATTTGTAAATAAAGTTATTTACTTGCTTGTTAATGTTACATATATTTGTTACTCGGTGGTAGAGCTTTGTGCAAGCTCGTCTGGGTAGGTACCACCCACTCATCAGATATTCTACCGCAAAACAGCAGTACTTTGTATTGTTGTGTTCCAGTTTGAAGGGTGAGTGAGCCAGTCTAATTACAGGCACAAGAGACATAACATCTTAGTTCCCAAGGTTGATGGCGCATTGGCAATGTAAGCGATGGTTAACATTTCTTACAATGCCATTGTCTATGGGTGTTGGTGACCACTTACCATCAGGTGGCCCGTATGCTCGTCCGCCTACGTATACAATAAAAAAAAATGATAAGAAGTGCCTGGACGACCGAGCTTCGCTCGGTATTTATTAAATTGTGTTTTTTACAAATTATATTTAAATACGAATTACATATTGATGAAAAACGATAAAGTTGATCATTGAAAACAAAGATAAACGACATTTTCTAAAAATGAATCCTAGCTAGATCGATTTATCGCCCCCGAAACACCATGCATACTAAATCTTATGATAATCGTTGGAGCCGTTTCCGAGATTCAGATTATATATATACAAGAATCGCTCGTTTAAAGATGTAAGATTAAACTTATGTGATTTTTGTCCTTTAAAATAGATTATACATTTTTTTTTCTTAAGTCACCGAGTAGATACACCAGCTCCTCTCTAGAAAGGAAAGAAAATAAACTGTGACGTAATGAGTGTCTTGTTCTTGTACAAGTAGCATAAGAAGTAGTTCAGTATAATATTTGACATTCAAAACACCGGCACCGAAATTAACATGAGGATGCTAAACAATGATCATGTGATCGCTTTTCTTAAGATCTTGTGAAAAACAAAGTGTTAACGAACCCGACAGTAATATCAGTACAATTATTATGAGTCACTTTACTCGGCGGTATGGCTTTGTGCAAGCTCGCCTGGGTAGGTACTAATAAGGTCCTCCAGACCGATTTCGGCCATGGCGGCCAATCTCAAGAGAGATTAGCCAACTGCGCAGGAGATGGATTATAGTGCACAAGTGTGTGCGCAAACACAGGTGCACTCTCTTTTCCTTAGCTCTCATAATCCGATGGGACGGCAATCCGACACGACCGGAAAGAGTTCAGGCGCAGGACCAACGGCTTAACGTGCTTTCCGAGGCACGGGAGTGTACACACTTCCACCTTCCAGACTCCGGGCTGCTACTGAGAATTTTCTGTCAGAAAAACCCAATAACTATTTATTGGCCCGACCTGGGAATTGAACCCAGGACCACCGGGTCTGCAGCCTAATATCTAGCCACTAGACCAACGAGGCAGAGAGGTAGGTACTACCCACTCATCAGATATTCTATCGCTATACAGCAATACATAATATTGCGTTTCAGTTTGAAGGGTCAATGAGTCAGTGTACCTATGCCTGTAGTAACTACTTCGTTCCCAAAGTTGGTGGCATATTAGCGATGTAAGGAATGGTCAATTTATCTTACATCGTCAATGTAACCACTTGACATCAGGTGGCCCCTTGGACCGTCCGCCTACAAATACCATGAGAAAAGTAACAGGATGTGAATGACCCACTGCTGGGCTATGGTCTCCTCTCCATTTTTGAGAAGGTGCTTTTACGATGAAGGAAAACATCGTGACGAAACCAGCATGTGTCATATGTGTAATTTCCATAAAAGAAGCTTGTTTGAATTTTGCTAAATTTCATTTTGTATTTATTAATAATTTATGATAACTGTTGATTTGTTGTTTAAACTGTAAGTCGACACCTGCGCGTGTCGATGTGAAGATAAACACACGTTACGTCACCGCGACCCGTGCAGGTGTTCGTCGCCGCGTCTCTGTCGACTTCTAATGCCACCTTGAATTGGGCGAATTTTGCAAATTGAATTAAAATTCACTCCGGTGTAAGATCGATGAGGTTTTTTATGAAGAAGTTTTGTTGTTAGTGCTTATTTTGTTGCGTTGACACCAAAAGTTGCCAAGTATATCCTAGTAGTAGGAAATAGCTTGTAAATGGTCTGCTAGGCAATAGCCTTTTCACTTTGATAGGAGAAAATTTCAAGTGGGTTGATGCCTGATGGACTGTGTATTAATTTTCGATTTTTTACTAGTGTTATCAGCAATATTAGCAAATAGCTTTTTTACAGCTTATAATTTATTTCACAAGGTGCTAGTTTAGTATCTGTCACGAACGTTATCTGGAAGATATCGTTTCACGCAATAAGCAATATATAAAACTAATACATACGATTTTAAATATAAACAATTTGCTTAAAACAGAAATAATTCCGAAAGTGGTTACATTTCGAGAAGCGTCCGTTTGACATTAAAATTTGCCCTTGACAGAGAGTTAACGAATTGTTATTGGTGCGTGAATAATCCGCCATGTTCGTTTGACGGGACGGCGGTTATCGAACGTGTTCGAAATTTGAATTCAAATCCGCGTGACCTTGAGACAGGTTGGACACGCCGCGGTATTGTTGAGACGCGGCGGACGCGGGTGATTGCGTTGTTTTTTTTCTTTTACTTCCGACACGTGGTTTGTACAAGCTACTTAAGTATTTATATCTATATAGATGTTACTGACGTGTGTTGCGTAGATTTATGGCGGTGGTCTATAGTTTGTACGGTTATATATACCATTTGGGTAAACTAAAATAGATTTCAAAAATGGCTTTCGTTTTGGTATCTTTTAAGCTTGGCTAGTAGTGGTGATGCGCAACCACCCTTGCAAACTATGGTCTTATGTCCCTCGTGTCTTTATGTACACTGGCTCAACCTTCAAACAGGAACATAACAGTGTCTGCTTGGCCCTGGAATAACTGATAAGATGAAGCTGAACCTACCCAGAATATCTTACTTGATGGCTTGCCACGCCCAAAGCCCTACCACCAAGTAAGACAGTTACTTCATAATACACAATTTTTTATAACAAGCTTTGCTGTGGGTCTTTGAAAAAAAAACTTCAATATGCAACATACTTAGGGCATTATAAAAGTGACAATATAAATTCTGAGTTTGCACATTGGCAAAGTTATAAGTAAAAAAAAATACTAGTGATCTCCGCACTAGTAAAACTTTATCGTTAAGGAGTTATTTTATCTGGAGCCAATCCTGTAGAATCAGGTCATGCTTACCATAAAAAGGCATTGCCATCGGAACACAACCAGAAATTTGACAAATTTCACATCCGTAGTGTACTTCCACGTATACTAAATTAAGTTTGTCAATTATTAACGTATGTGAATTTTCATAAATTTGTCAAGTATTCACGTACGTGAATTATACATTTCACATACGTGGAAGTAGTTCTAATTCTGTTACCAAGCTTTACCCAAATAAACAAACAATTCAATTTAAATAACAGCTTTTGAAGATGCTATCTAGATCAGAACGGCAATTTAATTAAGCGACAAGATAAATGTATGGATATCTTTGAACCCAAGGTCTACGATGATGTAATCGGCATGTTTAAATCACTGCGCTACATGGGCTGAGTTTTTATTGATGCTACTCGCGGTCGAAGGTCAATTATGTATGAATGAATCAATCGTCCGTTATTTGGACCTCAAATCAGTCTATGAGATGGACCAATGTATAAAATGCGTGACTGTTAACTTTAGTTTGCAGGTTTAAACTCAGACTGGTACCACTGAATTTTCATGTGCTTAATTTGTGATTATAATTCATCTCGTGCTTGACGGTGAAGGAAAACATCGTGAGGAAACCTGCGTGTGTCTAATTTCACTGAAATTCTGCCACACGTGTATTCCACCAACCTGCATTGGAGCAAAGCTCAAAAGAGGAGAAGAGACCTTAGCCCAGCAGTGGGACATTCAAAGGCTGTTACTTATAAAATGTGTGTGTATATTTAATCTTGTGCTCGGCGAGGAAACCGGCACGTGTCGATTATATTTATTTATGTTTATTACAGGAAACACACAGTATAATAACACAATAAGTTAAATGAATACAACAAATATATAATAAAGTTTCCAATACATTAAATTATATTCGGCCATGTGTGTATCGATATATCTCCATTGGAATATTCTGGCTGAACCTCAAGAAGAGGCTTTAGTACAAACGTGGGACATTAACAGTATTCTTTACATTTTAAGTATATACTGGTATTAATATACTTACTATGTACTGCGCCACAAATACAATGCGTGCAGCGATTCACGGTCGAAGTAGATACTTATTATTTTGTTTTTTTTTTTTGTAGTAAAATGACAGTGATTGCTAAGTAAGCAAAAGTTTTTAGTATTAGAGGCAGACTAGGCGAATAAAAAAAGCTAGCGAATAGAGTTTATAATGACTTTTTAAATAACATAAATATGATACGATTTTAATAAGTAAGTCTCGAGTCTTGACGTGAAGTCCCCTGGACAACAGCTCATTACATCTGGAAGAGGTCTTCGAGACACGTGACCTCCCGAAATATAATATATTCACAGAAATCTCAAGCTCCCACATTATATAAGAGTTCTTTTCTATTGATTAAAAAGTAATACAACAAATAAATATCATCGAACGATCGATGCACCAAAATTCGATATTATACAACATTTTCGTAAGGATAACTGCTGCTGGAATCCAGTCTGAACCGGTTCTTGATCCATTATTAAGGTAATATCACACTGAACTACTACGAATACAACTTACTATCTTCTATTTATACCATTCACCAGTTTTTGTCTCAATGTGATGATGACCTGAAATCACGGATTTCAGTCACCACCACCGACCAACAGCTTTACTTGCCTTCCGAAGTACGGTAGTGTAAGCTCTACCAACACCTAGACTTCTGGATACCTGAATTTCTGGGTAACATATTACCTCCAGTCCACGGACTCTCGACGAACAGAACACGTTTGTTTATGTTTTCCTAATATTCCCACAAATTCGTGTGAAACAGCCATAACGTGCCAAGCATATTATCAGCCATTTAAAGAAAATTAGGTCTAGAATCTTGTAGATTACAAACTACCTATATATCCGTTTACGACCTGCTAATTATGGTTCTCGGCTAAATACGCTCCTGGTGTATAATCATTACGCAGTGAAAACAGCATACAAATAGACTACTGACTAACTGATGATTGCGGGGACAAACATTTTTTTTTAACGCTGGAAAAACGCATTACGCTTTACCACAACGGGAACAGAGGGGGGTAAGTGGGACTCGCCAGTGTCCAAGGCGCCAAGTTCGCCCCGAACATCGAAATACCCACTAAAGAGCGCCATAGGATCGCTTGCGCTACGGTGTTGCTCTGGAAATGCGGGGTCAAACCTGGGTAACCGCCTTTGATTTTTCATGTACGCTCGTGGGTGTAATTTGTGTTTGTCTTAATTTTCTTCTCATCGAACGTGCTGTTTTATTTTACTTGTTAACAAAAGTAAAGTATGAACTAATATATATCATACTGTTAAGATAAGTCCTCCTCTCCTCTTGTGTGAGATATGGACCCTACATCACCAATAAAGATTGATGGATATACAAATGGCAAAAATGTAACTGACACTTGTAGGTTTACTCACAGTCGAGAAATTGACTATTGACAAATTGAGCACATGAAAACAATGCTCAGGTCTGAACCAGCAACCTTTGACTTAGATTCTCGTGGTTTAACCATTTTGCTACCTTAAGAATCGCCGTGAAAACCCTACAAAAGTATGAATTATAACAATCTAACACTTGTACAATTACTTCGCATACTACGGACGATATATTTCGCAATCCTATATTCAATTATCGAACTACGCAATATTAGTCCTTATTAACAAGTGATAAGGCTTACTGTATACTGAATTGCTTATCAACGCTTATCAGTGATAAGAGAACGCACCTTGACCGACCTCTGTAATACATCGAGGTGTACGTATTATTCTATTTTATGTTTGTAATGGCCTTAATTGTGATATAGGAACAACTTCGTTGGTCTAGTGGTCTCCAGATCCTGGGTTAGCAACATGGAGCTTAGGAATCTATTACTCAATAATACTCAAAATGTCGGAAAATCAGTGGGTTGTCTTTTGTAAAATTTGGTAATTTACAATATAGTAATGCCTTGCACGCGTATAATCCGGTGTAGGTATATTCTGTGATACGATTGCGTTTGTGTGAAATCAAATTTAAAAATGAATTAAGTAAATAGAATACTTGTATAATATGGGGTTTTCCAATAGGGACGCTTGAACTTTGACAGCTGATTGCGACCATGTTGTTTGAGTGACAGCTGTCAAATGCAGTGTGTTATATTCATTCCGTCCTCCCAAACCACCATGGCAGGTTACAGTGTCGAGCAGCACGTGCAAATCATAAAATTGTTTTATGAAAATGGGTCTTCAGTTCGAGCAACGTTCCGCGCACTTCGCCCGTTTTACGGTCGCGATGATCGTCCTGCCGAGTCGACTATCCGTCGATTGGTGGACAAATTCGAGTCAACCGGGTCAGTTAACAATCAGCCGGTTCCCGAGATCTGCCGAGAATATCGCCGCTGTGCGCGACAGTGTCCTCGAAAACCCGCGGCAGTCAATTCCGCGTCGCGCACAGGAACTCGGCCTTTCGCAGACGACAACTTGGCGAATTTTGCGTTGTGACTTGAGCCTGCACCCATACAAGATCCAGCTGACCCAAGAGCTCAAGGTTAATGACCATAGACAGCGCCGTGTGTTCGCTGACTGGGCATTAGAGCAGTTGGAAGTTGACGCCGATTTTGGCAAAAAAATCATCTTCAGCGACGAGGCGCATTTTTGGATGAATGGCTATGTCAACAAGCAAAATTGCCGTATTTGGGACGAGACCAATCCACACGAGGTTCACCAAGTGGCAATGCACCCGCAGAAAGTGACTGTTTGGTGCGGACTTTGGGCCGAAGGCGTGATTGGTACGTATTTTTTCGAAAACGATAATGGTGTGGCCGTCACCGTCAATGGTGAGCGATACCGGTCGATGATAACCAACTTCTTTTGGCCTGAAATCGAGAATATGGATCTGGACAACATGTGGTTTCAACAGGACGGCGCTACGTGCCACACAGCACACGCTACGATGGAAGTTCTGCACGAGCAATTTCTGGACATGGTCATCTCGCGCGGAGGCGACGTGAACTGGCCACCGAGATCGTGCGATTTGACCCCGCTGGACTTTTTCTTGTGGGGTTTTCTTAAGTCGCAGGTCTATGCCAACAAGCCGCAAACCACCGATGCCCTCAAAGTCAACATACGCCACGCCAGCGATCAAATACAGCCCGATTTGTGCGCCAGAGTCATCGAAAATTGGACCTTTCGTGTGCGCGCCATCAACCGAAGCCGTGGCGGTCATTTGAATGATGTCATATTCCATACATAATGGGGTCGATAGACCTTCCAAATAAAAAAAAAATTCGCAAATATCTCTCCTACATGTATTTTTTTTTGCATTTCAAAGATCAAGCGCCCTTAATGGAAAACCTATATAAGAAAAACATTTTAATACTTATTATTAATACGAGTTTGATAGTTACTTTGAAGTTTCTTTTTTTTTATGTAGTCGATGGAAGGGCTAACTGGCTGATTGGAAGTGGTCACCATCAGTCATAGACAATGGCGCTGGAGGAAATATTAACAATTCCTTACATCGTTAACTTCACTAACCTTGGGAACTAAGATCCTATGTCCCTTGTGTTACACTAGCTCACTCACGCTTCAAACCGGAACCCAACAATAACCTTGTGTCTTAAACTTCACACGCAAATTACATCAAAATCGGTTATGTGGTTTAGCCGTTAAAGCATAACAGCCGGTCTGATAGACAGAGTTACTTTTGCATTTATAACATTAGTGTAGATGCATGATGACGGGAAAGCCAGTGAACGCCATTTAGAGAGAGTGGTGGGAACCGTAATATTGTTACGTGCAGACGAATGTGGGGCAGTCGAACGTTGTTCTACCGCACATGTGTCAAGTAATTAGTTGATTCAAATATATACTTCAGTAATAGTTAATGTCCCACGCTAGACAAAGGCATACGCGGCTTTGATGTTTGGAGCTGCTTGTAATCATTTGGCGCTGCTTGGCCGTGGGTTGAATCCGGTTGAAAGCCGCGATTGAACCACCATTTTTTAGGCAGTGAAAACCTTCAGGAAGGTACATGGGCCCCTGAAGGACCGGGTTATGTGAGATTATAACCTACCAAAACTACTTCCATGACTGTCTTCGGCTTGGATCGGAGCTGCTGAGGCATCGTCGGTAATCACATTCGCGGCCGCTCACGTTCGCTTCGTTCGTTCGTGCGCTCCGCACTCCTCGCTAGTGGGTAGGAGACCATTCCGGCTGCTGTACCTACCTATAGGCTCAAAGACATCTGATATAGGACACGCGTCAACGGCCCCAGGGTTAGGCGCTGTCTTTTAAGCCCCGAGCGTCAAGGCTGGTGTTTCAACCACTGGACCATCACGGCACTTCTGTCTGTATCTCCTGCATATAATATAAGCGTAAATTGTGAATAATTGTTACCGCATACGAGACAAAAACTTGTTAATGTTAATATCAGTCACGGCGCGTGGTTCCGTGTCGGGTTTGTTTACCTTTTGTTTGTTGGAATTAAATATATTAGGGTTGCGTAGTCAATACACGAACCGTCGAACTACGTCATTTTAAGGGTTCCATCTTTATATCTGTTTGGTGATTTACTGAGCTCCCATACATGGTATGATAGTCAGTAGACATTAGTTGGATTAGCGCCTGGTTTGACTGCAGTTCCCGAGGTCCCATGGTCCGATTTGTTACTGCGTAATGAAATTTGACAATATTTTGCTATCGATACTTCTTCCGGTACGTCAGTACATATTATAATAATGCAGTAAAAACCGTGTGTCTAAAGATTTTATTATTTAATGGTAAGTTCAGCCCATTAGGTCGTTCACACACGATAAAAAATTACTTTTTCGGAAACGACTTTTTACATAGCATTATTTATTTATTTTATTTAATACTTTACTGCACAACATATACATAACAAATAACATAAAAGTAAAAGAAAACAATAAATCACACAACAAACGGTGCGCAAAGGCGGTCTAATCGCTTAAAGCGATCTCTCAGAGACAACCTTTGGTGGTTGGTTACCAAGAAATTTATCGAAAAACGAGTGTGGGCGATAAACAAGAGTAATAGAAAACGAAAATTCATTTTGATTTCTTTATATTTTTTAATAAAACCTACTTTTTCGCGGACGACGTAGCCGGTCACCAACTAGTGACATGTACATTTTTGTACATGTAGTTGACTATATATTTCAATGAGAAAAATAGTAACTATAAAAGTTTATTTCCTAGAAGAAATAACATTTCGAACCGCTGGTAATTTTACGTTTAATTAAATCCTGTAACATGACGAGTCAGATTGTTTACAAGAGCTTAATAAAAATATTTACACGTTGCTGTTGTTGTGTTCTTTATATAGCGAACTGAATGTATAGACAAAGAATGAATAATAAAAAGTGTGAACGTTTAAAGCGCTGTCCGGCGCTCTCGTCGCTGCACGAGCTAATACCTAATGAATACCGTCCAAAACGCTGTAACGGTGCTAGAGTTCAACAGACAGTTTATAAAAGCGAAGCGCAACTCGCTCGTTACAAGTACACGGGTAATTAGAGCCACGCGCCGACTCGTGCGCAGGCGCATGTGTCGGGCGGAGTGAGTCAACTCCATGGGTTCCGTGACCGTCGTACACTTAAATGCATATGGGTAGTTTATAAATTAAACACTGCATCCGGTGCATCATCCCGCGGGTCAATTTGGGGGTTCGACACGTGAATTTTGTTATTATAACTCTTACGGATGAATTAGGTTTCTATCGCTTTTACGTGTTAAATGTTCAACCGATCATTATGAAATTTTGGATACAAGAGTCAGGGGTAGAGAAAATAATAATGTGTGCCTCCCCCCCCTCCTTCCATCGTCACGCGCTGGTGGAAACTATTTGAAGAATTAAAAAAAACAAACTAACAAAATCGTTTATGATGTTCTATATCAAAATAATAAAATTTACAAAATAGAGAGAAAGAAACTGCGAAGCAGAGAACTATATTAACCTTAACTAGTAATATCCTAAATAATATAATTATAATTAATTTTCAAGGGTCGGGACTTTAAATCCAATATATCATCGAGTTGTGTCATGCGGGTGTCGGGAAGATTACGGTCCGGTCCGGTCCGGACACGGGCGTGCGCGACTACGTCACGTGGGCGTCTTTTAAATACGCCACGGTATAATACGCAACGCGTGCTAACTGTAAACTGTAAAATATACAAAAAGGGGTTATATCAATTTTACTATGGACGGACATAACTATACTAATGTTATAAATGCGAAAGTAACTGTCTGTCTGTCTGTTACACTGTCACGGCTAAACCACTGAACCTATTTTGATATAATTTGGTATTACCCAAGCCTAAACCCCAAGGAAGGACATCGGCTTTTTATATCCAACACTTGCAAAAACGCGAACGAAGCGAAAGGCTAAACTAGTATATCTAAAACATAATAAAAATATTACAGAGATAAATTATAGTGACTTCATATATTTTTTTTTTATTTTATACCAAATTGTGACGATTCTATCGTGCGTGACGTCATAACGCGCCTCAGTGACACACAGCCGATCGCGTTAACATTGTGACGTCATAACCATTGCACAAACAAAGTATTGAAATACAATATTAATTATTTATAAACTAATTAGCCGATTGAATTTGTTGTAACAATATCATTATTTATCTTCATAGTTGCAAACGTATATATGTTCTGTTGTAGACACGTTATAGTTGAGTTCGTTAATATATAAAAGTGGAAAGTGTTCGAGTGTGAAGCGCTAATGACGCGATGCAGAGACAGTTGAGCAACGTCAGTATCCACTCCTACCAGGAGTACCAGCCGTCGAGGAGATATGGTAATTATGTGGAGCATCACACTACTGTAGTTCTATGGTGTACGCGCCTATATGTATATGTATAAGGCCTCAGAAGACGAGGTGCTGGGTTCACCCCCAGATCGGGCCAAGTTTTTACGTTTTTCTGTCGTTAACCACTTCCCAAGAGGCGCTCCATTTACAAGTCCGCTTACCGACTGTATACTAATAAATGTACTATTTAACTATTTATTTTTCACAAATCTAAATCGTTATGTATATAGAAAGATGTCTTTGTATATAATGTAAATAAGATTTAAGCGTCTATTGTCAAAATGTGTAAGGATTGTAGGCATTTGTTTACTCATTCTCCCAATCCGGCCATTATATGGCGTCGTCATTAGCATCCTTATTAATTCTCAAATGGGTATAATGAACGTCATTCGCTCCATCCTGACTGACTCGTCAACTCGAAAAGCTTGGTTAGATGGATAATACGAATACAAGGAAAGTCATCTTTTTGATTGCAACACAAAACAAATAATGACAGTTAAAATTCGACGTAAAATGGTGGGTGACGAAAGGAGCCCGGTATAGCTAAGTCGAAACTCTAAACAGCACTGATTTTCAGCTGATCCATGAAATGAAATTACTCAAAATTAATAAATATTTGATTATTCAAACAATAGTAGACACAAATATTAATAATAATGAATTCTATTTTAAAAAATACTCCTCAAATTAGAAAGAGAAGGTCTTATCCCAACATTGGATCTTCAACCTATAAATGTCTTACATTACTACTTTATCATGATGTCGATAGCCACAGGAGGTATCTGACTGATCACTAAGCGTGTGTTAAGCTCCACGTTCTGTCCCCAGGGTCGCAGTATGAGCCCGGCGGGTACGCGACGGCAGTGCAGCAGCGTACCAACATGACGCAACGCGAGGACGCCCTCAAGTTCGAGCAGGGGCGCATCAAGGCGCTCCAGGAGGAGAGGTTGCACATACAGAAGAAGACCTTCACGAAATGGATCAATTCCTTCTTGCAAAAGGTACGTTTAAATTGCACTGATTTTACATAATTAACAATTAAAGCGGCTATACAAAGATTTTTGATGACGAAGGCACCATTCCGATGTTATACTCGTGGGCCTAGAGGCTCGTTCATAAGGCTGCTGATTCAGAGGTGTTAGAATCAAACACCAATCCACACCATCGCAACCACCCTTTAGAACCAGCTTTCGAGGGCTACATTTCCGAACGGACATGACATACAAACCTTCATGAAAAGGGCCTACTGATTACTTAAAGGCTAGCTACACACGTTAATGGTAGTCACTTTCCATCAGGTGAGCCAACTACCCGTTTGCCCCTCTGACATAAAAAAAACTAGCAATAAGCAGCTCGGGAGTTTTTTTATTGGTATCATTATATTTCATTTATTTCTCTATAAGTGAAATGAGATAGCAATAAAAACAGTCAGTCGAGTGACTGAGTGGGCGTGGCCATTACTGAGTAAGCAAAGTTAATGACTTCATTGTAAGCACTTTTACTTGATTTGTCTTTTTATGTTATCATGCAAACTATTTACTGTGTAGTAAGTGAAAAACGAGTAAATATTATATTTATTCACAGTCTATAAATTTACCGGTAATAACGCGTACTGTCGAAATTATAAGCCATTTGATTGTTATTGTTTCGTTATAAATTTTTGTTTTTTGTACTATTTTTTTCTTATTGTTTTTTATATATATATATTTTTTGTAACTTTTCAATTAGCGTAATATGTTAGAACTTGTAAATGTACATATATTTATCGTGTAAGCTCCTTTTTATCTCCACTATCGTTGCATGAGGTATTCTCCTTTATAGGTGATGCATTTAGTTTTAAATTATAAGTTGATTTTGTTACTAACATTGTATTGATGTCATTTCTCCTGGGGGATCTTAATAAATAAATAAATTTTGGGCAAATATTACTTCTGCGAAATAAGTTTTGAAAATTGAAGCGTTTGAAACATTGCTTCACAGCAAGTTGATGTCCATTATTCCTTCCATGTTGTTTTCTTTGCAAGATTAAGGTGATGAAACAATGGAAGAAAGACGAAGAAAAATAAATAGAGCACGTGAAAATTGAGTCTTTTTTTTAAACTACTTCACTGCCTCGTAGTTAGTTTGAACGAAGTCGAAGTTCGAATACATTTCTGTTTGTGCACTTCATGCTTAGTTTGTTAAATCTTTAGAATTGTCAAAATGACTGAAACACAATCAGGGGACGAATTCTACTAACAAATTATCACTTTATCGCAATCGAATCGAAGCGTGATCGTTGCCGTTTATCCGTTTTCCTATTCTTCAACTATCGTATTTAAGTATTGACTATTGGCATAATAGTTAACAATTAAGTTTGGTTCTGACATAACGGTATGTTAACATCATATCGGTTCGGTTCCGATCCGAATAAATCTAGATAGTCAAAGTTGAATCGGAATTGAATCGGGAACGTATCGTAATCGTTATAGTTCAGTTCGGCCCCACGATTGGATTGCTTCTAGAATTTGTCACGTTTAAGTGTTGAAACGGACACAATCGGATGTGTCATCTCAATTATTAATATACATGTGTAATGATTGTATTTATTCGTTGTGTCACCGCAGGATGTCGTTAGTGAATAAGCGCGTGATTGGAATAGAATAGAAACGAATATGCATTTTTTTATGGCATTTGACGGCGGACGAGTATATGGGCCACCTGATGGTAAGTGGTCATCAAAGCCCATAGACATTAGCATTGTAAGAGATGTTAACCATCGCTTACATCGCCAATGCGCCACCAACCTTGGGAACTAAGATGTTATGTCCCTTGTGCCTGTAATTACACTGACTCACCCTTCAAACCGGAACACAACAATACAAAGTACTGCGGTTATGCGGTTGAACATCTGATGTGTGGGTGGTACCGAGTAAAAAGAGGATCAGTATTCGGTTGTATGAATTTGTTGGTTACGTCATAACTTCGTCGATTTTTAAAGACGATTCTTTTGTTTGTTGATATACTTTCCGTTTGATCCTATTTTATTTTATGTAACACTTTATTGCACAACAACATATAACTAACACAAGAGTAAAGAAACAGTCTATCAAAAAAAATGGTGCGCCAAGGCGGTCTTATAGCTTACAGCGATCTCTCACAGACAACCTTTGTTGAAAAGAGCTTTGTAAGAGAACAGGTAAGTGCAAACATGAAAAGGAGATATTTTAATAAGAACAATTTTAATAAACACATATACATATATATATATATACACAGATATACACACACATATATATACATACATACATTATATATATATATATAGATAAATTTAAATTTGAAGAAAAAATATGTGTAGGGTGAAATAATAGGGCTCGAATTATATTTGAATTTAGTCTTAATTTATAACAGATAATTATTAAAATGAATATATTGTAATAATTATTTAGGGTATTAATTAAACAACAATAGGAGTAGACAACATCTTAATAGTCTAAAACTTTAAACTAATCGATGAGTATTTTTGTCATACCATACTAAACCAATATAAAAAAGACTTTCACCAAAAGGTGCAGCGCGTTTCGGAGAAAGTTTAAAGGTATAAAGTTATTATATAAATAGCTGCGCTTTGCAGTTTCACGCATTTTAAATGTATATGCGAGACAATGTATTTCGCCAAAGATATACCTACATATACATATATGTGCTTACAACTCATGCAAATAACGTCTGTCGTGGTTAATTATATACAGGAAAAATATTATTTTATCGCATACAATACCAAGATTGTTCCTCGATGACGACACTATGATGTCATTCGATGTACTCGGAACAATGAGAACCAGAAGTGGTATTTTATCTATAAATATCTTTTATATATAAATAGGCAAACACATAGCAGTTCAGTAGCGTTTTTTCCTTCTATTGGTGAACCATATTGAAGCAGCGTTTTTTAATATAGGTGGACTAGACTAGCTACACTAGTGTTGCATGTCGATAGTCCACTATCGATAGACAATCGATTATTTATCGATAGTTAAGGTGTAAGCAATGATATCGATAGTTTATGGATATCATTGTCACGTGTCAATACAATTGATAGTATCGATAGCTCACCGTGAACAATACTATTGATAACAGAGATACTGTCGATAGTAATTAATTTGATAGTGTCGACAGTATTTACACTAAACAATACTTTCGATAGTACTATCAATATCCTGAATAGTTTTCGAAGTCAACTATCGATTGTTCTGCAACACTAGGCTACACCGCAGGTAGTTATCTGTAGTTACACTGGCTCACTCACCCTTCAAACCGTATCATAACAATACTAAATATTACGGTTAAGCTATAGAATATGTGTTTATTGTCCCTGTAAGAATCACGCACGTTAACCTATCCGGGGGTTAATGAAGTTCAACATATTAACAGTTGATACATCGAACTCTCATCACAATCAGCAAAGGCGCCGCGCCCATAAATATATAATATGATTGAGAGTAATGTGATTCTATTAATAAAGTTAAGTATGATATCGACGCCTGACCTCTCGCCAACCTCGTTGTGTTGATCAATTGCATCGTACGACCGTATATCGGACAATTGCGGCGGTTTGTATACTCTTACTAGAGTGTAGGCTGATATTTGTGTAGTTGAAATCAAAAATCAAAATACTCCCATAAACAAGTAAGGTCTTACAAAAAAATTGGAATCGTTTTGTTACCTTCGTCAGATTTAATAAATTGTTAAGCCAACGCAGGTTCGGAATGTAGGTACGTAGGTACGAAAATAACTGACAAGAAACTTGGTCATATATATTTTAATAAAATACATAAAATGTATATATAATAATAATATCCTCGGACATTATTCACGCACGGCCATCTGATTCCAAACTAAGCAGAGCTCGTACTATGGAAAGCAGACAACTGATATACTTATATATTATACTACTTTTCTTTTGTAAATACATACTTATATAAATAATTACACAAAGGCCAAACAGACATGTTCATGCACACAAATGTCTGTTCTGATGAGGCTCGTTATAAGATCGTTTGGCTTTTCAGGATTGGCTTCAGCTAAGCGGACTTCTTATCAGTCAATAGTTGACGAAATATTTGTAAATGCGTTCAATTATGATAGCCCATTTGAATAGATGCTTTTCGTTGAAGTAATTTTATATAGGAAGGAAATGGATAATTTAATGATAAGTGTCTAGTCACAATCTAGAAATATTGATCGTGTAAACATCATCATCATCCCTTTGTCGTCCATTGCTGGACATAGAACCCCAATCTCCAATGGCACGCCACTGAGCTCGATCTTCAGCTCTCAATCTCCATCCGCTGCTAGCCACTTTGCGTATATCGTCACTCCACCTAATCGGAGGGCGTCCTACGCTACGATCGTATAATACATATTAATTATTCCATTCGCCGTCACAGCGCCGTCAGCAGCCGCCATCACAGCGGAACTCATCAATATCTTATGATTGGTGGTAGAATAATAAATGAGGGGTACGACTGCTCGTTGCTGTAGTAGCTAGTTTATAAAACAGTCGATCCGTGGTCCGGAGTTCAAACTCCGGGGCGCAACAGTAAAAAAATATTGGGGGTTTATGTCAATCCTTAACAGCCTTAGGTTTGAAATTCGAAGAGCAAGTAAAGGTTAGTCCTGCACTCAGACGCAGAACGCTCTCCAGTGGTGTCGGATTGCTGTCCCATTGATTTGTGAATAAGGGAATAGAGAGTGCATCTCTGTCTAAATATTTTAACTATTTACGGTGCTGGTCCTTGATGATAATAAAGTCCTCACCAATTTTGGCCAAAGCGACTAATCTCAAGGGAGGCTAGTTATCTGCAGGGGATAATCCGATGGGACGATAATACGGCGGAAAAGTTCAGACCAACAGCTTTAAGCATCCAGGAGTTTGTACACCTCGCTTCTGCATCTTCCGCCGTGACCGTAATTTGTCAGAAATATCAAATTTCAATCATCAATATTTTTTTAAGTACTAAGTAACTAAGTACATAACAAATGTCCCATTGCTGGGCTGAAGCCTCTTGTTAAGTTGTGACTTATTCAAACGATCTTCAAATAAATTTCATTTCATCCAAAGAGGTTTCAATACCAAAAGAATATTGCAATAGTAATATTAACTAGGTAATATTTATTTAGTAACTGTTAGTCGAGCGATAGGGCACGTCTCTGCGAGCGGCCCGTACGTGCGTCCTGCGTGAGTCACGTGTTATCACTGCACTGATAAGACGCCCTGCGACGGAAAAACATGCTCTAAATATACTTTAGCTAGCTCATCGCTCAATTTAAGTTGTCCGTTTATTAATTGACTTTTGTTTAATGTATAGGTAGGCGGACGAGCGTTTGGGCCACGTGATGGTAAGTGGTCACCACCGCTCATAAACATTGGCATTAGCATTGACTGTTAGCTAGGTTTTAGCACTTGCGTATTATTTTTTTAATATATATGAAAATAACCTTGCGTGCTCTTTTGAATCGTCATTTAACAAGATAAAGTTTTTCGAACTGTAGAATCCACCGAGAAGAACCGGCGAGGTAGAATACTCAGGGGTTAATCTCATTCTCTCACAAATATACAAATTACCTACTAATTAATAACAGAAGTAAAGTAACGATTCGTATAACATCCTGAAGGATTTATATGCTTTAAATAGCTGTACACAAATATAATAAAAGCGATAATTTTGTAGAAAACGGTATACGAATTTTGTATATATAAACTAAACAAGATAAACTTGTAACACCGAGTTTTCCAATTCACAATGAATGAATGAATGACTTATTTACATTAAATATATGTTTATATATGGTATAAAATATTAAGTATAAAAATGTTTTACACGTGGTGTACAAATATTTATAACTAATAATATCAATATTTGCGCGCCGTAATACGTGTAAAACGTTATTAACATAATAATAAAATAAAAATAAATAAATAAACAGCTTGTGAATGTCCCACTGCTGGGCTAAGGCCTCCTCTCCTCTTTTGAGAAGAAGGTTTTGGAGCTTATTCCACCACGCTGCTCCAATGCGGATTGGTGGAATACACATGTGACAGAATTTCAGTGAAATTTGACACATGCAGGTTTCCACACGATGATCTCCTTCACCGTCAAGCACGAGATGAATTATAATCACAAATTAAGCACATGAATTCAGTGGTGCTTGCCCGGGTCTGAACCCACGATCATCGGTTAAGATTCACGCGTTCTTACCACTGGGCCATCTCGGCTTAGATAATAATAAAGCATAAGTATTAATCAGAGCTATTAATTGTTAATTATGATACATAAGACAGATATTAAATGTTAAATATTCATTAATTTAATTAATAAAATGTGTTGACTTTATTGAAATTGAGTGAAATGTCATTGAATACTTTATACTCGCTGTACACGTTTATAGATTTATTTTTATTTGCACAAATTTAATACATATTCTTCCTGGGGTAGGACATTCGATTCTATAATATACTTCTACAGATTATTTTACACTTCAATTTTAAATTGTTTTGATACACACATATTGAAAACAAAGAACCACGTGTATAATAATATACCATTGGCAGTGTAAGAAACGTTAACCATCGCTTACATCGCCAATGCGCAACCAACCTTGGGAACTAAGATGTTATGTGCCTGTGACTGTAATTACACTGGCTCACTCACCCTTCAAATCGGAAAACAAAAATATCAAGTACTGATATTTTGTTTTAGAATATCTGATGAGTGGGTGGTACCTACCCAGACGAGCTTGTACAAAGCCCTTCTACCAGTTTATCAAATATAAAATAATTTAATAAATAAAAATATAATCTCGCTGATTCGCTTCCACCGGTTCTTCACAATATAGCTAAGAACCATCTCGGTCACATCAGGTTTCAAAAAGAAACCGCACAAAATCGGTCCATAGACAGACAGATACACGGATACACACGTTGAACTTATAACACCCCACTTTTTAAGTCGGAGGTTAATTATCAATTTTAATTCACATTCCTATTTATGTGTTCCTTCACTAAGCACGAGATTAATTAAGTATTATAAACACTCGGTGCTGCTTACTACGTCTCTAATACGCAATGCTCGCTAAGATTCCCGTGTACTAGTCAATGGGCTGTCTCAGGTCAACAGTGTTGTTATACCGTTGGAAGTATTGTGGTGATGTATTAAGGTATCATTCTGGTTGAAGTTAATAATGAAATGTGTAATTATTTCCAGGCTCGTATGGAGGTGGAGGACCTGTTCGTGGACTTAGCGGACGGTCGTCGTCTCCTGAAACTGCTGGAGATCATCAGCGGCGAGCGTCTCCCGCGGCCCAACTCGGGGCGCATGCGCGTGCACAAGATAGAAAATGTCAACAAATCACTCAGTTTCTTACACACAAAGGTCAGTCTTTCTCTACTAGGGCCTTGGCCCAGAAAGCTTGTGGCCTGAGGAAATATCAACCAATCGCCAATGCGCCACCAACCTTGGGAACTAAGAAGCTATATCCCTCGCTCCTGAAATTACACTGGCTCACTCAACTTTCAAATTGTAACACAACTTAGGAGTGCTGTTTAGCGGTAAAATCAATAACAAGTGGGTTGTACCTACCCAGGCGGGCGGCGCCGGATTGTTGTCTAATCGGACTATGAGAATGGGGGAATACAGTTCAATTGCGTATGCACACATATTATCCGAACCATCGGGTTCAATCTTAACCATTCTCTTACACAAAAAATCCTCAAAATTAGTCCAGATTAGAGTTTTATGCAAGCTCGTCTGGGTAGGTACCACCCACTCATCAGATATTGAGCCAGTGCAATTACTGGCACAAGGGACATCATCTTAGTTCCCAACGTTGGTTGGCGCATTGGCGATGTAAGCGATGGTTAACATTTCTTACAATGTCTATGGGCGTTGGTGACCACTTACCATCAGGTGGCCCATACGCTCGTCCGCCTACCTATACAATAAAAAAAAATGTATATAATTAATTCAATTCATAAAGATTATTATATAAAATCTCGGAAACTCGCTGGATGTTCTGATGTAAGTTTTACGTATATTGGCTTAGTAGTTTTTGTCCCTATGACGTGTATGTATGTTTGTAATGTTCATGGTTATAAAAAAAAATCGTTATCAGAAAAATGTATGTAATGGTGGAATGCTATATAAGATACCGTATCGATTATATCTCGTATTGAGATTACGTGTTATCGCGAGTTATGTAAACGGATGACATATTTAATAAAACTATATTTTTCATTGAGAAATGGCTGTGGAGATATGGTTTTTATGTGGTAATGTCTAGTTGGTCTAATTGCTAGATAACTGAGGACTGGCCCACTATTATATTAGCATTCTACGATAATATAAATCTTCCACAAGTCATTTATAAAAAAATATATATATCAAGATATTTAGTAATAGTTTTCGTTCAGGTATTTTTATAAAAACAAAAACGCTAATGTCTTCCCTTGTAGTTCAGGCTTGCTTGTTCAGTAGTTTACTCGTGCCTCGTTCTTCTAGTGGCTAGATATAAGGCCGCAGATCCGGTGGTCCTTGGTTCAATTCCCAGGTCGGGCCAATAAAAAGTTATTGGGATTTTCTGTCAGAAAATTCTCAGTAGCAGTCCGGAGTTTGGAAGGTGGAAGTGTATACACTCCCGTGCCTCGGAAAGCACGTTAAGCCGTTTGTCCTGCGCCTGCATTTGTGCACTATAATATCTCCTGCGCAGTTGGCTAATCTCTCTTGAGATTGACCGCCGTGGTCGCAATCGGACTGGAGGACTCGTGTACTTTTTCATTCATAACGTCCCTTCTTCGCGCGGGTAATCGTAGAATAATGTGGAATACTTTGCGTGAGTCTGTATTTCCCTATAGGTACAACGTCGGTGTCTTCAAATCCAGAGTAAATAGGCTCCTTCTAGGCAAGCGTGCTACATCCTAGACCGTGTCGTTGCTTACTATCAGGCGAGACAGCGGTCAAACGCTAGCCTATTAACGACAAAAAATATCGTACTAAACTGAGGTGTAGTAAACATTATAAAATCAATGCAACAAAATTCGTGTCCGACCCGTGAAGTGGTTATTAGGTATCGTGTGTCGGTTCTATTTATGTGATAATTTTTAAAATACTAAACCAAAAATTTATACCGGATTTTTATTTTTTTAATTAAATGACGAAAATTACATGGCAGCACAGGTGCGGGCAATAGCGCTCGATAGCTCTTACCTATCGGGTAGCTAAGACACGAGGTCATGACCTCAGTAGTCCACGTTTTTACCACCAACAGTGTCGTTAAACACAATTAATATATTTTTTAAAGTATTTTTTTTTTATTGTATTTTAAAATTTTTGTTACATATGTATATATAAGATGTAAGTGTTTGTGATATTAGTGTAGATGAATATTTCCTTTCGGAAAATGATATAATGAGGCGGCCATAATGATATTAGCGACGTCGAGTTAACTAGCGCATACCTCAAGAAGCCCTATAACGTTAGCCCTTCTTTGGAAAACGGTTACGATTTGGTCAACGAGGTTTCATACTCTGCTTAACTAATACCAGCTCGCTCCCTGATCTGAACTGTAGTACTAACCATAAAAAAGGGGTAGTATAGTAGTAGTAGTAGTTTTAAAAATAGGCGGACAGACATTTAGTCCATCTGATGGTCACCACATATCCATACACATTGGCGCTGTAAGAAATATTAACATTTCCTTACAACAACAATGCGCCACCAATCTCAGGCACTAAGATGTTATGTCCATTGTGCCTGTAGCAATTGGAGCACTCACCCTTCAACCGGACATTAATACTAAGTAATGCTCTTTGGCCATAGAATATATTATGATGCATATGCATGCCCAAAGCCCTCCCACCAAGTTATATAATATACTAGCTGTGTATAATTAATAGAAATATAATGAATAAAAATCAGCCCAGAACCTTCCTCGATAAAAGGACACAAAAATAATTTTTAAATTCGAACTAGTAGTTCCTGAGATTAGCCGGATCAAACAAACAAACTCTTCAGCTTTATATATTAGTAGAGATTAGAAAAACCCGGCAAGCTACCTGTCTGTGTGTAATGACAATTAAAAGTATTTAAGAAACATAGAAGCATAAGTACAGTGTTTTTAAAAGCGACTTTGGTTTAGAAAAAAAATAGTTTAATCTTAATGGGGTGGGGTGGCTTGCGTATGAGCTGGTATGTGGTATCAGGTGGTATCTGCCTTTCAAATATCAAACGAATTTAAAATTGAAGAATTGATAAATCTATACAAAAAATCTATACAATCAAATTGAAGTTTTTGTCATCAAATTCTAACATACAGACAAGAATAACATTCGCACACATATGAATGTAGATTATAATCTGAGAAATGTGTTTAAATGTTTGTATTATTGTCAAAAGGTGCGCCTGGAATCAATCGGCGCGGAGGACATCGTGGACGGGAACCCCCGCCTCATCCTCGGTCTCATCTGGACGATCATCCTGCGCTTCCAGATCCAGGAGATCGAGATTGATGTGGTATGTTTTTTGTTAGATTTTTGATTGTCAACCAATTAACAGAGATTTATCTGTCAAAGCAATCTATATAGCTGCGTTTGAGCTCAGTTCCAATTCTGGGCACTAAAATTTATTTTCTCTCAACTTAAAGATTATTAATAGTAAATGATACATCCACCACATGTCTGGATTTGAACCGGCGATATTCCATAATATTACATCTATTTGTTTAATATTCTATCTAATGCTGAAACCTTCGCCAGGATGAAGAAAATGAATCGTCAGAGAAGAAGTCAGCCAAGGACGCGCTGCTGCTGTGGTGTCAGCGTAAGACGAGCGGCTACCACGGCGTCCACATCCACAACTTCACCGACTCCTGGCGCTCAGGTCTCGGGTTCAACGCCCTCATACACGCTCACAGGTACGGGCATTTATTCATACCTCATACGGTACGAAGTTAGCTTTGTTCATGTATGAACTTGTGAATGTATTTTTGTCCACAGACCAGACCTGTTCCGCTGGGCGGAGCTGCCGGCCGGCGACCACGTGGAGACGCTCAACCACGCCTTCGACGTCGCGCACACGCACCTCGGCATCCCGCGCCTGCTGGACGCCGAGGGTACGGACACGTCTATACAACACCACTTATAAACTTTCATTATAATACCAATATTTCTTTCTTAATATATATATTTTATAGAATAGTTAGACGGACGAGCATATGGGCCACCTGATGGGAAGTGGTCACTACCGCCCATAGACATTGGCATTGTAGGAAATGTTAACCATCGCTTACATTGCCAATGCGCCACCAACCTTGGGAACTAAGAGGTTATGTCCCTTGTGCCTGTAACTACACTGGCTCATTCACCCTTCAAACCGGACACAACAATACCAAGTACTGCTGTTTAGCCGTAGAATATCTGATGAGTGGTTGGTACCTACCCAGACGAGCTTGCACAAAGCCCCAGTAAAATATGTGCAATGATTACACATATTTCCATGAATTTCCAATATTTCATATCTCCTCCTCCCTTATTAACAGATGTGGACACGACCCGTCCGGACGAGAAGTCGGTGATGACGTACGTCGCGAGCTACTACCACACCTTCGCTCGCATGAAGAACGAACAGAAGAGCGGCCGCAGGATAGCTAACGTGAGTTGTGATCACTTCAACACCATCAAAACAGTAATATCGACCTTTTGGAGAATGCTTTGTTGTTGGGTAGACCAGCTGGCACCGTATGGTGGCTGAAGTATTCACAATGGTTAAGGCGTTTGGTAAACTACAAAAATACCACTAGTCGCGTCCTACAGTGGGGACTTCAATGTGGTGACTGTTGAATATGGATGGGAGAGGAGATGTTTTCTGAATAACCAATATGATGTCCCGCATCTCATCCAAAACGAATTAAAAATATTGATTAGTGTTTTGATATTAAATATTTCTTTGTTTTTATCAGATTATCGGTCAGCTCATGGACTGTGATGGTCGTAAAACCGAATACAGCCGTCTGGTCTCAGCTCTACTGGAGTGGATCCGGCTCAAGATCCAGGAGCTGAACTGCAGGGACTTACCGAACTCGCTAGACGGGATACAGAGATTACTGCTCGGCTTCAAGCAGTACAGGACTGTGGAAAAACCACCCAAGTGAGTACACCTATTAAAAAGTTATAATTTACTTCGCTTCGCGCTTCGCTCGCGTCATAATTCAGAATTACTAAATAACAATTTCCATATATCAATTTAAGGGTTAAATTTTCAGAAATCCTTTTCACTTGCTGTGAAGGAAATTAAAGGAAAATAAACAGTAATTTTAAATATACATCAAAATATGCATTAATATCGACGAGCTGGTTGGCGTGGTTGGTAAGACACTTGCCTTTCACGCCGCAGGTTGTGGGTTCGATTCCCACCCAGGACAGACAGTCAGTCAGTTCAGAGTCTTGGTGTAATTATCTATATAAGTATGTATTTACATAAAAGTAGTATATGTAGTATATCAGTTGTCTGGTTTCCATAGTACGAGCTCTGCTTAGTTCGGGATCAGATGGCCTTGTGTGAGTGGTTATTAATTATTATCTCTCCCGATATATATATTATTGTATATATTATTACTTCTAGATACATAGAACGTTCAGAGATCGAAGCTCTGTACTTCCACATCAACACCATGCAGAAAAGTTTAGTAGGGGAGCCCTGGGCGCCGCTAGAGGGTCAATTGCCTCAGGATCTGGAGAGAGCCTGGCAGCAGTTGGAACAGGTAACACATTTACATTACCTGTACCAAGAGGCGAATGTCTCCTCACCTTTTGAGGAGCGGAAGCTCCTCCAGTGCGAGTTGATAGATATACTTGTGCCAGAATTGTGAAGGCTACCATCAGCCCCGAGCACATAAGATTTATAACTAAATATAACTCAGTGCAAAAGTCCTTATTTACTCCAAGTCTATAAATGTCCCACTTCATTGTCACATAAAGTTACAGTACTCAATTCAAAAGAAGATTGTATATGTTTATATAGTCTGTGTAAATAATGTGACTTCATCCAGGCCGAACACGCTCGAGAGCTGGCCCTCCGGACGGAGCTGCTGCGACAACAGAGACTAGAACAGCTGGCTTACAAGTTCCATACAAAGGTAAACTGATAATGGTATTAATAACATTTATTATATAAGTAAATTACCGTTTAGAAATAATTCAAACTGTGACAATTTTTCTAGTATATTTTTATTTTTTGTATTGGTTTATTAATGCTGGTTACATTATGTTTATAGTCTGTGCTCCGCAAAGGATACTTGAAGGAGATGATCCAAGTGTTGTCCGACCCGCGATACGGATCGAATCTGGCTCAGGTTGACGCCACAGTCAAGAAACATGAGGCTATCTCCGCTGATATACTGGCTCGGTGAGTGCTCTCTGCTTACCATAAGTAATAATTATAACTTTTTATGCCTATGAACAGCTGTGTAAAATGCCTGTTTTGACATTTTGGAGGTTTTGGAGTCAAGATATTTTGGAGCCATGATACTTTCTAGTACAATATGAGTGATATAATTTTAGCTGAAGTTCATTTGTATGAAATTTATTTTTGATACTCGCCTCCGTGATATGATGAAGTGCCTTCAGTTCCACGATACATAACATAATATATTTCATTTGAAATATTTTCTTCATTTGTGAATGTATCATTATGTTTATTATATAAAGATTATAAATTAAATATTCATTCATTTATAATATCACCGATTCTATTTTTAAATATATTTTTTAAATTCAATTTGAAAGCAAAATCATCGTTCTATATTATAAACGAGTAAATGTAGTACTGATATACTGGCCATAAACTATTTTACCTTCGCATAGACAACTTCTAATTTACTCTACTATAGAGTATTACTCTAACATGTTGTGTAATCTTTACTAGAACGGAGCGTTTCGAAGATCTCTCAGCGATGGCGGCAGAACTCGTCAAAGAGAAGTACCACGGGGCAGAGACTGTGTCCCGCACGGAGCAGGCCGTGCTACAGCGCTGGAAGGAGCTCCTTGAACTGCTGGAAAGACACAGGACCTCACTGGCGAAGTTGGCTCATCTGATGGCGCTGTTGAGGGAGGCGGAAGCCGTCGCTCACACCTTGAACGAGATGAAGGTACTGTACCGAATTATTTTCTAATTCAGTTCTTTCAATATAAAAAAAAATATTAATTTTATATCGATGAACATTGAACGATGAACGAAATTCATCAATTATTATTTGGCGATAGTATTATATCTTATATGAAAATTATATAATTCCTTCTCCTCTTTTGCTACTTCAGTCAGTGATTTGAAGCCTGACTACGAACTATTAAGTAATTTATGACATGAAATTTAAAACTACTATATCTCCCGCAGGCGCAGTTCCAGTCGGAGGACGTGGGGCGCCACCTGGTGGACGTGGAGCGCCTGCTGCAAGCGCACGCGCTGCAGGAGCTGCAGCTGGGCGCGCTGGACGAGAGCATCCGCCGCCTCGTGCGCCAGCGCGCCGCCGCCGGGCCCGCGCAATCCACCGCGCAGCTGCAGGACCAGCTGCAGCGCCTGGAGGACGACTACACCGGGTGAGACTCGGCTGCCTCCACTCTAGCTTCATACCAACAGCAAAAAAACTAAATAAAGTAACAATTTGTATGCGTCCCACCGCTGGGCAAAAGCACCTTTTTTTCTTGGGAAAAATTGAAATTGGACCAGTTTAATGGTTAAAAACGGAATCAATACTTGTAATTTCAGCTTGGTCGCGGCCGCCAAAGACCGCAAGGCCAGGCTAGAGGACGCCAGAAACCTCTACCAGTTCCTGGAAGATCACGACGAGGAAGAGGGTATGGATTTATTTATAAATTTAGTACTATTTTACCTGTACTACATAAGTAAACAGTATTTTGTACGTGGATTAGATACGAGTGAGACGTCGTGTATATCCCTAACTATAAACTAAACTTTAATGACGGCCCCGTGCGCAGGCTGGGTGACGGAGCGCCAGCGCATCTGCCGCGCCGACGTGGCGGCCAAGGAGCTGCGCGCCGTGCTGGCGCTGCGGCAGAAGCACACCGCGCTGCTGCACGAGCTGCGCGCGCGCAGGCACGTCGCGCAGCCGCACCGCGCCAAGGGGCTCAGGTAGGCGCCGCCCGGGGGGGGGACTCTTTCTCCCCACGAACGCGCGCTAACGATCCTCTCGCTCCGCAGCCTCATCGAAGCCAAGCATCCCAAGAGCGCCGAGATAGAGCGCCGCCTCGCGTCGCTGAGCGCGCAGTGGGAGCTGCTGCAGGAGCTGGCCGACGCCAGAGACAAGCAGCTGGCCGACGCGGCGGAGGCGCACCAGGTGAGCCTTCCGTCACCGATATTTTCAACTTTTCGGCTAAAAGACTTCTCCCCGAGTCCCCCATTCGAACTCGCATTAATCGAAACGATCCGACCGCGCAGTTCTACGGCGACGCGAACGAGGCGGAGTCGTGGATGCGCGAGAAGCGCGCGCTGGTGGCGAGCGCGGACTGCGGGCACGACGCGGCGGGCGCGGCGGCGCTGCTGGCGCGCCAGCGCGCGCTGCACGACGAGCTGCGCGCGCACCGCGCCGAGCTGCGCGCGCTGGCCGCCGCCGCGCACGCGCTGCTCGAGCGCGGCATCGACGCGCTGCAGGTACGCGCCCCGCGCGGCGACGTTGACTACATGCTCTTTATTATGCTGTATACTAGTTGTATCGACATTTTACGAGTAACATATCTTCCTCTATAATTCATCGCAAATAACAATATTGTTTATGTTCTTGCCGGTGTCGGACACATTTCAAAGTTAAAATCGATAACGCGTTTTCTGAAATTTCCTCGGTCATTACAATAGCATAGTGACGAAAAAATTCGCAGAACTTCGGACTGTGTTGCCTCATTTTAAATAGCAATAAATAACGGTCCAATGGGCGATCCCTGGTAATATTGTTATGTAAATAAAAAAAAATAACGTTTATCTTTCAACTAAATTGTTCGGTACGTTTACGCTCATTAGTTACATGTCATATCAAGGTCAAAGTAGTTCATTTAACTTTTCTCTTTTTTCGTTTGGATTAAACTATTTTATGCGATTAATGAAACGTTCTAAAGCAACAGAAACCTTATCATATTATGTACGTAACTCTAGCTCCCGACGGAAGTGGAAGCGAACGCCGGTCTGGATCAGGAGGAGGAGTTTGTGAACGAGTCCAGACTCGTGCCCACCGAGGTCTGGGAGGAGGAGCCCGTGGAGAGACTCGAGCATCGAAACGTCACCGAACAGAGGAGCGTACCGCAGGTATATACGATGACGTCCGCAGTAAAACTGGCTTAGACACGTGTGTGCTGGACTTGTGAGATTGAATTTAAACCCTACTCTAATTTTGTTTTTCAAATTAAACAGCTGATATCAATTTTCTTTAAATAATCGTTAAAAGATATCGAATATATAAATAGAATTTAAAAAAAAATTGACAAAGAAATTGTGTTAAAAGCGATGATATAATAAATAGTCATTCGCTACACACTAATATGAAATGGTATTTATGAAATGTTATTTTATTTCGCAGGTGAAAGCGCTGTACGCGTTCAGCGGTCAAGGGATCACCATAGCGAAGGGCGAGGTTATGTTCCTCATCAGCAAGACCAACCCCGACTGGTGGTCGGTGCGCAAGGCTGACAGGACAGACGGATTCGTTCCCGCCAACTACGTGAGGGAGATCGAGCCCCGAGTTGTGGCCGTGAGTATATTGTATTATGATAAGGACTACTGCGTTATATTTTCTTGATCTCCAACGTCCGTTGTAATGATGTACACGAAGTGGTGGGCTTTGTGTAAGCCCGACTGGATAGGTACCACCCGTCCCACCATCATTCACCTCAATCCATCCAACCCACCATCTTCATTTCCGAGTTTGTGGTGCATTGGCGATCTGAGGAATGAATAATATTTCCTACTTCGCCAATGTCTATGTTAGGTGGTGACAACCTAACAATTGAGTGACTCATTTGCCCGTCGGCTTAGCTATGCAAAATAAGACGCTAAATGTCCCACTGCTAGACAAAGACTTCTCTTAAGCGAAAGTTATTCCAATTCCGTGACCACGACTCTGCGGTAGATGTGGTCGCACAATGCTAGATTCAAGACGCACATTCTAGTTATTGAAGTTGAATGTATCCGTTTCCAGGTGCAAGTCCGCCGGCCGGAGAAGGTCCGCACGGTGCAACGCGTGAAGAAGACGGTGCTGGTGAAGCAGGTGGTGCAGGTGCGGCGCGGGCGCCAGGAGCCGGCCAGGCGTGCGCGTGCGCAGCCGCCCCCCGCGCGCCTGCCGCCCGTGCGCGTGCGCATGCAGACCATCGAGGACGAGTACGGTGAGTCCATGTGCTCCTGATAGACATGATTGACGTACATTTATATACAAGGCATCTAATTATTACCGAATCACACCCACACATTAACAATACTTTTGATGACACAGAGGAGCTGCTGAAGCTGTCCGAGGCTCGACGTCTCCAACTTGAGGATGCCATCAAGCTGTACAGCTTCTTCGCTGAGTGCGACGACTTCGACAAATGGATCAAAGAGAAGGAGAAAATGCTGCGGACCGACGAGGGAGACGACAGCGTCGACACCGCTAAGAGGAAATATGAGGTGAGGTGTAGTCTACGAAAAGACTCGAAGAGTCTAATGACTTGATCTACATCGCGCTATCGTTTGGATGATCGAAAAATTTTACGGATTCTACTAAAACTTGATATAATGACCGTTTATGTCGTCCAGTAGTTTAATTATTTATTGGTTGTTTAAAAATATTGTTATATATACTTGTAACTTTCGAAATATTATTATGACTATTGCACTAACGTAACTTACAATGACTTAATGCTAATTGCAAGTGATGGGTGGAAAATACACATGTAATAAAATATTTTACAGAAATTCGTAACCGATCTCTCCGCGGCCTCCAAGCGGCTGGAGAGTATCGACGCAGCTGCAGAGGAGCTGGTGGCCGCCAACCACAGCCAGGCCGCCCGGGCCACCGCCAGGAGGCAGCAGCTGCGGCAGCAGTGGGAGAGACTGCTCAGGCTCAAGCAGCAGAAAGAGAAGAGCCTGGAGGGAGCGTCCAGGTACAGACGGCATATTAAATATATAATCATTCAGTAAGTCAATTTAAATTATTTATTAATATGGTACTACCGCACATGACAGCGTGGAGCTGTTCAACCGCACGTGCGACGAGGCGCTGGAGTGGATGTCGGAGAAGGAGCAGCAGCTGGCCGGCAGCAGCGCGCCCGCCGCCGACCTGCGCACCGTGCGCGCGCTGCAGCGCCGGCACGCGCAGCTCGAGCGCGAGCTGGAGCCGCTGCGCGACAAGGTGCACACCGTCACGCTGCTGGCCGACGAGTGAGTACCCCCCCCCCCCCCCCATACACACGCACGCACCGCTAGGTATCCATTACGCGTTGTATTAGACATTCTGTTCCTGTACTAATTGTCTTGTCTTTACATGCAGCGTTTTAAAATGGTTGCGTGTTAACTGGTACGTTCAATTTAATTAGATTTATTGAATCCGCTTGCGTCCGAGACACAGCTTCAAAAAATATTCACTAGCAAAACCCTACATCACCATATTTAGATTTATGTCAACTCATAGTAGTTGCACCAGAGCTTCTTGTAG
Source organism: Nymphalis polychloros (assembly GCA_905220585.2). NCBI lineage: Eukaryota > Metazoa > Arthropoda > Insecta > Lepidoptera > Nymphalidae > Nymphalis > Nymphalis polychloros. The sequence goes on along the minus strand of HG992268.1, from coordinate 7,740,177 downwards.
TCTGGATTAAAAAAAATGGATTCACTTAAAATATTGTTCGACCTATGTTTATATACGTGTGTGCCGTTCTCGTGTGCAGCGTCAAGTCGCAGTACCCGGCGGAGCGCGCCAACGTGGAGGGTCGCCAGCAGCAGCTGGAGCAGGCGTGGGGCCTGTGCCGCGCGCGGGCGGCCGAGCGGCGTGAGCGGCTCGAGAGCGCCGTCGGACACCAGGTCTTCGAGAACGGAGCCAAGCAGCTGCACGACTGGATTCAGGTGTGATCTTTACAGCTGGAACTGGCCTATGAGGCGTACGAGCTAGTTTATGCTATATGATGGCTAAAATATTAGATTGATTCAGAATATTGTGCTAACTCAACTATTTAGCTTATTTGTCTACAGATAAATAAAATCGAAGATAGCGTATCAACCTAATAACCAAATGTACGTATGTGTCCAACAGAAGGTGCGCGAGCAGGTGTCGCAGGAGGTGTGCGCGAAGGACGTGGCGACGGCGGAAGAGCTGCTCAAGCAGCACCAGGAGCTGCACGACGACATCAAGGCGCACGACGACGAGTCAGTATCCGTGACGTCACCACTTGTATGACAAAATATAAATCCGTCGGAAATATTATACTTGTGACAAATAAAGAGACTATTGTCTGACCCCAATCATATAAGTCAGATCCAAGAATTTAAATCGCCGTTATGGCATGTATTTATCAATGAGGCGAATTGACACCAATTTATGTTGGCCTTGGATTAATAGTAATTTTTTTTATAACAAAGGCAGGCGAGCACGTGAGCCACCTCATGGTAAGTGGTCAACAACGCCCATAGACATTGGCATTGTAAGAGATGTTAACCATCGCTTACATCGCTGACGCGCCACCAACCTAACTAAGGAACTAAGATGTTATGTCCCTTGTTACTGTAATTACACTGGCTCACTCACCCTTCAAACGGGAACACGACGATACCAAGATATGCTGCTTTGCGGTAGAATATCTGATGAGTGAGTGGTACCACCTACCCAGACGAGCTTGCACAAAGCCCTTACACCAAGTAAATAACATAATGTTAATTCACATAATATAGTGGCTGATCGGTCGATGGCTTGAAGGTCTAGATTATGTTTACAAGTAAAGAGAAACTACGGTCTGTACGTTACATAAATGTCGCAGTAACATCTGAATAGAGTTTTAGTTACCGTCAGAGCCGAGCACGAGAATATACCGTACACTGTGTGGTTGTAGGTTCAAGGAGGTGATCGGTCTGGGCCAGCAGCTGGTGGGCAGCAACCCCGCACTCACCGACGTGGCCGATACCGCGCGACAACTCGCCGCAGACCAGGCCACCATCGCCAAGGGTATGTACGCAATGTAACTAGATTTACGATCCAATTAAATATTAAACTTATTAAACTTATGATTGTGATGCTGTCCTGAAATGAAATGTTTAGGTTAATTAAAAATCAATAAAAAAATTAAAAAGAACAACAAAGGCGCGACTGACACGTCTGTAATTATGTATATTGGAAACTTTTACACTATTCGTTAAGTAAATTCCTGCAACCTCCTGACGTTACCGAATTGTTTTATTAAAATTAAACTTCGATTGCTTTATCAAATAGTAATATGTTAAAGACGGTTTTTCATTACTAATAATTAAATTCGTGTTTAAACTTTTCCAGAGTGGAAGGAGAAGGACCAGTACCTCCGTCAGTGCTTGCAGCTGCAGAGCTTCCAGCGCGAGGCGGATCAGATCGACGCCTCGAGCGGAGCCCACGAGGCCTTCCTCGAGTATCAACATTGCGGCGTTAGTTCAACGTTATCTTTTTATATAAAAGTATCGCTTCGATTTGTTGGAAAGATTAATTTATTATTATTTTATCTCTGGTTAAATCTCTCTCCCATAAAAATAATCGTATTCAACGATGAATATATATTATAAAAATCGTGTTTTATCTCATTATGTCGATTTGCATTAACTGTGTGCGTGCTTGCGTCATTCAGTCGTCCGTGGACGAGGCGGAGGCGCTGCTGAAGCGGCACGAGGAGCTGGAGGCGCGGCTGGCGGCGCAGGACGAGCGCGCCACCGCCTTCGCGCAGCGGGCGCACGCGCTGCTGCAGCAGCAGCCGGAGCACTACGCCGCCGAACGGTAACTGCGGCGGGCGGGGTGACGTGCGCGTGACGTGCGCGTGTCGCGTGCGTGACGTGCGTGTGACGTGTGTGTCGCTGTCGGCAGCATCTCGGCGCGCTGCGCGGGCGTGCTGCGGCGCCGCGACGCCGTGCGCGTGCGCGCGGGCGAGGCGCGGCGCGCGCTGCTGGCGGGGCTGGCGCACCAGCAGTTCGTGGCCGCCGCCGGGGAGCTGCAGGCCTGGATCGATGATAAGACGAGGACGGCTACCGACCAGAGCTACAGGTGCGCACCCGCTCTTTTTTTATTTTTTTAACGCTGCAAAAACGCATTACGCATTTTCTTCATTCCACGGGAATACGGGGGGGGGGGGATTTATGAGTGAGCTCCGCTCTGCACCAGCTGATATGAGCTCCTTATTATTTTATAGAGGCCAATTTAATGCACGAACAGACGAATATGATTTAAAATAATATTAATATTAAAATTTCTTTACAGGGATTTGGCCAACTTGGAGAGAAAATTGCAAAAACACGAAGCGTTTGAAAGAGAACTGCAAGCGAATGAGAAACAACTCAGAAACGTGGAGAGTGTACGTATTGTTAGCATTTATTAGCTGTGGTCGTTGGCCGGCTCGAATGATGTGCGGCGGCGCCATTAGTAGCAAGTTACAACAAAATGAATCGCATAAAAACCGTCTGTTCATCTTAAATACTTTGTATCTCATTTTAAGTGAAACACTGTATATTCTGTATAAAAATAAATTATTTAAAACTTAATATATATCGTTGCTATTCTGTGCCTCAAGTATAGCTGCATAGAGCTGCGATATGGCACCTTTTATTATATATTTGTGTGTCCTTCGATTTTATCGAAACGATGATCCTCATTCGCTCCTTCTTCAGATTGGCGAGTCGCTGCAGAAGTCGGACAGTGCGCGTGCGTCGGTGGTGTCGTCGCGCCTGCAGAAACTACGCGAGTCCTGGGCGGCGTTGCTGACGGCCTCCAGGGACAAGGGAGGGAAGCTCAGGCAGGCCTCGCAGCAGAGACTGCTCCGACGGTGAGACTCATACTCGAACGGAGTAATACTACTTTACATTAACTATTAAAGAAATTGACTTCGCATTACAGCTTGATCCAGTTAACTTTAATGCTAAGGGTGTCAATTATGAAAAATGAAACATTAGCAAAACTACAAGTGCGGGCTATAACTCGGGCGAGCATCACTGGCTTGTTAATAAACCATCTCACGCTCCGTCTTGAAAAACAAGGCATAACAACTCTTTATATAATGAGCTGGAGCACCATGATGGAATGAGACCAAACCTTCTCCTAACGGGGAGGCCGTTTTAAATTAAGTCATCGGTTTATCGTTATGTATGGATCGTCTGCAGGTCGGTGGAGGACGCGAAGGCTCGTCTGTCGGAGTTAGAGCGAGCGCTGAGCAGTCAGGAGCTGGGCTCAGATCTGCGCTCCTGCAAACGGCTGCTCGTTCAGCATCAGGTATGCACCATACGGACGATTACATATCGATCGAAGGACACACTAGTGGATATTAATATAACAACGTCAATAACTCGTGTCGTATCCGCGGGTCAGGCGCTGGAACAGGAGCTGTCGCTGTGCGAGCAGCGCGCGGAGGCGCTGTCGGCGCAGGGGGGGGACCTGGTGTCCGACGGACACTTCGACGCGCCCGCCATCGAGCGCGACTGCGCCGCCCTGCTGCAGGCCGCGCGGGACCTGCGCCCGCAGGCCCAGCTGCGCCGCCGGGCGCTCGAGGACAGCCTACAGTGAGTCCCGCCGTAGCCTAGATCGGTAACGGACGACTGCGTCTCCCGTGTACTGACGCGCGCCCCCCGCAGACTGCACAAGTTCGCGGCGGAGGTGGCGGGCGAGCTGGCGTGGGTGTCGGAGCGCGCGGCGGCGGCGGCGTCGGCGGCGCTGCCGGGCGACCTGCTGGCGGCGCAGGCGGCCGGCAAGAAGCACGCCAAGCTGCGCGCCGAGCTGCAGGGCCGCGCGCCCGTCGTGCGCCGCGTGCTGGAGCGCGCCCGCGACCTGCGGCTCGGCGACGCCGCGCAGCACCACCCGCAGGCGCACAAGGTGACCCCGGCCCTCCTCCCTACCCTACCCACCTCCCACCTGCGCCTCTCTTTTGCTTGATTTTAGTTGAAAATATTTTGTTGCTGAACGTCACCGAACCGTCGAGTCGTTTCCAGCTTTCGTTCATTTTATTTTTTATTTTTAAATGCGATTCGACCCGTCGTTAAATATTAATAGTAATAAGTGCGAGTAAACGGTACGACTTAATATTTACGTTAATATTTCGCTTCAGATTAAAGAACTTTGCGATCGACTGGAAAAAGAATACACCGCCGTGTCGCGAGCGGCCGAGGAGCGCGCCGTTCGCCTGGAGGCGGCGCTGAAGTCGCAGCAGTTCCTGCACGAGGCGCTGGAGGTGGACTCGTGGCTCGCGGACAAGGCGGCCGCGCTGGCGTCCGCCGATGTCGGCAACGACCGCCACCGCGCCACGCAGCTGCTGACTAGGCACAAGGTGAGCGGCCCCAGACGGTATTATTAAAATACATATTTATCATTTATTGGAGTAGACTGTAAACTATGTTACGAATGTTCCGGCTGACTTAATAATCTGCATGCGTACGTCCGTTGTACGTAATCTTTAATGTACTTTAAATAATAGTAGTCCTTAGTTAAAGTCAGAATATTTGCCGAGTTAATCCATGGATTGGAAATTTGGACAAATGTACATACGTCACATATTGCACAATACCGCCTTCGGAGGTTCACGGTTGACCACACCGCGCATACATATAACCTATTTACATTTAACATTACATATAACCGTGTCACCCGTTCCCCAGGCCGTGGAGCTGGAGCTGGACACGTACGCGGCCATCATCGCGGAGATGGGCCACGTGGCGGCGTCCATGGCGTCGAGCGGGCACCCCGAGGGCGCGGCGCTGGTGGAGCGCCACGGGCAGCTGGCCGACAGCCTGGCGCGCCTGCAGCGCCGCGCAGCCCTGCGCCAGGCCGCGCTCGTCGAGAGCGTCTGCAGGTGAGGGGGGGGGGCTAAACCACTGAAGCGATGACGATGAAATTTGGTTACAAGCAACGTTGATCCCCAAGGAAGGACAAAGGCCTACTCTTTTATACCTAACATCTGTCCCCTCCTTAACACGAGGGCGGAGCCGCGAGTGAAAACTAGTTATTATTTAGACTATATATTGTAGTGCATTATAAGTCTTACCAAAAAGAAGCTCTCTTCCATACTTAACAATACAAAATGTAATAAAACAAAAAAACTTGTAGACACGAGTACATCGCGGAGAGCGCGGAGCTGGAGAGCTGGATACAGGAGCAGTACGCGGCCGCCTCCAGCGAGGACTACGGGCAGGATTACGAGCACCTCTTGGTGAGAAACGAACTCATAACCCGAATGATGAATCTGCTCTTGAAGGATAAAGACGTAAAAAAATACTAAACATTGAGACTTGTGTATCCTCCAGTGTTTTGTTACTGACAGTCTCCGAAATGTCACGGTGAACAAAATGCTTTGCCCCCAACTCTAGTATCAACAGACAACTGTAGACAAAATTACAAACAGTACAGATATTTTGCCTGAACAGTATTATAAATGTAAAGATTTTTCATAATTTTTCACAGATCCTGCGTTCCAAATTCGAGGAGCTCCGACACCGCGTGGAGAGCGGAGCGGAACGGTTCAACCAGTGTGAAGAGCTGGCAAAGAAGCTGCTCGCCTCAGAGAGCCCCTACATCGCCGACATCGAGAAGAGACAGGAGGCACTCGGGTGCGTAAATTAATAACTTTGTTTTTCGAAATAATAAGTTATTGTAAATCAAGATGACAATAACAAGAGCATGTGAATCTTTAACTCAAGTATAACTCAGTTTCACACTCTATTGTAATCGATGTCAATGGAAAATCCAATAACAATATTATTCTGCCTCTAGAGTAGATCCCATAATTTCGGGATTTAAAAGTCACAAGGTCAGGCTATTCGCTTCCATTCCTAACGCAAGCTTAATGCTTAACTACAGACAACTTATAGGAAAATAGGTATATTAGTAAATTAGTAATTTACTCAGAGCAGGCATTTCTATTCTTAAAAAAAAAGATTATCATACACGTTAGTAGCACTTAGATTCAGTTTATAAATGTCTAAACGACGTTTTTCTCCAGAGAATCCTGGCAACGGCTCGTCGATCAGATACAATCACGTAACGCTCGCCTGCACGCTGCGGGCGAGATACATCGCTTCCACCGCGACGCGAGCGAGCTACTGGCGCGTGCGGCAGACCGGCGGGCTCGTCTCCAACCTCCACCTCCACCTAGGGACTTGCGGGCAGCTACCGCGCTCTTGAGAGACCACGACACAGCTGAAAACGATTTGGCGGCGATAGACGCTCAGATGCAGGTGATCACTGCGGCAAAAATCCATCACATAATATTTTAAATAATATGATGTCTTCAATTTCTGATTCTCGACGTGCGCGTTTAGAGGTCGCAAGTGAATCTTATCATATTTTCTTCGCCAGGTGCTGCAAGAGGAAGGCGCCCGCCTGCAGCGCCTGTGCCCCGGCGGCAACGAGGCGCAGATAGCGCTGCGACAACACGCCCTAGCGGACGCCTGGACCGCACTGCGAAGCGCCGCAGACGAGCGGCGCAGGCTGCTGCACCAGCACCTACAGCTGCACCAATTCTTCTCGGAGGTCGGCGTCTCAAATACATCGGCCGGTGAACGCCGGACACGTTTAGCTAATCGAATAAAAATCTTCGACGTACATACCTCACGAAACGCTCCGCCGTGCAGGTGCGCGACCTGTCGTCGTGGTCGAGCGCGCTGCGCGGCGAGATGAGCGGCGCGGGCGCGGCGCGCTCGGCGGCCGCGGCGCAGGCGCAGCGCGCGCACCACGACGCGCTGCGCGCCGAGGTCGACGCGCGCGACGACAGCTTCCGCGCCGCGCTCGCCGCCGGCCAGCGCCTCGTCGACCGCGGCCATCCCGCCGCGCAGGTGACGCGACCGAACGCCTGACGATCCTCGAGGCTCCGGCTTCCGCGGACCTCTCGCCGAGGAAGATGTCGGCCCGTTCCTTTAAAGTTAGTGTGTCGACAGGAAATCGAGGAGCGCTGTTCGGCGCTGCTGGAGGAGAGGGCGCGGCTGCAGGGCGCGTGGGCGGCGCGGCAGGTGGCGCTGGACCAGCTCATCGACTGGCACTGCTTCCTGCGCGACGCCAAGCAGCTGCACGACCTGTGTGCGGCGCAGGAGGCCGCGCTGAGTACGCACACGCACAAGAATTGTCCTATTTATTTGTACTTAATAATTGGATCTTCATGTTTTAAATATGAGAAAGTCGTAAAAATCGTTCCGAAGTAATTACATACATTCGAAAGCACTACTTACAAATAATATTTAAATACTTAATTACATCATTATATTATTCACCGACCCACATTGGAGCGGAGCGGTGGAATTTTCTCATACAGCCCATAGTCTGAAAGCTCAATTGAAAAGCTCCAAACCTTCTCTACAGATCTTTTCCCAGCAGTGAACATTTACTGGCTGTGACTTATTTTTTTATATACTATTCAATAGGCAGCGAGATATCACCGACGAGCAGTGTGGAGGAAGTCGAGAACCAGCTCAAAAAACACGAGGCGTTCGAGAAGTTACTCGCAACACAAGTGAGGATGTGTTTATTATTAACGACATTTTAAAAATAGCCGTATGGTCAGCAAAAACATTAACCACGTGTACTCGTCAACTCACCTAAATAAACATATAAAATTACAGATTAATTATTTTATAAAGTATATTAATAAGTTATCAATGCGATAGGATGAGAAACTGACGACCCTGAACAGCCACGGTGACAAGCTGTTGCAACAGAACCACGTGGAGAGCCAGCGCATCGCGGACGAGCTGATGAACATCAACGACAGGAGGAAGAAGGTGAGGATCGCGCATTCACAATCACTTCCGGGAATATTAATATTCATTACCCGAGGTGGCCCATGTGTATATATACACAGAAGTGGCAAACACTCACTTTCAGATGAGATAAGGGCTTTGTCCAGCAGTGGGACATTTTCAGGCTGTCACCTTTTATTGTAATATAATTTTATAAATATTTCCAAATGTTTAACTATCTAGCTGTACGAGTCCGCGGGCGCCCGTCGCGAGGCGCTCGTGCGTGCGCGTGCGCGGGCGCAGTTCGCGCGGGACGCGGCCGAGGCGCGCGGCTGGGTGGCGGACAAGCTGGCGCAGCTGCCCGCACACCACGGTGCGGCCATTACTTTAAATACCTGAAATAAAATACTCGCCTACAATTAAAGACATACAATATAGTGTGAAGTTAAAAAGCTTTTAATACAAAGTAATCTGATTCCAGGTGAAGTAACAAATCTAGAAGACAAGATCAAAAAGCTCCAGAAGCACCAAGCGTTCACGGCCGAGCTAGTCGCCAACAAGGCACGACTCCAGGAGATCCAGAACCTCGCGACCCAGCTGACCCCAGACCCGGAGGTCGAGAAGCAGTTACAAGAGCTGCATAAGGACTGGGAGAGGTTGGAGACGGCTACAGAACAAAGAGGTAAATTTTACGTATAAATCTAGAATCTGCAATCCGAACCGGTAGTAGCTACATTTGTCTGTGTCGATTCTGTTTTTATTTTGTTATCTCACTGCTTTTTTTAAATCTCAGGCCGAGGACTAGAGGAGGCACAGGATATCCTGGAGTTCAACCAACACCTGGATAAGATTGAGGCCTGGATCAGGGACAAGGAAATGATGGTAAGGTTTTAATTCCTATCTATATATAGAAGACATTATGAAGTCGATTAAAACTCTTGATTTCTCATTTCCAATCTTTAATTTTATAATAGATTTATTCAATACTAGACAGACAAAAATTCACAAGTAAAGTAAATGAATTTGCTGTAAATAATGTTACTGTTTTTTTTTTGTACAAAAAGGTTGATGATTGAATGTAACGGTGTGATGTACAGTCTACAGATGTCGTAAACATTTTTCTTCAGTATTTTGAATGTATATTTTCTGATATACAGGTCCAAGCTAACGAGACGGGCAGGGACTACGAGCACTGTGAAGCGCTGCTGCGCAAGCTGGACGACCTGGACAGCGACATGAAGGTGGACGACAAGCACGTGCGCACGATACAGGCGCTCGCGCACAAACTTCTGCAACAGGTACACTGTAACATGATTACAGAACGGAATTACTTAAACCTCGTTTTCATACCATTAAATTCAGCTGCGATAGTTTGGAGTATAAAGACTCTGCGACTCATATCCAGGCAAGCAACATTAAATTCCATGGTGAGGTTGACACTTGTGTATCCAACAATCAGTACTGTTAGAATTATTCGCCTTAAAAATAATATTTCCTTTTAGGGACCAACTCAACAAGCGGAGACAGTGGCCGCGAGACGCGATGCTTTCCTCAGCAAGTGGAAAGCTCTCAGCGGAGCCCTGCAGCAGTACCGCGAGAGACTGACCGCCGCTCTGCAGCTGCACTCTTTCAATAGGTGAGTGACAATGGTGACGGAAGTGGTCGGGCAGGATTTTTTTACTTCACGTGAAGTTGAAAACATACTTTAAAATATAATTTAAAAAAATCGTAAATATATTTAATTTTTGTATAACAAAATTGCTTCGTAACGTAATAAATTTACTCGTCGTTTTTTAGAAACGAAAGTCAATCCTATTATATACATTTATAATCGGCAAACAAATATGTGAGCGCGGCGTGTCCGGCAGGGACGTGCAGGAGACGCGCTCGCGCGTGTCGCGCAAGGCGGCCGTGTTCGCGAGCGCCGAGTGCGGGCGCGACCTGGGCGCGGCGCACGAGCTGCGGCGCCGGCACGAGGCGCGCGCGGCCGAGGCGTCGGCCGTGGCGGGCCGGGTGGCCGAGCTGCGCGCGCACGCCGCGCAGCTGGCGCGCTCGCACCCCGCCCAGGCCGAGCGCATCGACACCAGCCTGGCCGAGCTGGACGCCGCCTGGGACGAGCTGCAGCGGCTCGCGGCGCAGCGCACCCGCATGCTGGACGAGGCGATAGCGCAGCACAAGTTTGAGGAAAACGTCAAGGTCGGGAGATACCCTAAATACCCTTCTAAATTTAGAGAGGAAAAAAATCTTCATCGTCGTCGTATTATATTATCTTCTAATATTATTAACCTTTATCGCGCTCGGGTCGACAGGAGCTGGAGCTGTGGGTATCGGAGACCGTGAAGCGCATGGAGGGCGCGGAGCCCGAGAGCGTGGCCGACGCGGAGGCTCAGCTCGAGCAGCACCACGAGAGGAAGGTGAGGCGCCGCTGTGACTTCACATTTCCCTTGGACGTAGTTGATAAAAGCAATTCAAGTTGTCAAGAAAAAATCTAAATCCTATTTGCTACGAGTAATTTCTGTCCTCTATGGAACGATTTATCTCATTAATTCACAAGTTTCTACATTGATCTTAAAGAAACTCTTAAAACAAACCCGTAGGCTGAAATCGACGGTCGTCAGAAGGCGATCGCTTCGCTCTTGAAAGAAGCGGAGCAGGCCGAGGACCCTGAGAAGCAGAAGCGTGTCGAGAAACTTTCGTCGACCCTGGACCAAGCCTGGCTACAGAGGAAGCAGTATCTAACGCAGGTATACGATCAAATAAATTTTGATGTAAAAATAGAGAACCGGTATGAAATGCAAATATTATGTCTATTACCAATTCTTGTGGACTATAAGGCTGCAGATCCCAAATGTGAAAACTCTGGGACCAAAAAAGTTATTGGGTCTTTGGGTTTGGTTGGGACATGTAGTTTAGCCAAGCTCATATTGCATCAAAGCCATGCATCACCTACGTGTAAATATATATCTTTTTCATCTCCATATATTTATTCCCAGGCCCATGAGCTGCAGCTACTCAAAGAACAGGCGAGGTTAGTGGAGGACTGGCTCGCTGCGAAGGAGGCCTTCCTGAACAATGATGATCTTGGAGAAAACTTGGACTGTAAGTAGATCACCCTTTTATAAAATAGTCATAATATCATAAATTTCAACGCGTCTGGTTCGAACCTGCTATACAATACACAATTTCCTCAGCCGTGGAGATGCTGATCCGCAAGCACGTGGAGTTCGGCAAGCTGCTGGAGTCGCAGGCGGGCCGCGTGGTGGAGCTGGAGAAGTTTGCGGCCGCGGCCGTGGCGGGCGGACACCACCACGCGCACTACATCGAGCGCAGGGTGGGCGACGCTCGCGCGCGCGCCGACCGCCTCAAGGTACGTACCGGCTCCACACCTCACCTGTGGCCCGGTGATATCGTAATCAGCTCGGTCAGTATTGAAGTAATTGAATGTTTACAGGAGAGATGCAAACTCCGTGGCCTGAAGCTCGAGCAGTCGAAGCAGCTGCACCAGTTCCTGCGCGACCTCACGCACGAGAGGGAGTGGATCGAGCTCAAGATGCAGATCGCCACCGACACCAACTACAGGTGACGTACAAATATACGTGCACGTAAATGACAGTATAACTTTCTTATCAGTTTCATACTTACAAGTTCTAACAATTATTAAATAAACATTTTACTCCCAAATCGGTCTAGATTCCGGATTTAATAAAAAGCTCTTGAGTAGTAATTGTAAGCTCCACCCACCCTTACTTGTTGTTATTTTATCAATTCTCTGGATTACCCATACCCATTGGTATTATAAATGCATTTGATTCGATTCGACTGATTTGTTTGAGTAATAAATAAATATTGCATATAATTTTTCAGAGAGCTGTCAAATCTTCAAAGCAAGATCCAAAAGCATGCGGCCTTCGAGTCCGAGCTCGCCGCGAACAAGAAGCGTATCGACGACGTTGCCGCCACCGGGGAGGACTTGATAGGTGCGAGACGATCGCGTACCGCTTACCGCTACCACCTGTGCGAAACATTGGGACTGCCTCTTTGGTTTAAAAGAAGCAAGCAAGTCTCCGTTGATATTCTATCACCTGCGTATCCACCGAGCTACATTTGAGCGGCGTGGTGGTTCGAAACCTCCTCTAGAGTTGACGCCGCTTTTGGGACCCTTACTGGCTGTTACTTTCTGTTTATCTCAATATATTTTTTATTTTTTTTGACAAATGCTATGTTTTATCGACAGAAGCGAAGCACTATGCCGCGCAGGAGATCGCGAGACACGTCGAGGATCTCGAGAATCTGTGGAGCGATCTCATGGTAGGTACAACACTTGCCAATAAAGAAACAATGTCGGTATGGACAGAAAAACAAGTGATGTTATTTTGTTAATTATATTGTACAAATGAATATGATATTTGTACGAATAATATCGCTGTTTCACTCATATGTTCGTGTTCAGTCCGCTGCGAAGCTCCGGCGCGAGAGGCTGCAGGAGGCGTACCAGGCGCGCGTGTACCTGCGCGGGCTGGACGACTTCACCGCCTGGCTGGACGACGTGGAGGCGCAGCTGCTCAGCGAGGACCACGGTGAGCTCTTCGTTTATTACTTAGCTATTATTACACAGGTCTTTTAGTTCACTCTCATTATCCGATGGGACCGCAGTCCGACTGGTAAGTGTTTAAGCGCAGGATTAACAAAAAAGTAGGCTTACGTACTTTACGAGGCAAGGGATTTTAACACTACAATCTTCCAAATTTCCTACCCACTAGTTAGCTGGCCACTAGAGCAAGTTCAGCAGGACCTCATCTTAATCAAATCAAAATAAATGTAACGGTAAAACTCTCTTCAGGCAAGGACCTATCATCCGTGCAAGCGTTATTGAAGCGTCACACACGGCTAGAGGCGGCGGTGGCCGGTAAGGCCGATGTGGCTACGCAACTGGCCGACACCGCTCAGCAACTGGCCGACAACCAGCACTTCATGGCGGAGGAAATACTCGAAAAGGCGGATCAAGCCGTCAAACGGTGAGAGTTTTAAATAATAAATGGAATTCTTTTTGTAGTTAAAGGGCCTAAGCCTAAAAATCTTAGAAAATCTGTTAAAATTTCATACTTTATGCGATAAGAAGCAAGATCACATTTGGCATTAGTGTTCTGAGGAATTGAAGAGATCCCATGTTAAACATGGAATGATTGGTGACATATTATGTATCCCCAGCTACCGCCAGCTGCAGGAGCCGATGCAGATCCGTCGAGATAATCTAGAGGACGCGGCGCTCCTCCACCGCTGGGAGCGGGACGCCGACGAGGAGTTAAGCTGGTAAGACTTAACATACTCCTAATGATGGAGCACGGCACGTGCCTCATTTATCGTTGATATTTGTTTGCTATGAGAATTAAATTTGAGTCACCTAACAGCTACAATCTTGTATGAAACGATGAGACACAGCCTTCCGTTTTGATTTAGGATTTCTGTCAAATCCAACTCGAAAATTGCTCCCCTAAAAGTAGTCTACATGTTCGTATTTCGCTAACGCTACGCCACGTGCGCGCGCAGGCTGGCCGAGCGCTCCGCGGCCGCGTGCTCCGAGGAGGCGGGCGCGACCCTGCCGGAGGCGCAGGCGCTGCTCAAGAAGCACCTCGCGCTGGAGGCCGAGATCATCGGCAGGTACGCTACACGAATTCACAAATGGACCCCCCCCCTCCTCCCGGCGCGACTGACGCGGCCGTGTGCCCGCAGGGAGGCGTCGGTGTCGGCGGTGTGCGGGCGCGCGGCGGCGCTGGCGCGGCGCGGCCACTTCGCGGGCGCCGAGCTGGAGGCGCGCGCGCGCGACCTGCGCGCCGCGCACCGCACGCTGGGCGAGCGCGCCGCCGCACGCACCGCCGCGCTGCGGGAGCGCTGCGAGCTGCTGCAGGTGAGCGCCGCGACGTGGCTCTTGCGTTTCTCGATATATATGTATTCGTCCGGCGCACCGCTTACATTGTTTTTAATCGACGCTTTTTGAAATTTTGTAAGTAATTTTCTACGAGATGTACGCGTGGGAGTGTGGACTGAGTTTCGCTCCTGCCGCAGCTGCTGAACGAGGTGTGGGAGGCGGAGGCGTGGGTGTCGGAGCGTCGCGCGGCGCTGGTGGGGGCGGAGGCCGGGCGGGACGAGGAGTCCGTGCTGGCGCTCATGCGGCGCCTGGAATCGCAGCAGAGGGAGCTGACGGCCTTCCAGCCGACGCTCGCCAGGCTCGAGAAGACTTCGCAGGTAATATATGAACGAGCATATATACGCTACGACACAAAAAACGGCCCAGCTGTGCGGCTCTTATTAACTTTTATTTTTTTTACAATTATTCGATATTTTATATAATAGTGATTACGTCCACCGATTGACAGGAACGCACTCACGAGGACGAGCAAGTGAATAAGAAATTAGAGGAGCTGAAGGCCAGCTACGAGGAGACCAAGCTGCTGTCCGCTAAACGACAGCAGCGCTTGCAGCAGAGCTTGAAATACTTCAAGTGAGTGCTCGTTATTTGTTAGCATTTGTCGCCACCAAAAAACATCCAAATTTAATTGCTTGATTTTTAAGATATTCAAGTCTTGAATTGCTTGCAATAATACAACAGCAAACAATAAAACTGTAAAAAATCTTCATCCCCCAGGTTCGTGCAGGAGTTTGAGGAAGTACAGGAATGGATCGGGGAGCAGATGGCCACCGCGGCCAGCGAGGAGTACGGTCTGGACGTGGAGCACGTGGAGACACTGCAGCAGGCCTTCGACAACTTCCTCACCCAGCTGAACGGTAAGTGTTCAGTGTTGTTTTATCATTAAGTGGTTAATTCATTATTTTAGGATTACCTAATATTTGGAATAAAAAATGACTGCCAGTGTTTTTTTCTTTTTGTTGCATCCAAATTAAAAAGTACGCCTCGTTAGGAAAGTAATATGGACTGCTTATCTGTAGAAAAGTATAGTGGATAATATTACTTGATAACTAATGATATTCTGATGTAATTAATAAGGTAATATCGACTTCATTACAGCTAACGAAGGTCGCATAGAAGCGGTATGCGAGGCGGGTAATGTGCTTCTAGAAGAGAACACCCCGGAGGCAGACAGAGTGAAACAGAGGATAGAGGACATCAAAGGTCTCTGGGATGACCTTAAAGAACTGGCAATCGCTAGGCAGGAGGTGAGCTAACTTGCCAGATAAACTATGATCCACCAACAAGAAGGAAAAATGTTGCTAATTTTTAAAATTGTTTTCAATTGAAATAGGCTCTGGCTGGAGCTCGTCAAGTGCATGAGTTCGACCGCTCCGCTGAGGAGACTCTCGCCTGGGTGGCGGAGAAGGAGGCTGCGCTACAGCTACCGAGAGCGCTACATCAGCTGAGGGCCTTACGAGCTGACCTACAAGCTATACGTGACCAGCACCAGCACCTAACACAAGAGGCGGAGAGGTAAGAACCTTCACGTCTCGTCAATAGAGTGCAAGCAGATTAATTTTGCCACCCTATAGTAATTGGTTGCCTTAGCCCACAGATACTGCAATAACCAAATCTGCTTCATACTAAATTTGATCAGAATCTGTTTAGTGGTTTAGCCTTGAAAGCATTACAGACAGACAGAGTTACTTTCGCATTTTAATGTAATTATAGATCTTACTATTTTATATGTTTGTTATTATTCTATCAGATTGGGTGCAGCATTCCCTGACGCGAAGGAGCATGTCCTTGCTAAATTAGAGGACGTAACTGAATCTCTGGCGGCGCTGGAGGAGCGAGCTGCCCACAACGAACACCAATTAGAACTGGCCGACCAGCTGCAGGCGTACTTCGACAAGTACCAGGAGCTCATGTGAGTAGCACCGGCTCAGGGTCGAGATCGGTTTGACTGGACCTTAGGTAGTTACCAGACTGCTGTCGTGCTTGTAATAAAAGATAATGCCATGCTTTTTTATATCAACTATTAATTATTATTAATAATTTTCGAGTTATATATTTGCCTCGTGTGATGAAATTTATCTAAAAACAGTTTGCATAGACCTAGATTAGATAGGTGCTCTCTAGAGAATTACCAGAAACACTTACTATATTTCTGATGATGCCCCAGGGCCTGGACGAACGAGACCCTCGCGAAGGTGACGGCGCCAGATCTGGGCGCGGACGTGGCCGGAGCGGAACGACTCGTCGCCAGGCACCGGGACATCGCGGCCGAGATGGACGCCAAGGAGGAGAGCTTCCAGACCTTCTACGCCGACGGTGAGTACGTCGCCGCCGACGCGCGGGCCCGCCCGGCAGCCGCAGACAGTGACCCCCCCCCCCCTCCCCGCAGGCGAGAAGCTGGTCCGCGAGGGGCACTTCATGTCGCAGGAGGTGGGCGCGCGCGTGGGCTCGCTGCGCGCGCGGCGCGGCGCGCTGGGCGGCGCGTGGGCGGCGCGCGCGCGCATTTACGAGCACCACCTGGACGCGCTGCTGTTCCTGCGCGACGCCGACGCGCTCGACCGCTGGATCGCCAGCAGGGTGCCGCTCGTGCGCGACGGCAAGTACGGCGAGAGCCTCGCCCAGACCGAGGAGCTCATCAACCGCCACCGCGACCTGGAGGAGACCATCGACGCGCAGCGCGATAAGTTCCTCGCGCTCAAGAGGATCACGCTGGTGAGTCCGACCGGTGTCCTGGAGTCTCGTCTCCGGATTCGATGAAAAGTAAATTGTCTCTGGGTTATATTATTTTGAAGCATTTGCGTTATGTGTCCGTGATGTTCTGATGATAATTATCTATAATAGATCGAGAAATCGTTTAAAGACCAAAAACACGAGGAAGAAGAGGAACGCAAAAGGTTAGCCGAGAAGCAGGAGGCGGACCGTCTCCAGCAGGTCAAGAGGAGAGAAATGGAGAGGATCACGGAGGAGAGGCGAAGGGAGACCGAGATGCAGGAAACGAGACCTGTTGGACAGCTGCAGGAGCAAAGACCGATGCTGGTAAGTGGCGCAATCAGTGGAGCTTTCACTTTGACGATGAAATTGATAGCCAATATTTAGGTAGTAGTACACGCAAGTGCTTAGCACAGCCCATAGACAATTTCATTATTGGATTTATTTATTTATTTGCACTAAGTACGCAAAAGTACGCCTATCAAATCCTGTCTATGGATACTCTCAAAGAAACCTTGTTTGTATACACAAATATGTATTTGAACTGACCATCATCTCGCAGGTGGAGCGGCAACTGAGCGGCGGGGGGGTGACGGTGGCGTCGTCGGAGGAGACGCTGAGTCCGGCGCCGCAGTTCGAGCGCCTGCCCAAGCCGGACGCCAACGTGAAGCGCGCCGAGAGCATGAGTGTAAGTTACCGAAGGGCTTTTGCAAATCTTCACCAGCACCTGCAAGCCCTCCGGTGAGGCAGGTTTCCATGGTTGGGGGTAGTCACTATCCAACGACAGCCTTCTGCCCGTTTACCCTCTCTTAAATAAAAAAAACTTAATCTAAGTATATATTTAATTTTTGTTGAGGGTCTTTATCGTCATCATCATAGGGCACAAAATAGTCTCAACAAAAAAAAATTAATAAGCACACATACAATATATATATTACACAATAACGCACACAGCACACATATATAAGTGTACATAACTATGATATTTAAACAAATAATATTGACTCCTTAGTTACACTGACGAATAGATTCCGCATTCGAAAAGCTCTTATAAAATTTAACGAATATATGTTTGTTCAGGTGGTGAAAACTCCGAAACGCACTCCGTCGTTCACGACCCGACGCCGCACGCAGAGCTTCCGCAGGCACCGCCGCCCGGACGACCTGCCGCCCGTGGAGATAGAAGGTATAGAGTGCAATATAAATATAATATATAAAATGGTGTGCTTACTCGACGGCGAAGGTAAATATCGTGAGGAAACGCATTCGCATTGTAGCTGCTTTTTAAAATAAGCTCCAAACATACATAAGAGAAGAGCTTTTGCCGAACAGTTAGACATTTAAATGAGAATTTAAATAAGTTATAATCTTACGCCGAAAAGTAATAGTTATCTGATGGCCCACATACTCGTCCTCCTTCTAATGTACGTCGCCTCCCCCCCCCCCCCCCCCCCCAGGGCACCTGGAGCGCAAGCAGGAGGCGGGCTGCGGCGGCAAGCGCGCTACGGTGCGCTCGTGGCGCGCGTACTACTCCGTGCTGTGCGGGCAGCTGCTGTGCTTCTTCCGCGACGAGCTGGACTTCGCCAGCAGCAAGGCCGCCGCGCCGCCCGTCGCCATCCTCAACGTGAGTGGCACATAACACCCGTTGCTCGGAGGTAGACGACTAAGATCAGCGAGTGAATTCAATTGACACTCATAATTCAAATTCTCTGTGAAATTCCTCTCTTCAGTCAGAAGGAAAACGAGGACCTCGTTGTTCAAAACAATTAATCGGTCAAATTCCTCCATATGATAGTCTATAATATAAGTCTATGTTCCTAAAAGTGTCCCTGCGTTGCAGGCTCGGTGCGACCCGGCCGGCGACTACACGAAACGCGCGAACGTGTTCCGCTTGTCGTGCGCGGACGGCGCGGAGTACCTGTTCGCGTGCTCCAACCGCGACCTCATGAGGGAGTGGGTCGCGAAGATCGCCTTCCACGCGCAGCTGCCTCCCCAGCTGCAGTTGACGCCCTACACTCCGCCCGGGGAGTCCCCCACCGCGGACATCAGGAGACGACTACAGCAGTGAGTTATTTTGAGTCCAAATGTGTTCAACTGATACAACAAGATGTAAGCGTGTTTTATCCGCTTGTCGTGTTGGTTGTCGTTTGTGGTCCCTGCGACAGTGCGTTTGATGATATAAACTCTGCAGCCTCATAATATAAATCATGAAAAAAATTAAACTGTAGATACAAAAATGAGTGTATAATCCTGTACACTTATTTGTTTCAACACAAAACTTTTGACCGTAAATTGAAACTCGTAATGTGGTGCCGTGAACAGGAACGCGTCGTCGTCGTCGTCAGCGGCATCGTCTCCGGAGCCGCAGCGGCGTCCGCGCACGCAGGCCGAGATCCTTCAGCAACACCGTGACAGCCAGCGCGCCGGCAGCGCCGACGCCGACCGGCCCGCCGACCGACAGATCGGTTAGTGAACACTACCTGTGCCGGTCACACTTATATTAATACCACAGGGCGCAAGTACTCGTGTCCTTCTTTAACCTCACGCGTGAGTAGGAGACAGCAACAATTTCAGTTGTGTCGAATGAAAACATTGTAAGGTGTTGTGTTGTGTTGGAGTAAACTTCCCTTCAAAAGAAAAGAAAGCCCAGCCTTGGGACACTTACATTCCGTCACTTGTAAGCGCAAAAACTGACTTCAAGTCATAATTGCGCAAGCTATTCTTCCGCGTTCGAGTTGTAATATTATTTAATAATATACTAAAGGTAATAATTGTTCTTTTTTTCTTTCCAGAATCATCGGTTCTACCGTCGTTACCACCAAGACAGGCCCCGAGCCAAGAAGACGCCGCGGAGGTGGTACTTAGGTATGTTCTTCAACTCTATACAAGTTTTCTGAAATATTTTATTAATTGCTTGTCAAAACGTGCTCAAACGTCAAACTTTGCCGGATTCTGCTAGTTACTAGTACAATCTAATAATAATATATAGACTGCCTCGTTGGTCTAGTGGCTTGATGTATGGTCGCAGGCCCGGAGGTTCTGGGTTCAAATCCCAGATCGGGCCAATAAAATATTATTGGGTGTTTCTGTCAGAAAATTCTGAGTAGCAGCTTGGAAATTGGAAGTGCGTACACTCCCCTGCCTCGGAAAGCACGTAAAGCCGTTGGTTGGTTGGATTATGAGAGTTAGGGAGAGAGTGCACCTGTGTTTGCGCACACACTTGTGCACTATAATATCTCCTGCGCAGTTGACTAATTTCTCTTGAGATTGGCCGCCGTGGCACATGATTATTGTTATTTATAAATTAGTAAATATGTAATATTCCCCAGGAACTCAGAGCACACCTCCCAAAGTTGGGGTCGGTCGAGATTCTCAAACGGTCGAGACATCAACCTGGAGTTCATAAAGTCACAGCGCGAGGGTGAGTCCAACTTGAACTGCACGAATGAACGAAGAATGAATGAAGTTAATTGAATGATTAAAAAAAAATATTTGTCCGTAATGTGTCGTCAATGCAGTTGTGTTTGTTGTTGTGCGTTTTACTTATACTCTGTATATTATATAAGGGGCCGACGGCTACATCTCAAAAAGGAGAGGCCTCAGCCCAGCAAGAGGATATTTACAAGTTTTTATTTACTTAGTATAGTACATTATATACATACAATACAATATTGTGATTGTTTCGGTAAAATAGCTGAATAGTGAAAGGAGTTAGAAATGTTTGTTAAAAACACAATACGTCAAAATCTTTGACAGTAATCATATAAGGCATTATTAAGAAGTAGAATTTAAAACTAATGAAGTAATTCAGCTATTTTGTCAAAGTACATAGCGTTTATTCTTAACGACGATTTACATCCAAAAGCAGCAGAGAGTGGAGTGCCCCCGTTACCACTATCGGGCCCTCCGGACCGCCCTCCCACTATCCCAGAACGGGCCCCAGTTATACCTGAAAGAGGCCCGAATATACCCGACAGAAATTCGAATATTCCCGAAAGAACGGAACGAGGCAACAGTAATGAGAGATACGAAAGAACCGAGCGCAGCTCCTCAGAGAGAATGTCAACCTTCGACAAGAGTTCGATGGAGAGACAAAACCCCGGCGAAAAACAGTCGGTCACGGCTCTAGTGAACAGCTACCAGCAGAGGATGTCGAAGAGTTACCAGGAGAAGGGGGATCCGAATAGGAACTCCAGCGGCTGGCAGAATTACGAGAGGCAGAACAATAACTGGCAGGGCGTGGAGACGTCGCACTTCTATTCGGCGAGCGAGCTCGGTCAGTTGATAGGTTGATAGACTGATGCGGACATATTGACATTTATATTAGAAATATATTTTAATGCATCGTATTTCACGTGCATTTAAAAAAATAGTGTGCGTGCCGAGTACACACGAAAATTGTTGTGTGAATATTGAGCTCGTGTACCGGTCTCACGCATACATTGACGCACTTGCTATAATGAATCTTACGCTGATGTCATCTGACGCTCGTACTCTCATTTAGTCACCGTGTACCGCGCGCTAGGGCGCTTACATACAAAAAACACCGTGACGTCACGCGTTAAATGAGTTTCTATGAAAATATCTATTACTAATTGTAGTTCAGTTCGTGTAATATTTCCGCATCAGGTCTTAATCGAATGTGAGATCTTTTGTGAGGCTAGAGATTAGTTTAATTTAATGACGAAGTTCCTGTTTTCTAACAAAGGTAATCGCAATTATCTCTGTCGCTTCTGTATCACTTCTAAGGGATGTCGGGAAAATATCGATGTATCGATATTTAACACTTCGATAAATCGAAATTTAACACTTCGATATATCGATATTTAACACTTCGATGTATCGATATTTAACACTTCGGTATATCGAAATTTAACACTTCGATATATCGATATTTAACACTTCGATGTATCGATATTTAACACTTCGGTATATCGAAATTTAACACTTCGATATATCGATATTTAACACTTCGATGTATCGATATTTAACACTTCGGTATATCGAAATTTAACACTTCGATATATCGATATTTAACACTTCGATGTATCGATATTTAACACTTCGGTATATCGAAATTTAACACTTCGATATATCGATATTTAACACTTCGATGTATCGATATTTAACACTTCGGTATATCGAAATTTAACACTTCGATATATCGATATTTAACACTTCGATGTATCGATATTTAACACTTCGGTATATCGAAATTTAACACTTCGATATATCGATATTTAACACTTCGATGTATCGATATTTAACACTTCGGTATATCGAAATTTAACACTTCGATATATCGATATTTTTTTTATTAAAAACACTAATATTCATTTCGATATTTTTCCACTTCCGACTAATTAGTATCGTATCGAACATTTCTGGCTATTGTTTTGAAATCTGACGCGTGGGTGATCTGAATCTGGGCGTGGGGTCTATCAAAGATAGCTGATATATATAATTAAAATGATTGTAGTACATTGGGAATAGTTTGTATTGGAGGGTCAATTCTTGCCAGTACATGCATATAACATAAATATCGTTATTTACTCAAAATGGTCGGAAAATAAATCTAATAACCAACTAAGCTTTATCAACTCTTTAATAGTTTAACATTTTCTCTGTGACCTTCAGATCTACCTAAAATTCTCAACCTTAGTAAGCCTAACACGACAGGTTAGTTTCAAGATAGTCTAAATGTGACAGAAAACAATAGATTTTTTTTTTAAATTAACTTATAAACCATTGATATCAATTAACGTGTAAAATTTGACTCTACGTGTTATTAAATGCAACTACATATTTCTAGCTCACAACAAGGTAGCTCTTCAGGAACAACTCTATATTTATTTACAGTAGTTCGTTCTGGGACTTCGGTTTGATGGAGTATCGCTGTAGTTAAAATTAACACGGCTTTCAGCTTCTTACACTTTATCTCGCTTATGATTAGTTTACTTGTTTGAAGGCACTGTGTTCAACAGCCTGTATATATCAGACATATTGTTGGGTATTTGAATGATTATATTTTGTTTTTTATTATAATTAAATACTTATATTAAAATTTACTCGGTGTAGGGGCTTTGTCAAAGGCTGCAGGCCCGGGTGTAGGGTTGCCAGGTCGCCAAACCTAATAGCCTGGCAGACCAGCCAGTTTGGCCGGACATTTGGGTAAAAAGGTCGGCCAATCCTCAATAATGTGTGTAAAATCGAGGTTTTTTTGATTATTACCATAAATATTTTTGACTCGCCTGCGCTCGGCCACGCTAAGCACTCGCTTTTTACGTTTGCGAAACGTAAAAAGTTGAACAAAAGCCGGACAAGCCGGACACCGTTTATTTCGGCCGGACACGCAATCAAAAAGCCTATGTCCGGCTTATTTCCGTAATCAATATTCATTCAAGTGCCCAATTTGAAGTCCTTGATACAATATTGTACAAAACATTTTCACCAACATAATGTCTTGTATTTACTAACTTATATATAGTCTGTATTAAATCCGGGCAAGCAGCGTTGAGATAACTATAATACCTACATCTACGACTTTTGAGTTAGCTGTTTTATTTTCAAAGTATTCACGTCACTTAATATTGCTTTAATAAAAAAAATCGATCGCAAAAATTCTTTAAATATAATTTTTCATTTACATATATATATATATATTTTTATTTTATTTTTCTTAACCTCTTGTATTATCTGTAATACTAATTTTCCCGCCATGTTTTGACATTTTTAATTTTAATCTGTGTTTGATAGTTATATTATATTAATTAATGATATATTCTCCAACGCTGCCCAGGACCAAGCCATCTACTTTATGTGTTACATAAAGTACAATGTATGTTATTTAAGTTATTAAATATATTTTATTGTTTTAAAATTATTTATAGATAATATATTTTTATATTTAAAAATGTAAAAATATAAGCTTAATGTATTCTTCTTTATAATAGTTATATAGATAATGTATGTTTATTTTTATTTATTTATTTATTTATAATATTGAAGCTTTGGTTGTATAGAAATGGTGATTTTGTTTTATCTGTGGTATCGCTTGTTGTGTTTATTGTATTTACAATAATCGGCTACTGTTGAAATAAGATTTTCAAACACTTTTACTTGGTGGTAGAGCTTTGTGCAAGCTCGTCTGGGTAGGTACCACCCACTCATCAGATATTCTACCGCAAAACAGCAGTACTTGGTATTGTTGTGTTCCGGTTTGAAGGGTGAGTGAGCCAGTGTAATTACAGGCACTAGAGACATAACATCTTAGTTCCCAAGGTTGGTGGCGCATCGGCGATGTAAGCGATGGTTAACATCTCCTACAATGCCATGTCTATGGGCGTCGGTGACCACTTACTATCAGGTGGCCCAAAAGCCCGTCCGCCTACGTATGTTAAAAAAAAACAAATAAGGTTTACTTCAAAAATATCAAAAAGGTCAATGGTTGGCTGTCTATCTCATATAAATTTCAATAGGAAAGTAATGATTGAAGTCATAATAAACGTTTGTATCTTTAAGACGACAGTAGCCAATTATAGTATAAAATATTTCTTAATATTATTATTAGCTTTAATATGTTATATATTATCGGTCGTGCGGTCCGTCTACATGTTGCAACCTTATTCGGCTTCACTTATAAACCTCGTTTGGTGGCTGCTTAGATAAACATCTAATATATATCTCTCTCTATCTGTCATCATTAGTTTGACATACGAAAGAAGGAGACAGTATTATTTTACTTTATAGTCACTCAACAATTTATTGGTAAAGCCGCCAGCTTATCGATTCTGTATGCCATATCTCGCATTTGAATAAGATGAAGTAAGAAAAAAAATACAAAAGGAAATTTCTATAGAATTTATACGAAAACTTTATTTATATAAAAAATTATAATGAACTGCATTTAAAAAATCTTTCGATGGTGAATTCTATTCAAATGCCTTTTTTTTAACGCAATGACGTAGCCAAGGCTTAACATCCTTTTATATAAAAGCAAGAACATTAAATTCACACGTGTCAAGTAAAGTGGGTGACGAATCGCACTTTCTTAATTATATTAATACTAGTTTTCGTGTGTTAAAGAATTAAGGGTGGGGGGGTGCATGTGTTACATATATAAAGCCTGTGTCCTTCCTCGGGGCTCGAGCTTGCCTTATACTAAATTTTATCAAAGTCGGTTCAATAGCTTAGTCGTCGAAGACTAAAAGACAACGTTATTTTCGTACTTAAAATAGTATAGATTATATGTATGCATATGTTTCTGTTATAAGTTTTATACATATTGGTTTAAATCTAAAAGTACTTGCTTTCATATTATTGCAGTAAATAATGGCTACGTCTTTGTATATAAATATCTTGAAGCTTCTCATGTAGTTAGTATAAGCTTGTGTATGTATTGTTTTTGTAAGCGATTTCGTTGTTATTTGGAATGTTCGTTTTATATCATTTATTTATATATTATAACTAGGCTTCGATAAGGTAAAATAGCTTACTGAATATTGATTATTTATTTAATTTAAAATGTATAGCTGTAGTAACATAATTTTTTTATAATATATGTATAAAGCTTGGGTTGCGGTGGTCTGTATCAAAGTGTCCTCTCAATAACGAGCGATGTGTACCACAGCGTATGGTGGCGGCAGTGCAAGCAGCACGAGGCCAGCCTCCGTGGCCGGCAGTGGCGGCTCCCCGGCCCTCGACCAGAGACCGGCGTCTCGGTAAGTTGGGAAAAAAATATCAATTCTATACATACATATATGATCCGAGATTAATAAATACAACACTGATTTTCATTGTTTTTTTTCATGTGCATTATTTTGTTTATACTTCATCTCATTCTCGTGTCACACGTGTCCACCAGCCCTCGTCGGAGCCCTTTGCCCATCAATGGAACCAATACGGACTATTACTTTAACAATTATAAATATAACATGTTTAAATAAGTTTATTTTTAACGTTGCGTTTATATTTATAGATCATCAGGAGAGTCGGAGCTGTCGGTGGGAGGGGGAACGAAGGAGAAGAAGGACAAAAAGGGAGTGTTCGGAGGACTGTTCAGCAGGAAGAAGAGACCGCAGAGTCATATGTAACTTATATCCAACAAAACCTAAATAATACATATAAATAATCAAACAAACCCAATTTATTAATTACTAAGAAACAATATTCTTAGTCGTTTTTTGTAATGGCAACATTGAACATCAATATGTTGCCAGCTCTTTTACTCATTTTATGTAATTTATTAAAACTTCGACCATTCTTGTCTATTCGTGCCTTTGAATGTAGATATTTTGACCAAATATACGGTCTCTAGTATATAAGTGAAGTGCCTTCAATTAAATCGTTTTCGATGTTTTTATCATTCGATTGAAGTTATTTATACAAAGTATTCATGTATACTCTTTAAAAAAAATTTAGAAAAATAATTAACATCTTTTAATTTAATAATTTGTAAGTCACAAATTGGCATAATAAAATAACATGGCAGGTGAATAGAAAATGTATGAGATACTATTTCAAACATTCCTTCTAAACGGCATTCCATAACGCATTTTAAATATAAATCTGCCAATATTCTGAAAGTATTCTGAAGTTGACAATAAAAATAGATTTAAGTAAATTTAATCATTCGTTAAAGCATAATCAAGAGATTTAAAGACACTCAACTCGTACTGATTTCGATGCTGAACTTTGTGTCTCCAGACAAAGTACAAGACAATACCACCAATACAATATAATCGTTGATTTTACTAAGTTTATTCATGTTATTTATTCTGCTCGGTGTCGAAATCGAATCCATTTTTTTATTATCTGTGCTTTACAAATTGGCGGGAATTTATCTGTCAAAAAAATGTCGTAATTTTTTTATGACCGTTATTCAATTTACGTTTTTTGGTTATTTAAGTTTAGTATTTAAGTATTAAATTGTAATTTTACAAATACGATCGTGTGATCCATCAATTGTCTTATGTTAAATTGTTCAACGTAATTACTCGTATTGAATTATATATTTTGCATAATATTTATAGTTTTTTTTATTGAACCTACATATGTGAACAATATTAATAAGTAATTAAATCTTTCTAGTGAATAGATTTTTTTTTACAAATTCATAATAATTGGTAGTCAAAAGAATTAAAAAAACGAATATATGGCTTCTATAATACAATGCGTTATTAATTTTATCATTTAGAATGAAAAACAAAGCACGAACTCATATTTATTTAAAAATAAAATTAACAAAAATTGCCTTATTAACAATTTATCGTTCTCCTTTTAACTCGTCGAAGAATGATTTTCCTTTTGATAGACCTCTTGCTTATAGGTCTCACTGTCAACTCATTTTGGACATCAAATTTCAAATTTTTATCACCTCTATTATTAAAATTATCAATATGATTAGAACTGTTCCACACTTTATATTTTACGTAGTACTTCATCACGTTCTCCAGCGGCTCCGCGGATCGTTTTTGGATCGATTTGACAGCCGTCAACTGTTTCGGCGGGAGTTTTGACAGCGGCCGGCCATTTTCTGTTTGTTCGAGAAGTTCTAATGATCCCGTATCGACTTTTTCTGTGGTGTCGTTATCTTTGGTTTCAAATGTCGATGTTTCTGTAAAGAAATAAAGATATTAAATGTTAATTACACATACGATTCTTAAATTATATAAAACAGAATTTAAATACAAACGTATTTATAAATTGATTTCTATTTTAAAACGCAGGTTTTTATTTAAATTACACGCTACGTTAAGCCCAGACAGAGTGAATCCTGATCGTTGAAGTTCAGTTTACAGCTGAGAAGTGAGCGAAACAAGGCTATCATATCAGTAGTATACATTTTGACTTTCATCGGAACACAGCGAACATTATTATTATATTGTATTACATACTGAATGTTAATATACTGATGTTTGGTAAAACGGGGGGTGAGTGGATATACACTCTATTACATTAAAACCGGTTAGTTAGTGATTAATGTCCGCCTACCCGTTTCAATAAATTCCTTAGGGTTTGGCTCGTACCCGGTGAGGTACGCCAGCCGGTCCAGCAACCATGCCAGCTGTAGCAGGAGCTCGTTCTCATTTCTATCATCATCCTGTATAACATCGATAACTTTGTTTAAATACACATTATGTTACAGTATTCGCAACCAGTTTTCGTCGAGGCAGTTATTTTGAAATCACAGACATACACTTCAATTTTATTTATTTGTAAATGTAATGTAATTTGTTGTTAAATGTACACAAATAACAATAATCAATAATCGTTGTTTCACATCCGCCTCCGTCTTATGACGTATATATTTTTTCATTAATTTATTTTCGTATAATTAGATCCGATGATCTTTGGCTTAATCCCGGGCAAGCACCACTGAATTTCATATGCTTAATTTGTTTATATAGGTAATTAAATTATTCATCTCGTGCTTGACGGTGAAGGAAAACATTGCGAGGAAACCTGCATGTGTCAAACATGTTCACTGAAATTCTGTCACATGTGTATTCCACCAAACCGCATTGGAGCAGCGTGGTGGAATAAGCTCCAAACCTTATCTTCAAAAAAGGAGAGGAGGGCTTAAAATGTTCCCTCTATTTTTTCATATTATGTGATTTGTATGATTTTGTTTTAAAATTGAAATGGGACCAGACGAGTAGTATACCTTCACAAGCAAATAATCATTTTCTAAATCAGTTCATAAATGACAGACTTCTGAGGAAATAAATATAAAAAAATACAATTAAATTGAGAACCTTGTTAAAACAAAAAAAAAAATCATTACCTTATAATCGTTATCGTACGCCTTGTCTCGTAGCTTATTCGTCGTCAACAGCGCTAGTTCCGACAACTTCTGAACGTATTCACTGTTATTAGTGGCGGTCCCACACGGCGACAATATTTCATTTGTTTTCTCTTTCAATTGACTGTTTGCCTAAAAAAATTATATTTCATTTTGCAGGGCCTTTATTTTGTCCACGGTTTTGTTCATAATAATTTTAGTAAAGAAATACATGCAGTAAAATACTTTTTCATAAATATTTTTTAGAAAAGCTAACAGACGAATGGGTAATTTGATATCAAAGAAAACGCCACTGAACTTTTACGTAATTAGATAATAATTGATTTAAAATTGCTATAATCATTGCCGTGTGCTTAACAATTAAGGATTATACTTAATTAATCAAATGTTTGTTCAAATACATTAATGTTAGTTTTGCAATGTTTTGCAACTGATATCTCTCTATTTATAAATTTTATTATCCTACATCCTGACGACAGTCGTAACTATTCGGCCGGATACCGTTCAATGACCGTATATCCTTACACTTCTGTTTTTATCCGTATAAATACTAGAAAATATTTTTAATAATATATGTTATACGTACCTTGCTAGTTTTATTAAGGCTACACTTGTATAACGTGTTTCGGTACGTCATCAGGGCCTTACTCAAGCCTTCAAGGTAAACGCTACCATTACGTATTATACCGCTTGCCTAAAATATTATTAATTTATACAAAAAATAATTGTTAAAATATGAAAAGGTTACGGGACAATGTTGATTGACAAATGATCAAGATTGAATTTATAGTTATAATTACTTATTCATAGTATTCGTTGAATTTATGTCATACACACATTCGCAATACTTATCGTCGACTATATTTAGTTGAGTGTGTTGCAAATTTAATATTTAATGTCATTATTTAATATAACATTATATACCTAGTCCTGCCGTAAGTTCTGTTACAAGGAAAAGGGTTCCTAGAAAATAAAGTACTTTGGAAAAAGTAATTTATTTATAAAATTGTAAACTCAAAGTATAAAAAAAATAAAATTATTCAAAACTCCACACACGCTTTAAGTCTCCGGGGCCAGTCATCTATGGCAGTACGCAGCACTTCCTGAGGGAAATTGTCTATTGCTTTTACCAGAGCAGATTTCAGGCTCTCCAAATTGGTGTGCCCTCTGTGACAAGCCATCAGCTCAAGATGAGACCACAGCTGGTAGTCCAAGGGGTTCAGATCTAGCTTCCCGAGGGCCATTCTGGAGCCTTGATGAACTCAGGAACGTTCTTCTCCAGCCATTGCTGTGTCATTCGAGCCTTGTGTGCAGGAGTCGGAGGAGTGCCGAGTCCTGAAAACCCAATGTTTTCCCACAAAGAAAGTATCACTCAAGGGTTTCACTACTTGCTCTAGGATGCCTTCCTGGTAGTTTTTGGCCCGAGTTTTAACTCCTTGTTCACAAAAATGAAGTTTTGTGGTGCCATCAAAGCTTACTCCCCACCACACCATCACTGAAGCGGGATGATGGCCTTGTTCAACTCCCCCTTAGCGTACCGGCTCAGCAGTACCTTGGCTCTTTCAGTTCTGATCTTTTTTAAAGACTCCGTGAGCCTTTGTCCAGTCCTTCTCCGATAGGCACTCATCTGAAGGTCTTGTTTGATAATGCGGGACAGTGATCTAGGAGAAATATCCATCTCCCTAGACATGATTTTCTGTTTCCGAAGCGGATTTTTCCGAATTCGGTTTTCAACAGCTTTAATGGCATTTTTCGTCCTCACAGAGCGGGGACGACCTGATCGTGGCCTGTCCATGATAGAATGGGTTGATTTGAAGCGATTTATTGTGCGCCACACAAACGTACGATATCACTCGTACGTTGAGAGATTTGAGAGACAGGAAAATCTCAGAATTAGATTTACCTGCCTTGTGGAGAGCAACGACAGCTTGACGGTTTTGTTCTAAGCTCCGCTCCATCTCAACACAATGAGTGATAAATATGAACAGAGTGGTAATCCTTAGCTTTATATCTTAGATAAACACCTGATAGGAAGGGAGGTTTCTGCAGGCATTTATTTTAACTAATCTTTAAGACCAATGTTTGTAACAGAACTTTTTTTTTTTTTATTTATTTATTGGAACATAAAAAGTTAAC
Source organism: Nymphalis polychloros (assembly GCA_905220585.2). Classification (NCBI taxonomy): domain Eukaryota; kingdom Metazoa; phylum Arthropoda; class Insecta; order Lepidoptera; family Nymphalidae; genus Nymphalis; species Nymphalis polychloros. Next base: position 7,709,537 of record HG992268.1, on the reverse strand, counting down.
ATTAAGAAATGTAATTGTTAACAGCTACATAAGTCATAGACTGTGTTGCATCCAGTAGCGCCCACCTCCAGAAAGGAGACAGCGTTCCAACATTCAATATATGTTTACACAGTTCTTACGTACTATTATTTATATAAACTTAATAATATTATGTTACGTGTGTGTGTGAGGTGGCAAGACTATGTATAGATGACATATATAATTAGACAATATTTAATAATAGTTGTAAATGCCCGCGCGCGTGTCACCTTTACACGCGGGCAGATATTTAGTTTTAGGTATAATAAGTGACATAACCATGAATGCGTGAGAAACAGACTTCGTATTGATAATATCAGTATAGATTTTACATTTCGAATAAAACACTTCTTAATAGCCTAATATTACCTGTTTCTCCTTATAACCTTGATACCCGAAGTTTCGTGCGTAGTTTTCTCCGAGTAACTCGTTTTCGTTACTTTTATTTTCGTCACTATTTTCGTAAGACTGCACTTCGTTATCGAGAAGTAATTTTTTCACTGCACCCAGATCAACCGTCCATGACATCGCTTCAGAAAAAAACATAACACACAAAACCATAAAAAATACTTTACCCATTTTACCGAACTTATTTTTTATTGCTGATTTTATAATCTATAACAAACTCATACACTTATTATTTTGACATATTATTTCCCGCCAAACATAAAATATTTTGATTTATATATTTTTTTTAATACCGAATGTAAACACAATGTAGTCGAGACTGATGAGAAATTGACGAACGTTAGGACACAAACGGAAGTTTTTTTTTGCAATTAAACATTTCCCGCGGTTACTGTGAAGGATTCTTGGCTAACATACGATTGTATCCGTTAAATTGGGGCCAATGTTGGTTTATGAATTCGTAATGAGTTTCTAATTTAATTATGATGACTACAATTCTCTGGTGTATTATTTAATGAGTGCCTTATTTCAATGTCATTTTTGTACGCACATCACTATAAAAACAATTTTGAATCACATTTAAAATACATATTTATTCAAGTAAGTTCTTACAGTTACAAGTTACGTTTGAATCTTCATTACCCGACTGCTTTTATAAAATGAATTTTAATTTCAAATAGCTGAAAATTGATTCTACCGAAAAGAACCAGAATGAAAGCTAGTAGATTTAAATAATTTTCAACGATTGAATTACATAAAAAACAATGATTAAATTGAACTTCAATTAATTCGTCCTGCACTTCACCCATTTAAACCTTCCATGATATTTATAACAAAAAGCGGCCTGCTGCTTTACCTACATGTACATATTTGTATATTTAGCATTCAGAAGTGAAAATTGATTTTAAAAAACCTCGACAATACTCGACAAGACTAAAAATCAAAATCCTAATCATATAAATTGAGATAAATTGTTCACGCAATTACTTGTAATCCAAATAACACATTTGAACAAATTCAACAAATCACAATTCGCATCATTAATGAAATACTTACTTTACCTTTCTGTCCACTAAATAAATGGCGGTTTTAAATTAACGCGTTTCTTTTTTTAACAACGCTGTTGTATGGAACAAGAATTCTCCTAACTATATATAAATTAAAAAAAAAATAGTTAATTTATTAACGCTCCTAACAGATAAGCATAAAAGCCTATACACTTACTTGAAATTGTTATAATTTTTGATAGATCCAACCGATTTTGATACCGATTTGGAAATAAAGACATTTAGGAATTCAATTATTAAGAAAAACACTTCAATTTTATGTTTTTGTAAAGAATGTCAGATGACACTAACTTCTTATACATTTATAGAAAAATTATAAAACAGTAATCATAATAAATATTCGTCCATCTCACGGCCTTTGTTTTAACGCTGGAAAAACGCGTTACGCGTTTCCCCTAAACCAGCGGTACACTTTCCGTCTTAAGGGTCTTCTTTGACGTTTGTGGAAATTCGAAGGTCGGGATTTCGATAGAATTATATAGAAAGCGATGCTCCACAATCTTGAAATAAATCACACAGTTAGCCAATGAATTTAACTTACGTGTAGATCATTCGAATTTAAGATAATGTTTATGGATAAGTGTAAAAAAAATCAGAAAAATCACTAAAACGTGTAAAATCGCACTTCCTTATTGAGACGAAATTATCGTAATCGTCCAGAATTTAGAAATGAATTTTATCAAATAATAAAGTTAAAACTATAAAGAAACGTCTGGAGTCTTCATTTTTTAATAAACATTTTCTTGTTTTTTGTTATAATAAATTACAATGAAATTGTACGCGTTTTCATATGCGAGCCGCCGATAACCCTCGCAGACCAGTCGGCCACGCGCCTCCGAAGTGAGAGCACGTCGGTTTGCGCCGCATTGATAGATCGCGATCGAACCGTGTACTTACACAAAATCAATGTGTGCGTAAATAGCGTATTTAGTATGTATTTGAACGTTTTAGTTGTCACCGAGACTGTTCATCATAAATTTTAGGACGCGCACCGGCTTATGTATTCTGTTTTTTTTTTGGTATTTTTAGTGTTTTATCATTTGATACGATATTTTTACTGATAATATTTTGTATATTTTGTAGTTTGATAAAAAAACAAAAAATAACTCGAGTTGAAATTCTAACTAGTTACATAATTATAACACACTCATATATAATGATACATTGCATTTTTTTATAAATAAATACAATTTTTTGAAATATTTATTTATATAATTACTTATTTCGTCCATTTCCTAGTTATATTGGTCAGTAAAACAACAACTGAGGCAATAAATTTATCGTCGTAAAAATTCAAATTATTCTTATTTTCATTGATAACGTAAAACTAAACAAAGTATTTATAAATAGTGTTTTGAACACTAAATAATAAAAATGACCAAATCCCATTTATGCATAAAACGAAACACGCGTGATGGCCCACCTAACAAACCCTCATTAGTCAATAAATTACTGACTCTCAACTAAACGGGAAATGCGTAGAACGAAGTACATAATCCTTGTAATTGTGATCTAAGAACAGTAGTGGCATCACACTAAAGAACACACTTCCAATTGGTAGACCACCACGCTTGTATATATAGTAAGCTGCGTTAAAGACTTCAATACCGCGATTCAGGGATTATACATTTTTATAACATTTTTCTTTAGAAGTTTAATTATTTTATGTATTTATTCACATATATTTTTTTGATATTGAGTAATTAAAGAAATAAAACATTTATTATTACAGTAATAATAATATTGTTCTTATTATTTTAGCATAAAATATTTCTTTTAGTTTTTTGTTACGTCAAAGCGCTATCTAGTGAGGATATACGTAACGTTTTCATGCCTCATCGTCATCATTGGTTTTGCAAATTGATATTTATCCGATTTCAGACTTACAAATCGATTTCAAAATCCAATTTTAGATATCTGAATTCGGTAATGCTTAGCCTCATCAAATCGCCTGAGAACTTAGCTATCCTTTTATTTTATTAGCTAACGTGCTCAGGCAAATATAGTCTTTAAGTACTTCTTCAGTAAGGTCGATTATTGTGTAATAGATTTCCGTATCAGAACCAAGAAACCGAAAGTCGAACCGCAAAATTCCCGCTATCCTTTTTATTCCAATTGGTTAGAAAGAGAGAAAGTGAATTTCATAGTAGAATAAATGTTGTAAAATATATATTTCGATTCAGGAATTATATATTTTTCTTTAGAAGTTTAATTATTTTATGTATTTATTCACATATTTTTTTATATTGAGTAATAAAAAAAATAAAACATTTATTTTTACAGTAATAATAATATTGTTTTTATTATTTTAGCATAAAATGTTTGTTTCAATAATTTCAAATAAATGTTTATATAATGTTTTTCTTGTATTCCTATTGATCTATTTTTATTTCACTTTTTGTATATACACTTGTTCCGTTTTTTAATAAAGTATTCCAACATTCGTCTTTCGTCAATTTTTTTTTTATTATTCCACATTACGACATCAAGAAGTTTATTTATACCAAACTACTCACCTCAACGCTATAGATATGTATTTGACAAGATTTCAAAATCAGTGACAATAAAGTTAAAATTTAGTTTAGGAAAAAAAAGTGCGACGACCCCACTCTGCATATGTATATGTGTGCGTGCCATGCCCGAGCCTCGATAGTTGCGACAGTAGCGCTAAAAACGTAAAACTTCGTGCGGCGGAACGTCAAAGAAGACCCTTAACGAGGAGCGCCACGGGATCGCTTGCGCATGCTACCGTGACGCTCTCCATCTACGCATACGCATTTTATACTTGAGTTGCCACAAAGCAGACTTTAATTTAAAATAAAAAATATTCTTATTAATATAAGCTTATTGTAGCAAAACTATCTAAACTACAATTAGTGATCAAAGGAGATTGATAAATATTTCATATTAATAGTATATTTAATTTGTTATTTTATTTTCCCACATTTAATTGATTTTGTTATAATTTATAAATAAGTATGACGTAATATTTTTTTTTAAATGGTCTTTTAATATTTTTAACTTAGCAACATGTTTTTCAAAAAAGGCGGGAAAGGAAGTTGTCAAAATACGATGGTAGATAATAAATGGCTGCCGAGCAGGATAAGACGAAGCTGGATCTGACGAGCCGGTTGGTAGATACTTGCCTTTCGCGCCTCAGGTCGTGGGTTCGATTCCCACCCAGAACAGACATTTGTGTGAATGAACATCTCTGTTTGTCCTGAATCTGGGTGTAATTATCTATATAAGTATGTATTTACATAAAAGTTGTATATGTAGTATATCAGTTGTCTGGTTTCCATAGTACAAGCTCTGCTTAGTTTGGGATCAGATGGCCGCGTGTGATTGTCCCAGGATATTATTATTATTATGACGAACTTACATGCCCCTCATCGTCTTAACTCCTTTAAAATAGCTTAAGGAAGAAATAAAACAAAACATCAGTTAATACTTTTTTTAATTTAGTAAATCCATATCTAGAATAACTTAACGTCTAATATTTGTGAAGCGTGATTGTAATAAATTGAACAAAACTAGCGAGTTCTAGCTCTCGGCAATTCATGAAACGGTTTATAATATAAATATCCAATTATTGTTAAATAAATTAGGATTTTGTAGAATTTGTAACGGACCCGTAATTATGTTTACAATTATTCAAGTCACCAACAAATAATCAATATTAAAACAATTTCTAGCAACAACTGAAGGTATCGCTTTAACAAAATGAACAATGGACACAATGACAGTCCCTTTTAACATTTAAGTATTAGAAGTTTTACTTATAAATGTTGATTAAGTGCTTAGTTAATAATGCTATGTTCTACTGAGCGCCACAAAATATTTATAAGTATATATTTTTTGCAGATATTTGCAATACAAAGACTGTGAAATTTAAATTATAAATTGTTCCATACATATCGTTGAAATTAAAAACAAAATACTTCGGCCGTGCCGTCTCTTTCCTACAATGGTTATATTAATAGGCTAGAAAAGAGACAAAAAAATGATGTCAATTGGAATTATTACTTTAAAATACAATTGTATTAGTTTCACATCATCCATCTCATTCTAATACATAGTTGTTTAAATCTATCTCGCTCCAACTATTTAATTTTATCAAAGTTTTAACAAACTAATTTCGTTAATGAAGTGTTTTTGAGTGCACGTTTTAATGCAACGTTTCTGACGCAAAACGTTTTACTTATATCACACTTCAGAGTTAGTTAGAGATCAAATGATCCAGCCATTGCTTTTATTTGATTTTTTTTTAGTACACGCTTAGAGCGAGACAGACGATAGTTAGAATAGTGAAGTGTGAGAACGCTGCAGCGTGCGTGTGAGTCTTATATCGAGGTGGTAAGGTCGCTTATCCCATACGAGGCCGTCCCATGCCACGTCCCGGCGCCGGCATGTCACCGCCGCCCTTCACGTTCTTTATTGTTTCGTCGATCGAGAGGATCTGACAAGGATAAAATATTTTATATAAATTGTAAACATGACAGTTCAGCAGTTAGTTGTACTGTGATGTTACATGGTCTTAAACTTATCATCTACAATACCAGGCTATCCAACACAAAAACAATTTTTCAAATCGAATTGGTAAATCCAGAGATTAGTTCATTTAAACAAAACTCTTGATCTCTACATATCAGGTACTGGTTTATAGGATGTCGATGCGTGTATATTGTATGATGATCTGTTTAGTAATTAAAATGTAAATTTAGCTAATTTTATCCGAATTCCAGCTGTTACTGAGAATTGCTTATTTAATAACTTTTTTTTTTTTTATAAGCTGGCGGACGAGCTTTTTGGCCACCTGATGGTAAGTGGTCACCAACGCCCATAGACAATGGCATTGTAGGAAATGTTAACCATCGCTTACATTGCCAATGCGCCACCAACCTCGGGAACTAAGATGTTATGTCTGCCTGTAATTACATTGGCTCACTCACCCTTCAATCCGGAACACAAAAATACAAAGTACTGCTGTTTTGCGGTAGAATATCTGATGAGTGGGTGGTAGACGTCAGACGAGCTTGCACAAAGCTCTACCACCAAGTGCCCAAACTTGTGTTTTATTTTTATTTTATTTATTTTTGTTGGTACAGTAACAGATAACAGATTAAAACATTTAGATACATGAGATAGTACTTAACATATTTAACAATAAATCTGCTTTCCAATTACAACTGTACACAGCACTTCAGTGTGTAAGAGATGTAAACACAACTAGACGCAATCAACAAAAGGTAGAAAAAAAATAAAATAAAAAACAAAAATGACTTAAATTACTACAAAAGGATAAAAAAAAAAAAAACCCAAAGCCTCGAGATTAGCGGCCTTATAGCGATAGGCTAACCATTAGACCAATGAGGCGGTCATTATGGATAATTGTATTATATGTGATAATTATAAAGTGGTAGGTGGTACCTGTGCGGCCGCTTCGCACGCGGCGGTGATAGCGTTGGTCTTGACGATGGCGGGCTCCCACACGCACGACGCGAAGTTGTCTGCGATATCCTCCTTCTGAATGTCAACTCCGTACCACACTTCACCTGGAGACAGCAGATTTCATATATTTATTCAAGTTTCACAATCTATACTATATAATAAATTTGCCACGAAACAATTTAACTTATCAATTAAAATATAAGCCGAGTTGTCTCAGTGGTTAAAACACGTGAATTTAGCCACAGTTCATAGATTCCAGTCCAGGCTGGAATCTATGAACTGTGGCTTCCATTGTGGTCTTCCACTGAGTTCTCATGTGCTTTATATTCCATTTTGTGCGGAGATCTGCAGTCGAAGCTAGTAACTCACCCTGATGATGCTTCTGGCGGAGCTTGTTGAGCAGGTTGGTGGCGTCGAAGCCGGCGTTGTCGCAGAGCTGTCTCGGAATCGCCTCGAAGGCGCGCGCCACGCCCGCGATCAGCAGCTGCTCCTTGCCCGCTATCGACTTCGAGTAGTCGCGCAGGTGCTTCGATATCTCCATGTCTATAGCACCACCGCCTGGAAATGGATTTGTTTTTATAATTTTTTTACAATAACCTATCCAGATCTTTTGGGAATATTTAGCCTCAAATGATCAATACCTTGCATTACTACGTTTTGCTTTGATTGGCGAGTGAGCCAATATAATTAAAGACACAAAAGACTAATGTCCCTGACATCATAAATATCATGATTGATGCTTAGGTAGGTTGCGTTGGAAATAATTAATATTTCCATGTTTATCTGTGTCATTCCCAAATTAAATAGCTTGCGATCTTCATTCAACTCACCGGCGACGACGGCGTCATTTTTAATTGTACGCCTCACAATCATGATGGCATCGTGCAGAGACCTCTCCGTCTCCTCCAAGAACTGTTCGGCTCCACCACGGAGTATCAATGTGCATGTTTTGGCAGCGGGACATCCTGTGTAGATGAAATAACTTTTAACATTGAATATAAACTACAATTATAAACAGAATGTTCGCTCTTATTGATACAAATCGGTTTTACAAGTTTGATGAAACAATAAATATGGAAGCTAGCTAAGACTCGAATATATCAAAATATATATAAATGTCAGCAATTAAATTTGTACATCTTATATCTTCATCAGCATCAATCATTTATAAATTTGACATGGTAAGAAGTATCAGTCGTAAAATGTCCTAGTTTTAGGTCCAAGGTACAGTACAAGTGTGTCTGTGGAGATAGTGAGTTTATTTCACCATACTACACAAATGCTGTCAGAATTTTATCAGATAACACCCAGAACAAGATTATAAAACACAAATAAATCAATGTACGCATAGTCTGTTAAGATTCACATGTTCTAGCCACTACACCATTTTGTCTCGTCATAAGATCTGTACGTAACTACAAGTATCCTCAAGAGGAAAGGAGACGTAAGCCCTATACTGGTAGATTTACTATTATTATAGGATTGTTTATGGAGCACGGAAGATATTTTATGAATGCTAAAATAAAAAACAAAACACATATAACATTACCTAAGTTCAACTTTTATATATACATGAAATGGAGGGGGGGGGGGTTTTGATCAACTGTCAAAGCATTTACTACTAATACTGTGTACCTCAAATAACTCGAACAATAATACAATCTACACAAATAAGTTGAATCGATATTAACAACTCTCACCATCGGGCGCATTTTCTTTATCGTAACCTGATTGGAAAAAATGTAATGGGATTAGGATGTGGAACTTTGTTAATGGGTTAATATTAATGGGATGGGAACATCACCTGTTAATGCTTTTCATAAGTATCTAAGCGAACCTGGGTATAGTTTCGATAACCATTTCTTTATCATTATACTATAAAATGACTTTCGATTTAAATGTTTGTTGAATATTACAATATAAAGTTAAGTTATGGATTAAAACTTTAACTTTAAGGTCCAGTTATTGCAGTTATAACAAAAATAAATCACGTTTCACTACTCTCTTCCACCATCCTACATAATGATATCAGCGTTGACATTCGATAGTCCAGTCTTAACCAATGGGCTAGAGCAGTTGTACTCAAACTGCGACCATGCTTGTGGCCACGGACAATGTCAAGCGTTTGAAACATCACAAATTGATTTTTAAAAAAACGTTACGGGCTGGGCTAGAGTTACCCCTAAGCGCTGGGACGCGTGTGAACTGACCGGTGAATATGTTGTAGCGCTCGCCGCCCACCTGGCGCTCGTCGAAGCGCGCGCAGGCGCCGAGCGCGTCGGCGCGCAGGTCGCGCACGGAGCTCAGCACGGCGCCGCCGCACGCGCGCTGCGTGCGCCGCAGGTCCTCCTCCGTCACGCGCCCCGCGCAGAACATGTCGCTGCGGGCACGGGCGACTGTGTTACTTTACGCTCCCACGGTAGCATCGTCGCTTTACACGATTATATTATATACAGACGAACATCAAAAAACTCTTTTCCACCGATTAAATAACAAATAGATATGTTAATATAATCTTGTATTAAGCGATAGAGCCTCATCTAATATCGATTGTACATATTAAAAATTTCAATTACGTTAGTTTACAAGTAAGTGCATAAGTGTGACTGAGCTCACCGGTCAGCAAAGTATTGCGTGGCGACGTCCCCAATGGGCAGCTTGCTGAGCACGACTTGCGCGCCGCTGGCGTGCAGCACGGCCAGCTTGTCGTACAGGATCTGCCACTCCGCATCCACCACCTTCTGATACTCCTTTACGTTATCCACGCGCACCTGAAACCAACATAATACTTGACAAACATGCCAACCACTCCAACTATTACTATTTTAGATTAATAACATTTAAATTACATTTAAAAGAATATTTATCATCTTATAATATTAGCAATGACTAACAATTTGTCTCAAATTTTGGATTTAGATAAAGTCCTGCTTTTTATGTTCATCTATAGGAAACTTTCCTGCAAATATTTGCAAAAAAATTATAGTTAGAGCCATGATCGGTACCACATACATTATAATAGTGACATATGGGCCGAGTTCAGGGGCAGAACTAACAGCTCTACATGCTTTGTCAGGCCCATTTGTGTATACTCTAAATCTTCCAGAATCCAAACTGTGCTGATAACTTTTCAGTACAAAACCCTAATAAAATTTTACTGTCTCGATCCAAGATTACTAAATCCGAGGTCTCAGCACCTGAAGCCATTGAATGGCGATACTGACCTCAGCATTATCCCGCTCAGCTTTAAGTTCCAATTCGATATTGAGCAGCGCAATCTTGCAGTTAGTGTAGCTCTTCGGTTGCATCTCGAAGCCGGCATACGAGAACGTCTTCTTGAACGCCACACCCGCTACAAGGAATGAGTCTTCCAATGCGCCTCCTGTCACTTTCTTGATACCTAGATTGACACATGTTCACATTCATTAAAAAGATAAATCTATTAATCATGTCTATGCAATTTTCTTCTACTTTATTAATATTTTCTACAGCATATAGCGATATAGACTGAGATTTCTAATATTTAATATTGCCTCATTTTAAATATGGTGATCGTCACAACCTTTTCAGTAATTGGATCCGTTTGTTATAATCATCGGCAAAATATTTTAGTATTACTAATGCTGTGAAACAGACTTCATTAATTTAACTCACCAATCATATCCAAGGGCAGTAAGGGAGCGTCCAATGACAAGACAGCATCAACCACCATTTTGGAGAAGTGGCCCTTCTGCTGGTGGATCAACTTCGATGACATCGCTGTTGACGCGCATTTACTTAGAAGTTCCCTTTAAGTGATAATTTTTGATTATTAGTATTGTTTTTAAAATTTTAATAAGCATAATTCATAGTAAGTTTTGTCTCATTTATCGATTGTCCACATTATATTCAGTAATTGGATCCGATTGTTTTAATCATAGATAAGTTTTTTTTTTATTAAAAACAAGTATAAGGATAAAACAAGTATTTTGGTGTCCCCAAATATGTGAAAAATGATTTTCTGCACAAGTTAAGGTCTAACATTCATTTTCAATGTCTTCATTTCATACATAAATCTAGAACTAAATCTTCTTATTCTTGCTGTGTAAATCATTATAATAATAATGTCCTTTAGATCGATTCCGGCTACGGTTGCCAATCTCTAGAGAGATTAGAAAACTGAGCAGGACATATTATAGTGCACAAGTGTGTGTGCAAAAACAGTAGTACTCTCTATTCCTAATTCTCATAATTTAATGGGATGGCAATCTGACACGGCTGAAAACAGATGAGGCGCAGGAGCAACGACTTTATGTGCTTTCCGAGTCACGTTGTAAAGTCTACTTAGTGTTAAGCATAATCTTAAATGTTATTTATCTTATACCCTAATAATAATTTACATATATTAATTAACACAGCAATGTAACAGTAATACCAGTCAGTAGTATAGTAATAAAATCAAACATATCTTCTAAAAAAAATTGTACCTCTGTTCTTCTGGAGATCTGTTCTCGATTTTGACGGCGAGCTCCTTGACTCTATCCACAGCTAACTGGCCGGCTGTTCTCACAGCACGAACGATGATCCTCGGGTGAACACCTAGTGTAATATTGTATTAGAATTTCATCTAGTGATAGTGAAGTTAAAGTGTTTTAGTAACGAGCCTCATGTCTACTATCATAGCCCACACAGTTGGTTCAGAAATTGGATCCATTGTTTTAATCATTGAGATATTTTTGTTATTAAAAAAATGTGAAATTCGGGATTTCACATTTTCCTACACGATGTCCTACTGCTGCCCAATCCTTGTAAAGGTTTAGAGCTTAATCCACCACACTATTTCAATGTGAGTTGGTAGAACAATGTATACACATTACATTTCTACAGGTAACTAAATATGGCACACAGTAAAAGTCATACTGTGTCTACATCACTATTTGTTTTAACTTGCCTTCTTCCACAAAAGGTTTCAACCTCTTCAACAGCTCACCGGCGAGTATCACCACAGAGGTGGTACCATCTCCGACCTGCGACATTGAAATTAAATGTAATATTTACACAATAACAACTATGTGTAAATAGCTAATGGAAAATATCATTAAACGTTGTGTCCACAAATATATTCGGAAATTGGATCCGTTTATTATAATCATATAAAAAAATAGACATTTTTTTTTTTTTTTACATTCTGTTCATTACGTAAATAACAAACTAAGTTATGAACAGGCAAAGATAAAGAAGACTGATTGCCTCTTGTTTAGGTTCTAAAATTAACTTTAAAAAAAAATACTTTGTCTATGAATGGTCAAGTACAAGGTAGTATATATAATATAATAATAGTTACCTCAGCATCCTGAGACTTGGCAATATCAACCAGAGTTTTAGCAGCTGGGTGGACAATGTCTAGGAGCTGCGGAGGAAAACATAAGATTTATATCAAACTTTTTAAGTATTTATAGGCTCTATTATGCAAATATTAAATAATCAAGATTTGTTTGATTTTGCATAAACATTTTTACAATTGATTTTGACATGCCCTGGATTCCATCATAAGATCTTGACAATATATGACAAACAGTAAGTTACCTGTATTTTTTGAATTAAAAAAAAAGGAAATATTTATGTAAAATATGAAATATACCTTCATAATAGTAGCACCATCGTTCGATATAACAGCCTTTCCGTTGTGGTCCACAATCAATTTGTCCATGCCCCGAGGGCCCAGTGTGGTACGTACCTGGTCATAGAGGATAATATTGTGTTTAAAAGGCTAAGAAAAAAATATTTTAAATCTACTCGCATAATCTCATTGTATCATTCAATTTCGATCATTAATTCAGAAATTGGAACGAGCGTAATCACTGTATGTAACAATTACATTATAATGTTGCCTGACACTGTAACCACTTCATCTCGGCCATTTTAATGACACTCCATGGAGTCATTCAAGTATTATAAAAGCAGGTTTGATATAAAGCATAATTCTATTTCCTCTTATTTAAAGGAATACTAGTGGTTAGGAACTACATTCAAATCTTGTGTGCATAACATGTTTCACCTTTACTTGGAGGTAGAGCTTTGTGCAAGCTCGTCTGGGTAGGTACCACCCACTCATCAGATATTCTACCGCAAAACAACAGTACTTGGTATTGTTGTGTTCCGGTTTGAAGGGTGAGTGAGCCAGCGTAATTACAGGCACAAGGGACATAACATCTTAATTCCTAAGGTTGGTGACGTTAACATTTCTTACTTATTGTCTATGGGCATTGGTGACCACTTACCATCAGGTGGTCCCATATGGTCGTCAGCGAACCTATGCAATAAAAAAAAAAACCAATTTCAATGACAAGAATGACAGGTTTGAATAACAGACTTTCGATCTTACTGAGCAACTGTGCATAGCTATACAGTCCACCAAACAATTAATGGATAAGCACCTATCTACCTAAAAATATCATTACTGTTTATTATTTCAATTATAAGAAGAAGTCCAAGTGACTACTTGAAGCCACAGCAGCCAATCTCAAGAGAGATTAGCCAACTACTCGGCAATAGTGCATAAGTGTGTGCGCAAACACAGGTGCATTCTTTATTAATTCGACACAACCTGAAAAGTTTCGGGCACAGCATCATCGGCATTTACAGGCTTTCCAAGGCACTAAAGTGTACAAACTTCTTATCTCCAATGCAGTAGCTATACACTACACTAGTACAATACAGTAGTAATATTGAATAAGAGATATATTATCAAATAATTAACTTCAAATCAATCAAATATCAGCTTTTTAGATAATTGTATGTGACGGTGAACATTAATAGCGCTTATATAATACTCGAATGGCCTTTCAGACATTTCAATCCACCATAGAAAGCTTTATACATCCGGTGAGATTGAGAACAGGCATGAAAACAATAAATGAATATTATAATTAACATACTCACAGCATCTACGACAAGTTGGCAGGCATTGATGTTGGAGATAAGTTGCGGACGGCCCTGGGATTGATCCGTCCCTTCTTTCAACACAAGGATCTGTGGTTGCTGAAATCAATATAAATAGAGCCCGCTATTCCATCCTAAGTTTGTTGATATGTAAATGAATGTGATTAATTACGGTACAAGTGTACAGGATTTAAAAAAATATATATGTATGATATGGCTCTATTGGTCGTAACCACAAAAACGTGTAAGCTTAGACAATACAATATTTCGTATATTATCTAAAATGAAATGGCAAAAAATGTTCTTAATCTTTGTATTATTAGATGAAAATGCAGTTGCTAAACTTATAGGCTGGATTCATTGATAGGTATTTAATTTTTTAAGCCATATCCAATTTAATTCAGATGTAACATACGTAATGAAAATATCCTACTGGGCTCAGGTCTACTTATCCTACACGCTCAGGAAATAAAATTATAACTCTGTCTAATTAATATCGAAATATTTTAAATTAATTATCATAAATAATCAAAATAGATCACTCAATGCAAGATGTTTAAAGTAGATTTAGTATATTATTTAAATGCCGTTAAGTCTTCTTTTTATACTTAACGACCATTGTCAAAAAACATCTGAACATATAAGTTGATTTATTTATGATTCTACTTAATTCAGATTTTAAATTTTTGTGTACTAAGGATTTTAATAGAGAAAATTTTATTATTTAATCAATTTTAACTTCAAAATGTGTAAAATATTGAAAGAACAAACCTTTTAAGGGAGAATTAGTCATCATATTTTAAATGAAAAAGAAGATAAATGACACGAATATAAATTAAGATTCGATATTTTTAACTGATTATTACGAATTTTGTTATAAATAAACTATAATATTAAATAAAAAACTATAATAATACTTAAACTCTCAGATTTAACCTCTTGTTTCAATTAAAATTTCACCGAAAAGTACATTGGTAATAAATGAAATATTTTCATAAAAAACAAGTTTAAGCATCATTAAATCAAATAAATTTCATTTTACAAGAAATTGTAAATGGATTACATTAGAAAAAGCAAATTAATTTACCATCTTGAATATCTCTCTATTTTTAAACCAAAACAAACCCACAGACTAAAAGAACGACTTTAAGTGACGAAAGTCAAATGACTTTACATTATGATATACTCGATTGATATAATCGAATAAATTTAAGCAAAATATTTGAATAAAAACCACAAAATTGTTACGAATAGCTGAAATTAAATAAATCGTTTTATAAGATATGTATGCGATTGATTAATTTATAAAATATGTAAACAGCGTTTTTTATTAATAACGCAGATAAAAATATCATGAATAATAACAAAATCGGTTTTGTATTAGATTCCATAGACTCGAAAGTGACAAGCGATATTAAATAGTCTGTCTAATTGTCTATGATGGAAAGTTTAATTTTGACAATTGACAATTATGATAAATTTTATAATATCGCTTGTTCTGCCGAATTGGTTAGGTACCGTATGTGTAATTTGTCAGGAATTATATTATAAACTGAAAAGACAAGAAACAATTTTAAGTTAAATTCAACCACAATGTCACGTCAAGTGGATGTGAAGGCCCTGGTATCGCATGTAGTTCGCGGTGACGGTGTAAATAGGTGCCGAATATGTATGGGGGATACGACAGAAGGACAAGTACATTTAAGCGACACGGTTATAATGGATGGTGAAAAACCCGTAACGCTTTCTGAACTGTTGGAGACTGTTACTGGAATCCAGGTATGTTTACATGCCATCATAATATTTATAATTACTTCTGCGGATAACGGAACGCTTTTATGTTTCGTTTTACCAAAATGGCGGTCTCCGATTTCTTAGCATATAAGTTTATAACGTTTATTTTTAAGTGCGTTACACATAAAAAAATATTGTAAAATAAATGGGATAATATAAAATTTATATATTTGGTTTTAATTGCTTTATTATTTTATTATTATTGCAAAAATAATACGCAATCTCTGTCAAACAATAACAGTGACATCTAGCGTCAAAATAGATTATTTAAAAAAAAAAATGTTTATAAAGTACATTGTACAACTGTATTATGCTACATGAAGCAGTACCATAATATAAGTTATAAATATATAAGACATGTAAACAGGAGGATATTAAAAAAATTGTGGCCTTTTGACTAGAACGGTAATTACAGATGCAGCTGGATACAGATGGAGACCTGCCAGCGGGAGTGTGTCCAGAGTGCTCGAAATGTGCATTAAATGCAGCCGAATTCAGAACATTGTGCCACCATGCAATCAACCAATGGGACTTAACTATTCAGCTCCTACAGAACTTACCGGGACAATGTAATGATAAAATCAAAACAATGTTTGCCATAATTGATAACAATCAAATGATTATCATTAATGATGACACGTCTGAAGATACATTCGGTACAAATTCAGCTGCTCAAAGATTAACTGCACATGTAAAACCTCAAACTATTGTAAATAAAAAAGATAATAATTTATCATTATGCAAATGCCCTAACTGTGGCAAAGAATTTCAGTATAGCCATCAATTAAGTCACCACTTGAAAGAATCAACGGACATGAAACGAGCGTGCCATATTTGCGCTGAAATCATGTTACGTAATGATTTGGTATCGCACATGTTAGACGTGCATAAAAAAAATCCTTATGATTGCAAGAAATGTCCCGCACTGCTATATTCTCATAATCAATATATTAGACATTTAACAAAGGCACATACTCGCGGGGCATGTACATGTATTGAATGTGGAAGAAATTTCCAATCATCGAATGCATATCATGCGCATGTCTCTGTACACAGACCAAAAAGTTGTCCGAGTTGTGACAAGATGTTCCGTAATCAAACCTGTTATGTTCACCATGTGAAAGAATGTTGCAATTTAGACAAAAATAGAGAAGACACACATCACACAAAGAACAAAGTCACAGTAGACGTCATGAATGAAAACAGCAAGAAAAATATTAAAGTAGGTCTCCGAGGGAGTGCATCTAAGGAATGCATATGTGATCACTGCGGGAAGAAGTTTGCTGGGAAAAAGTTTGTTGCTGCTCATATACAAATTGTTCACATGAAGAACACCCACCGACCTTGCGTGTACTGTGGGAAGTTCCTAGCGGCAGCGCACATGACACAGCATGTTAAGAAACACGAATCGGACCCGTCATACACATGTCAACATTGTAATATTGTTCTCAAGACTCGACTAGGATATATTCAGCATTTGCGTCTCCACACTGGAGAGAGACCGTACGCGTGTGATATTTGCGGGGAATCGTTTTCTGCTTCGTCTAGACGCTCGGAACATATACGTAAAGTACATAAAAGCTCCGATATAGTATTGAAGCAAGCTTGTCATTTGTGTCCAGCGAAATTTCGGCTGCCTTATAGATTGAAGAAGCATTTGAAAGCGGTTCATAACGACGAAGACGACTCATTATCGCAATACGAATGTCAAGTTTGTCACGATAAATTCGGTTCGTACCGTGGGCTGTCACATCATAGCAGGAAACATCAGAACATAAGGCATAACCCATCGGTTACGTTGAAAGTGTACAGCGGTGAACCAAATTCACTTATAGAGGAATTGTAAAAGATATTAATAGTAAAAGTTTGACTTTAAGATGTACGTTACTTTTAGACACAGATAACGTATAAAATCACACAAGAAAATAAAATTTTTTTGTTGGATATGTAGTCAAATATATGTGTATAAAGTTGGGTTATTATATATATATATACTTTTATTTAATGTTACATTACTTTGTAAATAGTATAACTTTGTAATGATGCTTCGATCATTATTTGGTCTAGTTAAATGTTTTTTATTTAAAAATTCTGCCTTTTTTTTATATATCTTCGGAAAAAGTTAATAAAAGGGAAAAAAGTTTAAAAATAAAAAAGGTGGGAGATATTTTATCCTCTACAAATAAGGACTTTTCTATTTTTAACGTAAAACTTAACGTTTTCGAGATATTTGCAAAATAACGTTTTCCAAGATGGCGGCTAACGCTCGCGGTCTGAGATGACAAAAACTCGGTTTTATACCTAAGGGGTAACATAATCCAATCGAGTAGCGAGATTTTATGCAGAGCGAATTTCTAAAAATATTGGGCTAAAAGTTCCATATCACTTACTAGACTTAGTGTCACTCAGATAATTCATAACATTTTAATATCTAATGTAATTATAGTCAATAAAAATAAGCTTGCGGAATATGTTTGAATGTTGTATTACAAGAAAAGTAACATGTGATTATAATAAGGCAGAAGCAAGTAAAATAACCAATAGAAATAAAAAACCAAAAAATATCTATAGACTATATGGATGACGTATGAGAAGAGAGTAATTGAGGATACAAATAGAGATAGAGGTGAATGGAAGAGAAGAATAAATAAATGGCATGAGACATCATGTTAAGAATGATCTGTTGATCAGATAGAACCATATAAGATCTGTGTGGTTGGAATTTAAATAAATATATGCAAGGGTCAAGCCCTTAGTTACTGACAAGAGCTAGTCATTGAAGAAATATATTTATGCATAATAAACACATAATGTCACTGTATAATTAATAGTGTTCTTAATAATAAAAGTACTGTTACTACAAATAAAGATACTGAATTAATATTATTGTATTGATGCGTCAGATGACTCGAGGAATTCAGGGGAATTACCAAAACTTTAGTTCATTAGAAGTAAAAGAAAATCGATAGTTTTTACAAACTGGAAAATGTTGAGATCTGTTGCCAAGGCTCATCTTGTAACCAAAAACGGCTTTTAAATTTCATGTAATTAACAAATTGTAATTATTGTTGTCTAGTAAGTAATATTTAAAAGTTTCGTGTTTTATTTGGTTATATTTAAGGAGTATTTTTAATCGTCTATCCGACAAAATTAAGCATAAAATGGCAAAAACTATACCGTCGTTATTTATCATTAAACAAGCCACAAGTGGAAGAATTTAAGACAAATAATAGAATCAAAGATCATGAAGAAAAGAAGACTGATTGCTCGCATGGTTTCAGGTCGAGGAGGAAATCGAACTACCCGCGGGCCTGTGCTGCAACTGCACGAACAGCGCCGTCTCTGGGTGGCAGTTCAGACAGCTATGTCTCGAATCGAATCGAAAATGGATGAAGACAACGCTATTATTGTCGAAAACGAAAATTCAGCCGACAAACAAAGATAAAACCATTTTCATAGGCTGTAACACTTTGATCAGAGACAACATTGTAAATAAACACACAACAGATGCCGTCGAAAGACTTAATTTACTCATCGGTTCAAAGAAAAAAACAAGATCAAAATACAAGAAAAATTATGTAACTAACATTTATAAGTGTAAGAATTGCGGCAAAGATTTCACGGTACCTTATTTCTTGAATCGTCATTTATTAAGTACGAAAAAACGCGCTTGCACTCTCTGCGGTAAGATCTTACCGAGGGAACGTTTGGCTAAACATTTGAACAAAGTTCACGCCAAGTTTGTACTGAATTGCGATATCTGCGAGAAATTATTCGATGAACAAGTTGAATTGGAAAATCATAAGATTTTATTACACGGCGATAGCTCATATCAATGTAAAACGTGTAAGAATGGATTTAAAAACGAGAGATCACTCCGTGCCCATATGTACACGCACACACTGTTCAATTGCTCGTCCTGTAACGCTAGTTTCGAAAATAGAAAATGCTATACTCATCACATAAAAATCTGCGACGGTTCCAAACACGCGACGGAAGGTATATATGAATGCAATGAATGTGGTAATATATACACGAAGAAGCCATCGTTGAAGGTTCACATCGTTCAGAAACATTTGAACGTTCTGCCGTATGTTTGTCAGATATGCGGGAAACGTAGTTCGACGAAAAATCATCACAAGGCTCATGAACTTATACACAAAACAGAAAGGAAAGTCTACCAATGCTTCTGCGGTGCGAAAATGCTAACAGAACTCGGTTTTAATATGCACCAGAGGATACATTCCGGTGAAAAGCCTTACGAATGTGGAGTATGCGGTGACAGGTTCCTGTCGGCTTCGAGAAGGTTGGATCACATCAAGCGAAGACACAGGAGTAAGGAGATGGCGCACGGTTGTGACAAATGCGAGGCTAGGTTCGTTAGGCCGTTCGAACTGAAAAAACATTACAAATCAGCGCATTTGATGAGCGTTAATTAAATTAAGAATATTTAAAAAGGTTGGTATATAACTGTAATAGAGATAAGAAAGACGTAGGAATAAAGGTACACACCGTAGATTTACAAATTGCATGCCATTTTCTAATCGTTCTGTTGTATAATGCACTATAAACAGTTCTCGATTAATTTATCCTTATTTATAATACAACATTATTCCACTTAACTAGTTATAACCACATTAATTTAACTTTCGAATTTCCGATTACAACTCCGCGGACCATACTATACCAACAACTTCGAGTCCGATGATATCGATGACCAATGATATCGAATAATGAATTATAAAATTGTATTTAATGTGTCTTATTGTTTGACTCGCGTTTCGCGAGGTCGCGTTATGCGGTAAAGCTTTTGAGCACATTTCAACGCGTTGCGTTCGATGGTTTAGTAAATGACGACATGTACGTCTTATTAACATATTTGTCCTATGCCGTTGAGCACGAGGTACACTCTCAATATTCCGTTAAGATTCATGTGGGATATAATATGACTCATTGACTGAAGTAAATATATTAAGTTTGATAAAATCGTAAATTTTGTTCGATTTTTTACGATTTTACATTAAAATATTTTTTCTTTTGTTTCAGCCGCAAGATGAATATTTATTCCCAAAGGGTTTTTGTATAACTTGTACGAGTGTTGCGATTGCCTCGTACGAGTTCAGAGTGTTGGTACGAAAGTCCGAGAAGCTATGGACGAACTGTATAGAGTCGCTTCAAACTGTTCCAACTTTGATCACATCCCAGAGATCGATTTACGCAATCGTACGTAATAACTTACTAATTCATACGGTCAGTAACTTCGAGGGTAACGCTAAAGACTTGTTGGACCATCTCACGGATAGATTTGTAGCGAGGAAGATTTTGATAGAGAAGAAGCCGAGACACCCGAGACACCCCAGGACCGGCCCGTCGTGCAGCTGCAGGGACTGTGGTAAAAGTTTCCTTAGCCCGTATTATTTGAATATGCATTTGCGTAATAGCGGCCAGAAAGAGGCGTGCTGGCTCTGTGGTGCGATGGTAATAAGAGGAAAGGATATGCACGAACATATGTCCAAAATTCACAGGACTGACATGTTTTTGTGTACCGAATGCCCGATGCTCTTCAAAAGCGAACTGGAACGGAAGAGGCACATTAAAAAATGTCACGGGCCAGGTGTACTGACGTGCGCCGATTGCGGGAGAACGTTCCAGAGGCCCGGATCGTTCGAAGTGCATTCGCAAATGCACGCAGTGAGGACGTGCCGGGCTTGTGGTGCGCAGTTCGCGAACCGTGGTTGTTACAGGGAGCACAGGTCGAAATGCGAACCGAACGCGAAACCAGACTTGAAAACGATACCAAGGAATAAAAGATCGAACATTCGAGATCCGGCAACGTTCACTTGTGACTATTGTAATAAAACGTATCATTCGCGTCCGCAGTTAAAGAACCACATACTGTGGATTCATATGGACATAAGACCACACCAGTGTCAATGGTGCGGGAAGCGTTTCTACACTCCGGCGCGCTTAGCTGAACATTCGGTTGTGCACACGCGCGTCAGGAACTTCGAATGCGATATTTGTGGCGCGAAATTAGTATCTAAAATGGCGGCCGTGTACCATAGACGAAGGCATACGGGTGAAAGGCCATACGAATGTCAGGATTGTGGTGAGAAGTTTATATCGTCTTCTCGAAGATCAGAACACGCGAAACGCAGACACAACAGAGGTTCTCGTCTCCAATGTCCTGAGTGTCACGCGAGTTTTGTTAGGAATCATGAATTAAAGAAGCATATGGATAAAGTTCATAATCCAGACAATCACTTGATGCTTAAAATAAAAAAAGAAAAGACTTTACCAATGGCGACAACTCATAATCTTTAATGCTTCCATAAACAATTATTTGAATCGGTGCTGTGTCAATTTAAAATAGTTATATTATGTTCTTTCAATAAATTTAATTCCGTAATTAATTCAATTTTATTACAAAAAATTATTAGGAACAATGATGTTAATGAAATTATTAGAGTGGGTTCACTCGTGTTAAACGTAACTGCTGCGCCCCCGGGGACGAAGCGTGATGTTATTATCTATGACCTTTCTCAATAATTTGGGTTCTCAATGATTGGTGCCAAATATCCAATTTAATGAGTCGTCTGTCATAGACAAATTTAATTATTATTTGTTATATGATCTGAGGAATTGTAAAATTTTGTAATTAATAATAATATTTTAATGAGGTTTTAGTTTTATTTCCTCGCTATTCTAATTGGCAAGTTTATTATTTAACAGTGTATAAAAATATAATTAAACTAGATGTGCCCCGCTTCACCCGCGTATAATTAAAAAAAATATAATAAATTATTTTATTACTATAAAAACACACGCGCACACACACACACACATATGGCTACTGGTAAAGAAATACGTAATTAACGATTTCAAATTAATTTTCATAAGATACCGTAGGGTTTACCGATCTTATATATGGCCTAACATTTGCGCCATCACATGTTCTTTGTGTGTTTCAATTTTCATCAAGATTGGTCAAGCCGTTCTTGAGTTATAAGAAGACATACAGACAGACCGACAAAAAAGAAAAAAATAGTTTAATGTGAATCACTGCATCATAAAACGATTATTTATCACAAAATAAGGTGAAAAAAAAATGTACAGACAGAACCAATAGATTTATTTAGTAGTATATAGATTATGGCAGGGATTTCCTAGCAAGACGAATACATTTAACTGCATTATCTAAGGGGTTTTCCAATAGGGACGCTTGAACTTTGACAGCTGATTGCGGCCATGTTGTTTGAGTGACAGCTGTCAAATGCAGTGTGTTATATTCATTCCGTCCTTCCAAACCACCATGGCAGGTTACAGTGTCGAGCAGCACGTGCAAATCATAAAATTGTTTTATGAAAATGGGTCTTCAGTTCGAGCAACGTTCTGCGCACTTCGCCCGTTTTACGGTCGCGATGATCGTCCTGCCGAGTCGACTATCCGTCGATTGGTGGACAAATTCGAGTCAACCGGGTCAGTTAACAATCAGCCGGTTCCCGTGCGTCAACGTAACGCGAGATCTGCCGAGAATATCGCCGCTGTGCGCGACAGTGTCCTCGAAAACCCGCGGCAGTCAATTCCGCGTCGCGCACAGGAACTCGGCCTTTCGCAGACGACAACTTGGCGAATTTTGCGTTGTGACTTGAGCCTGCACCCGTACAAGATCCAGCTGACCCAAGAGCTCAAGGTTAATGACCATAGACAGCGCCGTGTGTTCGCTGACTGGGCATTAGAGCAGTTGGAAGTTGACGCCGATTTTGGCAAAAAAATCATCTTCAGCGACGAGGCGCATTTTTGGATGAATGGCTATGTCAACAAGCAAAATTGCCGTATTTGGGACGAGACCAATCCACACGAGGTTCACCAAGTGGCAATGCACCCGCAGAAAGTGACTGTTTGGTGCGGATTTTGGGCCGGAGGCGTGATTGGTCCGTATTTTTTCGAAAACGATAATGGTGTGGCCGTCACCGTCAATGGTGAGCGATACCGGTCGATGATAACCAACTTCTTTTGGCCTGAAATCGAGAATATGGATCTGGACAACAAGTGGTTTCAACAGGACGGCGCTACGTGCCACACAGCACACGCTACGATGGAAGTTCTGCACGAGCAATTTCTGGATTTGACCCCGCTGGACTTTTTCTTGTGGGGTTTTCTTAAGTCGCAGGTCTATGCCAACAAGCCGCAAACCACCGATGCCCTCAAAGTCAACATACGCCACGCCATCGATCAAATACAGCCCGATTTGTGCGCCAGAGTCATCGAAAATTGGACCTTTCGTGTGCGCGCCACCAACCGAAGCCGTGGCGGCCATTTGAATGATGTCATATTCCATACATAATGGGGTCGATAGACCTTCCAAATAAAAAAAAAATTCGCAAATATCTCTCCTACATGTATTTTTTTTTGCATTTCAAAGATCAAGCGCCCTTAATGGAAAACCCTATATTACAATCAATAAAAATCCAAGGGATAAAATCCCTACTTATTATTTGATTCTATATAGCTTAAATTAATTTTTTAGCTTTGTGAAAGCTCGTCTGGGTAGGTACCACCCACTCATCAGATATTCTACCGCAAAACAGCAGTACTTTGTATTGTTGTGTTCCGGTTTGAAGGGTGAGTGAGCCAGTGTAATTACAGGCACAAAGTTGGTGGCGCATTGGCAATGTAAGTGATGGTTAACATTTCTTACAATGCCATAGTCTATGGGCGTTTGTGACCACTGACCATCAGGTGGCACATTTGCTCGTCCGCCAACCTCTAAAATAAAAAATAAGAAATTTTTATATATATATTTCATAGGATTTGCTATACTGTGCACTGCAAATTGTTCTGGATTAATTAAGTTATACAACATTATTCACTTCAATGCTTGCAATCTATTTTAATATTTTATTTCATTTATAACGCAATTTTTTACGAGTCTATAAGGAATACCATAGATTATTATTTCTTTTTTTAATTTATTAATAATTTGTTCAAGTATCATATTATATCATTAACAAGATGTGAACGATTTATTCATGACCTCGACCACCTTCGATATCACGTCTGTTCAATGTCAAAGTTTTCTTTATTCCTGTAATTGGAAAGCACTATTTAATACAGTTAAGTATGTATTTTATTTGAGAACAAAAATATTTTTTCTTTTTAATATATTATAAGATTTCTTATGGAGTTTGAATACTTATTCTTTAATTATGAAAAGCTCTTTAGACTTTAATTCATACCTGCTTTTACATCCACAATGGCAATTCAATGTAAAACTTATAACGGAACAAATCAGTAAAGCATATTTCACGCTGTTTATATGGCTTCGACATTTATTTTTCCACATACATAAAATCTAAATTATCAATCAAGGTTAATATTTATGGAATACATTTTAGATGAAAAACAATAATGTAAGACCAGCAATATCCACATCTAATACACCATTACTACCAATTCTATCTTTAGTCATCGAATGACGTGGCTGTATATTTTAACACTTTTGCCTGAAAATATGAAAAAGGTAAAAGTGTCTAGTTAATAATTTTGACATTGTGTTAATTTACTCGTACGATTCGGATTGAAAATTTAAAATCCTTCATATAATCTAAAAACCTTATAAAATATGTCTTTTAACAAAGATTTAAGACAATTACTAAAACCATATTACTGGGTTAATATTATACTCAGCATTTCATACGTGATATCTAAGAGAACTAATATAATATGTGGTTATTTATTTCCCGATTCGGATTGTGAATTAGATAGCCGAGAAACGGAAATCCTGTTCTTCCTAATTATTGTCGTGATGCTGAGGACAAGGAAGGCGGGCAGTGTTACTATGGTCAATTACCTTTCATCCTCTTTTGTCTACACAAAGATTGCGAATTTGATACTTTGGTTATACGCTGACCCGAGGTTAGTTTATTAATATGCTATGAAATATTTGAATAATAATTAATATTTTAATATATAATATTAATTTTAATTTTTACAAATTTACAAATAATTAAGAAAGTTCAATAAATACATGACTATTGTTGAAATCAATGATATACAAATCTTAGTTAAATTTAGCTTATTTTTGCCGAATTCAAGTGAAAGCTGCTAATCCAATTAATATAAAACTTTCACATAATGATAGTTACAGATTTGAGATAAGCTATATTGTATCTTTATATGCTTATAATGTTACATACACTTATATATTGTAATGTTTTTCAACACCACTCTCCTTGATGATCATGAATTTTAAACACTAATATCTTATGTAACAATAGTATCTCATGGAGCTCTGGTGTGAGTCTAAATTTCAACCTGTCACCAGTATAAATAATTAACCATGATATATGTTATGGAAAGTAATATTTGCAAAAAACCTACCATATGTGCTATCAGTTAAGATGAAAATGTTCATTTAAGTTATACAATAATATAAATCAAAACTTATGTAAAAAAGATGAAGGATTACATTAAAATAGTCCATTCATGATAACATTTTGATAAAGGACAATAAGTAACAAAGATTGCATATGATTGCTTACCTGTTAAAAATATTTATCATTTCCAGATATGGTCTTCCATATGGGGCTATCCTGATTTTGGTCTCTCTGATCCTGCCCGAACCGACATACACGGGTCCTGAGCATGTCATATACTTCCGAGGACATCAAGTGCTCGAGGAAGAGTTAAAACATCACAAGAATACCACGTGGCTGGTCTGTCTGTACGCTGCGTGGCATCCCGCCTGTGTTAACTTTGCACCGGTTTTTGCAGAACTCTCCGCTAGTTATAATCTTGAAAATTTTAAATTTGGAAAGCTTGATATTGGAAGGTTTGTATTGTCATTTAATTAATTTATATCATAGACAAAGAGACAGACAAGTTTTATTGTCCTTGGTTATCTTCCGAATGGATAAAAATTACAAATATAAATAATGAAGTATTCCTAGAGGCACAGTTAGTATATTAATGTAATCAGTACTTGTCTCTCGAGAATATTAATATTGTATTTATGTCAACATCGCTTTAATGGAATTCGGTAGATACACATTTGGCAGATTTTAACCAGATGCATAAAGTTTTCCTTCATGAGATTGTTAAAAAAATTAATTAAGGTTCTCTCTTTTGAAGACGGTAAAAATATAGACCATTAAAATAGATCGTAATATTCCACAGATACCCAGAAGCAGCAGCGAAGTACAGAATACAAGACGGTCCGACGAGCCGTCAGCTACCGACTGTACTGCTGTTGAGTGACGGACAAGAGAAAATGAGAAGACCGCATGCCGACTCAACCGGGAAGTTACAAAAGTAAGTAGAGAAACAAAACATTGGCAGAAGTAAAGTTAAATATTCAAAAATATTCAAGAATCCATAAAGGATACCATAGATCATTTTGGTCTCGACCAATGTTGTCATGTCAATTCTAGGTTTTTTATTTATCTGTACCCTCTTGTCATTTAAATGTAATATATGTATAGTGCATAACAAAAACCCTTTCCGACCCGTAAAGTGGTTATTTGATATAGTGTGTCGGTTCTATTTATGTAATCATTTTTAAAATATATAGTAAGCAAAAAATTTATCACAGAAAAAAAATATTAATTAAATGATGAAAATCACTTGGCAACACAGGCGCGGGCAATACCTTTACCACCAACAGTGTCGTTAAACACATTTTTTTTTAAGTAATTTTTTTGCTTACTATTTTAAAAATTATTACATAAATAGAAGCGACACACGATACGACGATACTGTATATACATATATGTAATATTTCACAGGATAATATGCCTTATTACAATGTTTTAAGCCGTGTGCACTTTCAGATTCCTCTTTTCGAAAGACAATGTGAAAGCGGCCTTCGACCTTGACGGTATTTACCAGGAGTCCAAAGAGAAGCTAGCGAATTTGAAGTCTGTCAAGAAAACAGAATAGACTACAGCAGACCGGGACCGTATAAAAAGTTAATTTTTCCTAGTTACTAAGTAGTAAGCTAATTAAATGTGTTACTAAAACATCTTCTTAATCTCTTTTTATGACTGACTAGTTGGTCTAATGGGCAGATTTAAGGGCACAGATCCCAAGGTCTCAATAGCAGCATGGAGGTGAAAGTGTGTACACTCCAGTGCCTCGAAAAACATATAAAGCCACTGGTCCTGCCGCCCCAAACACTTCCTGTTGTGTCGGACTGCCGTCCCATTGGATTATGAGAGTTAAGGAATAGAGAGTGCACCATTTGACATGATCACCATGACATTTGCCAATGTATTTCATGGGTTTTAGACTATCCACTTTATTAGTATTTCAGTAGATGCATCACATTAACTTCTATACAGTTCGCGTACCATTAATATTGGTACTTATACACAGACTGGACAATGTGCCAGGATTCGCTGTTACTATTGTACATTAACTATTGAATAATATGTCTGTGTTGTATTCGTGACTAAGAAATGATCTAATGTGTAAGAGTGCACCAACGGCTTTAATTTAATTTAATTTATGAACTGTGTCAATGAAGAAATCACTAACCCATACTAAGAATATACTAAGTATCGGTGTTGTGATGAATGGGGATGGTATCGAGTATCTAACATATAAGATTAGGGAAAATAAAAGCAGCGACTCCGTTTCAAATGAGAGATATTCTCCATATGTAATAAATTAATAAGTCTGTAGTCAAAGGAAAACGAAATATTTAAAATTTTCAGATTCTATTATTACCAGCCAGCGGCTCATAAATATTATATAAATATAAAACCTTTTTGCACAAGATTATATTTTTGCTTTTACAGTTTATTAAATTATTAATTAATAATCCAATATTTACGAAAAATAAACTTTACTTTCTATTGTAATTTACTATACACTACCGGCGAAAAGTTTCCGGACAAAAAGTCAAAAGAGTTCCGGGACGGTTTTTCGTGCCATTTCGCCCGTAGTTGGCCTAGGCCAATTTAACCAACGCCGTTTTGAAGAGAAGGGTTTCACCTTCAATTTGGCTTTTCTTTTGTTTAAAAAATCCGATTTTTTTCACTGTCTTTTTGAAAACGTTTTTTGTCTTTTTTTTCAACTATTTTGAGTGGACCCCGTTTCTAGTAAAAATGTTTTTCATGCATTTCTTCGAATGAAAGCATAAAGGGGGCAGCCCAAGCTACAATTTCATTTTTAAGAAATTTTTCTACGATTTTTTTTGCAAAGATTTTTTGTTTTTTCAGAAAAAAGTGATTATTTGAAAAATGCTCCGGAGTACGAAAACGATGAGGCTTACATCAAAACCTCATGACAGTAAAAAGTTTTATTGGGTTCTATTGAATTGACCAGAATTTTTTCAGATATTTTTCAATTTTTTTTTTCATTAATTTCCGGTCACAACTCGTTTAGTCCGAGCACCGGAAAAATAATGTAATCGATTTTCTTACTTGCATGTTAAACTCTGGTCTTGTTGAAGAAGCCTCCTCTCGCTGACAACACACTTTTTCCTACACGTGGCATCCTCTCCACCAGTTTTTCTAATATCTCCCGGATTGTTTCCTTCCAACATTTTTGTAGAGAATCCCATGATTTTTCAGCGGATGAATGTGTGACTGCGCACTTGCTGATCCATTTCATCCCACATCAATTCAATGGGATTGAGATCAGGAGATTGGGGAGGCCATTGCATAATTCGAACCTCGCCACTTTTTTGCTTCGTTTCAAAATATTTCGAGCAGTTTCTAAGTATGTTTTTCATAGTCACTTATCGCTGACCTACGGAACCTTTCGACTTCATTAGAGCTCATTTTAATTTTTTTTACGACGAAAATGGGTCGTTGACTTAGTTGAAGTGTCGAAAAGCATGCATCAATACTTGCACTTCGCAATGAAGGTTTCAAAATTCGGAGATGCGATGAAACGCTTTCGAGAATCAAAAAATCCAACAAAGATGAAAAGCGTTCCAGAAGGTCACGTGTTACTTCCCTCGTTGGTTAAATTGGCCTTTTTTTTTTGTTTTACGAGGAGGAAATGCATTTACCCTGACCCTGCCAGCGGCAGTCGCTAAAAGGCGACCAACCTAGAAGGCGCGCCAGGCGTTAGGGTGCGCCTTCCTACTCTGCCTCCGTCTGTGCTGTGACGGACTCCCCCGAGTCCGCCACTGGAGGCCGGGCGTCAGAGGCCGACGCCCGCGGTGGATCAGGTAGCTGGCTCCGCCGCCAACCACTCTTAAGGCCAGGTCATTGCGGCAACGTGCGACCTGCGAACGCACGTCGCCGCAGACCAGGCCGCCTTCGGCGCAGCGGGAGGGAGTTGGTGTCGTCCTCCCGCTGCCGTTCTGCCGCCTCTTTCTGCGACATCACGGGCTGCGCGAGGCTCCGCCCAAGCTGGGCACTCTGCGCGCGTGTGCTCGGCCGTTTCCACGGCTCCATCGCCACAGTGGTGGCACATCGGCGAGGGTTCCCTACCCACCACCTCACACAGGTACCTGCCAAAGCAGCCGTGGCCGGTCAAAAGCTGTGTGAGGTGGTACGTGAGTGGGCCGTGCTTACGCTCGACCAACTCCTTCAACACTGGCCGAATGGCCGTGACCAGTTCCCGGCTAGCTCCCAGGACGCTTAATCTCTCCGCCCATCTGACGAAGAGGTTCTCGCGGGCCTCTTCCCGCCACTGTTGGACCTCACGAGGGTGGGGCCGATTTCCTTCCGCTCTTGCTCTCTTGACCCGCCAGTAGACACTCGAGTAGAACTCGGCCTCGAGGTCCCATGGCGGGCTTCCGGACAGCAAGGTGGCTGCCGTGAAGGACACCGTGCGGTACGCTCGAGCCGCCCTGAGCGCCATGGCCCGCTGCGGCCGCCTCCGACGTTAGGCAGTAGTTGTCCGAGCGCTCCGGCTGCAGCCACCGGCCACCGGGTCTTGGGGCCAAGCGCCGGAAATGCTCCTCGAAATTCCACCTGCCATCGAAGACGAGTCCCAGGTACTTAATCGTCGACCCGATGGTGATGGAAGTTCCGCCGACGACGATTGCCAACCCAAGGTGAGGTGAGGTTGAGGTGGGGCATTCCGAGGCCCATGAAAGACTAGGGCCTCGGATTTGTGTAAGGCCACCTCGAGGCCTAGCGCGCGGATGCGGTGAACCGCATGGGCCACCCCCGCCGTGGCCAGATAGGCCGCCTCCCGGTGGTTGCTGCCGCGGGTCGACACGAGGGTGTCGTCAGAGTAGCAAGTGACGCTGACCCCCCGCAAAGTGGCCCCGCGCAGCACCCAATCGTAACCCATGTTCCACAGGAGTGGCCCTAAGACCAAGCCCTGTGGAACACCGCACGTCATTATCCTCCTGCTCGAACCATCCCTCGTCGGGTAAACGACCGCTCGGCCCACGAAGTAGTCGGCAATGGTTCGACGCAGGTAGGCCGGGACACCATGGTACCTGAGGCCCTCGAGTATGACCTCCCAGGGCAGGGCATTGAAGGCGTTGGAGATATCCAGCGACACTGCCATCAATACCCCACCCCGGGAAACCTCGTCCTCCGCGAGCTCCCTAACCCTGGCGATCGCGTCCAGAGTTGAGCGGCCGGGGCGGAAGCCGTACTGCCACTCGTTGAGGCCTGGCTCCATGCTGCCGACTAGACGGGCTGCGAGCACACGCTCAAAGAGCTTGCTCGTCTCGTCGAGCAGCACGATTGGGCGGTAGGCCGACGGCTGATCGGGCGCTCGTCCCTCCTTGCGGATGAGAACGTGCCTTCCCGTTTTCCACCGATCGGGGAACCTGCCTTGAGCCAGACACGCGGAGACCGGCGCCTAGCCGGGCGCTCCCGCCGATCTCTTCCAGCGCAATCGCCAGGGCGCGCCCCGGAATACCATGAGGCCCTAGGGGTCCTTTTCGAACGGAGCTATAGGTCAGCCGCACACCTCCGCCTCGGTAACCGGGTACGCCTGGTCCGCCATCTCTCCATCCTCGCCATCTCTCGTCGGTACCATCGGTGGGACGAACGCTCCACACGCGGGAAAGAGCTCCTGGGTGATCCCTGGGAGTCCAGGGCCGGAGCGTCTGCCTCACAACCCGGTACGGTCTCCCCTACGGATCCCCCTCGAGAGTGGCCAGCCACTCCTCCCACGCCGCCTCTTTGGCCAGAGCTATGGCCTTTTTCAGTATAACACAGGCGGACCTGTAGGCGGCGTAGAGGACTTCCTCCGATGCATGGTCGCGGACTCGCCTCCTCCTACATCGACTTTACCGACGACGGGCCGATACGCAGGCTCTCCTCAACTGGCGGAGTTCGGGTCGCCACCAGTAGACACGGCGACGTGGGGTCCGAGGCTTGACTCTCGGCATCGCCACATCGCAAATGCGGAACAGGGCGGCGCCGAGTTGGTCAGCCTCTTGGTCGACCTGGGCAACCGGGTCGGAACCGGCGCCCCAGGCCTCCACGATGGCTGCCTCTTTTGCCAACTGGCTATCGAGACGGCCAAGACCCCACCGAGGACCTTCTGACCGCTCAACAGCGGGCTGGACGACGGGAACCGCGGAGACATCAAATCGGATATACCGGTGATCCGATAGTGTCTCCACACCCGTCTCCACCCTCCAGTCTCGAACACGGCGGGCCAGGGCGTTGGACGCGAACGTGATGTCCACGATCGATTCGCCCTGTAGCCGCACCCACTCCTCCAGCGCCTCGCCTCTGGCATCTGTCGCTGGGGAACCCCAAGCCGTAGATTTGGCATTGAAGTCCCCCGCGACTAACACCGGGGTGGGCGATATCTGCCCAATCAGAGCCCCGACCTCAACCAGCAGTTGTTCGAATTCGGCGAGACTCCGATTGGGAGAGGCGTACACCCCCACGATCGCCACATCGCCTAAGAAGGCGAGCACGCACCCCCTGCCCTTGGCTACACCTTCGATGGACGGGGAGCCAGCGACAGCAGGGGCGACGATGGCCAGCACTCCATCGTGGTCGGAGACCCAGTCGTCCCGAAAGGGAACGAAGTAGGGCTCCGATACCACCGCTACGCCGATTTGCCACTCTGCCATGCTTTGGACTAAGAGGTCCTGAGCCCTGGTAGAGTGGTTGATATTGGCCTGGAGACAACGCAGGGCCATTAGTGCGCGGTCTTCATTGGCTCCACCCCTATAATTGCAGGTATGGCTACGGGGCCTGACGTAGCCACTCTGCCCTTCTGAGGCGCTGCCCGACTTCTGCCGCCCTGGCAGCCCCTGCTCCCAACGGCATGTGCTGCTGGCTGACCGGCCGCTGAGCAAACCACGCATTTCGGTTCCGCGGCAGTGCACTCTCGAGCCTTATGGTCAGGTTGACCGCAGCGGAAGCATAGACGGCTGCGGTCGACACTCCTGACGCATTTTGCCCCCACGTGGCCTCCCTCCAGGCACCTGTAACAGCGCAGTGGCCTCGGCTCGAGCAGCATTACCCGCGCCGAGACCCACCCCACCTTTACGCGGCCAGCCTCCAACACCTTCTTTGCGGCTGCCACCGGACAGTTCAGCCAGAGGGAGCCGGAGCCTTTCGAGCCCCGAGCAATAGCCCCCGGCCTTATTGCTCCAGCGGAGCAACCTCCCTCCTCTGCCACCGCAGCCACCACCTCGTCTGCCGCGATGGAATTGTCCAGGTCCATGACTCTTATCTCGACGCACTTGGTCGGTCTATGGACCTGGACCTCGTCCGGGTTGAGGACCTCACAGAGCTTGCGTGCGAGGGCGTCCGCCGCCTTCTCCGCATCGTTGGCGCCCGGCGGAACCTCAATCGGCCGATTTCGCCGATGCCGCCGGTTTGGTGGTGGTATTTTTGGCCGCTCGTCGAACGACGGTACTCCAGGTTATCGGAGTACTGCCTTGCTCCGAGGACGACGGAGGGGCATTCCTTGTTGCCGCCACCGCTGCCGCTTCTTGAGCAGCCATATTTGGGCGTTTTGCCCGTTTACGTCTGCTCTGTTGGGCCGCCTCAACGTTCACAACCGAGGGCGGATCAGCTGTCACGGCTGTGGCTGCGGCCGGAGCCTGCGCCGAGGCTCCGGAAGAAGGCGGCGTTCAATGCCCTCCATCCGCGCGTTCAGCATTCTGCCAAACTGCTCACGGTTCGCGCGCAGAGCCTCTTCCATTACCTTCTGGAGGTCAGATGCGGCCACGCTGCTCGCAGCCGGCTGTGCGCGCACCTGGGCCACTTCCCGGCGCAGCTCGGCCAACTGGCCCGACAGCTGGGCGTTGGCTGCCTCGAGGCGGGCAACCTCCTCCGACATATTAAGTGCCCTCAGATCAGCCACAGCACCTTTTATCGTCTCCGCGGCAGTTTTGAGGGCCTTAACGAAGGTGCCTTTCAAGTTGCCCGACTTGTTGGCAACTTGTAGGACCACCTCCAGCGCCTCTTGGACCGCTGCGTCCAGAGCGGCGGACGTCCTTGGCACGTCCTCGGCTGTAGCCGGTTGGCGACTCCTGGAGCGGGCCGCCCTCTCCTCGATCGCCACCTTGGCCGCTTCGTTGAAGGCGGTCAGCGCATCTTCCGCCTGGAAGCCTCGTGCGCGCCATCGGGGCGCCCACCTCCACCGTCATATCATCGGATACCGATCGTCCTTTTCCATTTTTGTTTTTTAGATATTTCATAGCTAGTCCCACGAGTATGAGGGACATAAAAGTCCACCAAGGCAGTGCCCCCTGTACTCTGGTAACCCTATTACACCGTGAGGTCGGGCGGTATCACGGGATCTCTAACCTAAGGTTTTTTAGTGAGGTTGGCTCCTCTTGGCCCGGCCGGTTAAGGCAAGGCCCTCGGTCCCACCACAGGCTGCGAGACATGATCCAGAACACCTGGGTGGGGAAACGAGTTTGAGAGGCGGTGACAATAGTCTTGTTTACCCAGTAACGACACCGAAACTGAGCAAACCCGCCTCTCCCGCCGCTGGCCACCGGTAGCCCAAAAAGACTCCGAAGACCCAGCAACTAATACTAGGCTATTTACAACATTACACAAATACATTAAAATTAACAATAACACCACAAAGTGAAAAACAAAAACTCCCCTCAATTGCCACGAAGCCGCTCACACAGTCCACTCTGCTAATCAGAGAAGTACCAGGAGCGACCCGTGGCATAACCGCCGCGTGAGTCGTTAGCCGTGGTCGACAGGCACTCCGAGAAAATCGGAATGCTTGTCGACCCCGTTGCCCAGGGTGCACCACGTGGAGGTGACTGACTTGCACCCCTGGTTAAATTGGCCTAGGCCAACTTCCGGCGAAATGAATTTTTGCCCGGAAACTTCGCCGTTAGTGTATATACAGTGTGTATTACACACTGTATATACACTGTATAAACCCTATTTGACCCGTAACTAGCTAACTTTTTTGCAACTAATTCTATTTACACAGTAGAGGAATAATGTTCATTTCAAGATCTACCCCCCCACAGGTGACGACAGGCGGCTTTACCAACATCAAAGCTCCATGACGACACTCCGTCCACTTTATTCTTCAATATTATTTATCTTCTCCAAGAGTAGATAGTAGGATTTGGGAATTCCCGACAATTTCACCTTAAAAGTCACAAAGTCCAGGGAATTCCCCGGACTTTGATTGACTTTTAAGATATTTTTCTTTTTTGTTTTTTTTTAAGAGGTGAAGCCTTTTTTGTAGAATTTTAATTGAGTTAATTTCTGATGGAACTTATTAAAAACAGGATTTTTTTTTTTGTAAAAATCAATGTTTATAAAATAGAAAATTAATTCTTCATACCTTTAACGTTAATTTCAGTCTTGACAAATAAACAAACCAATTTCTTTTAATCACACATAGATTCACTTTTAAGCAGTTAGATCTTATAGTTAAAAAATGAACTTAGTTAAAAATCATACTAATTCTTAATAACATTACTATTATCTAGTACGTAGATACGTTCCTAGATGGCAAAATAAAAAAATAATAATTTAATAGAAGTTTTTGACCATTGTTATCGTCAGGCGTAGGCAATGGCTTAAAGGACTTTGTAATTTTTCTTGCTTGGCAAAGCTCCTTCAATTCAGACTGATAGTCAGCAGTGGCATTACCAATTTGCCTCATAAAAATAATACTCCGCTCCATAGACGTATCAATTTTCATAAAGAAATCACAATGGCACATGGCCATTCTTTCCAGTGCTCGATGAAGCCTCTTTTTCAATGGCCTGCTGATTTAACATTTCCTCCGAGTCGGTTTCTGTCAAATCTTCATCTTGCGATTCAAGCAACTCCTGAATGTCACTCGATTCTATCTGCTCGAACCCATCTTGTCCTTTCTATTCGCAATTTCGGCAATGTTTACAGTTAAAGTTTGAATTTGAATGAGCGTGATATGGATGCAAAGGAGCCTCCGAGAAGTTAACGATCGAGCATTTGTATTTTCACTTTTGTATTTGTAGTGGGGTCTGTTTTACTCTTTTATTAGTCTATTTGCCGACACGTTTACAAAGGGTACCGAATCCTTTTTATTAATATTTACTGATTAGATCCGCAAATAAAGAAATCGTTAGCCGCGAATATAGGAATTGGGTCGCAATTTTTAATTCGCTAATAGTGAAAACGCGAATAAAGGAAGCGTGAAATAGGAGCTTTTACTGTATACCAAAAATAATGAAAAACAAAGTTTTTATGATTCTATATGGATTGTAAAGAAATCTAATTTATTTTTTTCAGATTTTTATTTATATCATCTAGGTAAAAATGAAATATTCATTAATATAAAATGTTTTTGTAATTTTAATTTACTATTTTAGTGCCCTAATTTCCCAAAATCGAGTAATTTTTTTGAAATGTGACAACACCAGAGTGGTAAGGCGGCTCCTATGAATGACTGAAACGCCGCTGGCACATGTAAGGCCGTATTACTATTACTCAGCGCGATACTGCGCGATATTGTCCGTCAACTAAAATAAAAAAGCCACATATCACGTAGCTCACACTCTCAGTAAACGGTCTGAGCCAATTGGATTCGAGCGCGTAATTTATTTATTTTCTTTATTTATTAAATTTTTCAGGGAAACAATATTATACTTATAAGTAATACATTTTTTCCATAACACAATCAATTAAGTTTCCACGACTTACTAAAACATAAACGATAACGTTAACCACCAGCTTATAAGAGATTAAAGAGAAAGAAAAATTTATTCGGGGTAATTTTGTTCTTAGTATTTTGCAAAATGCAAAAACTGTCTGACCCGTGAAGTGGTTATTAGGGTATTAATCATGAGTAGATTTAATCTATGTAACGGCCAGGTGCCTCACCTGATGATGAATTGATTACCACTACACCAATTGATTACCCCCACATCTGCAATAGCACCAGCTTGCAGGGGCCTGTTACTGGCCCGGAAAAAAGTAGGCTCTAATCTTGTAACTTCCCAAGTCACTCCATTCCCTCTTAAGGGCTGAGAGGATCTTCCCCAGCTGTGGAATATTTACAGGCTGTTAATATTTACCTGTTCTGCTGTCCCTACGATTTTTTTTTATTGACACATGTCAATAATTATATGTTTATAAAAAGTTCTTATTGTTGAAAATTGTGTGTATTGTGCATAATAATATAAGGAAAGAATAAATGAAGGAAATTGATCTGATTTATTGTAATTTTTTTTTTGTATAATTGATAATTTCACAAAGTAATGTGTTCAAATGCTTATTTTGTAGTATTTATTATTAATATAGATTTTGTAGTTGAATAAAAATCAATTGAAATATAGTTTTGTTTCATTTTTAATTGTATATTTTTATTTTATAGCAAAGGGTGGCGGACGAGCATATGGGCCACCTGATAGTAAGTGGTCACCAACGCCCATATACATCGACATCGTAAGAGATGTTAACCATCGCTTACATCGCCAATGCGCCACCAACCTTGGGAACTAATATGTTATGTCCCTTGTGCCTGTCATTACACTGGC
Source organism: Nymphalis polychloros (assembly GCA_905220585.2). Lineage (NCBI taxonomy): Eukaryota > Metazoa > Arthropoda > Insecta > Lepidoptera > Nymphalidae > Nymphalis > Nymphalis polychloros. Next base: position 7,671,977 of record HG992268.1, on the reverse strand, counting down.
TTACTCACCCTTCAAACCGGTACACAACAGTACCAAGCACTGCTATTTTGCGGTAGAATATCTGATGAGTGGGTAACTACCCAGACGAGCTCGCACAAAGCTCTACCACCAAGTATTAATTCGAAGTAATTTAAATTGTAAAATAATTTATTTAAATATGAAATCTTGAGCGTCAATAACTTTTTAATCTGTTTTTTAATTGTTTTAGATTTAGGTGTTCTTATATAAATTTGAAGCAAAGTATCTTACTGTTATTATACTTAGCTTTTAGCTTCCATGATGTCCTAATACTTAATATTATTATAGGCATTGCAGCCAACAAAAAAATACACATTGCTTGTTCTCAGATTATAAAACAACAGTTTATTTTATAACCCGAGCGTGTTTTATTATTATGCCATTTGCGGTATTTGATTTTGGTATGAGAGATGCCTATGTCATTCATTTATTTTAGCGTCGCTCTCTGTATTAACAATTCACACGACGGCATAATTACGTAAGGCAATGAGGGAGCTACTAGCAAAGTGTCCCAAATAGGGCGCTTTGCGCGCTATTGGAAAGTGACTACCATTGCTCATGGACACCTGCAACATCCGAAAGCTTGCAGGTGCGTTGCCGGCCTTTAAGGAAAGAGTACGCTCTTTTCTTGAAGGTTTCTATGTCATATCGGTTCGCCGTCGAAAGCTGGTTCCACAGAGTGGTTATGCGAAGCAGAAAATGCCTTAGAAAGCACGCTTTCTTGGATATTGAATTTCTGACATCGAGGTGGTGAGGATGGAATTTCGAATTCTGGCGCAATATCCGGTGGTGAAATTCTGCAGCCGTGACTAATCCAAACAACTCCCCGTGATATATGTGATAGAGGATGCAGAGTTGCTTAACATCTTTACGCAGATCCAAAGTATCAAGCCGGTCGGTAAGAACCTGATCGCCGCCGACCAGAGATGAGAGCAGTACTTCATGTGGGGCCGTATTTGCGCCTTTTTTATATTCTAAACTATAGGGCTTTTTCGCATACGCGAACATGCCGTCCTGGTAGAAGATTCATTATGAGGATATAAAAATATTATACATTAAACTTAAAACTATCTTAATTAATCACCGGTCTATGAGTTAATTTGGACAACATTTTTGCGAGATTTGACATTGGTACTTCCAGAATCACATTGTATTGTCCAACAGACTTTAAATCTAAATTAAGTTAATTCTAACTGATTCGTTATGAGCACATTCCATCAATACGTGCTAGACATCATCAGGTATATTACAAGTTGTGCAGTTCGGGGATGTTGTTTTCCAAATCAGAAATGCAAACTTATTGCATGGAATATGCCCAGACCGAAGTCGCAGAATTAATTTTGTTTCATTACAGTTGAGGTTACTGTTCTCAATCCAAGGATATCTACATGGATGAGGCTGGATCGTTCGGTACCATTACTTTTTCCTTAGCTCTTTCGTCAAAGTACTCCTTCCACAAATCATAGTGCAATGCACTTTTAGCATGGGTAAGTAGCTTTCAAAGAAGGTGTAAGGAAGACTTCAACACCGTCAGATATAGCTTCTTTGGCTAGTACATCTACTTGTTCATTCCCGTCTATGCGAACATGAGATGGTATCCATTGAAAGAAAATTACTTTGGAATCTGATTGTAACTTATTGATAAGCTTTAGAATCGCGTAAGCTACAGGTAACCCTCGATAGATCAAGGTACACCTTGCTAGAAGTTGAAGCGTACTTTTGGAGTCTGACAAGATCACTACTTTACTGTAGTTTGTACAGTTATAGTACAAACTACAGTAAAGTACTGTAGTTCTCGGAAATTTGTGTAAGTAAAGGCTTTTTCTTGTTAGTCTAGAATCTGTTTTGTGTCAGATCTGTTAATTTATTAATTAATGTTTTAAGCCAAAATTTTCATGCCAAATATAATCTTCTTAAATACAAAGGAGGTAAAAAAAGTTCACCACTCTCCATCACGTGAATGGGAATGGTCCTTATAAACCCTCCAATGTTTCGCATTGCTTGATTCTGAATTTTGTCCAATTTCGACAAATTTTCAATTTCAACCGTTGTCATACAGAAATGAACCATAATTTAATCTACTTCTAAGTAACGTTATATTATAAAGCTTACGAATATGTTTTGGATGGACTCCCCAACCTGATCCTGTCAAAACCTTAAATATATTTTAAAACTTGGACACCCTTGACTATACTCGAGAATGTACATCGGATAATAATTGCCTCTTTGTCTGAATTTCATTTGCGGAGTATTGTTCCAAGCACATTGTTGAATATGTGTGATGAAGATACTGGCATCTGTATCTAGTTGTTGTGGAGTTTAAGCGGCACTTTTAGATCTATAATGGAGTCTAAGTCTACCTGAAAACTTTCCCAGTCAGTTTTTCTATTTACTAACGTAGGAATGCTTTCCTTCATAACGACAGTTTCACTAAGCGTTAATATTATTGGCGAGTTGTCTGAACTCATATCGTAGCCTTCTTTAATGTCAATATAACCGTGTGTTATATTTTTGTAAATCAAGAAGTCTATTAGAACTGGTTTTTTATTTGGATCAGTAGGCCAGTAAGTGGGTTTTCCTGTAGATATTGAATCACATCTAAGTTCTCGTATAACAAATAGCAATTCCTTTCCTTTTGTTGTTGTGTCTAGTTCCCCAATGGGTGTGTTTCACGTTGAAGTCACCCTCTAGTATGAATCTGTTTCCCAGATTTTGTAGCAAACATCTATAATTTTCAGCTTTCATATAGCAACAGCTTGTATACCTGACTGTTCACACTTATACATAAATTTATATATATAAAGAAAATATATCTCACTATGAAGACATAGTGAGATATATTTTCTTTAACGATGACAGAGCTACCACTTCTAGCGGTATTGTTAGGATGTAGAGCGTGATGTATCTTATATCCTTTCAGTTGAATGAATGATTCCTTAGTGAAGTGTGATTCGGAAATCAGGCATATGTCAATATTTTCTGTGTTTAGGACCACTTGTAGTTCGTTTTGATGCTTATGTAGTCCATTTGCGTTCCACGCCATTATTTTGAGTAGTTTCATTGTTTTTTATGTTGGATGGTAGTTATTTTAGTACTACCTTCAAGTTTTTTCAGCCTTTCATCAAATGAAGCCAGTAAGTTTAAGATTAAGACAAACTTTTCCTCAATGCTGTGTGTCAACTTTAGTTTTACTCGCCTGGGGAGTTCCCTTGGTTTTCTTTATCGCATCTGCAAAAGAGATGCCTTTTCTAACAGTTTGACTTAAACTCTTCTTTTTCGTTTGATTTGTATTTTCAGCCATTTTTTGAGTAGCTGGTGAACTGTGTTTTTTTCTTGATCAGGATGTTTTTCATACTTTGAAGTTCTGTTACTGCGGGATGGGGCTCGCCACCATGGACGCATTTCGGCTTTGCCTCTGCTGGTGTATTGCAGTCTTTGATAAAATGTTTACCAGTGCACTTTACACACCTGTGTTCTTTGGAGCAATATTTCTGGGTGTGACCATACGCCTGACACCTCTTACATTGCGGGATAAGTTTTGATGTCTTAAGTGGTTGAATGTCCACTTTGCATCCAAGCATAAACTTGATACCATAGATTTTGCTGACGTCTTCGTCTTTTTCAAAGGAAAGCATGAACATATTCAGAGGTTCTTTCTTTTTCCAGCTTAATTTATTCACTGCTTCCTAAATTTTGTAAACTTTGGAAAATAGGTCCTCTATGATTCGGGCAGGCAGGCATGAGGCGTGCAAGTTTTTCGCCATTACTCTTATTGGTCTGTCCTGTTTGTTCTCATAGGAGTACCAGAGACAATTATTTTGAAGTAAGATCTTTGTAATGCTCTTATAAGTATCTTCGTTTATTGCATTGATCTTGACTTTCTCACTTTTCATCATTTTCGCGATAAACGAGTCTTTGGCTATATTTGCTGATACAACATCGTAGAATTGTTGATAGTTTTTGATGTTTTCGACAACAATAGGTGGTGGTGAAGGTATTTTCTTATCCTATACATTTTTCTTGATATCTTGAGAATCTTGGATTTTTTACTCTTGTTGTTGTTGCGGAGGGGATAGTGAGACGTTCAATTTCCTTTTTTTCCTGCTAATTTTTCGCATCCATTCCGTTTCTCTCGCGAGCTCCTCTTCGTCGGTTTGGTACTCAACATCTCTTGGCGGCTCTTGGTTAATAGAATCTTTTTTATGCGGATTGTCTCCCTCCTGTAACTTCATTAGCTGTTGCTTGAGTTCCTCTATTTGCTCTTGTATAGAACCAGCTTCCGTTTTAAGTTTTATAGAACTAGTTGGTTTAGCCGTTTTGAAAAAATAAGTAACTTCGCCTTAACACAATAAGCAATTTGTAATAAACTGCGTCATCGCGGCAACGCGGAGTATTTAACCGCGTCAGCGCTTTACCCGCACGTACGAATTAGCGCAAAAATATTTTCAACGAAACTGATAATGCCAATCTCCTTTCCGCCACTGCTTTAGAAATTGACGGTGTCCAATAGGTTTTCGCGACAAATTTAGGACTAGGGTTGAATGCATAAATTTGCTGCTTTATTAATTATATTAACAAAGACATCGAAAGCTTGTTGGGGTTCAACTAGCGAACTAATTTGTAATAGGTCATTCTCTATCGATTTTCCTATATTTTTCCCAATCAGCTAATTTGTAATTTCGTTTTTTGCTAAAAATCGGGTTATAGTTAGAAGATGTTGATAATTTTATTATGAGGCTGCCTAGACATTCATTAGTGACATTCCAGGAAAACCCCAAGGCAATATCCGACGAGACCATTGAGATGTCGGGACTCGAGTGTTGTAATACTCCATTTGCAAGTTTTATGCGCGTATGTCTACCATAATTAAGCGTAACAAAATCGTGGTCAATTAGCGCGTCAAAAATTTGCATTCCTCTAATGTCAATCTTATTTGACCAGTTTGGGTGGTGCCCATTGAAATCCCCAAGTATTAAAGTTCTTCTAAGTGAAATCGAAAATATAAAATCCCAATCTGAGTTTGTAGGATAAGCACTTGGAGGGCAGTATACTGAAATTATATATGTTTTCTAATCTTTCAAAATTTAATACCCTAACCGAAATAACCTCAATGGCTGTATTTCTACTTTGAATTGAGTTTTTACTTTGAGTTTTTAAGGATTTATGAGTCACTATAGCGACACCCCATAAGAGTCATCCCGGTTCAACCTGTAAATAATTTGTAAGTTTTAACGTATTTACTGAACTAAGCCATGTTTCACATAATGATGCAAAATGTATTTTTTCCTGACATAGTAATTGTTCCAACTCAAATTTTTTTGGTTGTAAGCTTTGCATTCCATTGCAATATATTAATATTAATACTGTTCATAATTAAACATTAATCCTTGAAGAAAAGGCAAACTTGAGATGTTTTGTAATATCCAAGAGATAACCCACTCGACACATAATTTTGCTAACTTTTCTATTTTATCATTTATAGAAATATTGCTGCTACAAAAAATATTAATTAATTATTTTAATAGACAAGTAAAAGGTACGTGTCTCTTGAAAGTTTCTTTCCCTTTTTCCTACTATTCTCCCTTTCCGAATAATAAGACACACTTTCCTCAAGTCTGTAAGCATCATATTTTCTTCATCGCTGTTTGCTTCCGATTTTTGTTTCTTTTTCTCTTCTTTGTTTTTCTTGTTCGCGTCACTTGTGTTCTTATTCTTCTTTGGTTTATTAGTGCTATCTGTCTTCCGCGCACGAGTTGATGCAACTTGAGCATACGTCGGAGCTTCTGTGGTAGATTTCTCCGAAGGTTGAAGATTTGTAGGTGCAGGCGTTGGCGCACGAGGACCAGGGTGACTTTGGTTCGCTGGGCGTGTAGCCTCCTCTGCATTAGGTTGCGGTGGGACATACATTGTAATAGCCTTTCGGTATGAGACATTAAACTCAGCCATTATTTCCCGTATCTTTTTTTCCCTACGATATTCCGGACAGCTACGATCTACCGCCCTGTGCTCTTTGGTGCAGTTAATGCACTTATACACTGTCGTTGGGCTGTTATCATGTTTCCCGCCACACTTTGGACAAAATACTGATTTTATAGGACACATCTTAATAGTGTGCCCGAACCGCCAGCATCTAGAGCATTGCGTCACTGGAAACATATAAGGCTCAACTTTTACTTGCATGCTATAAATATAGGGTTTTCCATTAAGGGCGCTTGATCGTGCAGAACTTCCATCGTAGCGTGTGCTGTGTGGCACGTAGCGCCGTCCTGTTGAAACCACATGTTGTCCAGATCCATATTCTCGATTTCAGGCCAAAAGAAGTTGGTTATCATCGACCGGTATCGCTCACCATTGACGGTGACGGCCACACCATTATCGTTTTCGAAAAAATACGGACCAATCACGCCTCCGGCCCAAAATCCGCACCAAACAGTCACTTTCTGCGGGTGCATTGCCACTTGGTGAAACTCGTGTGGATTGGTCTCGTCCCAAATACGGCAATTTTGCTTGTTGACATAGCCATTCATCCAAAAATGCGCCTCGTCGCTGAAGATGATTTTTTTGCCAAAATCGGCGTCAACTTCCAACTGCTCTAATGCCCAGTCAGCGAACACACGGCGCTGTCTATGGTCATTAACCTTGAGCTCTTGGGTCAGCTGGATCTTGTACGGGTGCAGGCTCAAGTCACAACGCAAAATTCGCCAAGTTGTCGTCTGCGAAAGGCCGAGTTCCTGTGCGCGACGCGGAATTGACTGCCGCGGGTTTTCGAGGACACTGTCGCGCACAGCGGCGATATTCTCGGCAGATCTCGCGTTACGTTGACGCACGGGAACCGGCTGATTGTTAACTGACCCGGTTGACTCGAATTTGTCCACCAATCGACGGATAGTCGACTCGGCAGGACGATCATCGCGACCGTAAAACGGGCGAAGTGCGCGGAACGTTGCTCGAACTGAAGACCCATTTTCATAAAACAATTTTATAATTTGCACGTGCTGCTCGACACTGTAACCTGCCATGGTGGTTTGGGAGGACGGAATGAATATAACACACTGCATTTGACAGCTGTCACTCAAACAACATGGCCGCAATCAGCTGTCAAAGTTCAAGCGTCCCTATTGGAAAACCCTATATGTATGTAGGCAGGCAAAGACGGCCCTTTAAATCCAAGCCTGACTGCTTCAATATCTGTCCAACCTCCCTCTACGTCAGCCCGACGCTTAAGTCTTTTCAGATTGACTACCTCACATACGCTCGTGATCGCATCTAGCAGCTCTTCTTCTGACAAATTCAGCTCTATGTGTTTGATAACACCATAGGAAAGAGCCACTTCCATCGGCCTTTGAAATCTCCATCCCAACCCGAGAAGATGTTCGCATGAAGTTAATTTCTCCATACTGCACACGTTAGTTACCTCCACGATTATATGGATTTATATATTTAACGCGGCTTATGTCGGTAATTCCCTGATCCCTGAATATTTTTGCTAAAGCAAATTGTTTGGGTAAAATATTTGTTGAAGTGAATTTGCATCACTTCATCATAATACACACACACACACACACATCTATAATACCTCTTAATTCCCTTCTCCTTGCTTTTCTATTTCTGACCTCAACCCATTCCTCATCCCCATCATCTTCCCTGTTTCTTTTAGATAGTCTTTTCTCGCCACATACAATAATCGGTGACGGTACTATTATATCATCCTCACATACTTCTCCCACTTCACTCGAGATTCGATCCACGCTCATCGCGATAAGGTCTAAATATCACTAACCGATCCAGTCCACTAGAACCGGCCGTTAGCAAACGATTACTCGCACACTGGTATTTGCGCCTTGTAAAGTTTTAGGCGATGAGCCGACTTAAAGTACCGTCACGCCTTATTGAGCACACCAAGCTTTGTAGAGGCCAATTTAGCTTTACCTTGCTGTGGGAAAGCAAGGGGAGTATTCTCAAAATGAGAGGATATGATAAAAGGTTACTTTTTAGCGGTTGACGTGCAAACTTAAGTCTTATTGTAATATTCAGTCCGAGACTTTGGTTAAAAAAGTCTCGACTTCAGACAAGTTTGTTCCGATACTCGTTAACGTGTTCCCGAGAAATATTAGCGCGGCCGGTGTATAGGGCGTATACAGTACTGTCATCTACATAGCAGTGAATGTTGCTGATTTGCAACATCTCATTGATATGCAGAAAAAACAGAGTAGGTGATAGAACGCAGCCTTGTGGAACACCAGCATTTACGAATTTCGAGTCAGAGCATGCATCGTCGACAACAACCTTGATGCTCTGATCTGCCAAAAAGCTGGTGATCCAGTTGCATAATTTCCCGGGAAGCCCGTAGGAAGGAAGCTTCGAAAGAAGCGCATTGTGATTGCGCATTCCCTATGAAAGGCTTTCGCTATGTCCAGACTGATTGCTAATGCCTCCTTCTTGGACCTAACTGCCTCATCCCATCTGTGAGTCAGGTAAACTAGATCACCGACTGAGCGACCCTGACGGAAGCCTTCCTGGCGGTTGCTAATTAGCTGGTGCTCCTCTAAGTACGGCAAAAGCTGGCAGCTTATAATGGACTCCATTATGTTGGAGAACAAGGAGGTGATGGTAATAGGCCTATAATTAGCTGGGTCTGAGCGGTTGCCTTTTTTAGGGATCGAATGCTGGTGCACCCGATCCATAACAGTCTTCCAATACTTCGGGACTACGCCTAATGTGTAGGCGAACGTCTAATGTATGGACCAACGAGTCATCTCTCCTGTATAGAGACGGAAGGGAGGGCAGACAGAAATTGCCTAAGACAGCCTTAGCGTGAGATCAAAATGCACGTGTCCCCGAAGGAAGACGCACCAATCTCTCGCTAATCCTGCCAATGTGCATCGACTTCGCCTTGGCAATATCATTTCTAGTTTCAGTTGTTTTGATCCACGGTCGTATACACAGGTCTGGCAACTGAGTCCAATTTCAGTGGTGAGAGATGAGGTGCGAGTGTGTTACAACTGCTAATTCGCAATACCATCCGCTTGAGGTACTACGTCGCTGCTATCGAAGCTGATATTTTTCTCTCCCAAGTATTGTGTTATTTAATCATTGTTATATCGTTTTGTTGAGTTTTGCGGATTTTTTCTTTTGTTATTTAACTGTTTTGTTTGGATTTGAAAAAATGTTCAGGATAATTATTACGCGAATTGTCATGCCTCTGGCGGCCGTAAATTGAACTTAACAGCATCAGTATGTCAACGTACCTCATACTGAAGTTGCAAGACCTGTGTATACGACCGTGTTTTGATCATTTTTAGACGTGGACGAATGTGTCAGTCGTGTTACATTGAAACGTCAAATAAATTAATAAATATTGTCAAGTTCAAGTTACTACGAGTAAATTAGGAATTTATATAGATATCCTCGTTTAATTGAAGAGCGATGAGAAGGGAGTTTATATTAGTATTGCTAGGTATTATTAGTATTTCTACGTTATCATCACTTTTGTCGGGATATGTGCAAATTGAACCAGATAAAATTCTGTTAGACACTGTGGTTGGCATAGTTGGTGCTGGAAACTTTTCTTATTGGCAGCTAGGCCACACAGGGCCTTTATTAATAGAATTAACGTCTCTCACTGGTGACGCAGATCTCTACGTATCGGATACTGTCAGGTAATTACAAATAACATAAGGATTTTTATGTTTTATGATTCATTTCTAAACATTTAAAGAAAATAGTTTTGTTAGTCTTCCAATAGTTTTAATTTTAATACATAAAAAAACTGTTTAACATTTCAGATTCATTTCATAAAAAAATTTAATAACTTTATATGAAAATCATTAAAAAACAACATTTTATGTTTTGAGAAATAATGATAAAATTGTTTTAACAAGTTTAACAGACAGTGTTCAATTCTATAACAATATCCAACAAGATCACTTGACGCTACCAAAAAGAGCTTTTGTTAAAAAAAAATTTTTATATTGAAGGCATAGATGATAAATTTCTATAAAATTTTGAATTTTCAGGCCCAGTTATGAAGTGGATAAAAATAACTTCAGCTCAGCGACATGTGGACCCGAATTGGTTAATATACCATTCGAATTTCCACGCCCCATTGGTAATTATTAACAATAATATCTAGTTATAGTTAGTTTAAATATGTCTAATATTTATATTAAGACTAGAATTTACCTGCATGTTAGTGGAAAAGATGCCTGTGTCAGTCTTTGGGGTTCAAACTAACTGCACACAAAATTTTACTAATTTTAAAAATCTTGAAATTAATATATTTAATTATAATACAATTCTATTCGACCTTACTACTTTTAATTCTTCTTCCAATTTCTCGATAACAACTTTTCCGATATTCAAAATGTGTTATTTTCATGAATCCATAACACATACATTACATTTCTCTGAAGATCTGAGTTTCTTTCGTCGGTTCTTCTCAGGGCTGGGTGTTTCTTTTTCGAACCGGTGGTAGTTTCCAGTTTGACAATCAATAAGAAAGTGTAATACTTCAATATTGAATAAAGTATTTAATTTGAATTACTTTAAGCATTTATAATGTATGCCCTAGATTACCTTAGGTGATGGAGCATAAATTAAATGTCAAAGTTATGTATGCTCACCCCTGCTATTGGAAATAGAGAGAAGTAGTAGACTAGAAATTTTTATTAAAGATTAGTAAAACATTCCAGGAATAGGGGTTTTTGGTGACTGGTCACATACAATATCGGAGTACAGTATCCACGTGTTTCTTGACACGTCTGCTGTGCTCAGCGAAGAGCAGCTGCTGGCCATAGAGCGCTTCCACATTAATCCTGAAAGATCGGGTGAGTAGGACCAAATGTTCTTAGGTTTTTTTTTTTTCTATAGTTCCCGGGAGGGCAAGTGACTCTACTCCACCTGATGGTAAGTGCCTCTTCACGCCTCGTTTGAACCCAGGTCATAAGAGGAGGAGAACACGTGTGCTGGTAACGAATTCGATGTTTTAGAGGTGCGACAAAGAAAAGAGTTGTCAAATTTCTTTGTGCGCGATGGAATTGATGTCACAGTTAGGCGGTGACATCGAGAGCCAGCAGGAGTAGATTTGTGAAGGAAAGGGGAAGCAGAAATGAGTGAGAATAACTCCTCTGAACACTCGCCGTAATAACTGTCAGATACAGTCGATAGAAAGCGCTCAGTGCCGCTATCTCTCGACGCAATTGTAAAGGCTCGAGGGTGTTGGTGACCTTTACGTCGCCAATAATGCGAACCGCACGTCGCTGCAACCGATCCAAGGCCTCCAGTAAGTACTTAGCGGAGCCATCCCAGAGATGCGAGCAATATTCAACGCAAGACCGCACCTGTATTTTATAAAACAGGAGCAGTTGTTGTGGCGTGAAAAAACGCCGCACGTTGTTCAGGACTCCGAGTTTTCTTGAGGCTGTTTTTATAACAGCCTCATGAAAATCGCACCGAACGTCAATTCCCAGTATGGCGACTTTGCATTATATCTCCAGCGTAGTGCCACAGAGGGAAGGAGGAGGCGAAAATGGTGACTTTTTTGCTGTGAGAGCGCATACCTGTGTTTTCTTGGCGTTAAACTCAACAAGACTATCAGAGCCCCATTTGGCAATGAGTCCTAACATCCTATCGAGTGCAACAACAAGATCCCTTCGTCTCCTCAGTTTCCGCCCGACCAGCTCCTGCGCGTCCGTGGTATCCCTCGTGCACTTACTATCATCTGCATAGCAATATATGTTCCCGAGAGAGAGCATATCATTGATATGCAGAAGAAAGAGTGTGGGGGATAGCACAGACCCCTGGGGGACCCCAGCATTCACTACATGGAATTGTGAAGCGCAACCATCAACTAAAACGCGAAGGCTAGGCTTGTGTAGGAAGCTGGCAATCCAGGTGCAGAGCTGAGCTGACAGCTTGGAGATATCGAGGCTGACAGCCAACGATTCCCCACGCTTGTCTATAGCTTCACCCCATAGGTATGTTACGTACGCTAGAAGATCACCTGTGGACCGTTTCGGTCGAAACCCGTATTGACGATCATTAATCAGACAGTGATCTTCTAGGTAATAGATCAGTTGGTTATTTAGGACCCGTTCCATCACGTTACAAAGTACTGAAGTGTTAGCTATTGGCCGATAATTTGCCGGATCAGACCGATCACCTTTTTTGGGAACCGCTTGCACATTAGCCTCTCTCCAAGAATCCGGCACACGCCCTGTAGAGAGAGACAGCTGGAACAGGCGCGTCAACACAGGAGACAGCTCAGCTGCACACTACTTTAGCACTATGGCTGGTATTCCATCGGGACCACTAGCTTTCAGTACATCGAGTGATTGCAGCTCTGCACGCACATCACGCTGCCTGATTTTGATGTCAGGCATCGTGTGGCCACATGAAGGTATTAATGTGGCAGCGCACTGCAATAATCGATCACAGAGTTATCCGCAAAGAGTTTTGCCAGAAGATCGGCTTTCTCCTGCGGACTGTGAGCTAGCGATCCATACGGATTCCTGAGCGGTGGCAGCGAAGGTTGGCAGAAATTGTTTTGCACAGACTTGGTCAGACGCCAGAAGCTACGGGAGCCCCTAGGATGCGAAACAAGGTCATGACCAATCTGTACAATGCGCTGTGCATCCGCTCTCGTGTATGCCTTCCTACAGGACTTGGAGCTTTTGTTGTAGGTTGCTTTCAGTGAATCAATGTTAGATGCCCCACTAAGGCAGCCATTGATCCATTCGCTATATGCCGCCTGCTTAGATGACACAGCATCGGAACATTCGTGAGTGAACCAACGGTTACGCGTACCCTTACTGATGAGGTCTGAGTTAGGAATGTAGTATTCCATCCGCAACAGGATCTCATCAGCAATAGCAGCGGCGCTAGCTGTCGGATCATTCTCACTGAAGCAACCTTCTTCCTTCCAAGGGACTGACGCATAGTAATCGCGCAAACCGTCCCGTATCTGCCGTCCGTATCTGCCGACTTATAGTGCCAAATGCAACGTTTGCATACCGCTGGTGACGGTAGCTTGGCCGGTAGCACCTTGGTAGATATAAGGCAGTGATCCGAAGTACTTCAACCTGAGATAAGAGAGAGAAGAGGAGCCCGAACTTCAACCTGATATTCCACAGGGTGAGTAGTCAGCAGAAGGTCCAGTAGAGAAGGCGCTTGTCCGTCAATGTCTGGGATACTGGTGGGCTGATCAACCAGTTTGGTCAATTCATGCGTGAGAGCGAAAGCATGAGCAGTCCTTCCAGCATGGTCAGTTTTGGGGGACTTCAACCATGACCCGTGAGCATTAAAGTCCCCCAAAAACATCAGTTCCGCGTTAGGAAACTGCTCTTGTGCAGCATCTGCTACCCGACTAAGATGGTCAAATAGTCGGCTTGTCTCCAAGTCAAGATCTGTAGAGGCACACGTAGAATCGACTCTGACGAATCAGGTCCACACGTACCACCAACATGGAGAAGGAAGGGTCCTCCAAGCAGCGCAGACGGTGACAACAAACATCCGTCCTGACGAATAAGCATACTCCGGCTTTCGCTTTGAAGGATTCTTCAAACATGTAGCCGGGATAATTAGCTGGTATCGACAGGAAAGAGTATTTGAGACTCCGTAAGAAACAACATTGCTGGCCGTGCTGTCTCGAGATGGTGGTGGACAGCATTGAGGTTAGCATGGAGTCCACGGATGTTAGAGAACTCGACCTCAAACAGCGAAAGGAAAGCAAGAGACGTGAAGCGAGCGACGCATTGCAACTATAGGGATGGTCAAAGTGTGGAGCTGTGTTTCCCCAAGCAGCTGCCAGAAGGGAAACAAAACTGATCCGCCGGACGGAAGGGCCCCGAACCGTCCCATTAGTGGCCGCCGGGACCCCACCGTCCGGTCATCAACCAGCACGACGGTCCACACCGAGATTATGCCTGGCCTGGTGGGGCAGCCTCGAGATCTGGTTAAGAACGCTTGGGCCCCTGTACTCTGCCACGGGCGGCCAGCGGAACAACCGTTGCTACGGGTTTCCCTGTCCGGCAGGTCATTATAATTTCCCCCAGCATTGGTTCAACAGCAACTTCCACCGGACCACCACATATCGCGGCAATGCGCGCTCGTGCACTGGCTGTACGCTGGCTGATCTCGAAATGCGACTGCAAGCAGCTACTTCACGAGTTTTTCACCATGCGTACGGTGGTAACAAGCCAGGCGGATGAGAGACATCCTACCACCAGATGAGCAGTTGGTCGCTCAGATATCTATTAGTCGCCTCTTACGACACCCATGGGAGGGAGAGGGGCAGTGAGTTGTATTCTTACTCCGTCACTGCACGGAGAATTTCCATGTTTCATTTACTTATTAAAACCTTATTACTGTGTCTGCTGGTATAAGTTTACATTATAATTAGGCATTTCTGAAAGCAGCTCCGAACGTCATAAATATATAGGTAGGCGGACGAGTATATGGGCCACCTGATGGAAAGTGGTCGCCAACGCCCATAGACAATGGCATTGTAAGAAATGTTATCCACCGCTTACATCGCCAATGCGCCACCAACCTTGGGAACTCAGATGTTATGTCCCTTGTGCCTGTAATTACACTGGCTCACTCACCCTTCAAACCGGAACACAACAATACAAAGTACTGCCGTTTTGCGGTAGAATATCTGACGAGTGGGTGGTACCTACACAGACGAGCTTGCACAAAGCTCTACCACCAAGTGTAAATTACTCACTCAATTACTCTTAAAAATCCAAATATTTAACACATTTGAACACGTCACAAATCACAAGTCGCGCCAATAATGAATTAATTACTTTATGTGCACTAACAAGATGGCGGCGGATTGAAATTAGCGCACTTTTTTTTTCAAGGAGTCCTAACTATATATTAATTTGTTTCAGATAATACCAATCAAAAGAATAAAGAAAAAGTAATTTCGAGGAAAACTGACGATGAGAAACCAAGATTTTTGAAACTATTAAACATTCTAGATATGGTATTTGAAATGTTTGTTTTATAGATCGCATATTCACAACCTATGTTGCGTCTAATATTTTAACGTGGTTGCTGTGTACAGCGAAACATTTTGTAGCATGAGTAGGGGATTTCCCTAGACCTAAAATGCGAGGCATAATTTGTGGGGTATGTCGACTTGGTTGGTGAGTTAATCGCGTTTTAAAACTGAAATGTGTATACATAACTAAGTAATCATCCCGGCTGCACACGGGTTGATAAGAACAAAAATGTATTCTGGATAGGACGTCCATGTAACCTTGGTTGAAATAACTTCCAATAAACATTATAAGTTCTTCCAATCATTTAAACGATCAATTATATTACATAGAGTAAATAACAAGATGGAAAAATGGCGCCTCGTTATTGCCGTTATATATCCTCGTTTGGCGATGCACATGTTAGTTCCCATGTGGATTTACGAAGGGATGCTCGAAAATCGATGCTGGTTTTGGGCTCTCTGGATTTGAAGCCAAAACTGAGAAGATCCTTTAGTGATTGTGACTTACCAAAGGTACTTGATTGCGTGCAACGTGAGACATTGATGGAAGCTGCTACATGAGTATGTAGAGTCATAATTCCTCTCGATATAATCAAACTTCCAATCATGTAGGCACGTTAAATTTATCTTGTAAAATAACGATTCAAAAGTGTTTGTAAGTTGTAAAAGCCTATTTGAATAAAATATATGATTTGTTATGAACTTCGTCAACGTATACGCTTATATAAGGATCTTTTTGTTATGTTTGTAGTATGTTTATGTATTAAGCATTGTTTGTGCGCCGTCAGTTATTTTCAAACTAACGACATTTTAGATGATACTTTGTGGCAGTATTGAATAAGAACAAAGATAAGTTGAAAATAACACTTTAAAAAAGTTGCTGTGTTGCCAGTATAAATGTAATAAAACAAAAAATCTTACAGATGGACAAAATTATATTTTTATTAAGGAGAAATAAATGAATTCCTAAATTATAATAATTGTTTTATTTTATCTTGAAAAAGTTCGGTTTTTTTATTATAATACATAGACAGACCGGACGTGCAGGCCATCTGATGGAAATATTAACCATCCCTTACATCGCCAATGCGCTACCAATCTCGGGAACGGAGATTGTGTCCCTTGTGCCTGGCTCGCTCACTCCTCAAACCACAACGCAACAATACCAAGTATTGCTGTTTAGCGGTAGTACAATACAACAGCCTGTGAATGTCCCACTGCTGGGCTAAGGCCTCTTCTCTTTTGAGGAGAAGGTTTGGAGCTTATTCCACCACGCTGCTCCAATGCGGGTTAGTGGAATACACATGTGACAGAATTTCAGTGAACTTTAACACAAGCAGGTCTCCTCACGATGTTTTCCTTCACCGTCAAGCACGAGATGAATTATAATCGCAAATTAAGCACGTGAAATTCAGTGGTGCTTGCCCGTGTTTGAACCAACGATCATCAGTTGAGATTCACGCGTTCCTACCACTGGGCCATCTCGGCTTTTTTCAATAACATTGACAATACAAATCGAATCTAAATTATAAATATTCACATTTTACTTGGTAGGAGCTTAAGCCAATGCGCGCGCACTTTTAAATGTTAAATCTAAAAATATATTACAAATACCTTTTACTTGTTTTATTTCGTTGCGCTGTAAATTTATGAAACATAATGACGCGACAATTACTCAGAACAATAGTGTTGTACGAGCGTTGCAATTTCTTATCAAGGGAAGTGGTTGGCCGTATAATGCTGTTATCAAGCTGTTGTAAGCTTTATCTTAATCAATGGAAATTCATGTTATCATTGTTGACGTAATGGAAATGATTGTTAAAATCTTATTGTTTTATGAAAAACTAGTTAAACCCTCGGCTTTGCCAGTTTTCAGTTGTTCAAGAAATATTATTGTTACTGAAATAAAATATTATTATACTAAGATTTTATTTCAGTAACATACTATTTTTGGATAAAGTAGCTTTCTAATGGAGAAAGAATTGCTAAAAATGATTAAGTAATTTCAGAGTATATGAATTACAAACAAACAAATCGTTCTGTTGTATGCTATTATTAGTATAGATAAAAAATACGAAAAATGTTCCGTCATAGATATTTTTTTTTATGATTAACATGTTTTTGATCGATAATGTTCAATAAAAAAACAAGCACAATCACATTAATATTAATAAACAAGTTTATAATGTTTTTTATAAGCTATCTTGGTCGAAATAGTTTTAATTGTTTTTAATGTGATATAAAATAAAATTAATTTTGTACCTAATATTTAATATTTTTTAATGAAAATTTTTTTTTTTAATCTGTAGTAGTAAATATGATTAAAAAATGGCTTTTATGCAAAATAATGTAGTACCTATGCTGTATTTCGTATTCATTAAAATCTTAAAACGATTGTATTAATTTTGTAACCGACTTCTATATAAGGAGGAATATTCCTAAACAAAAAGAGTAAATGGTTTGCATGCAACACCATGGGCGTACCCAGCTGTGGATCCAGGGGGGGCAACTGAGAAATTTCTTGAGCCGTGTCCCTGTTGTTTTACGTTAGAATATCTGATAAGTGGGTGGTACCTACCCAGACGCGCTTGCACTAAGGCCCTACCACCAAGGAAATTTAAAAGTTTTCAATGCTTAAAAAAAGAGACCTGATTCGCCCCACCTCCGCTGATCCTGGACAGTCGCCATTCGCCTTGGCTTCCACCTGGAACCAGCACACTTGCGCGAACACCTCGATATTATGGAGTTTCCATAACCTTGTATCGCTCTCACTGCTAGGGCATCAAATTTGATTTTGGTCAGGCATATCGCCTCCTGGATATTCCGCCCTGTCGCCGTGATGAGAGTGTCCTCCGCATTACATCTAAATCCCGGGAAGGACGAGTGCTCGCTGGAGCAAGTCGAAACCGACGATCTACAGGATTGGGCCGAGAACAGACACCTGTGGAACGCCACAGCCTAACCGATGCCAGACACGTCGCCGGATGGATGGCGATGGTCTTCTTCTGTAAGAGTGTGATGTCGCAGAAGGAGGCCGCGGAGTGACGTTTGTGGCGTCCAGGGCATCGATGGTTTATCGACCCACCCTTAACCGTATTGAGCCCCTGACAGACCCGGCCCCACCTTTTCGTGGTGCGGAGGTGCGGGCAGCGAGAAGGAACTCCGGTGACAGCGTTTCCGTCGTCCATCGGTGCGGAATTTTCCCCGCACACCACAATAAGTTTTCTCGATGTTGCTGATGCCGATTTTTTCACATCCGCGGATGTGAATTCGGATGCGGATGCGGATGTTTAAGATCTTATATAAATATAGTATATGAATGAAGAATTAAAACAATGTTAAAGTAATTATTAACATTTTTATTAATGAAAATTAGTATTAAGTATAATGCTCCAATTTTTATTTAAGTTCTTCATTTATTAATTTTCATATTCGTAAGTGAAGTACTTAAGTAGGAGCATTATACTTAATAATGAGTAATATTGCCGCCTTTTCTGATTCAAGGCGATTACGCCCTTTGCGTAATCGCCTTGAATCAGAAAAGGCCCTTCGAAATTAAACCCGCGCTACTAAATAATTGTTCGCTAGGAACAGTGCCCGGTGGAGTGGATAAAAATCTTCGTGTTATCGGTGATAATATCTTAAATTCCTCTTCATCACTTAAGAGAATTTTCATCCACATTGACTCTTTTTTTAGCGCGGTAAGAAAGTAATTCCTTTTGGAGTACAGCTTCAGTGCTACCATTTTCTGTTACTTCTTAACTCTCATCTTCACTTGACGAATCTAACATCACAGGAAGGTCGTTTTTTAAGCATTTCTTTCTGGCGAAACTTGACCTTGGCACTGGTTCTAGTTGTTCCATATTATTTTCCGTGGAATCAGTCATTCTCATTCTTTTGGCCCCTTCGGAGTTGGCATTAAGAGAACCGGAATCGTCATTCTCAGTATTTGTCATTGTAATCAACAAAATGTCGTCTTTAATCTTTTCCTCAGTCACCGGTGTGAAAAATTTCTGGCAAAATAGGGTTTATCTCATTATCATTGATGTAAAGACTTAGGGCATCCTTTACCTTTGAAAAACGCTCGAACATGTAAAACGTACTGTTCCATCGCGTTACACAATCATGGAACATTTTGAGATGAGGTTGATTCAGTCGCTCTTGAATTGCTTGTAGTTGTTTCTGAGCGATATTAGAATGATTTGAAATGAGTCGAAATTTTCTTACATTTTTGTTTGAGTATTTTTATGTTTTCTTGCGAACAACTGCGGATAGCAAGTTGTATTTTGTGAACAGTACAATCTATGTCAATCAATGCTGCTAATCGCACGGCTCGTTTAATATTAGATCCTTCATCTCTGATTAGGCAATGCACTTGTTCTTTTTTAATATTCCATTCAGAAAGCATCGTGTTAAATTTTTCGGAAATTATGTCACCAGTGTGACGGCCGTCGAATGTTTCGCATTTCAATATAATCGATGATCTATCAAGGTTTTCCGCAATACCATGGCAAGTCAGGCTAAGCAAAGAAGCATTTGAGCTTGGATCCGACCAAATGTCAGACGTAAACGATATGTAATCAAATTTTTCGATTAATTTTTTGAGCAACTTTTCCGTATAATTCCTTCATTTCTGTGACAGAACCACGTCCCACTGTTCATGTTTGCCACTTTGTGTGGTACCCAGCACCCGATACCTCGGTGTTGATATAGATAATAACCTTAAGTGGCATACTCATATAGGTAACTTAATATCCCGACTTCGTAAACCTGTCTATTATGTGAAACTTCTCAGATTCACAGCAAGTATAGAAACACTCAAAATGATTTATTTTACTCTTTGCCAATCGCTTTTGTCTTACTGTGTTGTTTGTTGAGGAGGAGCCGACAAAACTAGTATGCTGAAACTAGAAAGAGCTCAGCGAGCAGTCCTCAAAGCTATGTACTGCAAACCCTTTAGATATCTAACAAATTCATTGTTTAAGGACAGCGAAGTTCTAACGGTTAGGCAACAATACATACTGTAATGTGTTCTGAGAAAGCATCGCTCTCCAGTCATTACTACTAATAAGCGCCGCAAAGATGTTGTCTTTCCTACGGAGGTACAAAATACCAAATTCGCACGCAAACAAGCGCGTTTTGCGGCCTCTAAACTATACAACAAAATTAATAATATTTTAAAAATACACAACTTAAATAGAAGAGACTGTAAAATAAAATTTAAAAAATGGTTGATGACACTGGATTATGTTGACACAGAAAAACTCCTTTGTTAACACACACGCACGCACGCACACACACGCACACACACAGATACACACACACACACACACACACAATCTCATACACCCACACACACACAATAATATATTGTAACGCTAATATACATATATATCCTAAGATAGTCATGTGGTCGTATAAAGTGAAATTTGACTTCCAAGATACAGGTTATCCTAGTTTGGAAGTCAATAGACTTATTTTGAGTATTAACTATAATTAGCCTACCACATTTCATGTACCTAGTTTTTATATCATAATTGTGTCTTTATTTATTTAATTATTTTTGTTGTTTTAATTTTATTATTAATATTTCTTTTGTTTTTTCTTTTTATTTAGTATTATAAAAACTGTATTTTTATCTGTAAGGCTATGCTTTTTTCTCAATAAATTATTATTATTATTATTATATAGACCTTGGAACATATTGAGATGAGGTTGATTCAGTCGGTCTTGAATTGCTTGTAGTTGTTTCTGAGCGATATTAGAATGATTTGAAATGAGTCGAAATTTTCATACATTTTTGTTTGAGTATTTTTATGTTTTCTTGCGAACCTAAACAACTGCGGATAGCAAGTTGTATTTTGTGAACAGTACAATCTATGTCAATCAATGCTGCTAATCACACGGCTCGTTTCATATTAGATCCTTCATCTCTGATGAGGCAATGCACTTGTTCTTTTTTAATATTCCATTCAGAAAGCATCGTGTTAAATTTTTCGGAAATTATGTCACCAGTGTGACGGCCGTCGAATGTCTCGCATTTCAATATAATCGATGATCTATTAGTTTTCTGCAATACCATGGCAAGTCAGGCTAAGCAAAGAAGCATTTGAGCTTGGATCCGACCAAATGTCAGACGAAAACGATATGTAATCAAATTTTTCGATTCATTTTTTGAGCAACTTTTCCGTATAATTCCTTCATTACAAAATCAGTAAAAAAAATTGCGTCTCCTAAAATGATATCTTGGTGCTAATTCTTGTATCAATCTACGAAAACCCAGCCCTTCAACAAAGTAAAACGGTAAATTTTGAAGTGCAATCATTTCTCCAATGAGTTTATCAATTTTTTTCGAATTTAAATTATTAACGTCCCAATTCTTTTAGAATTAATTCTTCTAAAAAGTTGCTTCTTTGCTTACTAAAGATATAAATAAAAAATTCAGAATCAATAAACTATCTACCTAAAATCATTTCTTTTACAACCAAAGAACGTGTTTAATTTTCGAAACGAAAAAAGAACACGTACTTGTTATATTTTTGAAAATATCTCTCAAAATCTATCGAAAAGAAAAAAAAATGTCTAATATTGCAAAAAAAATAAACATTAGATATAACACAATAACGCCAAACGATTTTTTTAATTATTACTGATCAAGAAAGTTTAAATGGAACGAAAAAAAAAATCACATGATAATTGACAATGTCATGTCAAACTGAGAGATGACCCTCTATTCCCTGTCCAAGTTACGAAAAAAATAAATGTAAACAAATCGTAAAAAGAGTTATTTTGAGGTCGCTTTCACAATTTAAACCTAATATGATTATTACATAGCAAAATGTGATTATTTATCACAAATAGACAGTTATACTCTTTTCATTTATGAAAAACATAAAACTTTTTATTGTCAAAGTCCTAATTAATACGTATAAAATTTAAATTAAGACAAAAATAAAACAAATAACTAACCGACATTTATAAAGAACTAAAAAACCAATGTTTCCTTTCTAAAATCTATAAACATTTTATACGCGGATAATTTAAAGAGTACTTCATTAAAGACTATTTTAGATTGGAACGAGTGTTTCTTAATTCGGTCGGATTATACCAGCCAGGTTTGTTTGTTTACATTTGATTTTTTCGTAAAATGGGAAGGATAACGCATCAAGACAGCTATAACTAACGAAATGCTATAAAAGACAGCGCTATCTATTTAAATAATAATATTATGATAAATTTCTAGACTAATTATTTGCTAAAAAAGCGAAATAAGCAAATTCGTTTACAATGTCATATATACAAAAATATTGAACCGATCTTAATAACATTTCTGTAAGACTTTTAAACAGATAACTGTCTAAATCTTTTTATTATTGTTTGTATCACAATAACATTCCCTTATACGAATGAGGGAGATGGAAGAAAGCCATCAGCTGTTAGCCGGGTGAGTGTTTTTACAACCCACTTAGGGAACAGGTTGAGCGGTTGTTTATAGTGTAAGAACTTGTGGGAATATTGAATAATACAAATGAATAAATAAATGTAGATTTGTTATATTTGTCATGTTAATTGAATTAGGTTCTTTATTATTTATTAATACATTTCTGGAAGCTATTGGAAAATATCACTAGCTCTCAAGAGTTATTGCAAAACACGCTCACGCTTGCTAAATAATTTATAAGTATGTATATCCTTCAGTTTATTTCAAGATTAATGTGTTGAATCGGTGTTTATATCAGAGCCGATTTGCATTTTCTCGTCTTGCCTATCACCGTTTCTAAAAATAACGGATTGTGTATCGTAAATATTATTGGAACGAAGTTTTTTTTTTTTTTTTTTGTTTGAGACCTGCTTTAGCGGGCTAATTTTTTAGATCGATTTTATTCTTTATGATTATTTAGCATTTAAAATTATTTTTATATTTCAATTTTGAACGGTAAATTATTGCTTTTGTTTTTATATTAAGCTAGTTATCAAAATAAGTTATGTGGTATAGCCGTAAAAACTTAACAGACAGTTGGACAGACATAGTTATTTTAGAAACAAAGAAACATAATATGAAGTTAAACCATAAAAGTAAGTAATTTAAGTAAAACCACAAGGAAGAAACACCATTTACTATGTATTTAACTTACTAGCTTCCGCTCGCGGCTTCGACTCTAAACCAAATTTCATTTGAATCTGTAGTTTTGGCGCGAAAGAGTAACAGAGCATGCATCCATACTCACAAACAGTCGCGTTTAAAATATGAATACGAAGTCGTTCACATAGGGGTATCTATTCCCCTAATGATCCACTCTTACCCCACTCTATTGGGGGGTTTTATTTAAACGACACCGACATCACCTACCTATTCACCAATCTGTTCACAATGGAACAAAAAAAAAAAAACATAATTTAGTTTTTAATCGAGCCAGATCTTTACTGAACTTATTATCTTTGCTAATCTCATATTATGTCTATTAATTAAAGTCAATGGATTTTTATATTTTGTTTTGTTTAACATGATGTGTCGTCTCCCTGACTATCTACGCAGCTGAGCGTCCGGGAAACGTTTTTTTTTAATGCAACCTGACAGTGATTTTTTTTTAAAGTATGCTGCTCAAGATTTTTAATATAGATTTTAATATTAATAAAAAATATACTGATAAAAATTAATAACAATTTATATAAATATATTTAGGCTGGTTTTTCTTTCTCTGAAGAAAAAAGACAACAATTGAATTAAATAACAAATTGCCAAATTCCGGAAAAAATTATAATCTGTTGGAGCAATCAATCTTATTTATCATGGTCCTCTTTATTTGGTTCAAAATAATTCCATATATTACTTTGTGTCGGTGGTGACATTATTAATTAAGTTGTTAGATAATTTAACAATAACGGGAACCTCGCTGGAAAAATAAAGAATATTGTTTTAAAACGATAAACTTTACCTACAATAAAACGTATTATCCGTGTAACATAATGGCACTTACCTGGCGATTACCCAATAAACAATTATGTAAGTACAAACAATGTATCACAATAACATTCAAAATCTATCTATACAACAAGTAATCCACAGCGCAAACAAACACCTTATGATTTATTTACAATAAACAAATGACGCACCACAACAAACGCGTCGGATCTTGTCTACCAATTTTTTCACTTCCATTGGTCTCGTGCGAACGGCACGCGCCAATCGGCGGCCCCGCCCATTTCTTTTTTGTCGTATCGTCAGCTGCAGCTCTGCAGACGTAGGCCATTCGCGCCCGGGTACACGTCGCCCGAAATTGCATTTTCGGGTGACCACCAGTATATCTGACGGCGCGGTGCCCTGCTCCGGGTCCTCGGCATATCCGCATCGCACACCTCCTCTAGATCACTGCGCATTCGGCATACCAGCTCATCGACACTGACCTCCCACCTTCCCGACCCAGAAAAAATATTAAGTAAATAAATAAACATAAACATGCATTTATTTATTTTAAATAGTTTAATTAAATTAATTATTTATCTATTTTAAAAGTGATTTTCGAGGATCTTCAGTAAAACGCTTTAATATGTTGTCCTTCGTGAAACCCATTTCGTTTACAATTTCTTTGTTTACACTGAGCATACAAAGTCTATTTAAGTTGTCTTCAGCTGATCTCACCCATCCGACCGTTAAGGTATGCTACCATAACTTTCGTCGACAATAGTAGTTGCATAGGCCCATGTGCAACACAAATAAAGAAACTTTATTTTTAGTACTTTAATATATATATTAGGTCCTTACATATGAAATTAGCGTTTTGTCGTACTGACCACTTTGATCTGAAATATCTCCTCTTTGGTTAAGAATTCCAAATTCAAATTTATAAATTCATTTAGCTGGTACATTTGAGTTTTGAAAACAGTCATTCATTTGTTTTTTCCTCATTGTTTTTTTCTTTGGCGTCGCTTATTACCGCACAATGGAAAACATGAAATATCAGTATATTTACGAGTACGAGAAATTGACTCAGAAAAAATTACTTGTGAGTGTTTGGTGGACTAGCGCCGGTGTCGTTCACTACAGCTTTCTAAAATCTGGCCAAACGATTACGGCAGATATCTTTTATCCGCAACTGCAAACTATGAAGGAAGAACTAGCTGCTAAACAACCGAGATTGGTCAATCGCTCTAGGCCACTGCTGCTTCACGACAACGCAAGACCAAACACTGCACAACAAACAACCACTGAGTTAGTTGAGCTACAATTGGAATGTCTGCGACATCCACCGTACTCCCCGGACTTTGCTCCAACAGATTACCATTTTTTCCGGAATTTGGACAACTTCTTATAAAGAAAAAAATTCAACTCCGATGCGGCAGTCCAAACCGCCTGCAAAGAGTTTATTGATTCTCGCCCCCATGGTTTTTTTTAGTAAAGGGATCAATGAACTACCTATGAGATGGCAAAAGTGCATAGATAACAACGGTGCATACTTTGATTAAATAAATACATTTTACAAAAAAAAATTTACTTTATATTCCTCTCCCGCAAAACGCGAACTTCATATGTAAGGACCTAATATTATATTGTTATAGACTATACACTGGCCTGCTCTTAAGTTATGATATTCATTTAGAATAGGATAGTACCTACACATATAGACCTTGCGCCAAGACCTACTGGTAAAAAAACAAAATAAAACTATTGTATTAATTTACCGCTCAATTTGTTATTTAACTCAATTGTTATATATCTTTTTTCTTCAGAGAAAGAAAAACCAGCCTAAATATATTTATATAAATTGTTATTAATTTTTATCAGTATATTTTTTATTAATATTAAAATCTATATTAAAAATCTTGAGCAGCATACTTTAAAAAAAAATCACTGTCAGGTTGAATTAAAAAAAAAAAACGTTTCCCGGACGCTCAGCTGCGTAGATAGTCAGGGAGACGACACATCATGTTAAACAAAACAAAATATAAAAATCCATTGACTTTAATTAACAGACATAATATGAGATTAGCAAAGATAATAAGTTCAGTAAAGATCTGGCTCGATTAAAAACTAAATTATGTTTTTTTTTTTTTGTTCCGTTGTGAACAGATTGGTGAATAGGTAGGTGATGTCGGTGTCGTTTAAATAAAATCCCCCAATAGAGTGGGGTAAGAGTGGATCATTAGGGGAATAGATACCCCTATATGAACGACTTCGTATTCATATTTTAAACGCGACTGTTTGTGAGTATGGATGCATGCTCTGTTACTCTTTCGCGCCAAAACTACAGACTCAAATGAAATTTGGTTTAGAGTCGAAGCCGCGAGCGGAAGCTAGTAAGTTAAATACATAGTAAATGGTGTTTCTTCCTTGTGGTTTTACTTAATTTACTTACTTTTATGGTTTAACTTCATATTATGTTTCTTTGTTTCTAAAATAACTTTGTCTGTCCAACTGTCTGTTAAGTTTTTACGGCTATACCACATAACTTATTTTGATAACTAGTTTAATATAAAAACAAAAGCAATAATTTACCGTTCAAAATTGAAATATAAAAATAATTTTAAATGCTAAATAAAGAATAAAAATCGATCTAAAAAGTTAGCCCGCTAAAGCAGGTCTCGAACAAAAATAAAAATAAAAAAAAACTTCGTTCCAATAATATTTACGATACACAATCCGTTATTTTTAGAAACGGTGCTAGGCAAGACGAGGAAATGCAAATCGGCTCTGATATAAACACCGATTCAACACATTAATCTTGAATAAACTGAAAGATATACATACTTATAAATTATTTAGCAAGCTGTCGTGTTTTGCAATAACTCTTGAGAGCTAGTGATATTTTCCAATAGCTTCCAGAAATGTATTAATAAATAATAAAGAACCTAATTCAATTTACATGACAAATATAACAAATGTACAATTATTTATTTATTTGTATTATTCAATATTCCCACAAGTTCTTACACTATAAACAACCTCTCAACCTGTTCCCTAAGTGGGTTGTAAAAACACTCACCCGGCTAACAGCTGATGGCTTTCTTCCATCTCCCTCATTCGTATAAGGGAATGCGCTATAAAGACAGAGATGGCTGCGTCCTTTGTAGGGTAAAAATTCGTAGCGTGGGAGAATTATAATAATAATTCAACAAATATTACTTTCATCTGCTTTCATGATGATATGTATTTCTTAATAATATTTTGATAGCTTGTCGTTCTGGATATTTCGATTTGCACTTAGAAAGATCCAGAAAAACTTCTTTTAAAAGTATATTACTGAGGAATATACCTACCTTATTTCATTGTCAGTATCGTTAACAAGACACTTGTGAACAGGAAAAATAATGTTTATTAACACGGGATGCTAGTTATCGTAAAGTAGCCGCTACATTTTTAGTTTAAAATAGAATAATACCTACGGCTTACTTTGAAAAATATAGGCAATTTTTTATTTCATTTTATTGTCTATGACGAGTCAAATCATTTTTAGAAGGTCTATTTAAATAAAGACAATGTGTTGTATTTTATTCACATGATAAAATTTTAATGTTAAATCGAAAAGTGTGTACAAAAAAGTAGAATCTATTTTAAAATTTTAAATACAAGTCGAGGTATGTATGTACAAATAAGTACGTGATTCTGATGTTGGCCTGTTTTAGTAGATGCTACACGACCGAGTATAACATTTTGTTTTCGTCCGTACTAACTGAATTACGACACATGCCTCCCGAATCGGGTTGCATAATACGAATTTTATAATGCGCAATTATTGTTGGGCGTAGCGATAACATCATGTAATATGTTGAATGAATGTAAAAAGTGAAATATAATTGTCTGCGATAACTATAAACTCGGCTGTGATTACAAAAACAAACAAAGGCGTTATCATGTTTCTAGCTGAATTCGAAAATAACACGCCGCCATTTGCAAATAAGGCGGGCGAATAGGAGAGTCATAGTTACGAACTGGATATCTTTGTGTTTATAGGTTATTTGATATAGTCGGGTTATGAACCCAACCTCCTTGTTTTCATCGTTTCTTTTTTTCACGCAACTCGCTACGCGGCAATAGGCAAAGCACGTACAGTTAAAAGTATATTCATGCTACGACATCAAGACAAATTTGTCGACACACGACATTAGATAATTAATCTTTTAAGTAGCAGTTACTTAGAATAAGTTAATTAGTAATTATTTTATTATATAGATGCGTAATCATTGTTTTACTTAAGTATTAATATTATGTATTTTAATTATTAAATCTTTATAGGGATTGGAATACTTAATCCGAATCCTTCAATAAGAATTCAATAGGAATTTATGGTATATAATACCATACCACATATTATTTATAAATATACATACATTATTACAATGATGTAATTTTATTATGTCTTGAATGATAATTACAAGACAATAAACTGGTAATTATAGCTCAAAATATATAATACAATCTGCAAAATTGTTTCAAGTGTAATGTTAAAATAAGATTAGAAAATGTACATAGAAATACACAAAGTATAAAAAATACTTACTGTACTATTATTTGATTTACCTCTAAATTGCTGTGTAGCTTGTAATTGGTATTCTATTTATTATTTTCGTTCACAAAACTTAATAAAATATACATATTTGATGGTACTTACGTAAAAGAAACATAGTAGAATAGAATAGCATTAGTATTTATGTTAATAATGAATTTTAAAGAAGGCCATCTCATGACAAATTTGCAATGTATGATTTGAGTCTAGGTATACATTAACTTTTGGATCACCACAAGTGTCGAATATTGTTAAAGCATAATATTCTCGAAAGTCGGAGAAGAGAAAATAAAAAATAGGAATAAAAAACAGCATATCAAGTAAGTAATACCTTTTTCTTTTCAATTGTGTCTATATGATTTATAATAAAACTGAGCAGTAGACTCACTTAGGCCCTAAGCTGATTTGTATCTTTTTTTAAGATTTTTATATAAATGGTTTCTTATTGGAATATCTGAAAATCTAAAAATCCGAGGAACGCCCCTAGGAACACCGGAATTTTATTACAGAAAAACGAAACGGTATATAGGTATTACATTTTTTAATAAAATCAACAATAGGCACAAACAATAGGCTTTAATATGTTGGAATTGTTAATTTTAACTATAGTCGTGTCGTGTCGTTTATAGGCAGCTTTAAATCCCCGCTGCGCAGCGAACACGCGCAGCCGCCATTACGGTATTTAAGCCGCGAGCGCCATCGACGTCACGTAGTCGAAATCGAGAGGCGAAGGTGCGAATAATGGAAAGGTGGCGTCCATGTTATGTTCAATTAATCGATTATCACCGGAGCTAGCAGTGCGACCGTCGACGTTATAGTCGTGAAAGTGAAGCAGTTAAGTGTTTCGACGTGTCATCCGCGTAGATCGACAGCGGTTCGAGGCCGAGACACGGCAGATTGCGGAGTCGACGAGTGAGTGTGTGCGCGTACGGCGACCATCTTGCGTGTATTTTCGTATAACTCTTAATACTCGTGCACACCGCGCTCTGCTCCGAGGGCGTCACAGACTAAGCTACCGCTAAAGTGATAAGTGAACTATCCGTCATAGTCTATATCCAGATCTTGTTAGAATATAAGACGTGCCGACCGGGGAGATGAACTGCCAGGGGCAACAACAAGTCCGGGCGCGAAGACGCTGCACCCGGACGGCTCTTCCGGTGACCCTAGGGGCGCGACGCGAGCGAGAACGTGAGCGTCGCGAGGAGCGCTATGCGGGGAGCAAATGGGGTGCCGCCCCAGCTGCAGCCGCGCTGCCACCTCCGCCCACGCACTGGCGCCGTGAGGGCCGTTGTCGACCCGAACCCGATCGCGCACTGTCACTCAAACTTCTTCTCAACGTCAGCGTCTCGGCGTAGACGCCGCCCTATATGGACTCTAGTTTTAGTGCCCGGGGGCGCAGCCCGACGCCGCTGTGCGCCGTAGGGCTGCGCTCTCGCCTCTCTCGTGCTAAGTTTTTTATTTCGTAACGCGAAGCGCGTCTCTGGCGCATGAGTGGCGGCGTAGCACGGTCTGTTCCGCGCAATTCCGCCTCAGCGTCGACAAAATTCCGGCGTTAGGTATTATTTTGTGAAAATTTTAGTAGTTAAGTGCAGAACCGCGCTTCCGCGGGCGACGCCACCGTCACCCCAATCGTATCCCTTTTAAAAATACGAGAAAATGACAAAAAAAAAATAGCGGGAGTGGTTGGCGTAGCGGTGGGGGGTCCGCGGCGGCGCGAAGCCCGACCCTTCGACCCTCGTCTCCATCGCCTTGCACCCTCAAGCGGCACTATGGCGCTCCTGTGATTTTTTTATTAGGTCTCCGCGCAAGTCGCGTTGCGCTCTCGCCCTCGAACGAAATTATTTTGAGTTTTCTATATGTCTCGAGTCTCGACTGATGTATAACTGCCGAAGTTGTAAGTTTCGCGAGGGCGCAGCGCCGCGTCGTGGAGCCCGCGTCGCGTGGCCGTTGAGCTTGCCGTTGCAAGGCGCACGAAACGTTGCATTTTTTTAATAAATGAGGCGTTATATTATATTTTTCGAGTGTCTCCGGCGACGAGGCTCGAGGTGCCGGGCCGGGGCGCGCCCCGCTAGTCGTATCGTTTTATTTATCACGAGACCAATGTATTTTTATTTGTAAACGTCGGGCCCCGCATCGGCGAGAGGCCTAGCCCGCGCCCGCCACGCGCACACACCTCGCTGGCAGAGAGCTTTAAAAAAATTATTAAGCGACGGCCCGACGTCCTTAATTCTAGTTGTAGATTTTAAAATTTAACGATACGGTACTGTGTACACCGACTGTTAAAGAATTGGAAGATTATATATGTTTGTACAGAGAGTATATTGATCTCAGCTGCGGGCGTCTGCGGCCTGCCGTAGGAGCTTCTGTGATGTACAAAAAGATTATGAGAATATTTGGAATTTTACAAGTTTTTTATAATATTAGTTTGTAAAGTATACTTTTAAGTAAAGATGGTGGTGTGATGGTGATCCATCGCACCTTAGCCGCTCGCAGCATCCTTGTCCTCCCTTGACCCATCCTTCTTCCCGTCCCGTCCCAGGGCTCTTCGGAGCCTGCCAAATATTTCAATGTCTCACGCCAGACGTCAATCAAATCCACTTCTACAGTGGTATTTACAGCTCAAGACGTCAATCATTAACAAAGAAGACTGCATTCGTCAAAGCTACATGATTCAAGAAGAAGAGTCATATGGAATTACCAGATGAACTACCTCAAGATTGTGGTGAGTCAAATAAATGATATTTGTTATTCATTAACTCCTTAATCCTGTAAACTTAAGTGATTCAAATTTAGTTTAAAAATAAACCAAGTTTGTTACTCTTCGTCGCTCCTCTCCTCTGTATAGTCATTTACACGTCACGTCTGTATGGCAGTCAAGTTTAATTGTTTTAAAAATTAATGAATGAATTTATTTCATTGTTTATTATAAGAATCTTAACAGAATTACATGAATAAGTATTGCATGTAAGGTCCTCCTCCAGACCGATATCGGCCACGGCGGCCAATCTCAAGAGAGATAAGCCAACTGCGCAGGAGATATTATAGTGCACAAGTGTGTGCGCAAACACAGGTGCACTCTCTATTCCGTAGCTCTCATAATCCGATGGGACGGCGATCCGACACGACCGGAAAGAGTTCAGGTGCAGGACCAACGGCTTAACGTGCTCCTCGAGGCACGGGAGTGTACACACTTCCAACTTCCAGACTCCGGGCTGCTACTGAGAATTTTCTGACAGAAAAACCCAATAACAATTTATTGGCCCGACCTGGGAATTGAACTCAGGACCACCGGGTCTGCGGCCTTATATCTAGACACTAGACCGTCGAGGCATATGTTATTTTTATAACATATGTAGGCGGACGAGCATGTGGGCCACCTGATGGTAAGTGGTCATCGACGCCCATAGACATGTCCCTTGTTCCTGTAATTACACAAACCGGAACAACAGTACCAAGTACTGCTGTTTTGCGGTAGAATACCTGATGAGTGTGTGGTACCTACCCAGATGAGCTTACACCAATATTGACAAGATATTTCAATATCAGGATATTATATTAAAATACTTTATATAGTAAATATTAAAAAAAAAAATTAAAGAATTATTTAATATTTGAAATCAAAAACATAAGACGTAATATTCTTGTCATGAATATGGAATCCGAAACTAATAATGCGAACTTGCTAATTGATACACCTGTAATATAGGTCATGTATATGTGTGACGAGCCGGTTGGCGTGGTTTGTAAGATTTGCCTTTCAACCCGCAGGTCGTGGGTTCGATTCCCACCCAGGACAGACATTTGTGTTCATGAACATGTTTGTCCTGAGTCTGGGTGTAATTATCTATATAAGTATATATTTACGTAAAAGTAGTATATCAGTTGTCTGGTTTATACAGAATGTAACAAAATTCGTGTCCGACCCGTGAAGTGGTTATTAGGTATCGTGTGTCAGTTCTATTTATGTGATAATTTTTAAAATACGAAGCAAAAAAATTACTTAAAAAAATATATTAATTGTTTTTAACGACACTGTTGGTGGTAAAAAACGTGGACTACTGAGGTCATGACCTCGTGTCTTAGCTACCCGATAGGTAAGAGCTATCGAGCGCTATTGCCCGCACCTGTGTTGCAATGTAATTATCGTCAATTAATTTTTTAAAAAAAATCCGTGTTAAATTTTTTGCTTAGTATTTTAAAAATTATCACATAAATAGAACCGACACACGATACCTAATAACCACTTCGCGGGTCGGACACGAATTTTGTTACACGCGTATACACAATAAATTCCCCTCTGAAAACTTTGGCGTACTAATAGCCAAGGGTCCTATTCTGAGCCCTTGGTGGCTTGAGACTTGGTGATAACTGTACGGTAAACAACTGCAAACCACGGCGTTATATATATATAGTCTAGAGAATTGGTATAGGTTAGTACTTGCCCTCCCGCCGCGCCGCGCGCGGGGTGATACTGTCAAGGCCAAGGGACAAAAAGAAAATTCTAAAAAAAAAAGCAGATTTGACTCTCATATATACAAAATATATATTGTTACAAGAACTATATTCACATATTTTATAGGCATTTATTTTGTATTTGTTTTATTCTTTTTTTAATTATTTATTTGTACACAAAGTCTGCAAAGTCGGCCTTATCATTTACAGCGATCTCTTCCAACTTCCAAGCAACCTCTATAAAAAAAGGAAATTAGGCAGGAACAATTAAATAACCGGGCGTAGTGTGCACTTACAATCAAGTTGTAATTAAAATTATTTCTGTTTAATGTCTGCCGTCTGGCTAAAACCTTATTTTGACCCTGTAAGACGAGTAGGTATGCAGCGCATACCAAAATTAGATTGGTAAGGTGACTTATGATCGATCAATACCAGTGACCCTGAGCGTTCACCCTATATTACATTTAGTGTATCAGTTCAGAAACAAGAAATTTATCAAATCGTTTTTTTTTTTTATAAAATTAATTCTGACCTTAGTCTATTGTTATCGATAAGTATTGTTAATTTACTAATACATAATTATTTATTTGTTACAAGGACATGTCGTAAACATTATTTTTAGTCTGTGTTCGTGATTTTACTGTCTGACATTTTATTAGTCAATCTTGAATCTGCGTATATTATAAACATGTTATGTTATAATAATCTATGTTAGTATCGTTTCAACTAGGTGTCTAGGTATATATGCAAGCGATTTTTTCTGAAACTTGACAACTAATTATTATAATTCTTTCAAGGCGTAAATTCTTATGTAATTATGTAGCTGATCTTCGCGGCTTCTGATGTGATATGTTGATCTGAGTTTTGTTCGTAGTGTGATTTTGTACCTTAACAGTTACAAAATCACACTACGAACAAAACTATTATAAATGCGAAGGTGAGTTTAATCTGTTTTGATGTTGCGTTTTCACGTCAACATATTAATCGATCATGATGAAATTAATAAGCATCTTATGAAAGATGAGATCGTAGACAATTTTTTATACTTTTTATAGTCTTGAAATATTGATATTATGTAGATTTTCCATGTTTCTTTAGAAGTTTTTCAGTCAATAAATTCATTAGCAGTTCGCGGGTTGTGATAATGGGGGTTGTGATGAGAGAATTTGCAAGCTATTTCTTATAAATAACTCGTGTAAGTAACTCATGAACGAAAATTGTATTAGAAGATAGTCTCAAAATATACCGTGCTTTCGAGTAAGAGCGTTTTATTGTAGTAAACATTGACCATCTATAAAAAAAAAAAATTACCACAGTTAGTTATGAAAACAAGAAACGAGGGTGTTTGATAAACGATACGATTACGATGCGTTCCCGATTTCATTCCAATCTATCTTTGACTATTCTATAATCATTCGGATCGAAACCGAACCGATATGATTTTGTTCTATACCGTTATGACAAAATCAAACTTTATTGTTAAATATTATACCACTAGTCGATAATTAAATTAAAGAATGGGAAAACGGATAAGCGTCAACGATTACGCTTCGATTCGATTGCGATAAAGTGTGACGATTTGTTAGAATTTCCGCTGGCTTATAAAGTTATAATTTTATCGATACAAACATGTTTCATATAACTTCCGTATACTTACGTATTTAGATATATGTTTTTCTATGTTATCTCAATAAATATTGACCTTTGAGAAAAATGTTTCGTAAAAAAGTTGTAGCTTATACAATTTAACGCATTTTATATTCTATACATTTTTTGTCTGAAACCATTTTTTTTTTTCGAGCGAAGCGCATGGTTTGCTTTCCGTTGATAGTATTTTAAATATAAATAATATTTAAAAAAATATACATTACCCCATTTGTATACGGTTAGTATCCAGCTGTACGAGGGAGAGTGGTGGTAAAGGGGGGGTAGGGGAGGCTTTCCCCTATCCCTCGGTACCATTCCCATCTTAAGGAAATGCTCCGTTCCTTATATATATATATATATATATATATTGGTAAAAACAACTCCCTTAATTCTAACCTCAAAATTAGGTGTTTATCAACAATTTCAAAACTCAGTCTTCGGCGCTACGGGACGTACAGCACCAACAGCCAATTTTAATTATCATATTCGTGATCAGCGAGTCAATATACGTAACAAAACGAAATTTCAAGAAAAGAACGGTATAACCTTTTCGGGACTACACCCTAACTTCCAAATTTGTACATATAAATTGTATTTCTCTTATTAAATTTGTGTTACGTAATATCCCATATGAGGTCGTTATCGATGACAAATAAAAAAATAAAATCGATTTATGATAATCGTTTTGAGTCGTGATTCTGTTGGATGAACGTTACTCGGGGGGCCGAGCCGACCCATGACTTTATCGCTATGTACGATAACGTATAAGTTTGCTACGAAAATTGGCCAGAAAATTCAATAATTCAACTCTTGTTCTAAATCAAATAGTAAAAACCGGCCAAGTGCGAGTCGGACTCGCGCAAGAAGGGTTCCCTATAAAAACGGCTAATAAATCGTGTCTGTTATATGGGAGCCCCCCTTAAATATTTATTTTATTCTGTTTTTAGTATTTGTTGTTATAGCGGCAACGGAAATACATCATTTGTGAAAATTTCAACTGTCTTAACTATCACGGTTCATGAGATACAGCCTGGTGACAGACGAACGGACGGACGGACAGCGGAGTCTTAGTAATAGGGTACCGTTTTACCCTTTGGGTACGGAACCCTAAAAATGAAGTAATAATAAATGTTTTCGTGATTATTTCTGTTGTCGCGATGTGAACCCGAGTATGTTCGCTACATAAACTCTCGCGATAACCTTTCAACCGTTATTATTTTAACAAAACAGATATCAGGTCGTAAATAATACTTTATTTAGTACATTTATTATTTAGGAAAGGCCTCGTTGGTCTAGTGGTTACATGTAAGGCCGCAGACACGGTGGTCCTGGGTTCAAATACCAGGTCGGGCCAATAAAATGTTATTGAGATTTTCAGTCGAAACTTTTCAGTAGCAGCCAATAAGGTGAAGGAATCGGTTTTAAATTACACTATAACTTTTATGATGAATCAAGGAAAACAGGAAATATTATATTATTCGGCTTTAACATTAGTCAGTCAGTCAAGTCAGTCAGTTGTGATTATTCATAAAATGACGAAATATATTTTTTTCTTGAATGTGAATCAAATAAAAAATTGTTATGAGTAACATTTTTATTGAAATATTACTAATATACACATTTCACAAATTTATATTTAGATTGAAGCCGAGATAGCCCAGTGGTAAGAACGCGTGAATTTTAACCGATGATCGTGGGTTCAAACCCGGGCAAGCACCACTGAATTTAATGTGCTTAATACATCTCGTGCTTGACGGTGAAGAAAAACATCGTGAGGAAACTTGCATGTGTCAAATTTCAGTGAAATTCTGTCATGTGTATTCCACCAACCCGCATTGGAGCAGCGTGGTGGAATAAGCTCTAAAACCTTTTCCTCAAAAAGAGGAAAAGATGCCTTAGCCCAGCAGCGGGACATTCACAGGAGTAGATTTCATACCTTGGCTGCCCTAGGCTGATGGAAGGTTGGTGTCCTTCTAGTTGAATAATAGGAATCTTTATATGGATATTTTTTTAGTTTTTAAACGTTGATGGTTTCACAGAGAACGAGACTACTAAAAAATTATGTCACCAAGTTTTGGCGCCAAAATTCGCCCCTGGTTAGGTAGGTTATAATGAATTTAGCAAAGAGTTTCAGTTTAGGCAAACCATGTTTGCGAATGTGAGTTTTTTTGTTACGCTTTCACAAATAAATCACTCAACCGGTTTAAAAAAAAATCTTTCACGAATGGAAAGCTACATTAGCACCGAGTAACATAAGATTCATTTTGTCCCCGTATTCCCACGGGAAAGTGCACCACGCGGGTAAAGCCGCGGGCAAAACGCTAGTACTTTTATAAAACAGTGAAGTCAATCTTCTAACATTAAAGGTTAATTAATAACAATATTTTATTGGTAATGAGATTTCGGGGCCAAACTTTAATAATATTTACGCTGGCACGGTCACTATGAGATAGTAATGTTACTAATTCTGTCAAATTAGAAATATTTTACAACGTAATCGAGGCCATTGTTATCAATAGTGATATTAAAATAAAACGTAGCGTCGTACTAGTTTAAATTTTTTATAGGTTAATAAATATGGGTCACGTGTGACGCTAAATTTATCGTTCGGAGATAAGGCTGGGTATCTAATGGGCTTATGGTAATGTTTTTTTTCTTTAACACGTGGTAAATTTGTTCTATCATATGTTAGAAATACTTAATTATGTACTTCAATTGACATATTTAATATTTATATATATTTATTTATAGTTAAAGGCCGGCAACGCACCTGCAAGTCCTCGGATGTTGCGGATGTCCATGGGCGGTGGTAGTCACTTTCCATCAGGTGAGCCTCCTGCTCGAGTGCCTCCACGTACATAAAAAAAAAAAATATATTGTATCCGATTTAATAAAAAAATAATCGGCTTCAGAACGTCATTGGTCATAATGATAAAGATAAAAAATAGTTTTCCCGCGCTTTTATTATAAAAGAACTGAACGAATGTCATAGAATTAACAATAAATGATATTTTTTATAATTAGATTTATAAAGATCTCGGAAGATTAAGGATATTAAAATTAACAAATAATAAATTGATTGCTTGTACTGGTGTATTTATTACATATGATATAAAATGAGTAATCCTTGTATATAAAAATATTTCGTGTATTTCACAAACGGCGTAAAAGATTTTAAGCCTCAAATTTTGTATTTAAGGTTGATTATTGAAAATTATTTTTCAAACGAAGCTCGGTAGCTCGGGTAATTTTTATTTGTGACATAATAATTATATGACTAATGATAAAATTTTTAGTAAAGTTATAAACATGTTAAAAAAGTTAAAACATGAATTAACTATTAAAAGTATTTTCAATACACGTTTATCTATTGTGTCATACGTAAATTACTCAAATTATTCATTCAATTTCGAAACGGCTATGATAATGATGTTGTTTGGCCGATTTCGGTGAGCGCGGACTTCTAACGGAGATTAGCCAACGGATGATAGTGCACATGGTGTGACGCAAACTGTTTTATCCTCAATTCCAGCTGTAGTCAACCTGCGCCCCCGGGCTTTTATGGGTAGTACAGTACAGTAACAGCCTGTGAATGTCCCACTGCTGAGCTAAGGCCTCTTCTCCTCTTTTGAGGAGATGGTTTGGAGCTTATTCCACCACGTTGCTCCAATGCCGATTGGTGGAATACACATGTGACAGAATTTCAGTGAAATATGACACATGGAGGTTTCCCCACGATGTTTTCCTTCACCGTCAAGCACGAGATGAATTATAATCACAAATTAAGCACATGAAATTCAGTGGTGCTTTCCCGGGTTTGAACCCACGATCATCTGATCCCGACTCTCTCTTATGGGTTTTCAACTATTTTAAATTTGAAAAGTTTTTTTATATACACCTAAATATATTTAATTGCAGCAACAGCAGTTTCACTGGTAGTGACAACGGACCGTGTAATGGGTTTTAAACGTCAGGGAAATTATAAAAATATACGCGATAATTCCATTCATAGTTTTTATAATTCAGTTTGTAACAATCCCGAAACCGCGACACCAAGAGTGACACGTGTTTGTGTCCCCTATAAAGAACGGTTGGGTATGGCTGCTCTAATCCGTCACACTCTGATGGGACGGCAATGCGACACAACAGCAACACGAGTCAAAGTGGATGCCTAGCGGAGGATGTTTGATATACAAAAACCAACAAATTTTGTTTATACCAACATTTGAACCTATGGCTTGGGGACCTGATCTACAAGGTACCAACTACTCTTATGGGTGTGATGAATGTATAAAATATTCCATTGGTTGGAAAAGAATGTATAAAATGTTCCATTGGTTGGAAATTCAGGCTTCCCATGGTACGTTATATTATAGACGCTAATTATATACCTTCAATTTTATATATGTGTATGTTTGGATGTTTGTTGCTATAATTTTTTGTGTAATCGCCTTATTTATTTAATGATTAAATAATTATTTTTTTTATAGTATAAGTGGTGTGTATCCGAACTATACGCATACCTATACTATACATGTGTATATATAGGTATAAGCAAAATGTTAAGCGTCGGTCGAAGCAGTAATAAAGTGACCACTCTAACAGCAAGTACCGTCTTTCCCTTATCTTCATACATATCAATAAGTAGGCGGACGAACATTTGGGCTTGCCTGATGGTAAGCGGTCACTAACGCCCAGACATTGGTATTGTAAGAAATGTTCACCGCTTACATCGCCATTGCGTCACCAATCTTGGGAACTAAAATTTTACGTCCTTTGTGCCTGTAGTTACACTGGCTCACTCACCCTTCGAACCGGAACACAACAATACCAAGTACTGCTGTTTTGCGGTAGAATATCTGATGAGTGGGTGGTACCTACTCAGACGAGCTTGCACAAAGCTCTACCACCAGTAAATAACAATTATTTATTTTTAAATATAATACTATAAATATATAGAATCTGTTTTCGGGAGAATATAATTTAAAGTGGGCGAAGGTCATGTATTTTGGTTATCTCTTGGAACAATGTAAACAGACTTATATCTTAATTCAATTTAATATATAAGAATTTATATACGTCACTTGGAAACTTACTGCATTTTTTATAAACTTCAGCGCGTGATAAACAATGCTGTCTCCTTCTTTCGCACGTCAAATCAATGACGACAGAAAGAGGGATTTTTATTTCTCAAACTTACAACTCGAATCTGTTTCGTAACGTCCTAGAATTTTCGAAACAATAATCAACGTTTTATATCAGTACAAATTTGAAAGCGGCGTAAATAAAATTATTTATAACAATAAAAAAACAAGAAAGTACGCATCTCCTAATAAAAAAAAATACGATAACAAACAGCCCATAAATGTCCCACGGCTGGGCTTAGGACTCTTGTCTTTTGAGGACTTTTGGGACCAATTTCACTAAACTGCTTCATTTTTGGTGAATATACGTGTGACAAAATATGATTATTGTTTTTTCAACCAACGCCCATAGACAATATCATTATAAGAAATGTTAGCCAACGTTTACATCGACAACGCGCCACCAACCTTGGGAACTAAGATGTTATGTCCCTTGTGCCTGTAATTACACTGGCTCACTCACCCTTCAAACCTACCCAGACGAGCTTGCACAAAGCTCTACCACCGAGTTCTTTAGTTAAGAATGCTCATAAACCAAAATGAGTAATTGTATATTTTATATTTTATTTAAATACACAAAAAATTGTCGAGAAAAATTCTTTAATCTTTACTTTCTTTTAATACGTAATGCTTAAGATTGAGATAAAAACTGGATAATGAATTATATTTACAAAATTTTTATACAACTTTTTGCATCATTTTTATAACAATAAATAACTTTTGGCGCTTCGTAAAACCAATATCTCCTGTCGTATGTCGGTGCTCCAGACCGATTTCGGCCACGGCGGCCAATCTCAAGAGAGATTAGCCAACTGCGCAGGAGATATTATAGTGCACAAGTGTGTGCGCAAACACAGGTGCACTCTCTTTTCCTTAGCTCTCATAATCCGATGGGACGGTAATCCGACACGGCCGGAAAGAGTTCAGGCGCAGGACCAACGGCTTTACGTCTTTCCGAGGCACGGGAGTGTACACACTTCCAACTTCCAGACTCCGGGCTGCTACTGTGAATTTTCTGACAGAAAAACCCAATAACAATTTATTGGGCCGACCTGGGAATTGAACCCAGGACCACCGGGTCTGCAGCCTTATATCTAACCACTAGACCAACGAGGCAGTCATATGTAACCCATACTTCAAACGTATAGGCGCTAAGAAGGCGCTATGTGGCGCTTTTCAAGCGCTGTTGACGAGACGAGAGGACAGCCGAAGAAGATGAACACCGATTTGTATTAACAATCATATTAGAGTTTAATAAAAACTATACCATATTCTTCATATTAATTATTTGATAAATATATGCAATACGATTTTTAGGGTTCCGTACCCAAAGGGTAAAACGGGACCCTATTACTACGACTCCGCTGTCCTTCCATCCGTCCGTCCGTCTGTCACCAGGCTCAAGAACCCTGATAGTTAGACAGTTGAAATTTCAACAGATGATGTATTTCTGTTGGTTCCCATACAACTGACATGATTGTTTTTGCCGTTTTTATAGATAATGGTACGGAACTGGTGGTGCGCGAGTCCGACTCGAATTTGGCCGGTTTTTCATTAAATACAATACTGTTGGTCGTTTTAGTTATAATAAGCATATAATTGAGATAGCGTGTCGAAGGGGCCGTGTAAAGGACGCACGCTTTATGCGCGCCCTTAAGGGTCTTCTTTGACGTTTGTTGAAATTCGAAGGTCGGGATTTCGATAGAATTATATAGAATGCGATGCTCCACAACCTTGAAATAAATCACACAGTTAGCCAATGAATTTAACTTACGTGTAGAGCATTCGAATTTAAGATAATGTTTATGGATAAGTGTAAAAAAAATCAGAAAAATCACTAAAACGTGTAAAATCGCACTTCCTTATTGAGACGAAATTATCGTAATCGTCGAGAATTTAGAAATGAATTTTATCGAATAATAAAGTTAAAACTATAAAGAAACGTCTGGAGTCTTCATTTTTTAATAAACATTTTCTTATTTTTTGTTATAATAAATTACAATGAAATTGTACGCGTTTTCTTATGCGAGCCGCCGATAATCCTCGCAGACCAGTCGGCCACGCGCCTCCGAAGTGAGAGCACGTCGGTTTGCGCCGCATTGATAGATCGCGATCGAACCGTGTACTTACACAAAATCAATGTGTGCGTAAATAGCGTATTTAGTATTTATTTGAACGTTTTAGTTGTCACCGACTGTTCATCATAAATTTTAGGGCGCGCACCGGCTTATGTATTCTGTTTTTTTTTTGGTATTTTTAGTGTTTTATCATTTGATACGATATTTTTACTGATAATATTTTGTATATTTTGTAGTTTGATAAAAAAACAAAAAATAACTCGAGTTGAAATTCTAACTAGTTACATAATTATAACACTCTCATATATAATGATACATTGCAATTTTTTTATAAATAAATATAATTTTTTGAAATATTTATATATATAATTACTTATTTCGTCCATTTCCTAGTTATATTGGCCAGTAAAACAACAACTGAGGCAATAAATTTATTGTCGTAAAAATTCAAATTATTCTTATTTTCATTGATAACGTAAAACTAAACAAAGTATTTATAAATAGTGTTTTGAACACTAAATAATAAAAATGACCAAATCCCATTTATGCATAAAACGAAACACGCGTGATGGCCCACCTAACAAACCCTCATTAGTCA
Organism: Nymphalis polychloros; assembly: GCA_905220585.2. NCBI lineage: Eukaryota > Metazoa > Arthropoda > Insecta > Lepidoptera > Nymphalidae > Nymphalis > Nymphalis polychloros. The sequence goes on along the minus strand of HG992268.1, from coordinate 7,629,531 downwards.
GTAAATTACTGACTCTCAACTCAGCGGGCAATATAGTACTCAAGTGGAAATGAGTAGAACGAAGTACATAATCCTTGTAACTGTGATCTAAGAACAGTAGTGGCATCACACTAAAGAACACACTTCCAATTGGAAGACCGCCACGCGTGTATATATAATAAGCTGCGTTAAAAACTTTAATACCGCGATTCAGGGATTATACATTTTTATAACATTTTTCTTTAGAAGTTTAATTATTTTATGTATTTATTCACATATTTTTTTTTATATTGAGTAATTAAAGAAATAAAACATTTATTATTACAGTAATAATAATATTGTTCTTATTATTTTAGCATAAAATGTTTCTTTTAGTTTTTTGTTACGTCAAAGCGCTATCTAGTGAGGATATACGAAACGTTTTCATGCCTCATCGTCATCATTGGTTTTGCAAATTGATATTTATCCGATTTCAGACTTACAAATCGATTTCAAAATCCGATTTTAGATATCTGAATTCGGTAATGCCTAGCCTCATCAAATCGCCTGAGAACTTAGCTATCCTTTTATTTTATTAGCTAACGTGCTCAGGCAAATATAGTCTTTAGGTACTTTATCAGTAAAGTCGATTATTGTGTAATAGATTTCCGTAGCAGAACCAAGAAACCGAAAGTCAAACTGCAAAATTCCCGCTATCCTTTTTATTCCGCTTTATTCCAATTGGTTAGAAAGAGAGAAAGTGAATTTCATAGTAGAATAAATGTTGTAAAATATATATTTCGATTCAGGAATTATATATTTTTCTTTAGAAGTTTAATTATTTTATGTATTTATTCACATATTTTTTTATATTGAGTAATTAAAAAAATAAAACATTTATTTTTATAGTAATAATAATATTGTTTTTATTATTTTAGCATAAAATGTTTGTTTCAATAATGTTTATATAATGTTTTTCTTGTATTCCTATTGATCTATTTTTATTTCACTTTTTGTATATATACTTGTTCCGTTTTTTAATAAAGCATTCCACATTCGTCTTTCGTCAATTTTTTTTTATTATTCCACATTACGACATCAAGAAGTTTATTTATACCAAACTACTCACCTCAATGCTATAGATATGTATTTGACAACATTTCAAAATCAGTGACAATAAAGTTAAAATTTAGTTTAGGAAAAAAAAGTGCGACGACCCCACTCTGCATACGTATATGTGTGCGTGCCGTGCCCGAGCCTCGATAGTTGCGACAGTAGCGCTAAAAACGTAAAACTTCGTGCGGCGGAACGTCAAAGAAGACCCTTAAGATTCACATTTTCTATACTTCGGGATAACTTTAAGATTTAAAAATAAGATTTTATTTTTGTTTTTTGTCAATTAGAGATTTTTTTATTTTAATGTTAAGTTAGTCTATAATTTATATATATTTCTTACACTATATTTATGTCAATAAAATAATGTATTAATATATAACGTTAGCTTAATAAAATAAAAATAAAGTAACGTAACACACACGTCAATGACCTCATTATTTTACCACCGTCATAATATACACTCGTAACAGATAAATTCGAGCCAGACCAAGGCACGCTATTTTCAGCCGATAAAATCGCCGGGAGATACAGAGTTCCCCATGGTGCGTGATGCGACATTCGAGGGGTTAGAGGTTCGTATCAACTGGCACGCGTTCACAACCGGAAGATTAGGTACCGTCACCAAATACGAAGGGCTCCCAACTGTGACAGCTGTCAAATTTGGCGCCAAACAATTCCGCGATCTGTTCAACTTGGCTGTCATAATCAAATTGATTATATCCATTTGTAATTGCATACACAAATCTTTCGGTAACTTTTTCAATAAACTCGTAACGTATTTGCCGAAGTTATCGATTTCCTCGCTGTCTACTTCTGATTCGGATGATCTTCGTTTTCGTTTCGGCTCCGGTTCTTCCGTGGTAACGGGCTCGACTTTCGGTTCGATTCTCCCCGAGTTTTGGTCTTCGTCTTGCAAGTATACAATTTCTGTGTAGCAGTTTTGATCATCGCCATTGGAGTTATTTACTTCGTCCTGTAAAAGAAAATTAATGTTATTGACAGTAGTTACACAGTTGACGTTTACGTTCCTGACATTTGATAGTTAGTCATGACCACGGTCTTATACACAGGTCTATCAACAACAGTAGTGGGAGTACGTCGGCTTAATGGTTGCGCTGTTCTGTTCAATTTACGAACGCAGACAGAACGAACAGCAACGAAGACAGAATAGCATTTTCTCTCTTTTTCTCTCACAGGTAACGCATGCGTACCGCGTGTCACTCAACCGGCACGTGACCGCACCTATCGATAGCAACGACGTACAGCGGCGTTGACGGGAAATAAAAGTTATGACACGATCGTACATATCTCACCACTGAAATCTGGTCTGGTCATGACTAGTGCTACGCTACAGATGTACACAGTTGACACAACCATGTAACAGAGTAGCATAATAAATAATACGATATATTAATTTAATCCAGACTGCGCTGTTTCAGTCTTGGGCAAAATGTAATGTGATCAAATACAGTAAAGCCTGTGAATGTCCCACTGCTGGGCTGAGGCTTCGTCTCTTTTTTTGAGGAGAAGGTTTTGGAGCTTATTCAGACACGCTGCTCCAATGCGGGTTGATGGAATACACATATGGTAAAAGCAAGCATTCAACTCGAGCTTGACGGTGAAGGACGACGTCGTGAGGAATGCTTACATACATATAAACACAAATTATGAATTATAAACACAAATTAAGCACATGAAAATCAATCAATTAATGATACTTGCCCGGGCTTGAACCTACGATCATCGGTTAAGATTCACGCGCTCTAAACACTGGGGTATCATTATTATAGTACATACCTTATTTAGTCTATGAATTGCCAAATGATTCTTTAAAAGTACAGCGTCCCGTGGTAATGATTCATGGCACAGCTTGCAAGTTGCACTGTCGGGATGTTTTTCGAAAGAATCCCAAATATCAAACGGAACGCTCCGCACAGGTTCTTCGTCTAGATGAGTGAAAAAAGAAAACTTTAATGCATATTATAAACTTACTTTATAATGATTGGTATGACGTCCTCCTGACCGATTTCGGTCACGGCGGCCAATCTCAAGAGAGATTAGCCAACTGCGCAAGAGATATTATAGTGCACAAGTGTGTGCGCAAACACAGGTGCACTCACTTTTCTTTAGCTCTCATAGGATGGGACGGCAATCCGACACGACCGTAAGGAGTTCAGGCGCAGAACCAACGGCTTAACGTGCTTTCCGAGGCACGGGAGTGTAAACACTTCCACCCTCCAAACTCCGGGCTGCTACTGAGAATTTTCTGACAGAAACACCCCATAACTATTTATTGGCCCGACCTGGGAATTGAACACAGGACCACCGGGTCTACGGCCTTATATCTAGCCACTAGACCAACGAACTTTATAATAATTGGTATAGCAGGCAGTAGAGGAAAATAAAATTTCATAACGAATTAAGTGGATTAATGTTTTATAAATAAAGATATATTAATCAAGAACTGTTTTTAGTGCACGTGTAATAAAATAGCTATTAGCAAATCGCTTGGAATATGTAAATCTAAGTTTTGTTTAACTTTACTCCTCCAATTGGAATAGTGTTGATAGAGAAAGGCACAAACCTCATTGTACTCAACACAGGTGATGGTTTCCGCGCATCCTTAGATATTACTAAAATAGTGTGTTACGCGCGACGTCGAGGCGAGCCGTAAGCGATACCTGCGAGTAGCGTCGCCAGGCGTCCGGATAAAGTCGGACATAGTTAGGCTTTTTGATTGCGTGTCCGGCCAAAATAAACGGTGCCCGGCTATCCGGCTTTTGTTTGATACAATTTTTTGTCGTACCTATTAATACTGAGACACAAAATCCTCAATAATGTAGCGTGTCCGGCGCTTTTACCCAAATGTCCGGCCAAACTGGCTGGTCTGTCCGGCTATTAGGTTTGGCGACCTGGCAACCCTACCTGCGAAGATCTAAGCAAGGAGATTTTCGTACGGCGATTGGACATGAGCGGACGGGATAACGGACGGAACTTGAAAAAGTACGTACGCTCGTCATATATAAAAAAAAATATGGTCGAATACACATGTGACAGAATTTCAGTGAAATTTGACACATGCAGGTTTCCTTCAACGTCAAGCACGAGATGAATAAAATTATAATCACAAATTAAGCACATGAAATTCAGTGGTGCTTGCCCGGGTTTGAACCCACGATCATCTGTTAAGATTCACGCGTTCATACCACTGGGCCATCTGGGCTTCATACTTATAAGTACATTTTAATTAAACACGTCACGGTATTGCCAAATATAAATTTAAAGTTTATTCAACTGTCAAGTGACGTCATTTTAATAATGGTTGAGACGAAACGGTGACGCATACCGCTTCCTGATGCGTCACCGTCAAAAAAAACGACTCGCGACGGTTTAACCAGTAACTATCATAAATATACATAATTATATATCTGACGATCCGGTTGGCGGTGAGATTTGCTTGTCACGTCGCAGGTCGTGGGTTCGATTCCCACCCAGGACAGATATTTGTGTGCATGAATATATCTGCTTGTCCTGAGTTTGGGTGTAAATATCTATATAAGTATGTATTTACAAAAGTAGTATATGTAGTAGATCAGTTGTCTGGTTTCCATAGTACGAGCTCTGCTTACCATAGTTCGAGATCAGATGGCCGTGTGTGAATCATGTCCGAGGATATTATTATACATATTGATATATTTGACTTTATCGATATGTATATATTTAAAATTTGTGCAATAATATATATTGACCAATAAAAATGCTAAAACTTAAACGAAAAATCCTGATAATAAGTGATATTTTTAATTTGGTTATTGAACCTATTATAATGCGTTAAACGAAACGTAAAAGTTACGTAAACTTTAACCGCCTTATTCATAAACTTTATTTAACTGGTGATTAGTTAAACAATATTTTGTCTTCTTCTTTCGTATGTCAAATCAATAATGACAGAAAGAGACAAATCAGTGTTTAGCTAAACAGTAACTAAGCAACGTTTATAAATAAGGCCGTAAGTTGTACAATTTTTGATAGACTCAACAGATTTTGATAAAATAAAGACTAAACCTTGGCTAATTCTTATAAATATTTATTTATTATATTCGTTTCGACGATTACTCACGGACAGACAGACAGACGATAATAACAGTGTGTTGGTCGGTATTGCCAGTTACCAAATAAATATCGATAATATTTACACAGCACGTGTGGCGTTGGTCCAAAAATGTAATGTTGACGAGGTGGTCTTACAACACGTAAACAATTTAAATAAATAGAGATGTATTTAACGTTTAGTGTTGTACTTATCTACTGTTTGATGGTAACTGAGGAGGCAAGACGAGCATATGGACCATCTGATGGTAAGTGATCACCAACGCCCATAGATATTGGCATTGTAAGAAACGTTAACCATCGCTTACATTACCAGTGCACCACCAACCTTGGGAACTAAGGTGTTATGTCCCTTGTGCCTGTAATTACACTGGCTCACTCACCCTTCAAATCGGAACACAACAATAACAAGTACTGCTGTTTTGCGGTAGACTATCTGAGGAGTGGGTGGTACCTACCCAGACGAGCTTGCACGAAGCCCTACCACCGAGAAATATATATATAAAACTTAAGTTGTATTTATTTAAATACATAGATATTTCTATATATAGATTAATCCAATATGTATTTTAAGCATACAATAAATATCAACATATTATATAACCCATCAATGATTGTGTAACTTATGAATGAGTTTGCCCATTACGTTCCGATTCACGTAATATATTTGTTTTGTCAGAACGATAATTAATTGTTATTATAATTAGGATCCAATATTTATTATCATTAGAAGATACATATGTGGACTGCAAACTGGTTAAATAAATTAAAACTAGTTTAAAACAATTAGCGTAGATATTTAAATAATTACATTTGTTTTAACTTGCTTCATGAAAATCTACCGGCGAGATAAACTTAGATATCAAGCAGCCTCGGTTTTATGCCACCTATAAAGCACGGGCTTACTACCAGCTTACAGATTCCGGACTATTATACGACAGCTTATCGAGATAAAACAAAATAACTTTTTTTTTTGACGACCTGATATTTGGACCAAGGACCTCGGAATTAAAATCAGAATATTATTTATTGCATAAATTGTGTACGTTTTAATGATCTTATTAGTTAATTAGTTCTAAGAATTTTCCATATCAGACGTACAATGTTTTTATTATCGTATTTTAATTTTTTTTTATTTATTTAATAAGCATAATAACAACATACATATTACATGATGACAACATCCAAAAAAAAGCAACTTCTGATATCAATTACAAGTGTCAACAATATTCATGTTTTTTAATTTTACAGTATAAAAATAATTAATTCTAAAATACGTTAAATAAAAGTAGTAATCACTGATATTAATTAAATCGTATTTCCGGACTGATATCTAACCACTACACCAAAGAAACCACGGTCGTATACACAGGTCTTGCAACTTCAGTATGACAATTCGCGTAATAATTATCCCGAACACTTTTCAAATCCAAACAAAACAGTTAAATAACAAAAAATCCGCAAAATACAACAAAACGATATAACAATTATTAAATAACACAATACTTGGGAGAGAAAAACATCAGCTTCGATAGCAGCGACGTAGTACCTCAAGCGGATGGTATTGCGAATTAGCAGTTGTAACACACTCGCACCTCATCTCTCACCACTGAAATTGGACTCAGTTGCAAGACCTGTGTAAACGACCGTGTATACACAGGTCTCGCAACGACAGTAGCGGGTGTACGTCGACTAAATGACGCTGTTCAGTTCAATTTGCGGCCGTCAGCGGCCAGAGGACCATGACGATAGGTTCGTGCTGGATACAGGTACGCAAAAAATTATTGTATATAGAAGATAAAATTACACTATTTGTCCAAAATTATATCACGTTTGACGTTTATGTGGCCGATGCCCTCGCTTTACAGCTTTTTTTTTTTTTTTTTTTTATTGTATAGGTTGGCGGACGAGCATATGGGCCACCTGATGGTAAGTGGTCACCAACGCCCATAGACAATGGCGTTGTAAGAAATGTTAACCATCACTTACATTGCCAATGCGCCACCAACCTTGGAAACTAAGATGTTATGTCCCTTGTGCCTGTAATTACACTGGCTCACTCACCCTTCAAACCGGAACACAACAATACAAAGTACTGCTGTTTTGCGGTAGAATATCTGATGAGTGGGTGGTACCTACCCAGACGAGCTTGCACAAAGCTCTACCACCGAGTAGCTCTACCACCGAGTAGCTCTACCACCGAGTAGCTCTACCACCGAGTAGCTCTACCACCGAGTAGCTCTACTACCGAGCTTATACAATTTTTCCAGCGAAGGGTAATACGGTTGACCATTTTTTTTTTTCTTCTGCCTTTCACCGTGATATATATTTATGATGACTTTAATTGACAATGTAAATGATTTGACACGTGATTTTGACAATGTAAGACGTAAAGTCACGTGACTATCCTAACCCAACGCAATGTGGTGTTTACCTACTCACCTGTCATATTTCGTCGTCATTTTTATCCAGACAAGTTGATTCGAACGCCGACAAAAACGGTTGTAGACGTTTTAAAAGAAAGGTGCTTTTAGCAATAATGATATTCCGCTTTACAAGCACTTCCATTCAATTTAGTGAAATGTTTCCATATTGTCCCATTTCCGCGCGTTTTTTATGAAATTACACTGTTACACTACACTTAATAACTCACAGTAAATAGCTACAACTTTGTAACGCGAGTAAAACTTAAACAAATATACTAATTTAAAATATACTAGATTGCCGGTAAGCGATTAAACAACGGCCCGAAATATAGAGGCACAAATACGGTCCTATGTCAAATTAGTATTGTGTTATCATAACCTTGCTTAAGCGGCGAGCCTCGGTTTTTGTTGCTTATTTCTCGCACTCACACACCGGTCAAATTGAGTGAGCAGGACGGTGACATATTAATATTTCAACATAGAACATTTCGCTTAATCGTAAACTCTATTTTCTTTTAATTAGAGTTCATTTTTGTAACATTTAAAATACATCTAACGTCATTTCGATATTAGTTTCACTTATCTGAAACAGTCTTCGTTCAACAATAGTACTAGATAACGCTTCACGAACAAAAACAATACTCTAACGTGGCATCGACTGAATATACCATAAAATGGAGAAAACGATTTTAAGGTTTAATAATATCAACCTAAACTATGCCTTATTCTGGAGCGATAAAGTGCGGTTTGGATTGTATTCACATTCACTGACGATATTACGCCATGAATGACAGAAAGAGATAACAAATGTACAATATATTTTGTTCTAAATTCAACCGTATATCGTTAGCAATAAAGCAGATAATTTCAGACACAACATTTTTACTTACGCCATTTTAGATTTACGATATTAAGACTATTGCTCCGCACAAAGTAGTACGGAGTCGTGTTTCATTTTTTTTTTTTAACGAATTACTATCTATAATTCTGCGACATGTTGTCAAATTAATTTTTATATAACCTAGGAGTTTCTTGGAGTATCACATTAAGATATCAAACCTGATAGTGTAGTTTCTTTTAAGTCTTCTGATGCATCAAGAGACTCGTCACGTATTTCTGTGTCATCTTCAAACGTTAAAATGGAAGGTGATGCCTGCAAATAAACATAATATGCAGTTTATTGAAAACTGTTTCATGAAAAAATACCTTCAGAAATTATTTTATTCTGATAAAGATTTTCATAAAACTTACCTGATTGCAATCAGCTGATTCTGTATTCGCAGGTGCTTCCTGAATCTACAAAAAACATAAAAAATCATAATCAACTTACTATTTTATCAAAACATTATTTTCCACCGTTATTTTAATAGTTTATGATAAATACCTGCAATTTAGGAACCGCTGTTTTGCGTAATCTACGCCTGTACGTGTTTCCAGTTATTTCCAATTTATCAAAATGAATCGAACAAATTGTCGAATTTCTAAAAGGCTTGTATGTATGTACACCTCTTTCTTTTGCGACAATAGATGCCCATTCTGCACAGGTAAATGGGTTGCTAGGAAATCTAAAAATAAAAATGACATACTAAAATATAAATAATATACTAACAAAAAAATATATACAAACAAAAATAATAATACAACTCCATGGATTCTAAAGCAGTTGACGTCTGTTCCAATAGTTGGCGCGTTGTCGCAAACATTGGTCCACAAACATAATTGCTATTTGATTCACATTTACTATTTCATTCTGTTTGTATTTAGAAAACACTTAGTGAAAAAAACGTACATCTTACCGAAAAAAATGTACATCTTCAGCGGCGTTGCGGTGGTTATTTACACAATTTTTGAACGCGCACTGCGGCATTTTGACGTCTTTACGTTGGCTGTCATTGGACAATACTAATTTGAAATAAGAACGTATGTGTGCTCTTATTTTTCGGGCCGTTGTTGAAACGCTTACCCGTTATCTAGTACATTATTGATCGAAGATTATTCTTGCATGTTTATTTCTTCGTTATCACATTAATACATATATATGCGATGTGTATATACGTATGTATTAATACGATGCGATAATATACATATATATATTAAGGAGACACTTTGGTCCATACAACAACGTTATTAAAAAAAAGAAGCGTGCTAATTTAAAAACCGCCATCTTGTTTGTGCACATAAAGGTAAAGTAATTAATTCATTATTGGCGCGACTTGTGATTTGTGATGTGTTAAATAAAATGTGTTATTTGGATTTAAAGAGTAATTGAGTGAGTAATTTACATCAATTTATGTGATCTATTTTTGAATAGACCAATTCGAGGTTCTTATAAAAGCAGTGTGGCGTCCACCACATGTACATTACACATACATAAATATACACACATATAGACATACAAACATACATACATATACACACATATAGGCATACAAACATACATACTTGCAGACATACACTTAACACATTTTTAACCAACATAAGATATCGGATTGTCGACACAACGGATGGTCGTATGTAGTCAGTGGACAATCACATTTCTTATCTCCGTTGTGACGTCGTCCTTTGTCTTATGTTGAGACCCCGCCTACCGGTGCAAGCGCATAAAATCATAGATCGTTATTCGCCAGTAAAAGATTCGATTACCGAGGCGAAGCCCGTATTTCTGACTGTCCTAACCGTACTCGCGCATTCAAATATTAATTATATAGTTTTCGTGTAGTCCTTAATTTGTGCTTGTGTTCGTGTATATTGACTGTTAAACTTTCTTCTTCCTGTGTTTTGTATTCTACCACGTGTGTTTAATACAAGTGTATATGGACCATTGTGTGAGTTTAATTCCTACCAATATTCGGCCTACACTCACCGTAACACACACAACTTACTCCATAACTGGTGACCCCGACGTGATGTTTGCCGGGCCAGTGGAATGTTCCAGTGAGTCGGAACCAGATGCCGCATAGTTCACGGTGAGTCGGAACTGTCTGCGGTGATGCCCCAGTGAGTCGGGGTGATGCTGCAAATGCTCCTGTGAGTCATGATGACGTAGTTTTTTGCGAAGGCTGCGCTGACGTTCATGCTCGGGGTCACCAGTTTTGTGTTGACCGTTGAAAAGGGAGGATCCTCCGACCAGACGGGTGGTTCGTCGGTGATGGTACCCGGCTATCTTGGATAGACAGTTAAACAGAGCGGACTCGAACTGACGTCCGCGGTCGGTAACGATGTCTGTCGGACAGCCAAAACGGGATATCCACCCCGACAGCAATGCCTTGCCAACCGTCTCAGCTGTTATGTCAGCGATAGGTATCGCCTCAGGCCATCTAGTAAAGCGGTCTACAGCTGTGAGGCAATATTTTAAACCTTCAGATGGCGGAAGAGGTCCCACTAGGTCAATATGAATTTGAGTGAACCTGGCTCGTGGTAACTCGAAGGTGCCTAATGGTGCTGTCACATGTCTGGTGACCTTGGCACGTTGGCAATCTAGGCACGTCCGTGACCATTCGCGGCAGTCTTTCCGCATACCTGGCCACACGTATCGCTGCGACACAAGCTTGGCAGTCGCTTTAGCGCCAGGGTGACTAAGGCAGTGCAGACTATCGAAGACTTGACGCCTAAGTGGTTTAGTCACGAATGGTCTCGGCGTAGGGGTGCTAACGTCACAGTATAGCGACATGCGGCTGCCGTCAATTGTCTTCTTCTCGAGGCGGAGTGAAGATTCACCACCGAGTAGAAGTGACAATCCGGGGTCGTTGATTTGGGATTTGGCAAGTGTTTCCATCGCGACAGGACTTTGAAGTGCGTCCACCCGGGACAAGGCATCGGCAACAACATTATCTTTGCCAGATATATGTTGAATGTCTGTGGTGAACTGTGCTACAAAGTCCAGGTATCTATACTGACGAGGCGAGCTGCTACTTTTCCTCTCGTGGAAGGCGTAAAGCAGTGGCTTGTGGTCAGTATAGACTGTGAAGTGTCGCGCCTCTAGCATATGGCGAAAGTGTTTGATTCCCTCATAGATAGCAAGAAGTTCACGATCATACGGGGAATACTTTTGCTGTGCCGGACTCAATTTTCGTGAGAAAAATGCTAGAGGTTGCCAAATTCCATCCTTGTGTTGCTGCAAGACTGCCCCCATAGCCTGGTCAGACGCATCTGTAACAAGTGCTAATCTGGCCTGTATATCTGGGTGTGCAAGTAAAGTAGCATCACAAAGACTGTCCTTACTCTGGTTAAATGCTGCGAGAGCTTCGCCAGATATGTGTATTGGGTGGGAGCCCTTCACTGAACCAGTGAGTAAGGCGTGGAGGGGCTGTTGAATTTTAGCTGCCTGTGGTATAAATCGTCTGTAAAAATTCAACATACCTAGGTAGCGTCTTAGTTGTTGGACGGTTTTAGGTACTGGGAATTGCTTGATGGCTTCTACCTTAGACTCTATGGGCTTGGTTCCAGCTGCAGAAATTCTGTAACCTAAAAATGTCACCTCCTTGGCACCGAAGACACATTTTGCTGAGTTGACCAGCATGCCGTAGTCCTGCATTCTCCCGAACAATTGATGCAGATGTGTCTCGTGTTCAGCCTGGTTTTTAGAAAAAACAAGGAAGTCATCTAGGTAAGGGTAAACAAAATCTAACCCGCGAGTCATCTCGTCAACCAATCTTTGAAACGTTTGGCCTGCGTTTCTGAGACCAAAGGTCATGAATGGAAACTCGAACAAACCGAATGGGGTTGTAATGGCGGTTTTAGGTATGTCGTCCTCATTTACCGGCACCTGGTTGTAGGCTTTAACCAAGTCGATAGTAGAAAATACTGTACAACCGGCTATGTTGTGCGCGAAATCGTGGATATGTCGGATGGGGTACGTGTCCGGAATTGTCCTCGCGTTAAGCTTGCGGTAGTCTCCGCATGGTCGCCATCCGTTGTCCTTCTTCGGAGCTAAATGCAGTGGTGACGACCAGGGACTGTCTGAAGGACGTGCGGTACCGTTGCTCAGCATAAGCTCGAACTCACGCCTAGCTATGACGAGCTTATCGGGAGCTAACCTGCGGGGAGTGCAAGAGATGGGAGGTCCAGGTGTGGTGCGTATATGATGTACGGTGTTATGTTTAGGAGTGCAAGGGGTACCAGATGGTCGTATTAAGCTTTGGTATTGCGATAGAATAGAATGATACCGAGATTCACCAGTCAAAACCTTTATGGAAAAAGCATTACAAGTGTTTTTATATTCGTAAAGCTCAGCAATTGAACAAAGTGAAGTGATATTGTCTACAAGGCGCTTATTTCCTACGTCTACAGATAGGTTATAATGACAAAGAAAATCTACACCTATAATAGCTTTGGTTACATCAGCAACAATAAAGCGCCAAGGGAAATCCCTGCGTAAGCCTAAGTCTAAATTAAAATTAACAAAACCATACGTATTAATGACACTTCCATTAGCTGCCGACAGTTGGTAGCCAGTCTGCTTGCACTGGTTATGTAAGATCCGAGGAAATACGCATAAGTCGCTGCCCGTGTCGACGAGGAACTCGTTCTTGGTCCGGCGGTCAGTGACGAATAGACGACCTGGCGTGGTGTTGGAGCAATCGGTAGTCGTCATTACCGACTGCCTGAAAAGTTTCCCGCCTTCGAAAAATCACACGGCTTGATGCACTTCGTCGCGCTGTCCTTGAAGCGTTTGTGATACCAGCATATCGGATACTTCCGATAGCTGGACTCGGAACGTCTGGATGATCGGCTTCTGTCACGGCGCTGATGACGAGTCCTCGAGCGGGGTCGTCTGCCAAGCTCGAGAGTGAGATCCTTGACCATTCTCCGCAATTCGGCGATTTCACCAGACATGGACTGCAAGCTAGGTCCATGCGCAGATGTCGCGGCAATGTGGTGCGGTGGGGATGCTATGTCTTGCACTCTGTCAGCCAGGTCTGCAAGGGTTTCCAAGGGACTATGAGGTTGTGATGCGAGAAGTGTCTGAATGTTCCCGGGTAGGCGACTGCACCAAATGGTCCGGAGGAAGTCCTCAGGAACGTTCTGACCTGCGAGGTTCTGGAGATGGCGCAGGAATTGTGATGGCTTTCGATCTCCGAGGTCTTCGTGCATGAGAAGTTGTTTCACCTTGCGCTCTTGAGAAGCCGACAGTCGCTTGATAAGTTCTGTCTTTAATTTATTATATTTCTCAGTAGCCGGTGGAGCCAGTAAAATATCCTTGACCTCACGCGAATATTGGTGGTCGAGATTGCCGATAACGTAATTGAACTTGGTGGACTCACCTGTTATTCCGGCATTCGCGAACAAAGCCTCGACTTGTGCGAACCAGACTTCCGGGTCATCTGGGTAAAAGGACGGTAGCCGAAGTCCGGCGTTGAAAATTTCAGATCGTTCGACGTCAGTACTAACGCGCTGCATAGGGCGTGGTTTTCGCTTTGTCACGTTATGGCCGCCATGTTGTGAAGCGCATGACTTGGCAGAATCGCTGCTTTCACTCATGATGTTCTTTAAAAATTACTGCTCGGGGTCACCAGTTATGGAGTAAGTTGTGTGTGTTACGGTGAGTGTAGGCCGAATATTGGTAGGAATTAAACTCACACAATGGTCCATATACACTTGTATTAAACACACGTGGTAGAATACAAAACACAGGAAGAAGAAAGTTTAACAGTCAATATACACGAACACAAGCACAAATTAAGGACTACACGAAAACTATATAATTAATATTTGAATGCGCGAGTACGGTTAGGACAGTCAGAAATACGGGCTTCGCCTCGGTAATCGAATCTTTTACTGGCGAATAACGATCTATGATTTTATGCGCTTGCACCGGTAGGCGGGGTCTCAACATAAGACAAAGGACGACGTCACAACGGAGATAAGAAATGTGATTGTCCACTGACTACATACGACCATCCGTTGTGTCGACAATCCGATATCTTATGTTGGTTAAAAATGTGTTAAGTGTATGTCTGCAAGTATGTATGTTTGTATGCCTATATGTGTGTATATGTATGTATGTTTGTATGTCTATATGTGTGTATATTTATGTATGTGTAATGTACATGTGGTGGACGCCACATGTACATTACACTTCATACAGGAACATTTCACTGGCCTGGCAAGTATCACAAGACATATGGACGACTCAACCTGCTATCGACCTCCGGTCTCGGAGGGGAGTGATGTAGCGACATCTATCTCGCCACATACGAAAACTAAAAACTGACGTACCCTACATCGCGATATTAAAGTTATCCGAGCGATTGAACATATATACAAGAACCCGACAACAACCGTCGGGCAGTAGCCCACCAGACGAACACCCGTCTGGTCGGAGGATCCTCCCTTTTCAATGGTCGACACCAAACTGGTGACCCCGAGCATGAACGTCAACGCAGCCTTCGCAAAAACTACGTCATCGTGACGTCATCATCACTTCCTCAAGATTTCGAGCAGCGAGTCATACAGCCAGCCAGCATCCACGACTACTACGGGTATCCTGACCACCAGCATGCAGCGGACGCGCATTCCTGGTCATCACCCACAGTCTTCTCAGCGACCTTGGCACAGCACACTGCACTTCGGCCGGTCAGCAAGCAGAGACGCACTTCTCTCCTGGTCGACGCAGCAGCCAGCCACTACGCAGCACTGCACCACTCCGACTCACTGGAGCATTTGCAGCATCACCCCGACTCACTGGGGCATCACCGCAGACAGTTCCGACTCACCGTGAACTATGCGGCATCTGGTTCCGACTCACTGGAACATTCCACTGGCCCGGCATCGCGATATTAAAGTTATCCGAGCGATTGAATATATATACAAGAACCCGACAACAACCGATGGAACTTCTGATGGATAGATAATATTTAATTTTTATGTTGATAGGCCTCAAGCAAATATCGTACCAAAGTTCAAAATTAGTTCAGCGGCTTATCTGAAAGCTGAACAGAGAGACAAGAGTTACTATTCTCATTTAAAATATTAGTAAATACATCTAGATGAATTAGCTTTACTTACTCATAAGTCTAAAATATATTTTAAACTACAAAACTTTATACATACCTACTTATTTATTTTAAATCTGTTATTAAAAGAAAAATATATAAAATCATATTTTATAAAATACATTTATAGAACAATAAATTTAATATTATAATTGTAAAAAAAATATATAAAATAACAATTAATAGGGGCCTAACATAATATAAGCTGTCTCTTTCCGTCATTGTCTTAATGAATCGGAATTCGAAAGAAGTCAGGGTTCAATTCTACTAACAAATGGTCACTTTATCGCAATCGAATCGAAGCGTAATCGATACGTTTTCCAACTCTAACTCAATCATCAACTATTAAAATTTAACAATTAAGTTTGGTTTTACCATAACGGTATATGTTAACATCATATCGGTTCGGTTCCGACCCAAGTAAATATAGAATAGTCAAAGTTGGATTGGAATTAAATCGGGAACGTATCGTAAATCGTTATAGGTTAGTAGAATTGTTCCCCCCGCGTTGTTTAATTAATCAACCGTTAAACAGCGCTTATAAATAAGAGTTCATAATTTTTATATGTAACTATTTATATAATTGCATGTTATATATAACTAGGAATGAATTTAGTTATTAAAATAAGCTAGACACGCCCACACTAATTGAATTCTCCATATTTTAATATCTAATCACCACAGCTAATAATAACTTTTTAATTTTTACGTCAGACCAAGGAACGCGAGTCATCTGCCCAAAAATAGCCGACGCTTCGAGATTTTATTATCTTGTTTACATGTTCAACTATTTCGAGATAAATCTGGATTATCTTGATTTTAGAGAGTAAATGAGACCTAACGGCAGTGATATTATAGTCTTACAATGTAATTTTTTGTACCTTTCAATATATCGTAGGCCTAGGGGCCTTAGATCTCTAAGTCCGGGCCTACTACCCAGGGCTGATTAGTCTCGAATATGTATATCAAGTGTTGTTCAGTATTATACAATATTATATTAAAATAAATTTATTTATATTTTATTAATCGTTTCCGGAACAAGGTTTTAATTATTAATAAAATTAAAATATTTCATTTAATCAAGTAAGTTTTTTTTAATCATAATTTAATAATAGCAATTATAATAATATGTTCACAATTTAAATAAGTTTAATTAAGACTTGATAGATGAGCAAACAGTAGTACTTGGTATTGTGTTCCGGTTTGAAGGGTGAGTGAGCCAGTGTAATTACAGGCACAAGGGACATAACATCTTAGTTCCCAAGGTTGGTGGCGCATTTGCGATGTTTTTTTTTTTGAAGAAATGTACAATGCGACTGTCTATGGACGTTCGTGACCATCGGTTGGCCCATATGCTCGTTCGCCTACCTATACTATATAAAAAAAAGAGCAGATAAATGGGTAGGTATCTATCGAACATTACGTGAATACGAAGCTCGTTTAGTGTTGTTATTTTCAAGGAGGGTCATGCAATTTTTTGTAGGTTATGTTTAATATATTTAAAGGCCCATGTTTTATAGTTTATTGTATAATTAAATGACTTGATACAGATTAAAAATACATATTTATATTAAAGTATCTATACTTTTTGATTTAATCTCAAAACTCAAAGTTTTGCTTGTCGAAAAATCTTATTTTGCAGAATTGTTAAAATCACATTATTATGTGTATTATTAAAAGTAGCGTCACGTTTTCCTTGTATTGTTTAGGTACAAGGCCGGCGGGTCACGTGTTGGTTACCAAACCACAGACTAACACTAAGCCGTCATTCCAACAGTACAACTGCAAGCTAACGCACTTTCTTGAATCATACATTTTTTTTCCTGTGACACTTATTAAAAAAAATCTACTCTGAAATGTCAAAGACTTATATTCAACTATAGGCAATATTATTATTTAAAGAAATAACTATCAAAATGGCGCGAAAAACTCCGCAGTTTGTTTATAATTTCATTTATAATCTAGTCCTAGATTTTTAGACATTCGATCTGCATGAAATCCTAAAATGACCAAAATACATGAAATACTAAATTTTTCGAGTGGATTATATTAGAGGGTACCCCTTAAGTATTAAACCGAGGTTTGACATCCCAGGCTGCGAGCTTCAGCCGCCATCTTGTAAAACGTATTTTTGCAAATATCTCAGAAACGGTAAGTTTTACGCGAAAAATGGAAAAATAAATCTTTTTTGAAGAAGATAAAATTTCCAATCTTTTTTATTTGAAACGTTTTTCTCTATTGTTAATATTTCCCAAGATACGCATTTTTAGTGCTAAAACTCCTGGACTACTCCGGTTGAGCAAAATGTGGTTATAGGCGGATTGATAAATTTTGATAATTATGCTTATAATAACTGAAAACAAATAATTTCAAATATAAATATATATTTTTGAATTGTAGCTGCTTTTTTATTTAGTCCGATGTTTCGAAAGCCTTGCTTATCGTGGTCACGAGCTCACGGAATGGAAAATTAGCATTGCAAAACTTTAAAGTCTACAATAACATAGAAGTTTGATAGAAATACGAATAAGTTAAACTTTTACTACAACATATTATTGAATGACAGCTAAAAGATTTATTTGAGTTTTCTTCAGCTTTCACTGCGGATTTTTTTTATTTTTTTTTTATTGTATTAGTAGGTGGACGAGCCTTTGGGCTACCTGATGGTAAGTGGTCACCAGCGCCCATAGACAATGCCAATTGTAAGAGATGTTAACCATCGCTTACATCGCCCATGCGCCACCAACCTTGGGAACAAAGATGTTATGTCCCTTGTGCTTGTAATTACACTGGCTCTTTCATTTAGCATTCTTGTTACCATTCCACACGCTCATAATTTGAAATTATACAGTAGGGGTGTTTTAATCTTTATTTTATTTTATTAATTAAAGTAAATATATACAGGGTTATTTGTAACACAACAGCGTGTTGTTAGTCGTGAAAGCGTAACAAACAAACACCATATATAAGCGCTATTTAATTTGAATATATATTATTATAAGTTACAAATAAATCCTTTTTTCATTCCGTATTTTGCCGTTTGGCCTCATGTCCTTGACAGCGTCCCGGGATTCAGGGGAGGGTGGCGATATTGCGCAGCTTAAAATTAGAAGCCCCTTCACAATACGCCTTCTAACGGAGCGAGACTGGTTTTGAATGAAACGATAATGTTTCTGACATTTCTGACTCCTCGGTATGAGTTTTCCTTTCAACTTAAAATTAAATTTTGGCACAACTCGCCCTCTGTTCTTTTATTGTATAGGTAGGTAGCATATGTGCCACCTAATATGATAAGTGGTCACCAACGCCCATAGATAATGGCATTGTAAGAAATGTTAACCGTCGCTTACATCGCCAATGCGCCACCAACCTTGCGAACTAAGATGTTATATCCCTTGTGCCTGTAATTGCACTGGCTCACTCACCCTTCAAACCGGAACAAAACAATACAAAGTACTGCCGTTTTGCGGTAGAATATCTGATGAGTGGGTGGTACCTACCCAGACGAGCTTGCACGAAGCCCTACCACCGAGTTCTTCACCTGCCTCCTCAGTTACCATCGAATAGTAGACGAGTACATCAGCTCTAAACGTTAAATACATCTTCATTTATTTAAATTGTTTACGTGTTGTAAGACCACCTCGTCAAATATTTACTTTTAAGACAAAAACACGCTATGAAATACATAACGACAAATGACGTATTACATTTTTGGACCAACGCCACACGTGCTGTGTAAATATTATCGATATTTATTTTACTTTTAGTTTGTTTTTCTCGCGTTATGTTTACGATGACGCGTGCTTTATATTAGGTTATCATGTACTAAGAAAGCCGAGATGGCCTAGTGGTTAGAAGGCGTTAATCTTAACCAGATATTCTACCGCAAAAGAGCAGTACTTTGTATTGTTGTGTTCCGGACGTTCCGTTCCGGTGTTTTGTGCGCAGTTCGTGGGTTCAAACCCAGGCAAGTTTGGCGTTGGGAGGAACAGGGTGTAAAGTTCCTCATGCACCATTGAAAAGGGAAGATCCTCCGACCAGACGGGTGTTGGTCTGGTGGGCTACCGCCCGACGGTTGTTGTCGGGTTCTTGTATATATGTTCAATCGCTCGGATAACTTTAATATCGCGATGTAGGATACGTCAGTTTTTAGTTTTCGTATGTAGCGAGATAGATGTGGCTACAATACGAAGCCCTTTTCCAATATACGCACCCCTCGTCTATTAAATTTGTTTACGACGCTGTTTTTGATCACTATATTACTAAATGTTATTTATTATAAACAATTAAATGTCAGTACATATTTAAACGCGTCTTATATATAATATTTTATGTGTTTTACTATGTAGAAAGCTCGATTGACATCAGGGAATTTTCAAATAACGTCACGAAGCCAAGAAAAAGCCAGTCACAATCTAAATCATAAAATTCCTTGAAAACAGATATAACATGAAATACATTTCAAATTCAAAATGTTTACTCATATAACACAAAATTCAGTCAGTGTTATGAGTACAATAAAAGAGATTAATTAAGATAATTAAGCGAGGCTCACAAAATTTAGGCGCATTTGTAACATATGTACATATAGGGTTTTCCATTAAGGGCGCTTGCTCGTGCAGAACTTCCATCGTAGCGTGTGCTGTGTGGCACGTAGCGCCGTCCTGTTGAAACCACATGTTGTCCAGATCCATATTCTCGATTTCAGGCCAAAAGAAGTTGGTTATCATCGACCGGTATCGCTCACCATTGACGGTGACGGCCACACCATTATCGTTTTCGAAAAAATACGGACCAATCACGCCTCCGGCCCAAAATCCGCACCAAACAGTCACTTTCTGCGGGTGCATTGCCACTTGGTGAACCTCGTGTGGATTGGTCTCGTCCCAAATACGGCAATTTTGCTTGTTGACATAGCCATTCATCCAAAAATGCGCCTCGTCGCTGAAGATGATTTTTTTGCCAAAATCGGCGTCAACTTCCAACTGCTCTAATGCCCAGTCAGCGAACACACGGCGCTGTCTATGGTCATTAACCTTGAGCTCTTGGGTCAGCTGGATCTTGTACGGGTGCAGGCTCAAGTCACAACGCAAAATTCGCCAAGTTGTCGTCTGCGAAAGGCCGAGTTCCTGTGCGCGACGCGGAATTGACTGCCGCGGGTTTTCGAGGACACTGTCGCGCACAGCGGCGATATTCTCGGCAGATCTCGCGTTACGTTGACGCACGGGAACCGGCTGATTGTTAACTGACCCGGTTGACTCGAATTTGTCCACCAATCGACGGATAGTCGACTCGGCAGGACGATCATCGCGACCGTAAAACGGGCGAAGTGCGCGGAACGTTGCTCGAACTGAAGACCCATTTTCATAAAACAATTTTATGATTTGCACGTGCTGCCCGACACTGTAACCTGCCATGGTGGTTTGGGAGGACGGAATGAATATAACACACTGCATTTGACAGCTGTCACTCAAACAACATGGCCGCAATCAGCTGTCAAAGTTCAAGCGTCCCTATTGGAAAACTCTATAGATTATTAT
Source organism: Nymphalis polychloros (assembly GCA_905220585.2). NCBI lineage: Eukaryota > Metazoa > Arthropoda > Insecta > Lepidoptera > Nymphalidae > Nymphalis > Nymphalis polychloros. Next base: position 7,608,387 of record HG992268.1, on the reverse strand, counting down.
GTCCTAACTGGGTCATTTGGTTTACTAGGATGTACATAAAGACTGTCACCCCTAAAAGTCGAAGAATACAATTAAAAATAATGATTTTTATTATTCTTTTACAGTACAGTAGCAGCCTGTGAATGTCCCACTGCTAGGGTTGCCAACCATACTTTATAATAAAGTATCCTACTTAATTTTTGGTAATTACACTTTATATTCATTATTATCAAACGGATATGGGTTTTGAAACATTAGGTCCATGGTCGTCTGATACTAAAAAAATTATAAATGACCTGGTGACCCAAAAGCTGGCGCTTATTTAGCCCAAAGGCTGAGTCTAGCGGTGCAGAGGCAATAGTGCCAGCGTCTTGGATACAATTCCACAGGACAATCTATTAGACGGCGTGTTTTTTCTTTAAAATTTTAATGGGTATTTTATTTTATTTTTTAATTTAGTTTAATTTAGTTATGTTAGTAAGAAACACAACGTATACAATAATATTGTGAATGTAATGCATGACATTATGACATCGTAAGTTTCCCACTCATCCAACAATTACTTTTTGTTAAAATGAGCTGTGTAGTTCAAAATATGAATACGTAATTATTTTATTACGTTTATCTTTATACTTTTGCATACCAATAAAGTATGTGAAAATACTTTATTTCCAACCTTTACTTTAATGCGTAAAACAAAACACTCATTATGGGTACTTAACGGTATAACGGTAACGGTAAAAAAATATATTTCTTATTTATTCTTTGTTCCCGCCAATTCAGCTTTCACTGAAAGAGTTTTTTCAGTAATGAATCTAAAGTGGTGAGAGGAGAGAAATAGAGCGTCAATAAATTTAATTAAAAACGAATTGTTTATTTATGTAAATTTAAATTTTGATTGTCAAACAAGCTTTGAAACATTTAGAGATAGCAAAAAATTGTTAGCATCTGCTAAAATCACACAAAAATACGTTTTATGGCAATAAAAACATACCATTTGAAAAATGCTTTTTTTTCTTCCAAATACTTTATTTTTTTCCTAACCAAACCATTTTATAAGTACAAAAAAAATTGTAAAAAAAAAGTTGGCAGCCCTAACCACTGCTAGGTATTGAGTAGGGCTGCCTCTTCTCCTCTTTTAAACCACCACGATGCTCCAATGCGGGTTGGTGAAATACACATGTGGCAGAATTTCAGTGAAATAAGACGCATGCAGGTTTCCTCACGATGTTTTCCTTCACCGTCGTGCACGAGATGAATTATAATCACAAATTAAGCACGTGAAATTAATGAATTTTATTCTTTTGTTATGTTTTAATTACATTTGCTTGAGAGGCATTACATAGCTATTGCTATAGCAACCTTCGTTGACCAGGTTGTAAATTTGGACGATACGGAAGGCAAACTATGTTACGTAAATAATATAAAGTTTTCGACGTCTAAGGACTCTCCACCGGTCTCTCGCAGAAGTATAGAAGGAGCCACGAACAAATTCAGCCAGGATCTCACGTGCGATGAGCAGTAATAATGGAAATGTCGATATTTGCACGGGCCTTCAGCGGGCACGACGGTTTCATTATTAGGGTTGTTGCTGTTCACGCGGAGACACTGACATGACACGAACCGACGTCCAGAACACATGTTATAATAACAATGCATCGCCATAAAATTATCAACTCTGGATATGGTAATGAACTCTTTGTCCAATGGAGGAATAGCGCCGCAGAATACTGGCAGCAAACATTTTATATTCAAAAGGATTCGGTCTCGACGGATCGAAGTTGTATTCAATTTCCAACGCTTCGCCATTGATGAATTCAGTTGTAACTTTATGAGTTGATAACCGCCTAAGTTTCGATCGAATTACGTCACCTTCATCGTTATCAGGCCATAGTGCTCCGATAAAATTCTATATATTCTATATAGATAGCTAACGAAGCTTAAAAAGTTGCCAATGTAAAGGATAACATCCATTGGCAAGTTGTTTTTGTCCAAATTAAGTTTTATTCTCTTGTTCTTTATATAAAGAGGGCATAAAAAATAAACGCGTACGCTTCCAGAGCCGGCAGAATGTATACTAGGGACGATACCAATATTTTATTAGTATTCGCTAAGATAAGTAAGGTCCTCTAAGGACGTCGTCTCTGCCGAGCAGGATCGGCCCTTTCCCGTTCCCGCTATATCTAGCCACTAGACCAACGAGGCAGTCCCTAAGATATGAGTAATACGGCGTGTATTCGTGTATATGTGTATTGTGTGTTCTGACAAGGCTTAAGGGGTGAACATAAGTTAAATAAACATAATATTTCATTGTTAATAAATAAATAATAATAATATTACACCCTGTCTTATTGCCTCTCCTGGTGACAGGAGGGCTGGTTCACTTTTCGCCAAGAGAATCGGAATTGCGATTCAAAGGGAAAATGCTGCTAGCATTCTTGCCACCATCACGCAGTCATGATTTGTATAGTAATTATTTTTAATTTTTATTTCATTTAATGTAAATAAACATTGTAAATATAAAAAAATAATATAATATCAGTAATCCGTCGAATTCTGATATGTTGATTGCTGATATTCCATATATCACGTTATTCTTAAACTGACCGTCTCACATCAGTCGGGTAATACTCAACTAAAGTGTCTCGCAGATATCTGTCACATTCAGACCAATACTGAGTACCGCTAAGAGTAAGTGAGATAATCTACATCTTAATACACATTTTTATGCTTATATTTCACTGTTGATTCAGAAGACAAAAAGCTTGCAAAATGTACTATTTGCCTGATAAAATTAAGTTTTAAAGGAACAGTTTCGAATTTAAATAAACATTTAAAAAATAAGCACTTCATAACTGCCCCGACCAAGAATACTCGACAACAGGACACAATACAATCCACGCATTTTTGTATAGCATACCTTTTTAAACATGGACATAATTTTTATAATATTTTTTATAAAGTACAACAAGAGCCGGAAAAACCGGACACATCTCCGATCCAACTATAGTCGAACATCGAATGGTTTTTATAGAGAATAGCTTTGCATGTGGTCAGCATGGCCTGTGTGTTGCGGAACAACTCCGATACACGTATTTATAGATTTACGGAAGCGGTGATAAGGACAAAACAAAATGTGTATAGGAAGAGAACTGATCTGACAGTTCGGTGCGGAAATAAATTCTACCTCAACAAACAATAAATCACTAGCGATTTAAATATATTTCAATATATAAAGCTGAAATTAATTATGTACAAGTAATATTTGGGCTGTATAAACAAAGACGACAGACAAAACATCTTCGTTCTTTAAAAAAAAAAACTTTAATATTTTATAATAAGCAATAGAACTTCAGTTAGGCACAGATTTTAAAACAAAAGGTTTTTATTTATGATCTGATGATTTAGGTATGGCAAATCATACATTATTTATGGTGTAACGTGTAATTTTATCTGAGGTTTAGTTCTTATTTTCATATTTTATGCAAACATATTCTTCAATATTCTTTAATAATTCTAGAATAAACTTTACGTAAGTGCAAACTAAATATAGTAACAACATATATTATCATACCATACATACGCTTAACCTGTGGCTTCTCTTGCGCCATAATTCAGTATTCCTAAATATCAATACACACTTTCTTCAATAATAAAGTATTTTCATACAAAGTTTCATCCCTTTATTTACCATAGAGGTCAATTTTTCTAAAATCCTTTTTATATCGCTAACATATTGTTTAAAACCCAATAAGAAAATTTTTACGGCGCTAATCTCACTAGTTTGGACTATGCTTTGATACATCAGTCGAGACAGTTATTTTTTATATTTGTAGATGACAAATAAACGCAATTAATTTGTTTTATTCTTCCCTCTCAACGAAAATAACCCGAAAGTATTGGACCATACAGCCTCAATACGAATCGTGTAGCTTTATTATTTTTTTAGAATACGCAGCTTTTGTCTCTGTAGTAGGTGCGCAATAATTCTGTCAATGACAAATTATTTTGTTTTGTCACTTCGTTTAATGTATTCATAAGTCGTGCCTCATAATAATGTCAAATAAAACCAGGGTATAGGGTTAGTTTAAAATGTGCGTTTTCTAAAGTTGTCATGTAACCAAACTTGTTTACCATAAGGTCTGTTACACACTTGGTTGCCTTAACCGAGCCACCACTCACGATGCGTAGAAGAAACTTATTATGTTTGTATATAAAAATTTAAAGAACACATTTAATTAGAACTACACATGGCTGAAAGGATTAATACGTATAGTAGAACACCTTAGCTAAATTAATAAGACTTAATTTATTATTTTATTTAAAAATTAAATACCTTTCTTCCCAAGAAACCTTTTACTCGAACAATAGATATAGAAAAGTTAAAATTAAAATTTAATCTTAAATTTTACAGTCACAATTAGTCACCAAGCCCAATCCTAGGAAATTCTAAAATCTCAATATGGTCTTAAGACGAATAAAAACTTTCATATTATTGGTTAGGTACCAGGGCCTACGAATAATTGGACATTAAAACGATTGCGAATGGACTTAGCTAAACATAGAAGCCGAAATCATCAACATCCACCAAACAGCTAACCATATACCAGGCAGCCCAGTGCAAAGAACCACTAAATCTATCCGCCGAGCTCCACGCCTGTGTTTTGTGTTATGACGCACGGAGCGGCAACGTCGCCTTTCTCTCGAACGGGTTCTCGAAGCAACGAATTGATTCCGTTGACTAGGCTAGAATCTATTTTTTGTGTTATCACAATATTCTTGATGCTAATTCTTGGTAATAGTTTAATTAAATTATACTTGGAGTTACCCGCTCATTTTGCAATACATATTAGATGTTATTTGATGGTTATATCTCAGATCTTTTTTTTTAATATGAAAAAGTCACTTAACAAATACTTATTAAAACAACTAAAACCTGTGCATTTAAAATAATCGAATCCCAAACGCGGTGATCCGTCAGAGAACCAAGGTTATCGACATAGCCCAAAGGATAAACAAACTGAAATGGCAGTGGGCTGGACACATGTGTCGCAGAACCAATAACCGTTGGTGTAGACGTGTTCTGGAGTGGAGACCACGTTTCGGCAAACGTAGCGTAAGGCGCCCCCCGGCTAGGTGAAGTGACGATATACGCAAAGTGGCTGCCAGTGGATGTATTTTGAGAGCTGAAGTTCGAGCTCAGTGGCGTGCCATTGGAGAGGCCTATGTACAACAGTGGACGACGAAAGGCTGATGATGATTTAAAATATATTCTTAATATAAATGTATGTATTTACTCTCTTTGCAATCTTCTCGTTGCAATGAGTACCTCCCTACTTACAACATTTTTACGACCTATACATACTCATAATTTAAAATGACATAACCGGCTTGTACACAATACAAAAATTAGAGAAAAATTATAAATTATAAATAGTACTTAAGTATTATAATTAAATTATTAGTATTGGAAATAGCTGCATAATAATTATACTTAAAAGACATTTCACGGATTATTACAATAATAGTATTTATAATCTATAGTATATAACAATTGTCTATTCAAAGAATAACTCCACACGTGTGACGTAATAAACAAAAATCCAATAAACCTTTTCACGCTCCTTTTAGAACTAGCATTTTTATAATTGGATTAGAAAAATACATGTAATAAAAAAGCCAAATGATATGCTCACATATTAACCTGTTAAAATATTTTTTATTATTACATAAAATTATAAAATTTTATAACGATTGAGAGCGTGTTAAAAATTTTAATGAGTCATTTTTGTGATATTTCCGGTTTACAAAAAAAGTGTACATCATTACCTAAATAAATTTTAAATAAGACCAAGAAACTATTTTATTGATATGTTTCATTTAAATATTTAATCTATATAATTTAATAATGTAAATTATTTATCTGTTGTTATATTTTACATTGGTCACGAAAAAAGTAAAGGAAAAAAAAACTTTTTGCTGAAATTTTAATGAATAATATAAATTTTTATACTCTAGAATTATTTCAACAATACAATTTTAAATACAAAAATACAATTTCAATATACTTAAAGCTATGGTATAAGATATATATTAATGTCATGTTTTCAAGCGATTTTTAACCGATGTCAAAAAAGGAGGAGATTCTCAATTCGTCTGTATTTTTTTGTTCTATCATAATATATTTTAATGCGCCTAAAAAGATTTAGATAGTGTGAAATATAACTATAAGCGTGTGTTTCTGAGTCATCTCGAGCTCAACGATAAAGGAAAAATTGATGTGACATGAAATTCTGCATATACCAATTCGCACAAGAACAGCGTGGCGGTATAAGTTCTAAGCGTTCTCTTTTCAAGGCTGTCATTACGAAACTGGTATATTAATTTGAGGTAACACTTCAGACAAGGAAACTGCATTCTTGCTTGTTCGTTCGATTGTTTCCGAAAGCAGCCTTTAGCGGGAAAGAACAAATTCTACTTACAAATTGTCATTATATCGCAATCGAATCGAAGCGGGATCGTTGCCGTTTTACTATTCTTTACTTTAATTGAGAATTTTAACTAATTTTGAATATTAGCTCTCCATATTCTCCGTCAAAAATAAAAAAATCAAGTGAACTATTACTTCGATACGTCAATTTGTTTCCGATGTATAGAACTAAACGTACGATGCGGACTCGACTCGATGCGTGTGACGGTGTGACGTCATCTCACAACGCTCAGTCCGCTCGCGTTCTCAGCACGGTGTCGCCTTACGCTTCATTAGAAGCTACTAAGCGGAGCGTTGTAAATTGACGTCACATGCGGTCACGTGACTGTTAGCGGGACTCGATATTTATCGTAAGTTTAAATGCCTGTAAAATCAAAACTAATAGGTATTTTCGACTACAACAAAATCTAGTGTATTTGTATACATACAAGCTTTACTGTAACAAACTTTCAACCGATTTGGCATACCTATTAACATTCTTAATTATCGACTATTGAGATAATAGTTAATTGTGCAAGCTCGTCTGGGTAGGTACCACCCACTCATCAGATATTCTACCGCAAAACGGCAGTACTTTGTATTGTTGTGTTCCGGTTTGAAGGGTGAGTGAGCCAGTGTAATTACAGGCACAAGGGACATAACATCTTAGTTCCCAAGGTTGGTGACGCATTGGCAATGTAAGCAATGGTTAACATTTCTTACAATGCCATTATCTATGGGCGTTGGTGACCACTTACTATCAGGTGGCCCATATGCTCATGCGCCAAATTATACAATAAAAAAAAATTGGTTTTAACATAACGGTATATGTTAACATCGTATCGGTTCGGTTCCGATACGAATAAATATAGAATAGTCAAAGTTGGATCGGTATCGAATCGGGAACGTATCGTAATCGTTATAGATTAGTAGAATTCGCCCCAGTCACAAAATCTCATCGTTGCTCATTTAAAATATATTTTTATTAAATTTTAAATATCTTTTAATGCCTAATAAGCTTCATTAATGAATTTTAACTAAAGTTTTTTAACTTAACAATTCTTGTCGTTTAAAACATCTACTTTACTATAACACTATAAGGGGTAATTATATAGGGGTATAATTCTACTGTTCATGGCTCCCTTTCAACAATAGATTATTGTTGAACACCCAAGGTGAACAGTTCAACCCTTAGAACTGAGAATACAATGGAAGTAGCGTACGTCATTGAAGCAATAGTTCAGTCAATACGTTGGAAAAAAGGGATTACATGCACGTGAACCGATGGTTGATGTTTTGATATTAAATTAGAGGGGGGGGGGGAAACAACCAGGATTTACTATGAACGCCGCCATCTTAAAAAAGTCATACAAATCAGTTATGATTTGATCATTGCGATTATACTTTGTTACTTTTTTACGCTATACAATTAAGGTCTTTTTTTTTGTATGTCTGCTTGCCACGGACAATCTGCAAACCGGTTAAAAATTACAAATGCAATACTACTGAATTATTATAAGTACTCCAAGCTACCATTAAATCTTTATTTCATCAAAATCGTTTGTCTATCAAAAGTTACATCAACTTAAAATTTACTTAATTATGTATGTTCTACACTATTTATATACATAAATACATATGCATAATTCAAATTGGCATTATATACCTACGTTCAAATTTCAGATGTTGAAGGATTTACATCAAATCCGAACCACGCTGGCGAAGCCGATTTTGAAGTTAGATATAAATTATCGGATATAAACGTAAGTTTCATAAAACAGCGCTGTACCATATCCGTTTTCACTGTTCCGTGTCCAACCCTTACTGTTCTGATGCCGACGGCCTGACGGGTGTACATTGCAGACCTATGTATTTACATAAACAAGTTTATGTCCGCAGCTTGCCACTACAATCGACTGACTTATATATCGAAGTCAACATCGGTTATAATTACGTAAATAATGAGGAAAATAAGAGTTAAAATTAATATATAAAAAAATTAGATTATAATATAAAAAAAAGATAAAATCTTCTATTAAAAATAATTGTTTGGCATTGGATCCAGGAGACTGACGCTACGTTCAGACGGGTGCATGCTAGGCTCAGTGTTCGAGCTTAGAAGGCCAGCTTTTGGGCCAACAGAAGTGTGTTTTAAGTAGTGTAATAAAATTTTGTAATGAGTAATAAGCTTATTATGAGTTTACCTAACAAATTCACATGCTGGCGAAGCCGCGGGCAGAACCTAGTAGACATTAATAAAAACGGTTAAAAGCTCTCTCCATTATACACACATAAATATCAAACTTATAAGGTAATAGCTTTCGCTCTCGTCCGCGTGTTAGCTTGTTGTCAGATGAGAGGTATGAAAAAGTTGCCGATGCTCTTCCTTGGTGTTCAACCATGTTTATACCGAATATCATCAAAATCGTTTCAGACAAACATACACACCGATATACTTTTGCATTTATAATATTTGTATAGATGCTCGTTGGTCTGGTGGATAGATATAAGGCCGCAGACCCGGTGGTCCTGGGTTCAATTCGCAGGTCGGGCCCATAAATAGTTATTGGGTTTTTCTGTCAGAAAATTCTCAGTAGCAGCCCAGAGTCTGGAAGTTGGAAGTGTGTACACTCCCGTGCCTCGGAAAGCACGTTAAGCCGTTGGTCCTGAACTCTTTCCGGTCGTGTCGGATTGCCGTCCCATCGGATTATGAGAGCTACGGAATAGAGAGTGCACCTGTGTTTGCGCACACACTTGTGCACTATAATATGTCCTGCGCAGTTGGCTAATCTCTTAAGATTGGCCGCCGTGGCCGAAATCGGTCTGGAGGACCTTATTATTATTTATATAGTAAATAGCTAGCGAGCTCCTACGAGTCCTAGGTTATAACCCAGGTCCAGTCAATATAAAATTCTTAAATAACCCTGTCTAGTATCAATAGCATCTTTTATTCTCAGTTATCTCCTGTGCCCCTGAAGCGTCCAGAATTTTGATTATTTGAGTGAGGGAACAGATAATATATCCGTCTTAGCACTTATGTATTCTAGTCTATAATTATATTTCAGTTGTGCGGAGAGGCCAATAATTCGGTCATAAGTCGCAATAAGTCTACGTCGCCTAACTGTCTGACACTGACAGGGCTGTCGCCTGTCTGTAGCTAGATACATTCCATTTTCACAGTTCCGCGCGGTCATAACTTTGACCGCGATCATATAATAACAATAAAATATTCAAAATCAAGGGTGGTACGGAGACTGGAGCCCTTAATGGGATTCCAACTCGAACTCGATCGGTTTTATAACCCTACGTTCTTTATATTAACCAACTTTTTTTTTTTTATTTGAACAGATTTTATTCACTTTATATTCTTAGATTAAAAAGTACCCAATCAAATGTATTGTAGGTTCTGCTGAAATACGTTCGAAATTTAAAATTATTTGTAAAAAAATGTGTGTAAACTAAAATGCAAGATTCCGTCGCATTCATTGTTCCATTACAGGTCAATTTAAAAAAAAAACAAAGCGTCTTATAAAAAAAAAAATCAACACTTCATTATGCAATAAGATTACGCGTCAAATTGTTTGAAGTCGATATAATAGTTTGTTCGCATAAAATGAGAAACGAATGACATTAAAAAAAAACATAATATATGCACAGACAGACTAAACACGATTGTCATAAAAGTCTAAATATTCTTTATACAAGGTAGTTAGTAGAATAAACTACATCATCTGTGTATTCATTGAACGTTCAGAAACGTAATAAGTACCTACTTATATAATATTTAATTTGTTCTCATTACGAACGGGCCATCTACATTATAATTATTGTAGTTTAAATTTAAAAAAACAAACGAATTTAAATTGATTTATCCCGTATTTTATGTTTTTGGTGATAATTGCTGTTTTCGCAATTCTTGTGCATTTCTTTAACAGTTCATTCGAATCACCTTTCTAATAAGTTAGCTTCGATGTTGTTCAAATTTGATCTCGACGAGTCAATGCCTAATAAGAATATATTTGATTAAAGAACATATATATTTTAAATTTGATTAATTCTAGTAAAATTAACATTGGGTTAACCGACAAAATATATTCCACAATTAATTTAAATACAGTATTTCTGTTGCAATAATCTGCTTTAATTTTAGAAAGCTACCTTCTTGTTACGAAGGTACCTTCTTGTTTTATAAATTAGTAGCTAGCGCCTGTTCATATTCATCTTTAAATTAGTACTTTGGTATCTAACAAAATAGATAATTGTACAACAACTTCGAAAACATTATTTTCTTAAAACTACTCATTTGTATGAAATTTTATTGATTACATAGACGTCTTAAACAGGTAACGCCATCTAGTATCGTGTCGAATTAACTCAACAACATTACAAAACACAGCAGGTGAAAAATTTTCATTCTCAAAACGGAATAAATAATCAAACATCCAGACAGCCGCTCCAGGTTACTTTATTACCATTTATATAATTGATCAATATATTCCCGATGCGATGTTGCCGCTCTTTCGTTGAAAACATTCAATCGTCGGCCATTTTGTTGACTTGCTAATCATATTACATAAACTCGACGTTATTACCTACGAAATAACGTTGATATTTCAATGTATTTGGAAATGATTATGACCTTTCGAAATGTTATGTCAATGTAAACAATCTCGTTGTGCAAGCGATTTAATTAGGTATTCCAAGGAAATAAGAGTAAAAATTATTTGAATGACTTGTGTCGTTATGAATGGTGTGATGGCGACCCGTGAAGGAAGTCACGTATGTAGGTATTTAACGTTCGTAAAATGAGTTAAAAAAGCACTAACTCCACGTTTGGGAAAATATTAAATTAAAATAATTATTAATAAGAATGACATTGACAGCGTTATACGTAATTATCATTCTAGAACTTACTAGATTATTCTAGTAAGAACTTATTAGATTATTCTAGTAAGAACTTTCTAGATTATTCTAGTAAGAACTTACTAATTATTCTAGTAAGAACTTACTAGATTATTCTAGTAAGAACTTACTAGATTATTCTAGTAAGAACATACTAGATTATTCTAGTATGAACTTACTAGATTATTCTAGTAAGTTCTACTGCGCGTCTTATATCAATCAATGAAAATATATGATTATCTTCTGTGCTCCTGACAATGTGTATAAAAAAATCATCATGATCGATTGAGGTCAGGCGTGAAAGCGTTAAAAACAAACAAACCAACGTCCGCATTTATATTAGTGAGTAACAGCTTGTAATTATGCACTTCATTCAGTTCTTTATTCTTCACTTAACTAATTATCCAATTTTATTTTACTACCAAAATCCCATTAACAACTTCGTCAACATACAAAACGCTAGTTTCTTAGGAATCTATTATGAATACCACAGATTAATTAGATCTCGACCAATGGCGTGACGTCAATTCAAGGTCAAAGTTGTTAATTGTTTTTTTTATTGTATAGGTTAGGCGGACGAGCATTTGGGCCACCTGATGGTAAGTGGTCACCAACGCCCATAGACAATGGCATTGTAAGAAATGTTAAGCATCGCTTACATCGCCAATGCGCCACTAACCTTGGAAACTAAGATGTTATGTCCCTTGTGCCTGTGATTACTCTGGCTCACTCACCCTTCAAACCGGCACACAACAATACAAGGTACTGCTGTTTTGCGGTAGAATATCTGATGAGTGGATGGTACCTACCGAGACGAGCTTGCACGAAGCCCTACCACCGAGGAAAGTTTCTTTATACTCATCCTGCTATGACTATATTTACAATATCTATGTTAAGTATATAATGTCATAATGTCACTGGCTTATCGTCATCATCACTTTTTCGTCCAAGGCTGCACATCGGCCTATCCAATGACACGCCACTGAGCTCCACCTTCAGCTCTCAATTTCCATCCACTTTGCATATATCGCCACTCAACCTAGCTGGAGGGCGTCCTTTGCTACGCTTACCAAGGCGTGGTCTCCACTCCAGAATACGCCTACTCCAACGGTTCTGCGACACAGGCGACCAGCCCACTGCCACTTCATCTTACTGAACCTTTGGTCTATGTTGATAGCTTGGGTTCTCAGCCAGATCGGCACTGGCCTATAAGGAATCTTCAAAATTCAAAATAGTTCAACCGTTTCTTCTAATGGCTCTTTGTAAGCTCATTCATCAGTTAATCAATCGTCTTGTTATAGCTTATAAGATCCCGAGATTCTGGGTTCTACGGCCTATACAATTTCTGGGTCTATTTCGTGCCTCCGAATAAACGTTAACCCGTTATTCCTTTGCCTGATACGTGTCTCTGTAATGCTACGGTAAGTATTCCTAATTGGTTGAAACCATCCATTCGTGTATAGAGTGCCTAGCACGCTATCTAGGATATTATAATATCGTTATAATATCCTGGGACATTATTCACACAAGGCCATCTGATCCTAAGCTAAGCAGAGCTCGTACTATGGAAACCAGACAACTGATATACTACATATACTACTTTCCATTTGTAAATACATACTTATATAGATAATTACATCCCGACTCAGGACAAAGATGTTCATGCACACAAACGTCTGTCCTGGATGTGAATCGAATCCACAACCTATTCTTTAATCTTTTCACTTATTGATATAACTTGTTTATATTTCCTTTGTTTCTAATATAAATGGAGAAATACAACAGTTATCGAGTACCTAAAATAGCGCACGCAGCTGTCGTTACAGTTAGTAAAGGTCGTGTCGTACGCGTATCGTTGTAAAAACTGCATAAAAACTTCTTAGTATTTAGTTTTCGGAAAAATTTAGAAAAATATTCTAAATATTAATTAAAAATAACAGATTCAAAGATAATGCGTTATTTCCGTAGACGTTCGTAACGGAATATATCGTTAATTAAATTGAATTTAAAAGCATCCACTTATAATAAGTTGCTTAGAAATGTTATAAGCTGTTAGTAGCACATCGTATACACAGGTCTTGCAACTTCAGTATGGGGTACGTTGACATACTGATGCTGTTAAGTTCAATTTACGGCCGCCAGAGGCATGACAATTCGCGTAATAATTATCCCGAACACTTTTTCAAATCCAAACAAGACAGTTAAATAACAAAAAATCCGCAAAACTCAACATGACGATATAACAATGATTAAATAACACAATAATTGGGAGAGAAAAATATCAGCTTCGATAGCAGCGACGTAGTACCTCAAGCGGATGGTATTGCGAATTAGCAGTTGTAACACTCTCGCACCTCATCTCTCACCACTGAAATTGGACTCAGTTGCAAGACCTGTGTAAACGACCGTGGTTAATAGAAATGGGTCATGTCTTATCCTATTGCAAAACTTCAAATGCGAATTTATTTCCGATATCGAATTATATATTATGTGTAAGAGCCTGTGAATGTCCCACTGCTGGGCTAAGGCCTCTTCTCCTCTTTTGAGGAGAAGGTTTGGAGCCTATTCCACCACGCTGCTCCAATGCGAGTAGGTGGAATACACGTGTGACAAATTTCGTTTTTACAATGTTATATGTTATTTAAAAACATTAAAGATTAATATAATAAAGCCGTTAGAAAATATAAATTGACATACCATATTTAAATATTAGAAATTCGTACAACGCCATCTGTTGCCATTTGAAAACAAACCATATTCTCGTTGTTTATATTTTTAATTACGATACTACACAATAGATGGAGCTTGATTTATTAATTAAGTTTTCAATTTAATATCGTAGTAACAAAATTTTGATCAACCTTACGATACGAACACGTGGTCATATTTTAATTAAGTTGGTCATATAATTGTATGAGATTAACCTACATTTTTTCGTGCAAAATATATTAACATAATCTCGCTGTTTTATTGCATTTTATTTATACGTAACTAATAATTTAGTGTGGTTGATTTTCTAATAAATAAGATTACTACAATTTACGACTTACCACATACGCGTTTAATAATAATTATAATTATTGTGTTATAACGTGTGTTGTGTTATATTTTTAGGTTATGTTTATAAGTGAAGTTGTTCACAAGATTCACGAGTGAAATAACTCGGAACTTAAAATTATTGTCAACGAGAAAATCACACATTTAAACAAATTAAAAATAATAGATATTGAAAGGGATCGGATTTAAAAGCTGTCAAGTGATTTTTCATTCTAAGATAACAGTTTATAAATTGTATGTTTGCTATTACTACACATTGTATGTTCTTCGTAAATAATAAACATACATTCGTTACGTATGCGTCATAATTAAACAAAGTTATAATTAGAAAGTAATCAAGATAAAAAAAGTTAAGTGTTTCCGGAAAAACAAATACACTTCCTTATTTATTTATTAAATACAATTAAGTGTATTGCGATATTATTATTGATATATTGTATCTAGAACAAATTTACGTACAACCTGCTTTCGTTCTTGGTATTGATACTAAGCTTAGTCAGGTCACAGGTGGTAGGTCTTGAGAGTTGAGTATAGTTTGCTTCATACTAAATCTCACCACAATCGGTTCAGTGGTTCCGTGAAAAGTAAAAGACACAGGTACAAAGTTATTTTCGCATTTATGATATTATATCAAATCTACCACTACACCACTAATGAAATGTAGATTCTGCAGAAATCAAGTAGGTATTTTTATGCGCACTGTGTTAAGGTCACGGTCTTATACACAGGTCTATTAACAGTAGTGGGGGACGGGGGTACGTCGGCTTAATGATTTCGCTGTTCTGTTCAATTTACGGCCGCCAGAGGCATAACGATAGATGGGTGTGCTGTGCAACGAAGACAGAATAGCATTCTGTCTCTTTTTCTATCACACGTAACGCATGCGTACCGCGTGTCACTCAACCGGCACGTGACCGTACCCATCGATAGCAACGACGTACAGCGGCGTTGACGCGAAATAAAAGTTATATCACGATCGTACCAATCTCTCACCACTGAACTTGGGCTCCGTTGATAGATCTGTATACAAGACTGTGATTAAAGTCATCATAAATATATATCACCATTTTTTTTTTCTTAGAAAAAAAAAATGGTCAACCGTATTACGCGTCGCTGGAAAAGTGTGTAAAGTGAGGGCATCGGCCACATAAACGTCAAACGTGATATAATTTTGGACAAATAGTGTAATTTTATCTTCCATGTACAATAATGTTTTGAGTATCTGTATCCAGCACGAACCTATCGTCATGGTCCTCTGGCCGCTGACGGCCGTAAATTGAACTGAACAGCGTCATTTAGTCGACGTACCCCCACTACTGTTGTTGCAAGACCTGTGTACACGGCCGTGATGTATATACAGGCAAAAATCATATTATACGATACTAGTACAGATAATCAATCCCATATAAATATTTGGACATCACTAATTCAGGCTTCTCGAAGCTATTTTTACATATTTGTACATTTATTTTCCTTTTCTTTAAGTATTTTTTAAGGTAAGAATATTAGCTTTTCGCTATACATTTTACGCCATCTATTATCATTTTTTAAAACTAATTTCACTTCGTACGTGATGAGAGTCCATGATAAATTATTAAGGTAATTAAATGAATACAACTACGATTTATTTGGTGGTAGGGCTTTATGGGCTTGTCTGGGAGGTACCACCACGTATCGTATATTCTACCGTAATATTGACATCTTAGTTTGCAAGGCTGGTGCCACATCGAAGATGTTAGATGTTGCCAGACCTTTTTTTCTAATAGACCACTTTCAAAATTTAGCTGGTTCCGGTGGACGACATGCAGCTACATTTCGACCATATTCCCAAAACTGGTTGCGGCTGAGTTCCAACCACAAAAAGTGATTCCATCCATGGAATTTTTTACAAGTAACAGTCGCTGAGCTTTTTCTTTTGATAGGTGAAGTCAAGCCTACATTTTATTTCTTCACTATCGAAAAGCAAACGAATTTTCGTGGACCCCCCCGCTTATGAATTGTGAACCCCCATTTTTTTGTCACGCCAACTTAGACCCCCGTCGAGTTTCCCGTGTCCCCTGGCGGTCCACCTGGACTACTTTGGGAACTAAGGATGGTTAATAATTTTTACAGCGCCAATTTCCACGGGCCGTGACCACTGAACTCTTTCCGGTCGTGTCGGATTGCCGTCCCATCGGATTATGACAGTGAGAGAGTAGCGAGTGCATCTGTCTTCGCACGCACACTTGTGCACTATGTTCCGGGCTGTTGGCTAATTGATTTTGAGTTGGCTGCTGTGGCCGAAATCAAAAGGACATCATCACCATCATTTTCGGTGATCTTTATTAATTATTATGGTTTGTTATATTATAATAATGAATTATCGAGGCTTAAAACACGACCGTATTGTTTCGCACGTACGAAACGAGAGTAATTATTTGTACAGTCAGCAAAACAAACAAATGTAATAGTAAATTACATTAATCTAAGTAGCACTTGAATTATACCAAAATAAGTATAAAAACGTAACTTTTAGGAAACGAGTACGTATGGCAAGTACGAAATGTATAAAAAGTTAAGCTAAATCATTTTCGTCTACCGATAGGCATGAGAGAAGAAATAAAATAACTTAATCATATATTTTTTCACAAGTCTCTCTCCACCTAAAACTTTAACACATAGTAATGCAATGAAAAAAATAAAATAACGTCAGTGGCTTTGCTAACGGTACTTTAAAACGTTAGATGACATTTAACGGCGTTCCATTTTTAAATGGATAATGCAAATGATTAGATATTAGTTTCCGCCTGGGAATTTACCCGCGTTGTTGCGGGAGCCGGTGTTACCCTATGCCGTTTTTTATACCACTGACATCGTGTATGTAAAATTTCATGGTGATCGTTTGAGTCACATTTATAATATTAGTGAAGATTAAACAGTATTTCGAAAATTATAGTATTACTGAATCATTTGAAATATACAGTTAGAGGTATAAAAATCGACACTTACTTTCATAAACATCTGGGTGCTTTCGTTTCAAATGTATCCTTAAATTCGCTCTGGTCGTTTTATATGAAAGTTTTTTTTGACAAACATTACATTTAGCAAATCGTTGACATAGATCATCATTTTGGTAAAATTTGACCATACACAATTATGTGCTTCCTTTACTGATAAATGGCGGCTACGTTTGAGATTTTCTGATTCTAATAAAACAGTCCAATCAATGAATTCGAATGTTTAATTTTCAAGTGATTTGTAAGTGTATGTGACCAATTGTAGTTAATTATATCAGAACAGAACGCCCATTTACAGCCGAGTTTATCGAAAATGTTTAAAACGGAGTTTGATATTATTTAAATAAATGCAATGTAGAACAATGTTATTAACGTAATAACCACGGTCGTATAAACAGGTCTTGCAACTTCAATATGGGGTACGTTGACATAATGACGCTGTTAAGTTCAATTTACGGCCGCCAGAGGCATGACAATTCGCGTAATAATCATCCCGAACACTTTTTCAAATCCAAACAAAACATTTAAATAACAAAACAAAAATAACAAAAAATCCGCTAAGCTCGACAAAACGATATAACAATGATTAAATAACACTGTACTTGGGAGAGAAAAATATCAGCTTCGATAGCAGCGACGTAGTACCTCAAGCGGATGGTATTGCGAATTAGCAGTTGTTACACACTCGCACCTCATCTCTCACCACTGAAATTGGACTCAGTTGCAAGACCTGTGTATACGACCGTGGTAATAACTTATTCGTTAATGGCCACAATACTATTACTCAGAGAGAGAGGCTGCATTACGTCAACTATAAAAAATGTAGTCTTTCCTCTTAAAAAGGCAAAAATTACGCGGTATACAGCCGACATTGCTGTAATTTTTAATATGATAACGTTGAAATTACATTGTTGCCATTTACAAAAAATCTTATATAGTAATATCTTAACTAATATTATATATGCGAAAGTGAGTTTGTTTGTTACACTTTCATGCCTTAATTACTAAACCGATTTTAAAAATTCATTCTCCAATAGAAAACTTAATATAGTTTAATATAGTTCAGCGAATAACATAAACTATATTTTATCCCCGTATTTCCACGGGAACGGGAATTACGCGGGTGAAATCGCGAGGGAAAGCTAGTAAAAGGTTGCTAAAGCTATGGAGGACCTTTAGTGTTTACAATTAAAAAAAACTAACCGTATATTCATATTCTTTTACCTAAAATTTTCAATTAAAAATATGGTCGAATTTCAAATCTGATATTAACGATAAAGTTGCAACTAAAAAATATCACTTCCTTTGGTTTCAATGATGTAAAACTGAATATGTTTAAAGATATTATAAAGTAACTCGTAAACTCGCTACCCATATACTCGCCTTGTCTAAATAAAATCAAAACTTGTTTTTTTTGTGTCCCAACGTATTCTTGATATAAAATAAAACTCGCTGACAGATTGGCAGTTAACGAATGATATTGCCAACGTAAAAAATAATTTATTTATAAGATACAAATATTATATTAAGAAATGTTGGACGCATAAGCGCGTAATACAACAGATTTGTTTTATCAAAGATTCAATTTGTAATATTATACGAGAAAGCGATATTATTTTAGAAAACGTTATATCATATGATGGTAAATAACTGTGTTATTGCACTATAAGTTTTTTTTTTACACGGCTGTATTTTATTACACACTGTGCAACGTTGCATCATTAATGTTGCCATGAACAAACACTCTTGCAACAACTTAAAACGGACGTATAGTAAATCTTATATTTCTATAATAATCAATAAATAATTCTGATAGATGGCGGCCTCTATATGTTATAAGAGGTGCTTTAAGCTTGTTACACTGCACTTATGGATGTAGGTGGCCACTCACTGTCAGATAAACCCCTTTACCCTACTATATATCATACTGTATATACAGTGTGTAACAAAAACCGTGTCCGATCCGTGAAGTGGTTATTAGGTATCGTGAGTCGGTTCTATTTATGTAAACATTTTTAAAATACAAAAAAATACCCACAAAAAAAAATTAATTGCCATTTTCAATTGTAAATGACGAAAATTTCATGGCCAACTGATTCGTGACCTCGTGCCCTAGCTATCCGAAAGGTAAGAGTTATCGAGCGCTGTCGCCCGCGCCTGTGTTGATATAAAAGCGTATATTAAATACGCCGAAATTTTTTGACATTATTTGTTTACTTTACGTGTACGATAACAAACATTTTAATACTATTTTCAGAATGGATATAGTGATCAAATAAAAATTAGAAATGATTGCTAAATGTTTATTTCAATGAACACTAATATTTATTGATAATGAATACATCTTAATAATTATATAATCTCTAAAACTTCGAGTACAGTTTATTGTTAGTTTATAATTGACTTATTTACAAATATATACATATTTTAACAATGAATATTTATTTATAAAAGTACTTAACGTTCTGTTTGGTAACATCGTTACAAACTAACGAACAAAGTCATTGAAATACCATAATAATTTTCAAGAGATTCTAAATAATTTGTCTACTAAGCTAACTTTTCATAATATTCAAATCTATTACGATCACATTTTTATTGTTATTAAATATTTCAGTTTTAAATGCGTTATTTTTTTGTGTTTCCCATAATCATGAGGGAAAGCGATAAAATTACGACAAGCCACATGAAAAAATAATAATATTAACGATTATTGCTCGTTTAGTAATCATTTTTTTTTTTCGGTATTTATTAAATTTGTAAACTTTACAATATTTCCATATCATGCAAAACGGATAAGCTGAGTCCATATCTCGGCCAGTTCAATGTGATTGGGAGACTCGGCTTAGGTGGTTTCTCCGTGCCCGAGTCACTTTCCTCCGAGTCACTCTCTGCAAGCCGTGACAGGCTGGAGACTTGTTTTGACATCTCCTGGGCTAAGTCCGGTGGAATTAAGATCTGACGATAAAAAATAACTCATTAATTTAGAATTTTATTTTTGATAATTATTATATAACAAAGCAGGCTTTAATATTTACGTTCCAATGCGAGGAGAAGTTAAGATAACCTTTGAGTTACATATTCCATGAGATTTGCTAAGTAATTTACATATAATTATTACATATTTTCTATTATAATAAAACCATCACTAAACTACTAATATCCACTTTAAAGTACATGGCCAATTTCTATATGGCAGTTTGCATAGGTTTTTTTTTTTTTTTTTTTATAGTTCCCGGGATGGCAAATGACTCTACTTCACCTGATGGTAAGTGATAGTAAAGTCCAAACGCGACGACGGCTAGTGCAGTCAGGAAGAATGACTTGCACTAGCCGCCCCCGCCTTGCCGGCCCGCAAGATGCCTCTTCACGCCTCGTTTGAAGGAACCCGGGTCATAAGAGGAGGGGAACACGTGTGCTGGTAACGAATTCCATGTTTTAAAGGTGCGACAAAGAAAAGAGTTGCCAAATTTCTTCGTGCGCGATGGAATTGATGTCACAGTTAGTCGGTGACATCGAGAGCCAGCACGCGTAGATTTGTGAAGGAAAGGGGAAGCAGGAATGAGGGTGAATAGCTCCTCTGAGCACTCGCCGTGATACAGTCGATAGAAAGCGCTCAGTGCCGCTATCTCTCGACGCAACTGTAAAGGCTCGAGGGTGTTGGTGACCTTTACGTCGCCAATAATGCGAACCGCACGTCGCTGCAACCGATCCAAGGCCTCCAGTAAGTACTTAGCGGAGCCATCCCAAAGGTGCGAGCAATATTCGACGCAGGACCGCACCTGTGTTTTATACAACAGGAGCAGTTGTTGTGGCGTGAAAAAACGCCGCACCTTGTTCAGGACTCCGAGTTTTCGTGAGGCTGTTTTTATAACAGCCTCGATGTGATCCTTTGGATTGAGGTCGCACCGAACGTCAATTCCCAGTATGGCGACTTTGCCTTGTATCTCCAGCGTAGTGCCACAGAGGGAAGGAGGAGGGGAAAATGGTGACTTTTTCGCTGTGAGAGCGCATACCTGTGTTTTCTTGGCGTTGAACTCAACAAGATTATCAGAGCCCCATTTGGCAATGAGTCCTAACGTCCTATCGAGCTCAACAACAAGATCCCTCCGTCTCTCCCCAGTTTCCGCCCGCCCAGCTCCTGCGCTTCCGTGGTATCCCCCGTGCACTGTACTATCATCTGCATAGCAATGTATGTTCCCGAGAGAGAGCATATCATTGATATGCAGAAGAAAGAGTGTGGGGGATAGCACAGACCCCTGGGGGACCCCAGCATTCACTACATGGAATTTTGAAGCGCAGCCATCAACTAAAACGCGAAGGCTACGCTTGTGTAGGAAGCTGGCAATCCAGGTGCAGAGCTGAGCTGGCAGACCGTATGCCGGCAGCTTGGAGAGAAGACTTCTGTGCCAGACCTTGTCAAAAGCCTTGGAGATATCGAGGCTGACAGCCAACGATTCCCCACGCTTGTCGATAGCTTCACCCCAGAGGTGTGTTACGTACGCTAGAAGATCACCTGTGGACCGTTTCGGTCGAAACCCGTATTGACGATCATTAATCAGACAGTGATCTTCTAGGTAATGGATCAGTTGGTTATTTAGAATCCGTTCCATCACCTTACAAAGTACTGAAGTGATAGCTATTGGCCGATAATTAGCCGGGTCTGACCGATCCCCTTTTTTGGGAACCGCTTGCACATTAGCCTCTCTCCAAGAATCCGGCACACGTCCTGTATAGAGAGACAGCTGGAACAGGCGCGTCAACACAGAAGACAGCTCCGCTGCACACTTCTTCAGCACTATGGCTGGTATTCCATCGGGACCACTAGCTTTCCGTACATCGAGTGATTGCAGCTCTGCACGCACATCGCGCTGCCTGATTTTGATGTCAGGCATCGTGTGGCCACATGAAGGTATTGAAGGTGGCTGTGCACTGCAATCATCGATCACAGAGTTGTCCGCAAAGAGTTTTGCCAGAAGATCGGCTTTCTCTTGCGGACTGTGAGCTAGCGATCCGTCCGGATTCCTGAGCGGTGGCAGCGAAGGTTGGCAGAAATTGTTTTGCACAGACTTGGTCAGACGCCAGAAGCTACGAGAGCCCCTAGGATACGAAACAAGGTCGTGACCAACCTGTACAATGCGCTGTGCATCCGCTCTCGTGTATGCCTTCCTACAGGACTTGGAGCTTTTGTTGTAGGTTGCTTTCAGTGAGTCAATGTTAGATGCCCCACTAACGCAGCCATTGATCCATGCGCGATATGCCGCCTGCTTAGATGACACAGCATCGGCACATTCGCGAGTGAACCAACGGTTACGCGTACCCTTACTGATGAGGTCTGAGTTAGGAATGTAGTATTCCATCCCCAACAGGATCTCATCAGCAATAGCAGCGGCGCTAGCTGTCGGGTCATTCTCACTAAAGCAACGTTCCCTCCAAGGGACTGACGCATAGTAATCGCGCAATCCGTCCCAATCTGCCGACTTATAGTGCCAAACACGACGTTTGCATACCGCTGGTGACGGCAGCTTGGCCTGTGGCACCTTGGTAGATATCAGGCAGTGATCCGAAGAACCAAGAGGAGCCCGAACCTCAACCTGATATTCCACCGGGTGAGTAGTCAGCAGAAGGTCCAGTAGAGAAGGCGCTTGCCCGTCAATATCTGGGATCCTGGTGGGCTGATCAACCAGTTGGGTCAAGTCTTGCGTGAGAGCGAAAGCATGAGCAGTCCTTCCAGCATGGTCAGTTTTGGGAGACTTCAACCATGACTCGTGGTGAGCATTAAAGTCCCCCAAAAACACCAGTTCCAGGTATTGAATTTAATTCACACCATTGATTTGTGGTGTTTTATATTCGTGAATATTGGGAAATTTAATTGCTATAAATAAAAAACTCGAAAGACTCGGCATTACAACAGAATGGATGTAAACATTTTCATAAAATCCTTTAATAAGATTGCTGTCAATAATCATAGATAATGATTTTGCAATAAAAAATGTCAAATGGCTGGATGAGTATTTTTCTTTCTCTGTGGTCCATTATGGTGGAAGTTGTCAAACGGTACTTAAAATTCATCTTGCATTACATATTTTGAAATAAAATTTCCCAAGTTCAGAGAGGTTGAAACTACGCAGTAATTCATTTTTGCAATTTTTATTGTACAATATATTTACTATCTATTATATATACTCGGTGGTAGAGCTTTGTGCAAGCTCGTCTGGGTAGGTACCACCCACTCATCAGATATTCTACCGCAAAACAGCAGTACTTTGTGTTGTTGTGTTCCGGTTTGAAGGGTGAGTGAGCCAGTGTAATTACAGGGACAAGGGACATAACAACTTAGTTCCCAAGGTTGGTGGCGCAGTGGTGATGTTGTTTTTGTTTTAATAAATATACAAACATCTTCGTCGTACATTGATGTTTACACGAATGTATACATACCACAGATAATTTAGATCCCGACTAATTATGTCATGTTAACTCGAGATTAAATATCGAAATTGTATATTTTTCTTTCTTGCCATTGAACTCAATTGTTGCTACTTAATTTTACAATTTCTAATCGAATACAAACGTATTTTTAGCCAGAAAATGTGGTTTGTGAAAACAAAATGTGAAAATCAAAATATTTTGAGCAAAATCGTCACGTTAGATGACATCGAATTGAACACGAAAAGCTATGTAACAATCCCTTCTTGTGCTCGACAGTTTACGAAAATAGTTAAAATATAAATATAATTAATGTACTACCTGTAGCCATGCCCCTTTAGTTGCGTAAGGCTTCTCCGGCGTGACGAAGGCCCCTACCACTGTAGGTGGCAGGACGGTGACAGCGCGAGGGCCTTGCCTCCACGTGAAGTGATGAGAGTGTAGCACTCGACCACTAAAAAATAAATCATGCAATCAAATAAATGTATAAATAACTACATTAGAAAATTATTTTTCATCTAATTTCGGCATTTGGTACTTTTTAATAAATTATAATAAATAAGACCGAGATCCAATACGATCTTTTTATATTATATAATATTTCAGGACATGGCAACACAAGATTAAAGTCACAAAATGCTTGTCAATGTCAATTAGTGACATTTGCATCTTCGTCGCGACACTACAAATTATTTACTGTATACAGTATAAACACAGCCTTTCGTTGTGGATATATTAAAAGAAGCACTAATGTTTAACACGCTTAAGGTAAGAACGAGCCGATGTACGTATGAACAAATGTCAATGGTTTTAGAATTTATGGAAAAGTGAGTACTGTAACATAAATGAATTCATTTCGATACAATAACAACTTTGCATTCGTTAAAATGTACATAGATAACTTCAATTTCAATCGAAAATATCCTTTTTTCTGACAGAATATCACCAATATTACGAACCTAAGATTTCATTAGATTTAGTAGTTTAATTAATACATTAAGATCTAGTAGTTTCTGTGTAAGTGCTGGTGAATTCGCTTCGAAACATTTAAAATAATAATAACGATCTAACGCAGATCTGTATGCCACGGTCCTTTTTATACTAAACTAATAACAAAAGCGTGCACAGAAAAGCGGACATTTATTACCTTACTTTTATGAAGAAAAGAGATTAGATTTATGGACCACGCTTTTTCGGCTGAGAGCATTGAACACTTACTTCCTAACTAATTGTCTACCCCTTTTAATGCCTTAACTTTTTATTCAAACGATAATATCTAAAATTGTTAGTAACTTTATTCATTATATGTAATAATTATTAATCTTAGAGAGTTAAGATGGCCCATTGTTTAGAAATGTCAAGAGAACATTACCGATTCAAACCCGGATAGGCACCTCTGACCATATAAAGGATACCATAGTGAAGAAAATTACATATATCAGATGGACCCCATGAGTCCCAACCCCTATTCCTCAAACCAAAAGGAGGCCTTAGCATTACAACAAGCCGTTACTTAATTTAATTTTTTGTAATTCAATTTCAGATACGGCGATATTCATAGACTAAGATATCTCCCAAATAACCGTATTATAAGAATAAAATGGAGTGCACTGATAAAACAATTAAACAGCATGAATGATAAACACTATCGGTCAGAAATTCAGTGGGGTAAGGTAAGAATATATTTAATAGTTATGTTCATATAACATCATTTACACTTTACTAATATACCTAAAGAATTTGTCGTTCTATTTGCTAATATCAGGTTTTACGAGATTGAATATAAAAACTGTTTTTTGTTTTAGTTTGTTTAGTGACTTTAAATCATAAAATAAAAGTTGCAACAAAAACTATTTTGCACAAAGCTCTGCCACAAAGTGAAAGTGTTTTCTGAAATATATTTAATGTATGCTGGTATTTACATCATTAACTCACATTTATGTCATAAAACTAATATGTGACATATTCTACATTCCAATGGCGGAATTAAAAGTTAAACAAAACTTAGATTTACATAATATCCCATGTGAATCGCTAATACTGTGGTCTGCTGTATGCACAACAAACGGTTATCGATTAATATATATATACTTATTTATAATTCATTATTCCACTTGACTATGTAAGAATTCATGTTCAAAATTTGTTAGTTATCTTTTATCCTCCGACCGTTGGCATAGACTATATTATACTGTGTCGGTAATCTTGTTGAATTAATATACAGGGTTATTTGTACCACACCAGCAACCTCGCAGGACTAGATAGCTAACACCATAAGCAACAACTTTTGTTCTATGACTTTTGATAATTTGTTAGATTTTATTTTCATACAAAAATAAGTATTAATTTAATTTTCCGTTTGAACGTTTATAAATCTACGCGCATCGCGAAGTTTTTTATCGTTTATGAATGAAACATAGACCTTCAAATGTCGAGGCAGTACGACAACGACTTGTAAAATCTTTTTTTTTTTCATGTATTATGTCCGAAGTCGTAGAACAAAAGTTGTTGCTTATGGTGTTAGCTATCTAGTCCTGCAAGGTTGCTGGTGTGGTACAAATAACCCTGTATATATAATATTTATAAGTAAATAATATATTTATTATAAAACTCGTGCTAACTTGAAACTTAACCACTTTGTTCATGTCCTTTATCCACAGACTGTCCGAAATAGTTTTCTCTAATAGCAAAATGATAATCTTTTGTATTTTTATGTAAAATAAGCATAGTCTAGGTTACATTCTAATTATTATAATTTCATTCTTAACTTAATCTTATAATGTGAAAGCATGTTTGTTTTTTTGTTTAACATTCTCTCAACTACTTAACGGATCATAATGAAAATTTGTGCAGAAACGGACGTTCGCTACCTAATGTCTCCTCCCCTCATACGTGGGCGATGGAGCCGGGAAATGCGAATGTAGCTCTGACTTCCGCGGTTATACAACTGAGACCAATTTGATGAAATTTGGTATGAAAGCTTATACCTCAAGGACAAAACCAACATAGCACCCCCTTTTGTAACACGAGGTCGATTTCCATAAAACAATTGATGGTCATTTTCCCAAAGACAGATATCTATTAAACCCTTATCTAATAGTGTCTTTTTTATAACACTAAAGGTTTGGAGTGACTTCAAGACGAATACCAGGAAAAAATTATGTAAAGCAATCAACGTGGCCGACGGTGGCCCAGCAGTTAAGATTATGCTTACTGATCTGGAGCAGCGGGCACTTGTAATAATGCAAAATAAATCAGCAAATAAAAACGAAGAAGTGGAGACAAGTCTTGATGGACAGGTTTGTTATATTCATTCATTATACAGGTTGTAACAAAAACCCTGTCCGACCCGTGAACTGGTTATCCGCCGTTATAAACCGGTCGAATCTAGTTTTGAATGGAGCCGCCATTGGGTGTAACTACTTTTGACAGTTAGAAGCACTATCGTCAAAAGACATTGGTCAAAAGCATTATTGACAGATTTTGCTATTTGACTGGTTAAGAGTGTTCAAAATTATCATTATCATCATAATTTCAGCCAAAGCACCTCCACTCCTGGACAAAAGCCTCCCCCAAGTATTCATCATCATCATTACATTTTGGCCGGTCTTTCGCTGCGCACATCGAACGGCTTCCCGCGACTTTTTTTTATCGTCGGTCCAGCTTGTAGGGGGCCTGCCCACGCTGCGTCTTCCGGTTCGTGGTCGCCACTCGAGAACCTTTCTGCCCCAGCGGCCGTCAGTTCTGCGAGCGAAGTGCCCCACCCACTGCCACTTCAATTTAGCAATTCTTCGGGCTATGTCGGTTACTTTGGTTCGCCTGCGGATTTCATCATTTCTGATTCGATTTCGAAGGGAAACTCCGAGCATAGCCCTTTCCATTGCTCTTTGAGCCTTATTATATTATACACATATTTTGAGTGTACAATTGTTTCTGGCCTGCACGCATTCGCACTATAATTTCTACTGCGTCAGTTGGAAATGTTTATATTGAGAATTGTTTGTTGACAGTCAGGAGGACGTCAGTATATAATGAGGTATATAAGAGATAGATTTACATAATTCTAAATTAAATTATTTTTGCTCCAGGAACAAGAACAAGATGAAGATATAAGCCTATCAAACATATCAGGTCCCGAATTCATAACTGAAGTGGCAAAATCCGAAGAATGTTCTACGGGTATGTATATTAATGTATTTATTACATACTAGCTGTCCGTCCCGTCTTCATGTATAAAAAATATATATAATGCTAGTACACTTATATAATGTTAGTTTACTTGGTGGTAGAGCTTTGTGCAAGCTCGTCTGTGTAGGTACCACCCACTCATCAGATATTCTACCGCGAAACAGCAGTACTTTGTATTGTTGTGTTCCGGTTTGAAGGGTGAGTGAGCCAGTGTAATTACAGGCACAAGGGACATAACATCTTAGTTCCCAAGGTTGGTGGCGCATTGGTGATGTAAGCGATGGTTAACATCTCTTACAATGCCAATGTCTATGGGCGTTGGTGACCACTTACCATCAGGTGGCCCATATGCTCGTGCGCCTAGCTACGATATAAAAAAAAAAATAACACTGTCGCACCGTTCCATACCGGGTCCAATCTAATATCAACGGAGCCAAACCAACTGCGGCAAACACAGGTTGCTCATTCTCATTATCAGGTGGCATTATCAAATAACTGAAAAAAGTCGGGTCTGCTTTTGAAAACTTCTTAATACCAGCCCAAACAGTTTTACTGACGTGACTCACTGAGTGAAACCAACGAGTCAGTATCTGTCTATTTACCTATTATTTGGCAAAAAAGTCATAATAACAGCCTGTGAACGTCCCACTGCTAGGCTTATGCCTCCTCTTCCCATATTGAAGAGAAGATTTGGAGCTTATTCCACCACGTTGCTCGAACGCGAGTTGGTGGAATACACATGTGGCAGAATTTCACTGAAATTATACACATGCAGGTTTCCTCACGATGTTTTCCTTCACCGTCCAGCACGAGACGAATTATAATAACAAATTAAGCACGTGAAAATTCAGTGGTGCTTACCCGGGTTTGAATCCACGATCATCGTTTAAGATTCATTCTTACCACTGGGCCATCACGGCCATAAGATAATAAGACAAAAATTAAAAAAAAAAAATTGTTTCAGACATCCCGGAAACAAGCCGACAGTCACCCCTGATCGAGGACTCTCCGAAGCCACAACAACCTACCTCCTCCCACAGTCAAGCAATAAAAGATGCTGTTGCAGAACTAATATTACAAGCAGATAAGAATGGAAGGGATTATGCGAGACAACGAGATAGGATTGACGTTGACCTAGAAAGAGAGAGGATAAGGCAACGAGATGAGGAGTTAAGGTTAAGGGATTACGAGTTGAGAGAGAGAGTGAGACAGAGGGACGTCGAACTCCAGCTACAAGCTCGATGGCTGGAGTTCATGAAGGAAGCGCTGAACCTCTTCAAGCGGCACATAGATAAATAATATATACATTATTTTTTAAGAAGAAGTGTTTTATTGGAACAAAATACTTTCAATATAGAACCACGTACACTTTCTTATTGATTGTCGAACTAGAAGCTATCACCGGTTCGGAAAAGAAAGAAACCCTGAGAAGAACCGGCGAAAGAAACTAGTTAATTTTTTTTATGTATCATGTAAACCGACCGTCTCATTCCGAAGGTGTGCCGTCATCCATAAATTCATTAATTGTATAATAACCTTTAGCACACAAGCGATCACTTATATATTTTTTTAATTTAGCCACTGAGGCATTTTGAACGCTTTCTGGGATCCTGTTGTAGAACCGTGTACGTTGCCCTACAAAAGAGTTACTGACTCTATGCAGTCGAGTAACGGGAGTAATTAATTCGTGTTTGCTCCTTGTACCAATGTTATGAGTATCACATTTTCTCACAAAATCTTTAGATTTTTCCGTACATACATAACATTACATAATATGTATTGAGAAGCAACAGTTAAAATTTTAATTTCTTTAAATTTCTGTCTTAGGGATGCTTTAGCTTTTAGGATCTCTCGAAGAGCCCTCTTCTGCAGCAAAAAAATCGAGCTGACGGGACGGACGGGCTGGCGGGACGTATCAACATCGATAAATAATCTTATTTTCTTAACCGCAAAGCCGCTGAGCTTAGTCTATTCGCCAATCCGTCAATATGGAGGCCCACTGCAACTTGGCATCAACAGTAAGGCCAAGAAATGCAGCAGACTCAACTGGATCTATCGACTCCCCGTTGATAAGTACACGAGCTCGGTCTCAAACGGCTATTGTGTTGTCAACATTGTAAATAAACTGTGAATGTTTACTACCAGGCAAAGCTAGGAATAAACACAAATTGAGCACATTCTTCCTCAGATAGGCCTGAGAAGAGTCACATGATGCCTTAGGAATATTTTGTGATTTATCTAAGGCTTTTGATTGTGTACAACATGAAACGCTGATCAGGAAACTATGTCACTATGGCATTATACATAAAGCACTCAGCCTACTGAATTCGTATTTGAACAATCGGATTCAGAGGGTTGATATAAATGGAAAGAGATCTCCCGGGGCTCCAGTTGGTGTGGGGGTCCCTCAAGGATCTATTCTTGGTCCATTTCTCTTCCTCATTTATATAAATGACTAAGTTTAAAGAAATTAAAATAATGACTGTCGCTTCTCAATATATATTTGATAATGTTATGTATGTACGCAAAAACATAAAAGATTTTCCCAGAATGGGTGACGTACATACTGTTAACACCAGGAACAAGTATAAACTTACAACCACTGTTACCAGATTACACAGGGTTAGTAAGTCGTTTGTGGGACAATGTATACGCTTCTTCAACAGGATCCCAGAAAGCGTTCAAAAATATTCAATTGTGAAATTTAAAAGAATTGTTAAGGAACGCTTATGTGCTAAAGGATATTACGCAATCAATGACTTCTTAGATGATTGCACACCTTGGGAATGAAACGATCGCATCCAGGCTATTTCAAATAAATAAGAGTATTATAATGTAAATCAATTATAATTGTAAAGAATAAGCTTAAAAAAAAAACCCGCTGAGTTTCGCCGGTTCTTCTCAAGTCTGAGGTGTTTATTTTCGAACCGGTGGTAGATTTATGACAATCACTAAGCAAGTGTAACACTTCTATATTGAATAAAGAAATTTGAATTTGAGATAAGATTTGATCTTTTAACTACTAGTCTAAATAAAAAATATAATCGGTCAGGAGGACCTGACCGATTTCGGCCACGGCGACCAATCTCGAGAGAGATTAGCCAACTGCGCAGGAGATATTATAGTGCACAAGTGTGTGCGCGAACACAGGTGCACTCTCTATTCCCTAACTCTCATAATCCGATGGGACGGCAATCCGACACCGTGTCTATGACCTTACATGTAGCCACGAGACCAACGAGGCAGTTGACCTTGGCCCATACGAAAGCGTTATTAAAAAAAAAAGAAGCGCGCTAATTTAAAACCGCCGCCATCTTGTTAGTGTACATAAAGGTAAAGTAATTAAATTCATTATTGGCGCGACTTGTGATTTGTGATGTGTTCAAATGTGTTGTTTTGATTTAAATAGTAACTCGGTGAGGTGAATTTGCATCAATTTATGTGATTTGGTGTTCTATTTTTGAATAGACCAGTTCGAGGTTCTTAGAAGGAGTTCTTAGGTTCGAGGAGTTTTCACTTCTGGATGCTAAATAGATATTTAAAAGTAGCTTCACCCGCGTATAATTAATAAAAATATAATAAATTATTTTATTACTAAAATAACACACACGCACACACACACACAAACACATATGGCTACTGGTAAAGAAATACGTAATTAACGATTTGAAATTAACTTTCATAAGATACCGTAGAGCTTACCGATCTTATATATGGCCTGACATTTGCGCCATCACATGTTCTTTGTGTGAACAAATTTCATCGAGATTGGTCAAGCCGTTCTTGAGTTATAAGAAGACATACAGACAGACAGACAAAAATGAAAAAAATAGTATAATGTGAATGCATTAAAAAAAGGATTTATCACAAAATTTGGTAAAAAATTACAGACAGAACCAATAGATTTATATAGTATAGATTACTCACTCGATAGCCAACGGCAACAAACTCGCGCCTTCAGCGTTCAGCATTACGTGGACACCGTCTAAGTATTCTATTTCGTCGTCACCGCGCCACGAACCCTGGAACAAGTTACATTTATTCGAGTGCACAAACTATGCGAAAAGGCATTTCCTTCTAGACAATCACGGTTTGAATAGAGAAATATAAATTATTGACTAATAATCTATAAATAAAGCCTGGTGGAATAAGCTCCATGTTAATAACTTCGAGGCTTCGAACGCATGACGATTAAGCGCAAGTGTACATACAAATATAAAGTAACAGCCTGTATGTGTCCCACTGCTGGGCTAAGGCCTCCTCTCCCTTTTGAGGAGAAGGTATAAATATCGTTCCACCAGGCTGCTCCGATGAGGGTTGGTGGATGAAAAATGTGACATATAAGTGCACGCATTAGTTATTCTCATAAACTTTATTGGTAACACTTTGATAGTGGTTTGGAAACGCACGATTATTTTGCGTTAAATAGCATTTCGCGCTAAGTCTAAGTGGAAAGGAGGGGTAATTAAGAGGGGTTGATTTGGGTGAATTCAATAATAACTTTGTGTTGAACTATTTACCTGCATTATTTCTGGTAACTGTGGTAACGCTCGCTCCATGCTGGTCATCTCGAAGCTGTCCGTTGACATGTTGTGACCTGGAGGAGAAAATACTTGTTTGATTTCGTGGTGCATTTGGATCTCTGTATTTCATGGTGCCAGGCTGCGGAATGAAAGATAACAGAGGGCCGGCTTAAATGTGTAATGATGAGGTATAGAGATTACCCAATGCTTCCATTGGAGGGTAGGACGTGGCACGAGCTCAGTGGATGGGTAACCTATGTGTCCATCACAGTCCAGAGTTTAGCGTGGAGGATTTTGGGTTATTTCGAGTATTCTCCAGGTTTTTGAAGAAATTTGTAGTTAGGATTGTGAAGCACCAGATTTTCGTGTAATATCATTTTCCAGCATAAAGGATGGCATATTGACGGAATCAGAAATAGTTTATATTCCCATATCAGACCATGTCTATAATCGAAGGTGAACCCATCATAGGTTATCACACTTGGTCGGCAGTAGTAAATCAAAAGGTCGTTCTCACCTTCCGCCCCCCTATCACTCATGCAACTGAGGCCCCTCTGTAGAGTGTCTTTGATTTGTTGCTCCAATATCGGGGATAGTGGACTGGCCGGTTGCTCTGGACTCTAGAAAATAGCGCATAGTCAAAATATAAATAATTCAAATATGCTCGAGTAAGCGCTTTTAAATTATCATTTTCCAAAGATGATAAGATCACCAAAGTTACAATACTGTTAAACGTAAAGCTACCACCGGTGTGGATGGGAGATTCTATTGACGTCAATTGATAAGAAAGTTTTATTTTATCATTCACAGACTCGGGGGTGGGGATTCGTACCATCCACTCGTTACATATTCTATTAGCGGCTTCCTGCGCCTCAGCCCACCGGTGTCGGTTCGCCGTCCCATCGGATCATGAGAGTCGTATCGATACGATAGAGACTCATCGTTCGGCACACACGCCTGCATTACACCCTGCCGTGTCTCCGTCGACAACGGCCGCCGGGACCGGAACCGGTTCGGATCGATCACTGCTGACGGCTCCGCCGAGTGCCAGCGAGCCCGCGGTCCCACCTGGCGCGCCCGCTCGGCCCAGCGCACGCGCGCCGACACGCCGGCCAGGTGCGCCGCGCGCGCCCGCCCCGCGCCCGCGCCCCGCGCCGACGCGCGCCGCGCCGCGCGCGCCACCAGCCACGCGCCGCCGCACCTGCCGGGCCGGAGCGGGTCGACCGTTACTTTGCTTTGTTGATTTAGAGCGGTTTAAGCGAGGCGCCTTATACTAAAACGTCCCGAATGCTCTGATTCTGGTGTAAGTTTCATATGTATTAATTTAGTATTTTTTTCAGTGAAGTATTAAATGAAAACTAGATTAATATGAATTGTTATTCGACTCGCTTTGGGTCCTCGCTGATAATTTTTAAAACTTCGAAGCCGGACCCTCGTTGCGCCGCTCGCAACTCTCTGCCGGTGCAGCCGACCATCTGCGAACCGATTACTCCGGTTTAAATGTAATATTTGGAAGTACTATAACATTAATGTCAAGGGAAATATCATAACGAAAGCTGTCAGAAAGTCTGCACCGATGTGTACGTGTGTGCACCTTGGACGACACCTTGGATACTTGGTGGTAGAGCTTTGTGCAAGCTCGTCTGGGTAGGTACCACCCACTCATCAGATATTCTACCGCAAAACAGCAGTACTTTGTATTGTTGTGTTCCGGTTTGAAGGGTGAGTGAGCCAGTGTAATTACAGGCACAAGGGACATAACATCTTAGTTCCCAAGGTTGGTGGCGCATTGGCAATGTAAGTGATGGTTAACATTTCTTACAATGCCATTGTCTATGGGCGTTGGTGACCACTTACCATCAGGTGGCCCATAAGCTCGTCCGCCAACCTACACAATAAAAAAAAAAAAAAAAAAAACATACATAAATAAGTTTTCGAACATGTTCTAAATAAAACTAAGTAAGAGATAGGGCTACTTTTACTGTTGACCCTTCAAATTCTTGTAACTAACCTGAAGGAAGGTAACGGTGCCATGTGGAGTGTGAGCTTGTGGCAGCCGAGGGTCCTCGGCTACCAGCAAGTGTCGCAGCCGACTGTGACCACCGTCCAGTGCCGCGTGCCACGAAACGTGGTCACCAGCCATGAACTTGTTACCTGAAACACAACAAATAGAGATAAAACATGCATTCAGTTATTTTTTTTCGTTCACAGATAAAAGTGACACTCACCAGTTGTGAAAATATATCTCGCTAATGCCTGTAACAATGTGGCCGGCCAGAGGGGAGGCTCCCTCTCTTGCGATTCGAGTCTGAAAGTCAGCTCGAGACCATACCCAGAACAGCTTTCCACAGGATCTGGCTCAGGATGGACCCTACCATCCCCATGGAGGTCTGATAATCCGAAACTGTAAAGACATTTGGATACAAATAACTAGAATGAAAAAAATGTGTTAAACATTGATTTTGCTTTAGAATTTTATTTAGGGTGTTTCTTTTGCCGGTTCTTTTCAGGTCTGCGGTGTTTATTTCCGAACCGGTGGTGGATTTATGACAATCAATAAATAAGTGAAATGCTTGAATATGGAATAAAGGTTTTTGACTTTTTGACTTTGATAGGTGGAGATGGTCCTTGCCCAGGTTTGAACCCGCTCTCTTTATTTAAGATTCACATGCTCTAACAATGGCTAAGTGACAAGAACAAGGACCACAGAGTTCTCATCTTGTATAAATATTAAAGTTCATAGCATTTGATGTGCCTTATTTTAATTATAGTTAATTAAATACATACCTAACATAATGCCAGTGTGGTGGTATATTTTCATCAGGTCTACCGGCATTCCAGTACATACTAATATAGTCCAAAGGGTCCTGACCACCAAGCCTGAAATAAAAAAATACATGATATGAATATGGTTGGTATAAATTGGATTTTTTAGATGTATGGAAGAATTGGGGTCATTTATGTTTATAATTCATCAATAATAATGAAAGACGAAATGTTAGATGAATTTCTACTACATCCATGGTGTATCAGTATATATGGATACCAGAACAGGACTATTTCCCACAGTGTTTCAACACTGATAAAACTAGAGCATATCATTAAAGGTAAGTTGTAATTAATTGGCAGCACTATTTTTAAAACTTAAGATTTCTATTAATTATCTAAATTTATTAGGTCATAGACAAACATACATACAATGTGGTACTGAAAGTCCATAGTAGGTGGTATGGGAAAGATAGACATATCAAAGTTATGCTGAAGTTAAAGAAACTGAAAGATTTATATATATGCTTATATATGTCATATTTTTAATAATTGGATGTGGTAAACATTTACCAAACAGTCTGCTAAAAATAGTCCCTGATACATTATTTTATAATTATTAAAAAAAATATTACATTTACCAATACTTAAGTCTTGTAGTGACCTGAAGAGGGTTAGGCTGATCTGGATATACCTTAGAGCAAACGTCATATAGAGCTTTCAATCCTGGAGGCATGAGGCGATCTAGAAAATTAAAAAAAATATACTTTTTAAAAATAATTTCATATAACTAATAGTAACAGACTAGGTAAATAATATTTTAAATAAATATTTACTGCGTAAGTAAAATAAACGTAATTAAAACACCTGTTTGATTCATCTCATCGGCCTGTGGCCCTTGTAATGTGGCTGGGGCATCTTGATTCATTGTTGCTTGCGCAGGCGCAACAAACGCCAACGCACTGTTACGGACAACACCGCCTCCTGAGCCACTTGTACCAGACATTACTTAATATTTTTAAGAGTTCACCTCTATAAATAAAATTAGAAATAATATTTTAAAGTTAAACGGGACACGACTCAACCTTGTTTACGAGTCCACCATTAGTTTTATTTAACATCGTAGTTGGTATAATTGACTGTCAAAGTTATGGAAAATGTTGCCTCAAGAAAAAGTTATAATAATGTAGAAATCAGATGACAATTAGCAACAAGCAGAAATAATATTTAATGTTACTTATTCGCTTCATTGAGTGACTATTCATTACTTGGTTGAAGCAAGGTGTTTATTTGTAAAAATTAAATATTTAGAATCTTAGTAGTAATTCAAAATAATTAAAAACTTCTAATATTTCTGAACGTATTCTTGTCAATCTAGATGTCATTATACCGGCCATACGCCCGCCATTATTCGTTTTCATTTTGACAGCGGATACTGTTTGTATAACAAATATTTAGCTTATTTATATTTTTTTTCAATAACAAACATCGCTCTGGTACTATAAATAACTTTCTTCGTCACTTTTGGAAATCATAAGATTCGTGTGGTGATCCGGTAGTAGTTAGGAACAAAATGCGGTATATTTTTCTAGCAACTATTTTTAGTGTTGTTTTTGCATATGAAAAAGACATGACTTTTACTGTTCAAGCTGGGAAAATGGAGTGTTTTTATCAAAAAGTGTCTGAGAATGAAGCAATTGATGTCGAATATCAGGTGACATTTTATTTAATCATTACCTTAACCTTTAATGTTTCTTATCAGTGGTAAAAAAAATATAATAATATATCAAATATGCTGATAAGTTCCAAACCGACATTATTTTTCTATAAATACCTTCATTTGATAAGTTTATAAAAATGGCATTAAAAAGTGAATTTGAACAACATTTTAAAGTTAAAAACCGTTTTATAATGATATTTATTTATTAGGAAAGACAATATATAGAAAATGTATAACATACGTGAATTATATTTTTAATTATAACTTTGAGCCATAAACATTAGTCGGCAGTAATAAAGCTTTCTAACTGTTGGCTTATGATATATAGTCTATAACTATGAATAATAATGATATAAATGCGAAAGTAACTCTGTCTTTCTTTTGTTTTTATAGTATAGGTAGG
Organism: Nymphalis polychloros; assembly: GCA_905220585.2. Classification (NCBI taxonomy): domain Eukaryota; kingdom Metazoa; phylum Arthropoda; class Insecta; order Lepidoptera; family Nymphalidae; genus Nymphalis; species Nymphalis polychloros. The sequence continues at coordinate 7,570,958 of HG992268.1, read as the reverse complement.
TGGACGAGCATATGGCCCACCTGACGGTAAGTGGTCACCAATGCACATAGACATTAGCATTGTAAATAAAATAAAAAAATCGCCAATGCACCACCAACCTTGGAAACTAAGATGTTACGTCCCTTATGCCTGTAATTACACTGGCTCACTCACCCCTTAAACTGGAACACAACAATACCTAGTGCTGTTTTGCGGTAGAATATCTGATGAGTGGGTGGTATCTACCCAGACGAGCTTGCACTAAGCTCTACCATCAAGTAAATCAATGTGTCTCAATCTGTCTCGCTTTAAAAAAAAATAAATGCTTAAATACCTAACTCTTTCATCAGGTCATAGATGCTACACATGGTGAGCTGGACGTCTCGTTCCAAATGGCAGACCCAGTCGGTAGAGTGATCGTAGCTGATTACAAGAAACCAGAAAACGGACACCGTCACAAATCGTTGCTGGAGGGCGACTATAGATTCTGCTTCGACAACAGTTTTAGTACGTTCAGTGAAAAAACTGTAAGTGAAGCATCTAATCTGTTTAATTTTAATTGGTGATAAAAGTATTATATTAAACTGCATGTCTTTTTTCAATTACTTTGATTACGTGTATATGATTTTTCAAATCCTTGCTAACATTATAAATGTGAAAGCGAGTTTGTATATACGGTGTGTAACAAAAACCCTGTCCGACCCGTGAAGTGGTTATTAGGTATCGTGAGTCGGTTCTATTTATGTAAACATTTTTAAAATACTTAGCAAAAAAATCACTTGATTTAGTTTGTTTATAAGATGTTTGTATCTTATGTAATCGAACCATCATCATATTTTGCATATACATTATAATAATAATATTATATAATTTCGGCCACGGCGGCCAATCTCAAGAGAGATTAGCCAACTGCGCGGGAGATATTATAGTGCACGAGTGTGTGCGCAAACACAGGTGGACTTTCTTTTCCTTAGCTCTCATAATCCGATGGGACAGCAATCCGACACGACCGGAAAGAGTTCAGGGGCAGGACCAATGGCTTAACGTGCTTTCCGAGGCAGGGGAGTGTACACGCTTCCAACTTCCAAGCTGCTACTGAGAATTTTCTGACAGAAACACCCAATAATATTTTATTGGCCCGATTTGGGATTTGAACCCAGGACCACCGGGTCTGCGGCCTTACATCTAGCCACTAGACCATCGAGGCAATTGTTTGATACACATGTCACCTTACACAATGCAAATTTCACCTCCACACATGTATCCTCATTCAATTATAAACACAAATTAAGCCTATGACGACTGAGAGGTCATATGTGTTTGAACTTGTAATTTTCGATCGAGATTCAATTGATCCATTGCGGCCATTGGTTTAACATGAAACCTTATGCCGGATTATTTTTTGAAAAAATAAAGTATGATGTATGATGAATCTACAGTAACAGTCTGTGAATGTCCCACTGCTGGGCTAAGGTCTCTTCTCCTTTTTTTTTGAGAAAGTTTGGAGCTTATTCCACCACGCTGCTCCAATGCGGTTTGGTGGAATACACATGTGACACAATTTCAGCGAAATATGACACATGTAGGTTTCCTCGCGATGTTTTCCTTCACCGTCAAGCACGAGATGAATTCGGCCATCTCGGCTTACTGCACGATGAAACTCTTTTCAAAACAAAACTTACATAAACTATAATGTTACCAGTGTTAAATATAAAATTGTTTTTCTTTAGGTGTTCTTCGACCTGATGATCGAAAACGATGACTCGAATGAGAAGGATTATGATGACGACAAGGAAATGGAATTGGGTAATTATATATATATATATATATGTTAGAGATAATTAATTTACACGGGTATACGACCTCATTTATAAGAATGACAATAATACACAACGTGGTTACGTTTTATAGGTTGTCAGTGGTCAGACGTCAATTGTGAAAATATAAGACGGGCACCTATTTGTTATACAGCCGACTAATGGAAATATAAAGATTAGTTTAATGATTTGATGTTGGATTAATGGTGTATCTGTCAGTAGAGCGTGTGATCGTTTGTCTAGTGACATACTTGGTCTCTTGCATTTGAGACAGCGCCAGCGCCGGACGTGCGTACTGACTGATCTTATAAAATTAACATGTCGGACGACAATGGTGATCATTTACATGACTATCCATTTGAATCCGCGACATATATATAATTATGTCGGAACATTAGAAGGGACTTTACAATGATCTTGGCTGTTGTCCTCCATGGTGGGCGTGATGATGGCGGAATATCCAAAATAAGGACGCGTTTTAATTATTTAGTAAATTTTATTTATTTTCCAAGTACAATTACACAAGATATAATACGTTTAGCTTGGATTGAGGTTAGGTGCTTCGTGCGACCGTGACAAGTCCAGCTGTCAGCACGTTTTTTGACACACTACTCTATTCGGGGTTACCCGCTCTTAACATCATTATTCTATTACACATAATTAACTGTCATAAATAATTTTTCATGCTAAAACTCACAATAATTATCAGATCGGACACAAACAACATGGACGCAATTAAAATGAGCAAACTATGAATGTTATTTAATCTCCCACTGAAATTATCCACGCGCCGTCATATATATAACGTAATTACAGTTTGTCAGTCAGTCAGTCTAGACCCCATATATCCTATTCCAATCGCAGTAGGACTAAAGGTACAAATTTCATGCGATTTTCTAATCGTTCTGCTGTATTATGCACTAAACAGTTCTCGATTAATTTACCCTTATTTATAATACGATACTATTCCACTAACCAGTTATAACCACGTTAATTTAACTTTCGAAGTTCCGATTACAACTTCGCGGACATTGAAAACGCCATCTTTTCGCGAGTCCATAGTGTATATCATAGATTATTGATGATCTCGACCAATGGTATCGCGTCAATTGATATCGATGACCAATGACGAGCCGGTTAGCGTGGTCGGTAAGGTAAGTTGGTACTTGCCTTTCACGCCGCAGGTCGATATGTCGTGGGTTCGATTCCCACCCAGGACAGACATTTGTGTGCACGAACATTTCTGTTTGTCCTGAGTCTGGGTTTAATTATCTATGTAAGTATGTATTTACATAAAAGTAGTATATGTAGTATATCAGTTGTCTGGTTTCCATAGTACGAGCTCTGCTTAGTTTGGGATCAGATGGCCGTGTGTGAATAATGTCCCAGGATATTATTATTATTATAATGATATCTCGTTAATTCGGTGTCAAAGTTTTTTACTTGGGTTTACTCCTCCTGTGGTTGGCATAGGCTATAGACGTAGCGCGACTACCTCGTTGGTCTAGTGGCTAGATATAAGGCCGCAGACCCGATGGTCCTGGGTTCAATTCCCAGGTCGGGCCAGTAAATAGTTATTGGGTTTTCTGTCAGAAAATTCTCAGTAGCAGCCCGGAGTCTGGAAGTTGGAAGTGTGTACACTGCCGTGCCTCGGAAATCACGTTAAGCCGTTGGTCCTGCGCCTGAACTCTTTCCGGTCGTGTCGGATTGCCGTCCCATCGGATTATGAGAGCTAGAGAATAGAGAGTGCACCCGTGTTTGCGCACACACTTGTGCGCAGTTGGCTAATCTCTCTTGATATTGGCCGCCGTGGCCGAAATCGGTCTGGAGGACCTTAGACGTAGCGCATGAGACAATCATCGAAGCTTCATGTGATAAATGACCTTACAAGTTGGTTTTGATTTGCGTACAGAGTAAATATATATTTTTTTATTTATTATTATCCAAACACATAGACTAACAATTAAACAAAATAAGAGCATTAATAAAAACCACAGAGGTTTGACATTAATGCCCATCTGTGCTTATTTAGAGCTTATAACTATATATATATATATATATATATATAACAAAAGAAACATGTACATATTAATTGAAATAAAACAACTAATTAAACATATTATTAACTAACCGTTGAACAAGTCCTACTAAACGGTTGCAATAGTAATAGTAGTATTGTTAAATGAATAAGATTGACATTAAGACGAAATAGATGAAACAAATAAAATGTGCAATCGAAATGATCAATGCTAATTAGAAACTATGCAAGTACTTGTGGTTTAGGTATATAAACACGTAATTTGGCCGGCAGACTTAAACTTTTTATTGATCTAAGGAATTTAGAAAGTATTCCTTTAGTTTTTTCTTATAATTTTTATTATTTATATTTAATGTTAGACTGGAGGGTAGTTCGTTTATAAGACGGGGAATAATGTAATTCGTTGTTCTTTCGCCGTACGTGTTGTTAGCTGTTTCAACCCGTAACCGATTTGCCGTTATCGCTCGAGTGTGTACAGGATGTTCAATTATTTTACGAAGTTTGTTATTAAAAAAATCTTCTTTAAGTATATATATAATATATAATTGTAAATGATTTTAAACTAATATGACGCTATGAAAACTGGAAACTTCTGAATTTCTCGTCGGTTCTTGATAGAATAAACATTCTGAGCCTGTAAAATTAAATTTATCTTATAATTTATTTATGTTTTTACAGGATAGGTAGTAGCGGCATAAGGGCCACCTGGTGGTAAGTGATCACCAACACCCATAGACAGTGGCATTGTTAGAAATGTTAACCATCGCCAATGCGCCACCAATCTTGGGAACCAAGATGCTATGTCCCTTGTGCAATTACACTGGCTCACTCACCCTTCAAACCGGAACTCAACAATACAAAGTACTGCCGTTTTGCGGTAGAATATCTGATGAGTAGGTGGTACCTACCCAGACGAGCTTGCACAAAGCTCTACCACCAAGTCATATACGACGATGACGACATATACTTGTAAGGGCATAGAAGAAAGCATATCTTTGATTTGAATACAAATTTAATACATATAATTTTGAAAGGGAACGCAGCAGAGACCTACATGATGCGTGTCAGAGATATATCCGAGTCGGTGAACAAGTTGAGGGACAACGTCTCCACGGCGAAGAGGCTGCAAGAGCTGCTCTCGGCACACGAGGCGAGGGACAGGAACCTCGCTGAAGACATGTGTTCCCGGTGAGAGCGTTTTTTTTTAAATGAGCTGGAGCCTCACCTGATCGAAAGTGAGTACCACCGGCCATGGACATCTGCAACACCTGCAGGTTTGCAGGCGCGTTGCCTTTAAAATGATTAATTAATGCCCGAATGTCTCGTTCATCCAAATGAGAAGATTTGGAGGTTGTTCCTTTTTATACAGATTACAAATTTAATATTAATTTTATTCGGGGTAGTTTTTTTGCTAAGTATTTTAAAAAATGTTTACATAAATAGAACCGATTCACGATACCTAATAACCACTTCACGGGTCGGACAGGGTTTTTGTTACACACCGTATATCTGAGAGAAATTTGATTGTGTATCCTATTATATAACAAATTTAGTGCACATTCGAGCACTGTGGGTACACAAAGCCGTCTGATCCCGAACTAAGCAGAGCTCGTGCTATGGAAACCAGACAACTGATATACTACATATACTACTTTTATGTAAATACATACTTATATAGATAATTACACCCAGACTCAGGACAAACAGACATGTTCGTCCACAAATGTCTGTCCTGGGTGGGAATCGAACCCACGACCTGCGTTAAATAACATTATGTTCTTATTTTCAGGGTCATGTCGTGGTCCCTGGGGCAGATTATACTAATGATGGTGGTTGGTGTAACACAGGTAATAGTGTCAGAATTTTATTATTTAATTAGCTTTGTGCAAGCTCATCTGGGTAGTTCCTGATAAAATATTCTGCCAAACAGCAGCACTTGGTGTTGTTGTGTTTGGGTTTTAAGGGTGAGTGAGCCAGTGTAACTATAGGCACAAGGGACATTACATCTTAGCTCCCAAAGTTGGTGGCGTATTGGCGATGTAAGAGATGGTTAACGTTTCTTACAATGCCAATGTCTATGAGCGTTGGTGACCACTTACCATCAGGTGGCCCATGTGCTAGTCAGCCAACCTATGCAATAAAAAAAAAACAAAACTATTTGGTGTTTACACAAAATGAAAGCCGAGATGGCCCAGTGGTAAGAAACGATGATCGTGGGTTCAAACCCGGGCAAGCACCACTGAATTTCATGTGCTTAATTTGTGATTATAATTCATCTCGTGCTTGACGGTGAAGGAAAACATCGTGACGAAACCTGCATGTGTCAAATTTAACTAAAATTCTGTCACATGTGTATTCCACCAAACCTTCTCAAAAGAGGAGAAGAGGCCTTAGCCCAGCAGTGGGACATTCACAGGCTGTTACTTTACAAAATGAAAAGGGTTATCACAGTATCAACATGTTAATATTATGAAGTTAACTAATGAAATTATTCGAATAAAATAATATTTGATTTTTTTTTTCAAACATTTCAGGTGTACTTCTTGAAGAGTTTATTCGAAGACAGTAGAGGGTTGAAGAATTTGGTTCCCGGCTTCATGTCGCAATAATATCAGAATGAATCCTGTAGATTAATAATGAAAATGTAACAAGTTAACAGCCATTAAATATCACACAACCGAGCTTAAGACTATGGAGTTGAGGCCATTGACCTTATTCCACTGCTGCTCCAATGCATCCGCTGCACAACTGGGTATCTTTAATATGATTGATTTCACTGATGGACGTTAACAGGAATTTAAACCCGTAACCTTTATTATGATTTCCATTTATATTGGAGTGAAATTCAGCCGAATGATATCAACCTCTTGGAACAAGATCCCATCTCGTTAAGAGGAGAAATTAAAAACAGCTTTGAAACATTTGCTGCCCAGTTCCTGTGCATGTGAAGGCATTATGTGCATTGAAGTGAGGACTGAACAGCGCTAATGACCTTGAACTTTTGAACAACAGCATCGGAGACATCAAAGAACACAGTTCGTGAACAGGGCTCATATCAATGTGAATTGAATGCGTAAATAATTTAAATATGTGATGAAGAGATCCCAAAGGTGCGAGCAATTCAACGCAGGACCGTACGTTATGAAGAACAGACACAGTCGTTGAAAGAACAAAACGCTACCTCAACCCCATCCCCCCCACCAACGTGCACGTAGAAGACGTGCAATCGTGATCTTTATAATATTAGTTACTAGAGATCCAGATTCAGAGCTGCAGATCCGCCAGAACAACTGGCGCGCGCTCGTTTTGTAACTAACATTAATGCATGGAGGGATCTATTTCAAAGCTTTTCAGGGACAATTCTCTGTTATTTTTTATCTGTGGCCATGAACTGAATTGTAATTTTTGTTTTCTTTTCTAAACTAACGAGTTAACATTTTCATCCGCGTTAAACGTCACAGCTTACCCTTACTGGGTCGAATGTCGTAAATGAATGTCGTGGTCGTAATGTTATATATTCTTTAACCTTTCTCAATAAGTAATAAATTACAATCGCGTTCTTTGTTCCGGCGATTAGTGCATTCAAACGAACAAACACTTCAACTTTATATAATAACTAGCTGTGCGCCGCGGCTTCACCCGCGTATAATTAATAAAAATATCATAAATCCTTTTATTACTATAATAACACACGCACACACACACACACACACACACACACACACACACACACATACACACACACACACACACACACATATATGGCTACTGGTAAAGAAATACGTAATTAACGATTTGAAATTAACTTTCATAAGATACCGTAGAGCTTACCGATCTTATATATGGCCTGACATTTGCGCCATCACATGTTCTTTGTGTGTACCAATTTTCATCGAGATTGGTCAAGCCGTTTTTGAGCTTTTATAAGAAGACATACAGACAGACGGACAAAAATAGTATAATGTGGATCAAAGCATCATAAAACGATTATTTATCACAAAATTAGGTGAAAAAAAAAAATGTACAGACAGAACCAATAGATTTATATAGTAGTATAGATATAAAGAGACATTATAATATCATATATATTCATGTAGGCAGAATGTAAACATTCACAAAATAGTGTTGCAATATATAAAAAAAAATCTTTAATTAATCTTATTAATGTTTTAAATTATCCTCTAATATGTTTAAATGTTTTTACTTAAATCACCGTTTTCATTTTGTTTGTTTACATTTTTTCCTATTGATCTAGATATATTTAGAAAAATGGTACAAATCTATCGTCACAAATGTTTATTATTTGATATTTTATCGTAAACTAAAGCAATAATTATTATATAAGTAGAATTCACATATGTATTGTAGTTTTAAAAAATAATATCACGTCTCAAGTATGCATCTCGTCTAAGCCAGCGTTTTGTTTTCAAATATTATATTTAATGATTTTGATCCTGAATCTCAGTACATGAAGGGTGAGTGAGCCAGTGTAATTACTGGCACAAGGGACATAACATCTTAGTTCTCAAGGTTGGTGGCGCATTGGCGATGTAAGCGATGGTTAACATTTCTTACAATACCATTGTCTATGGGTGCTGGTGAACACTTACCATCAGGTGGACCATATGGTCGTCCGCCAACCTATACAATTAAAAAAAAAACATTAGAATTAGTATGTATGTTTATATAAATAGAAATGTATTTTTTTTTTTTAAGTTCATATAGCGAAGTCCGTTGGTACATTATGTCATCGGTTTATAATATTTATTTATTATTATTTGGTTTGCTAACGATTTTTATATAAATAAGACTCTAAAAGATCATGTAATATAAACTTAAAACTTGCACAGGGTAATGCGAAATCATTTAAGAGCAAACACGACTCGCTGGAATTTCTGTAAACACATTACACTACAATTGAGACGAATAGAACAGCTGTTAACATCCGAAAATAATTAAAATAATTAGTGAAAACGTGTAACTTAATAATTACAAATAAATTAGTGTACAAAAAAGCAAAAAAACAAAAAAACATGTCTAAAACAAAATGAAATCACTACATAAAATATTACATGGGTTGCAACGGTATAGGACGCTGCTACGACGCCACCTAGTCGTGAGTTACGACAATGTTATGAGATAATTATAATAATAACAGCGAAAATTAATTAATTAATATTGCCATTTAATAAATTAAATGCAAATAAATATATTTCTTCATAATTAAAATTCAAACAGTATCAATTTCGACGCTTTATGGGGGAAATGTCTTTTCGCTTGCAACATAATTCGGTCGTGTTGCGTGTCGGTTAATGTAATTACTTGACATTTACGCACACATTGATTCTAGAGTTGCTTCAATTTTGAGCTGAACCACGGTCGTATACGCAGGTCTTGCTTCAATAATATGGGGTACGTTGACATAATGACGCTGTTAAGTTCAATTTACGGCCGCCAGAGGCATGACAATTTGCGTAATAATCATACCGAACACTTTTTCAAATCCAAACAAAAATAACAACAAATCCGCAAAACGATATAACAATGATTAAATAACACGATACTTGGAAGAGAAAAATGTACGTGTCACTCAACCACGTGCGATAGCGACGACGTACAGCGGCCGTTGTTGCGAAATAAAAGTTGTAACACAATCGCATCAATCTCTCACCACCGAAATTGGGCTCCGTTGATAGACCTGTATACAAGACCGTTAGCGAAACTTTATATGACACTATCCTTCGAAGCGTTATTATTCTATGTCGGTGAAGATGTTGTCGGAACTTTTGCAGTGAAATTCACATGACGTTAAAAACGATTTGTAGTGCATACAGCAGAGCTATTAGCAAGACTGTCAGATTTTTTTATCATTTCTCTTCCTTAGATTCGAAATGGGTTTGTGTAAGTTACAGTCTCTAGTCAAGACCGGACCATTGTTAAAGAAAAACACATTAGTAGAGTCACGCCATTAAATAATATTTGTAAGGCGAAACAAAAGTCGATGTCTAGTAATGTTTGAATTTAGAAAACATCTAAATTATTAACAGGCGAACGGAAACTTGTATACAGCCAAGAACTATTTTTGAAATTAATTTCAATAAATTTAGGTTAAGAATGGATTGTTTGAAAAATCATTTCGGATATAATAATGTTTGTTCTTAACGAGTGGTTGTCAGTTTTTTTACATTTTTATACGGACTTATAATAGATACTTTATGTTTTCACTACCAAAGATAATATAAGTAATTATATTTTGATATTAGGAAGTTTGGTTACTGAATGTTTTGCCTTAAATTTTTTTTTTTTGTTTCATTCTTAAGTTTAAGCTACACCCTAAGACGTTAGTTTAAATTAAATGTAAGTAAATCGGTGTATACATACTGAAAATTATATTATAAATGTAAAGAATTTTTATAATTTTTTTTGTCAAAGTTAAATTTTACAGAAATATAAAAAAAAATTGTAAATACTTAAAAATAAACATAATAATTATAAAAAAGTTTAAATGTTGTTTATTTTTGTGGACGATATCAGCTATTTTAGTTGCCAACATCAAAAAGAAGGGTATATTTTGGCTTGATGTTTTATATCATGTATTATGTCAATCTTCATGAAAAAAATAATAGTTCACTTTTGTGTGGTGCAATTAAATCGTAGCGATGTTAATAAAGAAAACATTTCTGTTACGATACAATAGTAATATAGCAATGACTGTCTCGTTAGTCTAGTGGCTTGATGTAAGGCCGCAAACCCGGTCGTCCTGGGTTCAAATCCCAGGTCGAGCCAAGAAAAATTTATTGAGATTTTCCGTCGAAAATTCTCAGTAGCAGTCTTTTGTCAGTTGGAAGTGTGCACACTCCCGTGCCTCGGAAAGCACGTAAAGCTGGTGGTCTTGCCCCTGAACTCTTTCCGGTCGTTTCGAATTGCCGTCCCATCGGATTATGAGAGCTAAGGAATAGAGAGTGCACCTGTGTTGGCGCACACACTTGTGCACCATAATATCTTCTGCGCAGCTAATCTCTCTTGAGACTGGTCGTCGGGGCCGAAATCGGTCTGGAGGACTAGAATACAATAAAAAGATTAAGTCTTATTAATGGACAAGGCAACCTGCCTTATTGAGCGCTCTTAAAATTGAGCGCATATTCGAGCACGCAGCGCCATGCGCGGTGGTACATACACATATGGTAGATTTTAATTCGATATGTGCGTACGGCAAAGTGCTCTGATTATATATATTATCCTTGGGCACAATTACGCGTTTCCTCACAGTGTTTCGCGAGCGCCAAGCTCGATTTGAATTATAAATAAAATGTTACAGTCACTGCCGAGCTCAGTTTCTAAAACTATACCGTACAGGCGATATTATATATATATTTTATAGCATAGGTAGGCAGACGACCATAAGGGCCACCTGATGGTAAGTGGTCACCAACACCCATAGACGTTGTAAGAAATGTTAACCATCGCTTATGTTACATCGCCAATGCGCCACCAACTTTGGGAACCAAGATGCTATGTCCCTTGTGCCTGCAATTACACTGGCTCACTCACCCTTCAAACCGGAACACAACAATACCAAGTAATGCTGTTTTGCGGTAGAATATCTGATGAGTGGGTTTTACCTACCATCCACCAAGTAATTTGTAAAATTGTCGAACACAAAATTTTTCGAATGTACATTTTTGAGTATATCGAAGCGAAGTACGTGAAAAGGTCAGTTGACGATAGACATGGGTTACTCAACGAAATTGCTTGAGTTAACTTAGTAATTCAAGACCAGTAAGTCGGCGGAGTAAACCAAGTAATGGCTTACTCCGCAGACTCATTGTGCAGACTCAACGACGATGTTAATTTTAAAAAATATCGGTAGTAAATTTTATTATTTATATACACTACTTATTTCCGATTGTTTTTATTGCACTACGACGTGTAAAGCAGAGAATATATAAATTAATGTCCATGTTGTGTTTACTTTTAATTAATCTCTCCGCTTAGTTAGTGTTTATTAATTATATAAATGTATAGGTGTAAGTGATTGCAAGTAAACCTAATAAATTAAATAAATTGACTATTATAATGTATGATTGCTGGAAACTCTAAAAGTTGCCTCCTATCAGGGGTGCCAGATCGTACTGGATACAGAAAGTGCGTAATATCTTATGTATGATAGTTTCTGTAGAAGTTTGCCTTTTATAATTGTTTATTAAAATAAGAATCCAAATTATTTGCGAAATAGAATTTTTGAGAATGCATTCATCTCGTAAGCTTACTAATAATAGACTTCGCTTCGCTCGATCACAGCTCGATCGCTTCTAATTTTAACAAAAAACAGTTGTTTTTTTTGGTATTTTGGGTACGTCACGCTTATTTCTTAACAATGTTATTAGTTTGTATCATAAGATTGAATTCTGTATAATTTCACTGTCCCAGTAGTATAAAATATGTTGACTCTTCTGGCAGCCCTACCAACATTAACCAATAGGCTGTATAAAATGAAGCCTTGACTTGGTTATTTTCAGCTGATAGTTAAAAACTATTTGTCAAATAAACAGTTTAATTGTTTTGATTACAAAATGCGTAATTTTAAGTGAAAAACGATGCTCGGACACTAATTTCATTGTTTAATATTAGAATAAGTAATTAATATGTTTATTTCTATTAATTTCACTTATTTATAATAATAGAATAAGTGAAAATGTTACCTGCATTCTTATTGATGAATCGGATGGCGAGTCGTCGTAAATATGTCCGTAAGACAATCAAATCCGTGAAACCTGACAAGAAAGTGCTCGATGCAGACTACTGCAGGACTTGTATGAGTACAGAGAATCTCGTAGCTATATTTCATAATAAGGAATGTGAGAATAAACGCTCTGAGGACTTGCGACTAGTCACCGGCTTGGAGGTAAGTTTAGTTGCTATATTAGTGTTTTCTCAGTCTGTACCGCAATATTAATTAAAATTTTATGAATTACTTAAAATTGTATGTGTAAAACCAACCCAAATACATCATACGAGAGTGTATACAATCTAATTATAATATGAGTACAATATATATTTTTTAAATCTGCAATATGCTTATTAGCATACTGCCCAGCTGTGTCATAACGCACAGTTTCGAGTTGACTTACACTGTTCATATTTTGCATAAGAATCTAGGTATGCTCTGTTATTGATAAATAAATAAATTGATTACAGATAAAAGTTAATGATGGTCTACCTCAAAAGATCTGCAACAAATGCATCGAAGTCATGCACCTGGCCTTACAATTCAGACGCACAAGCAAGAAGTCAGAGAAGACTCTTCTTAACATGTACTGTGGTAAATCCAAGAAGAAGTTTACAGCTAAAGCCAGTAAAAGTTATAAAAAATGTCCAAAAGAGGAAACAGAGCAAGCAGAGATAGACTTCAGCTATGAGGATGTATTTGAGAATGACTATCAGAACGAGCTTGATTTTTCATACAATGATGATGACACCACTCTAAAGAAAGATGATGAAGTATGTATAATTTACCAGTAAAATATATTATATTCATGGTGTTGTTCGTAATCCGAGAGAATACATTTTTATATATTAATCTTTAAGCTACTACAAGATTAGTGTATATTTGAGTTACTCATTAATTTTTATTAAATTATTATTATTATTATTATTATTTATTTATAGACGAGCAGCTGATAAGCTGATATGTCTATGTAAATTGTGTTGAAAAATCATTTTTGCAGAAGTGACAGCTTCTGTGACTTTAACCAGGTATCAAGTCAGTTTTTGAAAGCATTAACTGAAGTGGCCAAAACAATTTCTTCGGGTAACTTGTTCCAATTAGAAACCACTCTGTTACTTAGGAAGTTATGTGCAGCTTGTTTACAGGTTGGAGTTCTGTTTAACTTTGTTTGGTGCCCTCTATATGTTCTATCGTTGTTTTTAGGGTTGTAGATATTCTGTATATCTGGTAAGTCATAGTGGTGGTTAAGGATTTTGTATGTTTCGATTAGATCACCGCGTAGGCGTCTTTCTTCAAGGGTTGTAAGTTGTAAAGCATGGAGTCTCTCTTGGTATGATTTACGGCGTAGAACATGTGGTATCTTGGTAGCTTTTCTTTGTACGTTTTCCAGTAAATTTATGTCTTTTTGGTAGTAGGGATTCCAAATTTGAAAGGCATATTCCAATAATGGTCTTATGTACGTTTTATAAATTTTTAGAAATACTACAATTGTCATCATTTGAAAGGACCTCCTAATTACATAAATAAATGAGTTTGCTTTCTTAACTATTGTAATTATGTGCTTTTCCCACTTCAAATCAGATGTTATAAGTACACCAAGAATTTTCCATCGTCAGCAAAGAATGCTGCTTGAGATTTTATAAGTTCTACCAAGTCTGTTATGTAAATGCCAAATAGTACTGATCCCTGGGGGACACCGCTAAGCACTTGTTTCCGTTGTGATAAGGAGTTACCAACCCGTACTTGGAATGTTCTATCTGAAAGATAGTTTTCTATCCAATTTAGTAGCGCACCCCTCACACCAATATGTTCCAGTTTCTTTAGAAGCCGTTTGTGGGGAACTCTGTCAAAGGCACGTTCGAAGTCCAGGTAAACAACGTCAACCGGTATATTTTTATCAAGGTCTTTTGTCCATGGGTGAACACACGAAAGTAGATTAGTTATGGTTGATCTTTTCTGCACAAATCCATGCTGCCTAGGTGATATAATACGTTCACGGCTTAAGAACTGCATCAGTTGATTGCTAATAATTTTTTCCATGATCTTTATGATAATACTAGTGAGGCTGATGGGTCGGAAATTCTCAGGTTGAGTTTTATCACCTTTTTTGTATATAGGTGTTACTATTGCGTGTTTCCAGTCTTGTGGAAGATATCCACTCTGAAAAGATGTATTCATAAGAATAGTCAAAGCTGGAGCTATCGTTTTGACACATGGTTTAAGAATACAACTCGGTATTTGATCAGGTCCAGGTGAGGATTGGGTGTTTAGATTTCGGATGGTTTTTTCCACATCATCAACTGAAAATGTTATGTCACATAAGCTATTTTTTACCTTATTTATTGTAGTAATATCAGTACATTGGTTCGTGTCTGGTTCCTTACAGTAGGCTTTCTGGAATTCTTCCGCAAAGACATCAGCAATATCACTTGGTTCTGTTACCAAGTCACCTTGGTGATTACGCAATGCTGGTGGAATAGTCACTTTATCGGTGGCACATCGACGGATATATGAGTAAAAACTTTTGTCTCCAAGCTCAAGTATTTTTTCTTCGTAGATGTTTCTTTGCTTCCTAGATAGGGATACACAATTGTTATTAACCTCTCTATACTTCATGTAGTTTTCATTAGTCCTATTAAGTTTGTATATGTCCCATTGTGTCTTCTTTTCCGTAACTAGTTTTAATATATCCTTATTTATCCATGGTTTATTTTTGGTTTTATTTCTTACTTTCTTCTCCGGGGCGTGTATGTTAGAGGCTTTATTGATAGCATCTGAAATACTCAACCCCAGTTGTGCAGTATCAGCTGAGAAATTTATTTCCTTAAGATATTTCTCCAAGTCAGAATTGTATTTTTCAAAATCAACAAATTGGTAGTATCGTTTTATTTTTGGGTTTATATCCTTTTTTTTAAGTAGAAGTTGTAGATTAAATTCCAGTACACAGTGATCGCTTTTCCCAATCGGAGGTTTATGATTTATTTCATTTATGAGTGTATCCTCGTTGACCAATATTAGGTCGAGTAGAGATGACTCCTGACCTTGTCGAAACCTTGTAGGGCTGTGAACCAATTGGACGAGGTTACTATTTAAATACATGTTGACAAAGAGCTCCTCTGGTCCAGATAGACATTGATCGGTAAAGTATTGATCGGTAATGTAAAGGCCATTTTAAAGATGGGTAATTGAAGTCACCAGCCACAATTACTGTGTTATTTTCAGAGGCTTCAGAAATTCTGGAGAGCAGTTTTATATCCCGAGGCCTCCATATATTTTCATCTTTATCATCTGGTCTGTATGCACCTACAACGAGAAAATGGTGTGTGTCACACTGAATGTCAATAAAGAGTGCTTCTATATCGTCACTCATATATTTGTTGTTCAATCTGGCTACAATTGGCACACCATTCAAACAGTCTTTCACATACATTGCCACACCGCCTCCCCTAGTTTTACCTTCAAACTTTTTCTTTTTATGCTTTCGGTCAGCTCTGAACAAAGTATAGCCCGGTATGTTGTAAGTACTATTGCCGTCCTTGTAATTAAGCCATGTTTCTGTAAGAATCACAATACAAGGATTGTTTATGTTCACATAAAGTAGGAAAAGATCAAATTGGGGGTAGAGAAAATAAATTAGTGTACATGAAAGTGAGATTCGAATAAGGATTCTTATGTTCGTTTGCTAGTTTTTTTGGTGAATAATCTTAGGGGTGCCTCTTATATATTTTATAGTAAGGTCCTTTTCTCCTTTATCGATCCTAACTTTCAGATTCTCACGGAGTTTGTTCAATTCCTCACGCTGTTTAGGTGTTTTATCATCATATACTCTTACCTCCTTTTTGAGCTTATTGAGCTTACTTTTGTTCTTAAGCACCCAAAGAGAATCTTGGCGGGATCCGAACACCACCTTGATTGGACGAGGCTTTCCACAGCCAGGCTCGCGGCGACCCAGGCGCAGCACCCTCACTACACTTAGAGAATGGTCACTTTCCGTATTGATATCAGATAGGATTTTCTTTACACATAACTCATCATATGAAATTCTATCACTGTTATTGTCAGATTCACTCTCCTTAATGCCAACCATAATGACGTTGTTAGCTCTTCGTTCACGTTCTGCTAGTTCCTCGAGCAATGCGTTGGTATCAGGAAGCGAAGTAATCGACGGTACCGGCGCGGGTGATGGTGCTGTTTTCGACTCAGACAGCTGTTTCTTTATGTCGTTCACTTCCTCCCGCAGTCCATCATAGGATTTGATAAGTTTTGGCACCTGGAACAAAGCTTCACGGCACGGCGGGCACAAATATAGGAGTGTACGTTTGCCTTTTAATCCCATTACGCGCGCCTCACTGCTCGTTAAATTACTGCATTGTAAGCATATGTTTCTTTTGCAACCATCACACTGCACCGCATTTTCATCCGTGTGATCATTTTCACATTGAAAGCACTTCATTTTGCTGAATTTTATAACACGGGGTATCAAATCCGACACGAAAAACCGTTATGGTATTTTGACTTTCACTGCACTTCACTATCGTGGTTTTTTAGCGATGTTTATTATTTAGGTACTTGTATTTATATTAAATAGACACGTTAGCACTAAGTATAGGTCACTTTTCGTATGATTTATATTTTATACAAGACAAAATATTGGACGCGATTTTCAACACTGTTTCTTCTCGAGAGGGTAGAGAGAAAAGAAAAAGAAATTATCATTATATTTTTATTTTATGCATATTTTGCACCCACGCCATCCCATGTATGGTGTGCACTTAAAGCCGGTGGTCCTGTGCTTGAACTTTTTCCGGTCTTCTCGGATTTGTAGTTCCTTTGGATTATGAGAGCGAAGGAATGGGCAGTATTATTGTGTTTGCACAACACACACTCTCACACCTCACACACTCCTGTGCACTATAATATGTACAACATGTATAACTGCACAATTGAGTAGTCTCTTGAGATTGTCCGTTGTTGAAATCATTTATGACGACATCAACATATTATGTTTTTGTAAGATCCGATATAAAGTACATCTTGAACTTGATAATCTTCCAGATAAACAACTCAACGGAGAAGCGGAAACGTGAAATCATACCGAATGCTACGTCGTACAAATGTAATATTTGTAGCAAAGATTTCAGAATGAAAGCCACTTATAAAGCTCATATGAGATTTCACACTAACTACTGTGTTTGTGAGGTGAGTTAATGTATTAATATTTTTGCACAAAGCACCGATTACATAAAAGCATTGTTGGACTCAGTTCTATAAAATCTTGAAAATGTTTAAATTGTTTTTAATATATAAAATCGGTAGGCGTCAGTGTGAGTGAGCCAGTGTAACTACAGGCACAAGAGACATAACATCTTCGTTCCCAAGGTTCGTAGCGCATTGGCGATTTAAGGAACGGTTAATACTTCGTCAATGTCAATGGGCGATGTTGACGACTTAACACCTTAGTACTCAAAGTGGTCCAGATGGACCCCCAGGAGTCCACGGAGGTTCACAATTCAGAAGCGGGGTCCACGAAAACTCGTTAGTGAAGAACTAAAAATGTTGGCTTGACTTCACCTATCACCTCGTCTTACATCTTACATAAAAAAAAAATTAAAACTCAGCGACTGTTACTTGTACAAAGAAATATGGCATATAGCTGCATGGGGTCCACCGGAACCAGCTAAATTTGAAAGTGGTCTATGAGACAAAAAAAAGTCTGGGACCTCTGATTTAACATCAGGTGACCCGTTTTCCCTTCCCATAATAAAAAAAAAGTGATTGTAATGTTGTCGTTGTCAACAGTCGTGCGGTAAGCGCTGTCGCAACAACAACCAGCTCCAGGAGCACAAGCGCGCGAGGCACGGGCTCGGACGTATTCATAAGTGTGCTTATTGTGAATACAGTTCGGCTACGAAGGAGGCGTTGACCGTGAGTGTCGTTTTTGAATGTCCCACTGCTGGGCTAAGATCTCTTCTCTTATTCAGCTTTGGAGATTTTTCACCACGATGATCCAATTGGATATACTTGATGAAGGTGGAAACACCTTCTCCTCAAAAAGAGACGAATTCTTAGATCAGCAGTTGAATATTTTCAAATTTTCTTACATTTATGTGGTGACCACTTACCATCAGATGTCCTATTTGCTAGTCCTCCTGCCTATAACATAAAAAAAAGACTTGGTGGTAGAGCTTTGTGCAAACTCGTCTGGGTAGATACCACCCGCTCATCAGATATTCTACCGCAAAACTGCAGTACTTGGTGCTGTTGTGATCCGATTTGAAGGGTGAGTGAGCCAGTGTAATTTCAGGCACAAGGGACATGTTATCCTAGTTCCCGAGGTTGGTGGCGCATTGGCGATGTAAGCGATAGTTAGCGTCTCTTACAATGCCATTGTCTATGGACGTTGGTGACCACTACCTACCTGCCTATAAGAAGTATTGATTGTTTTTCATCCGTAGAGTGTTTGATAAATGGGTGGGACTAAAGAACTGGTGTTATGTAAGACCAGTTCAGGGTCCTGCGTCCGAGTAAAATTTGTAAGTCAAGTGAAATTTATTCAAAGATCCACGAACGTAGACACACTGGCGAGAGGCCGTACGTGTGTGACCACTGCGGGGCCACCTTCCATCGCAGGTCGAACCTCGTCCAGCATATCGCCATACACCTGCCCGAGAAGAACTTCCAGGTGGGTCTCCTTTACTATAAATTATATATATTATGATTAAATATTATATCTTCCATTTTAAAACTAAAATATACATTAGAATTAACAAACATAGCAAATCAGTGATTTCTTTCAATCAATCTATGATCAGAGAATTATAACACGTGTAGGAAGGGGCATAACTTCTCATTCTGTCATTGAAATAGACTATACACAGTAAGTTATTGGCCGTTTAATTCTCTGCCTTCGGTACTGTTTTGATAAAAACTTGGATAATTTTTCTCCATATGTGTTGGTGAATATACATATGACTTTTCAATAATATTTTTCTTCACCGAGCATCGGCGACCTGAGGAATGAGTTAAACTTCTTAAAATTCCAATATGGTCACCGCTCACCACCGAGTGGAACAATTGTCGATCGATAAACAATCGTCTATTGACTATTTAATTATCATATTGGAAATTATAAACAATTTTAAAATACAAATTTCCTTTTTCGAACCGGTGGTAGCTTTTGCTTTGATTCTTAATAATTTAGGAAATCGCTTCTATAAGGAATAACTTAATTTGACAAAAAAAGTTAGTTTACAAAATATGTTGATGACATTTTTTTTACCGTAGTGTGACATGTGTCCGAAGCGTTTAAAGTCACGCAAATTCCTCCAAATACACAAACACAACGCGCACACCGGGAAGCGTTACGGCTACCTGTGCTCGGTCTGCGACCACAGGTTCGAGAAACCGAATAAAGTCCGCGCACACACGAGACGAGTGCACGGGCTACCGGACGACCAGCAGGGACCGATTGTCAGGGTGCAGCTTTAGAGTTTAAATTAAAAATGAGTAGGATTCATTTGAATATATGTAAAAAGAAATGGTTGTTTTAAAAATAATACATTTAAATAACAGATATATAAAAAAAATTTAAAACATTGATGTCAATATAAATTTTATTTTTTATACTAAAATGGATGTTGGTTTCTCTGTTTGAGATGAATAAGCTTCGACACCGAGCACCGTTTTACCATGATAGATGGCTAATACATGACATTTTTCATGGAAAGTTTCTATACTATTAAATAGCCGCTAGATGACGCCGCAGCACAGCAACTTATACAGAGTTACTTGTAACACACCAGCAACCTCGCAGGACTAGACAGCTAACACCATAAGCAACAACTTTTGTTCTACGACTTCGGACATAACTCAATACATGAAAAATTAAAAAGATTTTACAAGTTTTTGTCGTATTGTCGTGACATTTGTAAGTCTACGTTTCATTCATAAACGAAAGGACGACGCGACGCGTCGATCTTTGCGATGCGCGTAGATTTATAAACGTTCAAGCGGAAAATTAAATTCATAATTATTTTTGTATGAAAATAAAATCTAACAAATTATCAAAAGTCGTAGAACAAAAGTTGCCGCTTATGATGTTAGCTATCTACTTAGTCCTGCGAGGTTGCTGGTGTGTTACAAATAACCCTGTATACACACGCAGGGCTATTCTGCCTGGTTTGCTAGAATAGAATATAATATCCAGTATAACATATGACTGGACAAATTTCATTAAACTTTTTTTTAAATAATCTCTATATGATATACCGTAATATTTTATATACTAGAATATTGTTACAAGTACATAATATATAGATTTACACAAATGAAAGAAACATTAAAAACGAAAATTGTTGGAAAATGTTAATTCCTTTTTTTTAAATGACATATAAATAATAAAATTTAGGAATTAGTTTTTGTATATAAAGGAAATCAAACAAGCAATCGGTCCCATCGCTGACTCATCAGAATTATCAAAGGTATGGTAACGACACTAGTTATTGACGTATATTTATTGCATAAATTATATTCGAATGTCTGACCGTAGCTTTATAGTAAATGCATGTTTATTTTTCTTAAATGTTAAAGCACTAGTGATTGTTACATTATTATAAATAAATCACACTAATATTGTAATTTTTTTTTAAATATAATTAATTGATATACGTCAGTGACAAACACTAGTGTCTTTGCCTTACTTAATTTATTATCTGTGTTGTTTTTTTTTTAAATATTTTATATTATAATTAGACTTCTGACTTTGAATACTGACTTTCAACTTAAAATATAATACAACAGAGCTCAATTTTCAGTGTCAAATATGTAATAAACGTGAGAAGTCGCGCAAGAGACTCCAAGTCCACGAATACAAGCGGCACCGAGAGAACAGGTACAGGTACGTGTGTCCCGTCTGCCGGGAGACGTTCGCCCGGCCCGGCAGCGTCCGGCAGCACCTGATCAGAGCGCACAATGTCCCCCGGGAGGGACAGGGGCCCATCGAAAAGTATGAGGTGAGATTACGATTCACGAACATCTAGCGAAAAGACTGAAATTATTAGCATATTTTTTTTTTGTATTTTTACTCTATGCATTCCTAAACCATTCAATTGCATGTAAATAAAAAAACAAAGATATCTTTGTCCATAAAAAAGGTTTAACATTGATCGTTATCAATAGATTACCCCTAGTAGCGGCAAGTCGCAGAACTAACTTATGACTGATAAAAGTGAGAAAACACAAATTAAAATTACTTAATTTTTTATGTACTAATAACGACCTTGTCGTTACTGGAGACATAACCCTCTTTCCCACTGGGCATTTTGTTCACGTGCCCAGGGCCCCGACATTGATACCTAGTGGGCCCCCTAGTCCCTGCCAGATCACCAGAAGCACCAGATATTCGGGTAAAAGAAATGATATAGGCAGTTCAAATCGTTGACGGTCAAGGCGAAAAATTCGCATGAAGAAGAAAAAAAAACGATCATCGCCGCAGTTAAAATTACGGGGTCCCCATCTGCCCATTATCCTAATGTACCCAGGGCCTCCATTTCTATAATAGGTTAAAGATGGCCCTGACTGTAGAACGCTTGAGGCGGGGTTGGGGGTTGGGGGTAGGTATCGTATGTCCCCTTGACAACATATATGGTAAATTTGATGAGGCTTGTATTAGTTAAGCCGTAAAAGCATCATAATTATACTCAATTTCGTATTAATAATATTAATTTAGATATACTCGTACACACAAAATTCTTCATTATTAATCAATTCTAAGTAATAATCTATGGCACGGTCTTGTATACAGGTCTTACAACGGAGCCCAATTTCAGTGGTGAGAGATTGGTACGATTGTGTTACAACTTCTATTTCGCGTCAACGCCGCTGTATGTCGTTGCTATCGAGTTATATGCGGCCACGTGCCGGTTGAGTGACACGCGGTACGCATGCGTTACGTGTGAGAGAAAAAGAGACAGAATGCTATTCTGTCTTCGTTGAACAGCACAGCCATCTGTCGTCATGCCTCTGGCGGCCATAAATTGAACAGAACAGCGCAATCATTAAACCGACGTACCCCCGTCCTCCACTACTGTTCTTGATAGACCTGTGTATAAGACCGTGATCTATGGTATATCTGTTTGATTGATTTGAGATTAAGATGGATAGATTATACAGTCGTCTTCATGTATATTAAACAAAAAAATGTTTTTTTCAGAGAAATCTGCCACCGTTGCCAGAGACATTTATTGAAATTATCCAACAATAATCCGCGATATATAGTTTTTTTTATAATTATACAATAAATCGAATATTTAAGAAAATGTATTATACTCAGTATTATTAAAAATGTATAAAAAATAATATTATTATTTGGAAAATGTTGTTTTATTTACAAGAACATGAAATTAACCTTCACCAAACGTCTTTTTTTGTAACTACCGGGAAGAACGCTCTGCATTAGCCGCCCCCGCGTGCGGCCCGCGAGATGCCTCTTCATGCCTCGTTTGAATGAATCTAGGTCGTAAGAGAAGGGAAGACGTGTGCTGCTAACGAATTCCATTTTTTAGTGATGCGACAACGAAAAGTTTTGCCAAATTTCTTCGTGCGCGCTGGAATTGATGTCACAGTTAGACGGTGACGTCAAGAGCAAGCCTGCGTAGACTTGTGAAGGAAAGGGGAAGCAGGAATGAATGTGAAGGACTGAATGACTCTGCGAATAAATAGTAGTTTCGATAAGGCATTTCTACAATTTTTTCTTTTTTTTTATTAGGACGAGCATATAGGCCACCTGATGGTAAGTAACACCAACGCCCATAGACATTGGCATTGTATGAGATGTTAACCATCGGTTACATCGCCAATGCGCCACCAACCTTGGGAACTAAGATGTTATGTCGCTTGTGCCTGTAATTACACTGGCTCACTCACCCTTCAAACCGGAACACAACAATACAAAGTACTGCTGTTTTGCGGTAGAATATCTGATGAGTGGGTGGTATCTACCCAGACGAGCTTGCACAAAGCCTATAGACTTAGTTACTGCTCGCGGCTCGTCCACGTATTGGGGGGGAAGGGTGAGTTATAAAAATATTACACTATATCTTTCCTTGGAGTTCAGATTTGCTTCTTACCAAATTTAATCAAAATCTCTTCAGTGGTTTAGTCGTGATAACGTAACTGGTAGTCACTTTCACATCTATACTACTATATAAATCTATTGGTTCTGTCTGTACATTTTTTTTTCACCTAATTTTGTGATAAGTAATCGTTTTATGATGCAGTAAACCTTAAACTATTTTTTTTTCATTTTTGTCTGTCTGTATATCTTCTTATAACTCAAGAACGGCTTGACCAATCTTGATGAAAATTGAAACACGCAAAGAACATGTGATGGCGCAAATGTTAGGCCATATATAAGATCGGTAAACCCTACGGTATCTTATGAAAATTTATTTCAAATCGTTAATTACGTATTTCTTTACCAGTAGCCTATATGTTTGTGTGTGTGTGTGTTATTATAGTAATAAAATAATTTACTATATTTTTATTAATTAGCCGCGGGGCACAGCTTTTTAATAATATTAGTACAGATTTTACATGACTATCACAAAACATTCTACATTAATAACAGCCGAATGCGAGTAGGTGGAATACACATGTGACAGAATTTCAGTGAAATTTGACACATGCAGGTTTCCTCACGATGTTTTCCTTCACCGTCAAGCACGAGATGAATTATAAATCACAAATCAAGCACATGAAATTCATTGGTGCTTGCCTGGGGAACTCACGATCATCGGTTAAGATTCACGCGTTCTTACCATTGCCATCTCGACTTTTTAGGTATCAGGTAACTAAAAAGCCGTAATAAGTACAATGAATAAGAAATAAACTCAGCGTCAAAAAAATCGCACCTTTTGGTATTTTGACTTCAAGCAACTATAAACCCTATTTCATCTATGGTAAGGTATAAGTGTGGGGCCTCATTTTAAAGGCTATTGAATCCTTTAAATAATAAAACTGTGATAGTGATTACTAAGCATATAAAAAACATTTTTCATGAAAAACGGAAAAACACGCCAAAATGATTTAATTTAATTAATCTAAAAACATAACAAAATTAAAAAATACAGTAAAACAAATTCTTAAAACTAAACTTAGAACCTAGTGTTACCTCCCTTAGCCCTAATTACAGCCTCCATGCGATCCTTCATTGACCTCACCAACGTCACGATGCGTTCTTGAGGAATGTCACTCCACTCCTCGACGACGGTGTCCCGAAGCTGTTCAAGGGTGGCACGGGCAGTATCACGAGACCGCACCCGGCGTTTCAGATCATCCCAAAGGTGCTCTATGGGATTCAGGTCAGGACTTCTCGCTGGCCACTGCATCACGGGGATCCCAACCTGATTCAGGTAGTCCCGAACAATGATTGCCGTATGGGAGCGGGCGTTGTCGTGCATGTATGTGAATTCAGGCCCGACAAAACCAGCATACGGGACCACATGGTCCTCCAGTATCTCTGTGATGTACCGATGAGCAGTCAGGGACCCATGGCCACGTGCACCTCCAGTGCAGGAGACGCACACAAGGTCGGTTTTTCCATGGATTGAAATTCCGCCCCAGAACATGCAGGATCCTCCTCTGTAGCTGACGGTTTCTTCAAAGCAGGCCTGTGAGTACCGTTCCCCCTGCCTCCTGTACACTCTTCTACGCCTATCATTGCAGAAAAGGCATACCCTAGTCTCGTCGGAGAAGAGGACAGACTTCCATTGGTCGAACGTCCAATCCACGTGGTCTCGGGCAAACTGAAGCCTGACTCGCCTATGCTCTGCTGTCAATTTGGGGCCAGTAGCAGCCCTACGGGCCTGGATTTTCTTCTCTCGCAGCCTTCTTCTTACTGTGGAGACGCTCACCAACGTCCTCCGAGCTGTTCGGAGCTGCTGTTGCAGCTCAACAGCGTTGGAGAATCGGTTACGCAAAGACGTCGACACAATATAGCGGTCGTCTCTGTCGGAAGTGCAACGTCGTCTTCCGGATCCATGCTTCCTGATGTAGCCTCCAGTCTCCTGGAACCGCTGGGATACTCGTTTCACCCGGAAACGGCTTATGTTGAGTTGTCGAGCAATATCAACTTGGCGTAGTCCTGATTGCAGTAGTGCTACCACTTGAGCTGCTTCTTCTGCCGTGGTATCCATTTTTCAGGGTTTTTTTCTTACTGGAGCTGTTCAGGTGTGACTTCTGTGATGTCTGGATAGCTAATGACCCATAATTAATTTTTACCCCCCGTTTTATTCGTGTCCAAGGTGGCACAAGTAGTGAGTCCTCTAATGAGCTTTTCAGCACTTTTTTTTTAAAGACCCTGACGTTTCGTGATTATTGTTTTTACAGAAAAGAACGATACGCGTTTTTAAATTGTATTAATTGTGCTTTCAAATGATATTAATTTTGGGAGGGTACAATAAATAAGTTAAGAGTATTATTCGCTTGAAGTCAAAATTTCAAAAGGTGCGATTTTTTTGACGCCGAGTGTAGTTAATTGAATTGTGGATTAAAAAATATAAAAATAACATTCAACGGCACTTTTCGCCGGACCTCTATCAAATAATTCGATTATTTGTAGATTTATTATTTAAAAAAATAAATATACCGATTTTTTTCGCCTGACCATTACGTTTATGGCTTCGATGTACTTTAGTAGAATAGAATAAGAAATATATAAGCTGAGTAGGTATGACATAAATTGTCGGTAGCATGCGCAAGCGATCCCGTGGCGCTCCCGTTAAGACGGGAAGGGTACCGCTGGGTTTTTATTCCGATGACCGAGGCACACTCGGTGCTCTGGACATATGGCGAGCCCCACATACCCCCCCCCACTGTTGACAAAAAAAAATGTATGACATAAATAGGTAAGTTAATTAATAACTTTAAATGTAATTATTTAACTTGGTTTAGAAACAGTTTTTTTTGTTAATACATAAACATCAAAATTCATTTTAACTATCAGCAATTTTAATGAATCATTCTTAAGTTATAAGTTCAGTTGCCAAAGAATTCAATTGATAAGAATCCAAGCCGTGTTGTGCTTTTTTTTAATTATGACACTGTTTTCTTTTTTGACATTGACAATTGTAGTTTATGTTTAGTTATCTGTACTCAATGTTTTACAAACAAAAACAATAAGTTAGTATCTTTTTACATTTTTTTTCTTTTAAGAACGTAATTTTTTATAAAATAATTCTATTGATACACAGCAATGCACCCATGGAACTGTTGCAGGATGTGTACGAGTACCCAAAGCTTACATCCAATATTTCTTTCATCAGAGCAAAGTGAAAAATATTCTAGCGCTGTTTTTCTAACTACCGGTGTCAAGGTATTAATGTTGCTTATAAGATTATTGTCTCAATATGGACATTGATCGAGACAATAGTTCTATTTCAGTAATTATCCATTTCGAACTGAAGAAAATAATTTTAATTGAGTTTGAAAAGTCCTTACTATATATTTATTTTCACGTGAACTTATTAATATTTTAGAATAATGATCACATAGAATATAATAAAAAAACAATTATTTTTGTGATAAAGTATTTAAAGTTTATTGTATATTAAAAAACTTATAAATTCTCATACACCCGAATCACTCCACAGGTCACAATGAACGACAGCCTACCTCAAGAAATTTGTTCCGCATGTATAAATTTCGTTAACGAATCGATAAAGTTTAGGAGAAAATGTGAGGATGTACAAAAACAATTACTCGATAAAAAAACTAACGGAATCAAAATTGAAAATACAAATATATTAAAATCAGAAGAAAATTCAACTTCGATAGACATAACAGGTACCTTGGATGAGGATTTCAAAGATTACGATGATAATATAACATTAAACACATTGCAATTAAAGAAAATCTTAAAAGATAATGAGGACTGTACAGAGAACATTAACGACACAAAGGAAAAGACGGATTATGAAACTAGAGTTCTTGATATCGACGAAAAACCAGTGGATATATTGTTCAAAAGCAAACGGAAAACAAGATCCTTAAAAGTAAAACAAAAGGAGAGTAAGGACAAAGAGAAAACTGAGAGAGTGAGAGAGGAGATTGAGTGCGAATACTGTCACAAGATTTTAACATCAAAGCTATCATTGAGAAACCATTATAAAATCCATACCGGTTTCGATGTTGTCTGTGAGGTGAGTGACAATTGCTTATATATATTATTATGAATCCCAAGATTATTGCCTGGTTACTAGTCTCTAGAATTGCCTATGAGGCATAATTTATATATATATTCTAATCGAAGAAGACATCGTAACCATAGACAAACCTCAGATATAAATATTTCATGTGATTTGCTAGCTCCTCTGCTATATTATGCAGTACAAACAGTAACAGCCTGTGAATGTCCCACTGCTGGGCTAAGGCCTCTTCTCCACTTTTTGACGAGAAGGTATTGGAGCTTATTTCACCACGCTGCTCCAAAGCCGGTTGGTGGAATACACATGTGACAGAATTTCAGTGAACGTTGACACATGCAGGTTTCCTCACAATGTTTTCCTTCTGACGTAGAATGTAGTAGTAGGCATGAGAAGAATTATAATCACAAATTAAGCACATGAAATTCAGTGGTGCTTGCCGGGGTTTGAAATGGGCTTTCGTGCAGTATATATAATTCTTGATTAAAATATATTTTATTATAAAACCACACTATTCAACTTACTTAACACTACTCACTTAACACTCTAAACACCATTTATTCCTAGATGAATATCTAAAACTAGTTATAATATAAAAAAAAAAATGTTAATATTATTACCTTCATTACACCATTGGCTGTATAAGAATTGATTTTGTGAAAATATATTCTTACAAACCAGAAGTGAAAAATCACTTTTTTTTAAATAATACATAGTTAAGTATTTGACTTTACAACTAAAAACATACAAATAAAAAAACAAAACTATCATTAATTAGTTTAAATGCTAGCAAAATCAACTAATACGACAAATATTCCTTGACAACATAATTGTATTTGTATGTTCGAAGCACCCAAACTTCCCGCCAAAAATGACGTTCCGCTTCTGTGACGGGCGTTGACGCGCTTTTCTTTTTTTTTTAAATACATTCCGGCACAAGGAATTAATAAATTCGGTCGAATATTGTTAAGAATACAATATTTGTTGAAACTTGTATGTCCAAATAAATGATTCTGCTTGGGTACATCTTTATGATATCGTAATATATCAGTATAAATGTAAATACGTAATTATAATTAATTTTTACAGCACTGTGGCAAGAAGTTTATAACACGACGACTCTTGTTGATGCACTGTCGAGCGAAACATGGCTACGAGAAAACGGACAAGTGTTCCTACTGTGACTATAAGGCATCCAACGCTGAACAAGTTAAGGTAAGGTAGTAAGTTAAGGTAAGGTAAGTATTCATATTCAGCATCATCCTTTTGATTGCTGGACATAGGCCTCTCCAATGGCTGCCAGCCTCTTTGCGTATATCGTCACTACACCTAGCAGGAGTCCTACGCTACGTTGGCAAGGCGTGGTCTCCACTCCAGAACCCGTCTACTCTCCAATACCGGAGTAGACATCTACTCCATTACCGATTGTCGGTTCTGCGACACATGTGACCAGCCCACTGCCAGTACAGCTAGGTAGTACATAATATTAACATGTGTTGTTCCCCTCACTGCCATTAACTAGCCAGCTACAAAAGGTATTAAGTAATATGCAGTCTCTCTATTAAAGTGGATAATTGCAATATGCACACACTATTCCCTAACTTTCATGATCTGATGGGACGTATATCCGACACGACCTGGAATAGTTCAGGCTCAGGGCCAACGGCATGTCACGGTAGCGTGCGCAAGCGATACCGTGGCCCCCAGACCAGACGGAGAGGATACCGCTGGTTTTTTAGTGGGTATTCCGGCGCCTTCAGTGCCGGTGAGCCCCCCACTTCACGGGGGAGAAAAGCGTCAAGGCAGTATTCCAGCGAAAAAAAAAAGAAAAAAGGCCAACGACATCAGGTAGTGTTAACCACTGCTAACTAAAATAGTAATTAAAGTTTCTAATCGGTTTTAGGATAGAATCTATACTAAACTAATGAAAGCACAGGTTAAATTAATTTAATAATAATAATAATTATTAAATTAATCTCTCAATTCCTTACAGATACACGAACGTCTCCACACAGGTGAAAAACCATTCGTGTGTAAAGAATGCAATGCTGGCTTCCACAGGAAGAGTAGCTACTTGCAGCACGTAGCTATACATCTGCCGGAGAAAACTGTGCAAGTATGTTAGTTTTGTTTTAATTTTAAACTCGAGTTTTGTTTGGATCGTTAGTAATACATTTTTTTTTTAATTAAGTTTTTTCTGAGATGGCGCAACTTACATACATACATAGAACAGAATATTAAAAAAATGATGACAAATTTAAGAATTTTAATGTATGTAATTAATTATTATTATAAAATACCACATAATTTTTCATTCAAGTTTATTATTGAAATCTTAAATTAAAAAAAAATCAACTGCTATATGAATAAATTTATTTTCCAGTGCGACCAGTGTCCAGCAAGATTCAAATCTGTGACCTTAATGCGGATACATAAAAATCGCCATCGACCCTCCCAGTACACGTTCAAGTGTGGTGTCTGTGATAACAGCTTCGCGAGACGACGGAACGTCGCGAGACACCTTCAGAGGGTACACGGCTTACCACCCGATCACCAGATACACCGGATAAAAATACACTGAACCGCCAAGAACACGGCTACGTGCAGAGACTTACACCAGAGAGAATGAGGAAGAGTGATCAGAGAATCACTCTGGCGCTGGAATTCTAGAACATTCGTCTGAACAATGATTGTATAATTAGTACTGGAATTCATGGGGTGGACTAATCGAACGAATTCCGGGTTCAGTTGCCGCTACCGACTTTCTACAAGTAAGAAGAATCTTATCTAAAAAGTGTCAATGGATTACGGTAGACATCGGTTACCTTCTAATTAAAAAAAAAAAGCTTTGACAATAAATTAATTGAAAATATCCGGCTCGCAGAGGACCAACTTCGAACTAATCCGATTCTATCTGAACAATAGAAGATTTTGCCCAACCGTGTAATTGGTTTATATACAAGCTGTATAAATAGTGACCATTACATCGATACAATTGTAAAAAAAGTTAATATTATAAAATAATTTATTATAATCGAAGTAATTAAATTATTTGTTTAAAACATTTACAACCTTTAAATGTATAATTGATATTAATGAAAATTATTTCTGAATTAACATAACAAAATATTAATAATAAGGTCCTCCAGACCGATATCGGTCACGGCGGCCAATCTCAAGAGAGATTAGCCAACTGCGCAGGAGATATTATAGTGCACAAGTGTGTGCGCAAACACAGGTGCACTCTCTATTCCGTAGCTCTCATAATCCGATGGGACGGCAATCCGACACGACCGGAAAGAGTTCAGGCGCAGGACCAACGGCTTAACGTGCTTCTCGAGGCACGGGAGTGTACACACTTCCAACTTCGAGACTCCGGGCTGCTACTGAGAATTTTCTGACAGAAAAACCCAATAACAATTTATTGGCCCTAACAATATATTACATGTGAACGGTATAATCTTAAGTTTAAAAAAAAAAATTAAGTTCTCTCTCTACAACAGCGATACTCAACCTTTTCTTTATAGAGGCCACTAACGCGTGTTAGTCATACTTTAACATTATTGCTATCATTTCTTTTTATTGTACAGGTAGGCAAACGAGCATATGGGCCACCCGATGGTAAGTGGTCACTAACGCCCATAGACAATGGCATTGTAAGAGATGTTAACTATCGCTTACATCGCCAATAACCTTGGGAACTAAGACGTTATGTCGCTTGTGCCTGTAATTACACTGGCTCACTCACCCTTCAAACCGGAACACAACAATACAAAGTACTGCTGTTTTGCGGTAGAATATCTGACGAGTGGGTGGTACCACTTGGAGCTTGCACACCATTAAAATTTCATGTCGTTTCAAACACTTTGCAGTGTCCGCCACGAGCGTTTAAATAATTTGGGTTAAAAAAAAACCTTTTTAAATTTAGAAGTTCAAAATAAAGTAACATCGAGCGGTTCAGCCACAAAAGCTTGGCGGTTCAGTACAACTGGTCAACACGTATAACCAAAGACCTCTATAATTAAGGCTCCGCACTATTTTCAGCATTGAGGCTCCGCCAATCAATAACTCAATTATTATGAATTAGACGATATCTCGTCCTGATCGATATTTACAAGTATATAACACTCATAATAGTCGTTCATAATTTGTATTGATGTCCTGTTGGCGTGGTTGGTAAGATACTTGCCTTTCACGCCGTGGGTTCGATTCCCACCCAGGACAGATATTTGTACGCACGAACATGTCCGTTTGTCCTGAGTCTGGGTGTAATTATCTATATAAGTATGTATTTACATAAAAGTACTATATGTAGTATATCAGTTGTCTGGTTTCCATAGTACGAGCTCTGCTTAGTTCGGGATCAGATGGCCGTGTGTGAACAATGTCCCAGGATATTATTATTAATTGATATATGATTTTTTTAAATTACTTACCTCTTTTTTTTCATTCCATCTTTATGGTTTCATCTCAAGACGGACTGACTAAAAATTATATTAATCGAAATAGTCCTTACATACATAGGAAGTAACATATTAATATAATAAAACAAAATTTGGAATAAATTATACTTTATTATACATCAAATTAAACATTCACCATAGACAATCTATAACAAGACGGCAACCATCAAACAGAACTCCCATAAACAATGCCTGTTTAGCAAATAATTTTTCGTATATTTTTATTACTGATTATATGATAATTTCAAACACACTAGCAAAAAATTACTTAGCTTTCTTGAACTCAAACTTTGGTTACAACCATAATAATTTTACTTTCTTATAATATAATGCTCTTAATTCAAAAGGTCGTATGTTGCATAAGCATTAATAAAACATTTATATTGGTTGGATCTTAGAAGGATAAAAATGTCCAATCTTTAGGAAAATGATAATTAGATTTTTATTAATATAACATAGGCTGGATGTACCACCAGATGGTAAGTGGTCACCACTGCCCATAGCCATAATGTGAGAAATAATAATCATAAACGAAGATGTTTTAATCGACTGTAGCACGGTCTTGTGTACACGTCTATCAACGGAGCCCAATTTCTGCGGTGAGAGATTGGTGCGATCATGATATAGCTTTTATTTCGCGTCAACGCCGCTGTACGTCGTTGCTGGCGATGGGTGCGGTCACGTGCCGGTTGAGTGACACGCGGTACACATGCGTTACGTGTGATAGAAAAAGCGACAGAATGCTATTCTGTCTTCGTTGCACAGCACACCCATCTATCGTCATGCCTCTGGCGGCCGTAAATTTGAACAGAACAGCGCAACCATTAAGCCAATGTGCCCCCACTACTGTTGTTGATAGACCTGTGTATAGACCGTGGTCTGTCGTCACACTGGCTCCCACCTTTCGAACACAAGAACTAAATATTGCTTCTTGTAGAATTACAACGCTAGATGGCGTTGCTGTGCACCATCAGATAGAGACAGGGCAACATGAATTTCGGATTTTGATTATAACTTGTAAATGATTTAACACGTAACATAGAATCTAACAAATATATAATTAATGTTACGAGCAGGAATGGACTGGACATGATATGCAGGCTTAAGTTGTCAAGTACGAAGTTTTTTACTTCAAATACACAGTCAGTCTGGCCAATTAGATTCCTTAAAGTGGTCACCACTCACATTGCCGCTGTAACTTGTAAGAAAAAAACCATCCCTTATATCGTCAAATGTGTCACATGTGTATTCCACCAATCCGCATTGGAGTAGCGTGGTGGAATAAGCTCCAAACCTTCTCCTCAAATCCTCAAAAGAAGAAGAGGCCTTAGCCCAGGAGTGGGACATTCACGGGCTGTTACTGTATATCATCAATGTCCCTTGTGTCTGTAATTACACTGCCCGACTTACCGTACAAACAGTAACACTAAGCTGGTTGGCTATAGAATGGTACCACCCACACGGGCTTTCACAAAGCCTTACCAGGTTTACATGTATTGTATAAATCGCTTGAGGATGGAGGGAATACCCTCTTCCTCAAATTACTCACATGTATTCCGTTTCTATGGTAATTATACGAATAACAACATACAACTCATTCACTCGGTGGTAGGGCTTTGTCTGGGTAGGTACCACCCACTCTTCAGATATTCTACCGCAAAACAGCAATACTTGCTACTGTTGTGTTCCGGTTTGAAGGGTGAGTGAGCCAGTGTAATTACAGGCACAAGGGACGTAACATCTTAGTTCCCAAGGTTGGTGGCGCGTTGGCGATGTAAGCGATGGTTAACATCTCTTACAATGCCAATGTCTATGGGCGTTGGTGACCACCTACCATCAGGTGGCCCATATGCGCGTCCGCCTACCTATGCCATAAAGAACAATACAAATTTTCCCAGATAAAAATTAAAACTCAACTTACAACCCTTTGGACTAACGGGCAATATCTTATTTGTCATTGTTTATGAAAATGAACTTAGCATACTAGATTTAGGTCTGAAATAAACACTGTGACATATGTGGACTGACACTGTGACATATGTGGACTGACACTGTGACATATGTGGACTGACACTGTGACATATGTGGACTGACACTGTGACATATGTGGACTGTAGTTGATAAGAAACATTGAATGCTGCATATCTAGAACGGGACATCCCTACATGTATTTCAAAGCTATGGTCCGGGAGGTAGTGTTGCAAATACAAAAGTCATGGTAAGCCGGATGATGATACATAGATAGTTGACATATAGCTAATAAGCAAACTGACCGGCAACGTATTTGCAACGATACCTCCCAACCAATACTTTGCTGCGTCAGCTGACCACCTTTCCACCGCTACCCAGGCAGCCGGCGATTGTTTACGTATTTTCAAATAGCTAAGCAATGAAATGGTTCAATTTCATCCGGCGTACTATGACTTTAGATTTTTTTTTTTACATGTTCATGCGACCACATGGCGCATAACGCCCCATTCACTGATGATTTTTCAATTCAGTATGATGTTAACTATTCATGAAAAAATAAGGTTTCAGCCGGCGGTACTATTACTTTTTACTCTTCTTTTTTTGAGCACTTTCGCAAACTCCCACAGCCAAACCCACACAGTGGTGGGGCAAGAGCTAAATTTTATGTAGGCGAGATAAATTTTGCGAGGCCCTCTTTTTGAAGGGAAATGCGGCTGATTTTTTTTTTCTGCATTGCGCTTCCTACACTTAATAGTGATATACTTTAATTCATGACGAATCCAATTTTTCCTCGCTTTCAAAGCTTTTAGTAATACATAACATGTTTCCGAGGCGCGAGGCCCCCGGACCGCGAGGCTCCCCGGACCGCATGGCCGTGGGCGGTCGCCCACACAGCCCACGCCTTGCCCCGCCTCTGAACCCACAGCGGGTGCGTCAGCTGACGCTTAATTCACTTAATAGTCATTCGAGTTGTATTAAAATTGATGGCAATCGCTCGGCTTAAAATCGCTACCTAAAATACAACGCTACCTCCCGGACCACTAACGGACTTGAGATATTAATTCATATATGTGTAGAACGCATTATCATGATTTTTTACAATTGTTATAGTTATTATATATTAGTGTTCATCCGCATTTTGGGTAAGGGGGGAGATGAAGTTAGAGGGGGGGGGGGGTGTTTCTTCATACAAATTTCCATCAAAACCGGTTCAACCGTCTAACCGATAGCGTAACAGAGGCTCAGAGTTGCTGTTTCATTTATAATATTAGTTAAGATTTAAGGCGTTAAAGCGCAGTGCAGTTTAAAGTTATTAATTCTTAGAATATGTCGTCACAGCAAACGATTTGATGCTCACCTACCCCCCCTCCCCCTACTCCCTGGTGGGTTCGCGGCTCATGTATATTATAATCATTTGATATTTATTGGTATTCGTTAATAATAGATTCATTCAGTGACCATTTCGACGTTTCAAGTCCAAGTTTTTTTCGTGTGATCTAAACGACCCAGTGAGTTAACTACGGTTAGGCAAATTCCATATCGTCGGGGCCTCACAAAGGAAATGTCCGAATGAAAATATTTAGCCATTAAACAGACAGACAGACGTGGGCACCTGTGTCTTAATTGTCAATTTTGTGTTTGCTGAGTCCGGTCGGTCTACAATTTTTGTTTTTTGAATAAATATTTTAAATAAATTCATGTACTACGAGATAAATATAATGTAATTCAATGATAAATAGCTTATAGAGGAGGTGCGGGTAAGTTGGACTCTGAAGGTGGGAAAATGTGACTACACAAGGGTGGGTCGGAACGGCCGGGGGGAGCGATATACCTTCCAAAAGATCATAACCAAGAAAAAAAAATGCATAATAATTAAAAAAAAAAAAAACAACAATATACAATCCGTTAATCGTTTCGGACGACAAGGCCGCGGCGCCTACCGCTGGAACTGCTGCAGCTTCTCGCAGGACGGCATGCGCAGGCGCTGCGCGTCGGCCGAGTGGCGCGAGTCGCCGAAGTTGCGCGCCTTCCACGCCACGCTGTCGCGGTAGTTGCGCTCGCGCTGGCACGCGTGCCGCAGCCCCACTGCGAGGACCACGCGTGTGTTAACGGTCCGGTCGTGTGTAACCATGGTTGTACGACCGCGGGATGGTGCATTCGAATGTAGTAGACTTTCCAAGGCTCGAATACTCGGTGGTAGAGCTTTGTGCGAGCTCGTATCGGTAGGTACCGCCAACTCGTCAGATATTCTACCGCAAAATAGCAGTACTTGGTACTGTTGTGTTGCGGTTTGAAGGGTGAGTGAGCCAGTGTAGTTGCAGACACAATGGACGTAACATCTTAGTTCCCAAGGTTGGTGGCGCATTGGCAGTGTAAGCGATGGTCAACATTTCTTACACTGCCAATGTCTATAGGCGTTGGTGACCACTTACCATCAGGTGGCCCATATGCCCATCCGCCTACCTATACTATAAAAAAGTCTTAACCGATGTTCGTCGGTTCAAACCCGGGCGAGCACCGCTGAATTTCACGAGCTTAATTTGTGATTATAATTCATCTCGTGCTTGACGGTGAAGGAGAACATCGTGAGGAAACCGACATGTGTCTAATTTCACTGAAATTCTTCCACATGTGTATTCCACAGGCCCGCATTAGAGCAGCGTGGTGAAATGAGCTCCGAACCTTCTCCTCAAAAGAGGAGAGGAGGCCTTAGCCCAGCAGTGGGACATTCACAGGCTGTTGACTGATTCTCATAAGAGACTAACCGACTGCGCAGAAGTTTTCATAATGAACGCTCCACTTTCAATTACCCACAGAGTAAACTCAATAACATTTCAACGGGCTTTCCGATAGAGATTTCAACCCTGAACCTCGGGGTCAGCATTTATCTCACCTATATATTCCTCTTCGATGGCCATCTCGAGTCTCCTCAACGATCCCTGATAATCTGTGTGGAAGTTCTCCTTCACATAGTACGGCACCTGGAAAGAGATATACATCGTAGTCATTTATTTACATGAAGTGTAATTTCACAGATATTATGATTTCAAGCAAGCAAATATAATTGTCACCCATATGTATATGTATAGGAATAAGTAAGGTCCTCCAGACCGATTTCGGCCACGGCGACCAATCTCAAGAGAGATTAGCCAACTGCACAGGAGATATTATAGTGCACAAGTGTGTGCGCAAACACAGGTGCACTCTCTTTTCCGTAGCTCTCATAATCCGATGGGACGGCAATCCGACACGATCGGAAAGAGTTCAGGCGCAGAACCAACGGCTTAACGTGCTTTCCGAGGCATGGGAGTGTACACATTTCCAACATTTATTGGCCCGACCTGGGAATTGAACCCAGGACCACCGGGTCTGCGGCCTTATATCTAGCCACTAGACCAACAAGCTTAAAAATAACAATAAAATTAATTAAATTAAATAATTTACTCATGCTTATTTAATCAGCTTGACCGTTTAGAATATCAAGGAAGACTGGTAATGGAACACATGACGGTAAATAATTACCCATATTACTCATCCCATTGATAGAACGACCACTGATCTCAGGATGAAGCCTTGATGTATACCTTTAGGTTGACAGTCTCTCTCGGTACGGGGTACTTGGGGCTCGGACTGAGACTGTACACCGGTTCGCTTATGAAGAATCCGGACATCATGGAGAGGAGCACCAGCACGAGGACCGGTAGCAGCTGAACGATGCCGGCGTGGCTGTCTCTCGGCTCGGGCTCGCGGGCCCGTCTGCGGGTGTAGACGGTGGGACCGCCACCGGGGAATGCTGGAAATGTTATATATATCATGAGATAATTGTAAGCTACATTAACTTCTCCTTAAAAAGAGAGATCTTTGCCCAACAGTCCTACTGCTGGATTATTCAGAAATGGCATGGTGATAGCGTAGATATTGCGAGATCACGGGTTCGAGTCCGATCCAGCAAGCACCACATACCACATTTTCATGTTGAATTTACTTGCATAGTAATTCATTCTATTGGTAAAGCAATACATGGTGGAGTTCACTTTTTATGGTGAAGACGAAACTGCAACTATTTTTATTCTCAAAAGACTCACCAGCAGCTCCGAAGAACATGTTGAAGAGCTCCTCAGCGGTAAGGTCTGACTCGAAGCCTCGTGCGTAGTACTGGTGGTGAGTGTGAGTCGGATGAGCCGGCTCATCACCACGCAGGTCATACTGCTTCCTCTTCTCGGGGTCTGTGAGGATGGCTGCCGCATTGCCTATTGCCTGTTTGTAATATATATATATATATATATGTATCTTCATATACATAATTCTGGTGTGAGCGTATTCCTAATTCTACTATTCTTGACCGATTTAGATGAAATATATTTTTTTATATTTTACTCATAAGGCAACGATTGTTCTCAGCTAAAATATGTCAAGATAAAAAAAATATTTTAGATGTACACATTCATGGCACCTATTAAAGCTGTCAAAAATTCAAATTACCATCATCTTTGGTGGTGGGGAAGACGAACGTCGAGAGAAGACATAAGAACGAAGGAGCAAAGTGCTTCGTACGTTTCTGGATATATCAAGTAGAGTTCCAATATATGAATTATTCAATTAGAAGGTCAAATAAATTCATGAATAAAACTTTTTATACGTTTCTTTCCTGTTCGTTTTTATAAGTTTTTTTTTTAACTTCCTCATTGGTCTAGCAGTTATCTTATAAGGCCTCGAGGCTCCTCGAGGTAAAGCACTTAAAGGAGTTAGTCCTGTGCCTGAAATATCTTGGACCGTATTCCATCAGATTAAAAGAACGAGTGAATGGCACACACTTGTTCGTCACTCATATAATATGTACTCTTCTGAGCAGAATGGAAGCCTTTAAAAATAGTCACCATAGCGGGAACCAGTCATGAAGACATCAATGCGACCAATAAAATGTGATATTATTGACTTATCTACTTATGATTTTTTTGTATTATTCACTATGATGATGTTCTTTTTTTATTATAAATACCTTAAATGCTTCGGCAGCTCCAGGAGCGTGATTCTTGTCTGGGTGGAGCTGGAGTGCTAACTTCTTGTAAGCTTTCTTTATATCAGAGTCTGTCGCCTCCTTGGTTACTCCTGTCAACATAAATTAATGTTAATTCCAATGTCAAAACCTATCTATTATAAATTAATTTAAAGAGTGTTACTTTTTAATTTAAAAGCCACACATTTTTTATGCAAATATATTTTTATACATTGTGATGACATTTTTATATTCATAGTGCCTCGAATTGTACATGTAGCCATGTAACTACATTTCACACTATGAATAACATTAACAATATGATGATGAAATAATTGCAGCGGGAAAAGACATATAGACCAGATATTTATGCATATATACCAACAGTCTACGTACAGCAAACTTACACATGATAACCATAACATATAATTACACAACTAAACGTTCAAACATATTTTAAGCATTACGAAAATATTCAAACATATACAAATTTAATTACTGTTAATTATTTTTGCTGAATGATGGTTGTTAAACAATCACTTTTAATTAGATTTATTTATACTAAAATCCTGTAACTTTATTATAAAATTGATACACTATAAATTATTGTACTAACCACTATTTAGCTTTTTTATTGAGCAATTCGACCTTGATTTCAACTATTTCTGTACTGACCTAGAACTTCATAGTAATCCTTACACTTGGTTTTCACTCTGCGTACGGCTTCTAGCTGCTCCGAAGTATATTCCCTTTGAGGAGTTTGATGTGTAGGAGTTTTCCTTCGTCGTATATCTTCCGCACTGGGGCTGCTCGGAGGTGTACGTTTGGGTACACTTCCCGTACTGCCCGCAGCCCTGACTCGCGTTAAAAGTTCTTTGGCTCGCGTTGTAGGATACAATCGCTCGGCCTTGAGCAAAAAACGTTCAGCTTTCTCAGCGTTTCCAGCAGTAAATGCATTTTGCGCAATTTCTATACACCTATCTGCTTCGTCTTTGTTGCCTTCGATAGTCATTTTGATGGTTCACAAGTTTTATCAGATTCAGACGCAACTACGACGAATTGTAAGACAATCGTCTGGCGTAATAAACAAATTTAATTAGCTTAAATTGGTTTTACTTCTGGATAATCATTATTACAATAGGCTTAATGCGTCAAATGAAGAAAAATAATTCTCCTGTTGCCACTTGCAATATTTACAATTTATGATAATATTGCTTTGGTATCTTGCATTTTAATCTCATTTATATGCTATAAAACGATACCATCGTGCTAAAATGTTTTTTTTTAAACGATATTGAATTAATGAGGTACAATAATATAATATAAATGTTTTTCAATTCTAAAAT
Organism: Nymphalis polychloros; assembly: GCA_905220585.2. Taxonomy (NCBI): domain Eukaryota; kingdom Metazoa; phylum Arthropoda; class Insecta; order Lepidoptera; family Nymphalidae; genus Nymphalis; species Nymphalis polychloros. Next base: position 7,530,420 of record HG992268.1, on the reverse strand, counting down.
TGATTTTATTTACGCAATCATTTCCTTTTAAAGATTTTTTTTCTGTTATTGCAATATTTTATAAAGTTTTGACGTATTGTTTTTTCAGTCGCCGTCATATGACGTATGACGCATTCTCGACTAATAATCAATCGCAAACTGTATTTTACTAACGATTGAGGCGTAACCGGTGAATCTAAGAATAATTTCTACTAAATCATTGGAGAAATATCAAGCTGTATAATTTAAGCTTAACAACAACAGTCAAAACACAGTATAAATATGGCCGCGCCACCGATTTACAGCCCGGTAAGAATACATTTTATTTGTGCATTTTTAATGAATATAACACACATAGGTAGCTTATTACAACGTCTTTGGTAATCCCAAGGGCATCACTTCGATATCAGTTGCTAGTTAACGTAATTTACAAAGTAAATAGAGTTGAATTGTCGTTCTTGCGTTGACAATTAAACATTTATTTCAACGAAACTGTATCCAAAAGATGCCTAACTTCAAGGCCCTTTAGTGAACGCGTCATAGATTTTTTCCTGTTCACAATAAAATTACCTTTTTGAAAAACCGTAATCATTAATATTTACCCGTTTACTTATCTAATAAGATTATTAATTAAAATAGAAAATTAGAAATGTGGAATGAGAGTTGATGTATCATTTCTTATCAGAGAAATACTGTATTTAATTTGGTTGAATAACATAATAAAAAAAATATTACATTAATTAAATTCCATAGACAAGTCCAAAAAATAAATAAGGCTTATACTGTACAAGAATGCATAGATAATAATAGAGTTTCGAATTAATATTTGCTGATTTTAATACATAATAAATGTATATGATTATTTCATGCATGTTTTCGATTAATTAGAAAGAGTAACCGAATTTGTTGGTTATTTTCAATAGAATATCAACATTTCGAGCTTTAAATTAATTTGAATATTAATACTGTTACAATTTAAAAATGTTTTTAAATATCATTATATACAATTTAAAAATGTTTTTAAATATAATTTTTATTTGATTTTAATAAATTTATAAATATTAATTATTTCATTTGGTCCGTAAATTCTAAGAAATCTGATGCAATAATTAACATCTTTATTATGTGGGATAGCAATAGCAGGTATTAATTAATCATTAAATTATGCCTTAGCATATGCATTAAACTTTAATGCATATGCTAAGGCATATTCCTCATTCATAATAGCAGCTTAACTTATACAATCGATAAAAAAAATACTTTTATATTTAAATATATACTCGGTGGTAGGGCTTTGTGCAAGCTCATCTGGGTAGGTACCACCCACTCATCAGATATTCTACCGCTAAACAGCAGTACTTGGTACTGTTCCGGTTTGAAGGGTGAGTGAGCCAGTGTAATTACGGGCACAAGGTACATGACATCTTATATCTCATAAAATTTATCGAACAGTTGTCTAATAAATACATGTAATTTACAGGTAATACCATGTGTGCAACCGATTCCTGGGGGTATGTACCCCGGCCGCATGGTCCGATTCCAAGGGAATGTTCCACCAGGTGGTCAAAGGTAGGAATTCATTTTATTATATAATAATAATATTACTGTTGCTTCTCAATACATACTATGTAATGTTATGTATGTACGGAAAAACATTAATGATTTTGTGTGAAAATGTGATACTCATAACATTGGTACAAGGAGCAAACACGAATTAATTACTCCCGTTACTCGATTGCATAGAATCAGTAACTCTTTTGTGGGGCAATATATACGTAGCAGCCCAGAGTCTGGAAGTTGGAAGTGTGTACACTCCCATTCCTCGGAAAGCACGTTAAGCCGTTGGTCCTGCGCCTGAACTCTTTCCAGTCGTGTCGGATTGCCGTCCCATCGGGTTATGAGAGTAAGGGAATAGATAGTGCACCTGTGCTTGCGCACACACTTGTGCACTATAATATCTCCTGCGCAGTTGGCTAATCTCTCTTGAGATTGGCCGCCGTGACCGAAATCGGACTGGAGGACCATTATTATTATTATTATATACGGTTCTACAACAGGATCCCAAGAGTCAAGTAAGAGTTCAAAATGCCATATTGTACAATTAATGAATTTATGGGCACACCTTGGGAATGAGACAATCGCCACATGGCTATTTCTATTTCTAAGAACTTTGGAAGTATAAGTTCATATATATATTTAAATGTTATAATGTGTATTATATACAAGCAGAGATTTAGGTAACCACATGGAATATGTAAATATACGGTTATCTTCTTCTTCCATTGGAATAGACTATAAGTCTGTATTTTGTTACAGGTTCGCCATCAACTTCCAATGCGGTCCCAACACAGACCCTCGTGATGACATCGCTATGCATTTGAACTTCCGCTTCGTGGAGATGTGTGTAGTCAGGAACCACCTGACGGCGATGAACTGGGGCGTGGAGGAGACTAATGGTGGCATGCCGCTGGTCAGGGGGCAGCCGTTCGAGGCTCTTGTACTTTGTGATACTCAGTCATTTAAGGTAAGATGCCATAAAGAGCCGTAGTGTTTTGATATCTATGGTTAACGTCTCAATCAGATTTATGTACGTCTGTTGTTGTTCTAACTTTGAACTCTGGTGGTAGGTTTTGTCTGTCTGTGGTATCCACTTAGTTGTTCAACCTATAAACATTAATATTTTCAAGAAAGATATAAAGTAAAGTAACAGTCTGTGAATTTCCCACTGCTGGGCTAAGGCCTCTTCTCCTCTTTTGAGAAGAAGGTTTTGGAGCTTATTCCACCACGCTGCTCCAATGCGGATTGATGGAATACACATGTGACAGAATTTCAGTGAAATTTGACACATGCAGGTTTCCTCACGATGTTTTCCTTCACCGTCAAGCACGAGATGAATTATAATCAAATATTAAGCACATGAAATTTAGTGGTGCTTGCCCGGGTTTGAACCCGCGATCATCGGTTAAGATTCACGCGTTCTCAACTCAACAGAGTAACGACAAATCATTTCAGATCGCTCTCAACGGCGTCCACTTCTGCGAGTTCCCCCACCGTCTCCCGTTCCAGCGCATCTCCCACTTGACCATCGACGGTGACGTCATGATGCAGTTCATTGGATTCGAAGGTGAACAGCCACCACCAAGCCAGATGTATATGGTGAGTAACATATAGTAATGAAGTGACTGTTTATTTAGTTATTTGTAAAATAACACATAAAAAGCATTGAAACAATGAATTTATAAAACAATAATGGTATATCTAATATGTATGTCGATTACAAATGTACATTCACAGATGTTCTACCCCAAAACAGCAGTACTTGGTATTGTTGTGTTCCGGTTTGAAGGGTGAGTGAGCCAGTGTGATTACAGGCACAAGAAACATAACATCTTAGTTCCCAAGGTTGGTGGCGCATTGGCGATGTAAGCGATGGTTAACATCTCTTACAATGCCATTGTCTATGGGCATTGATGACCACTTACCATCAGGTGGCCCATATGCTCGTCCACTAACCTATACTATAAAAAAAGTCACAGTGACTGTGTGGGGGGGGGGGTCGTCAGATGTTAGTTATCTTATTTCCTTTTCTGTACCGTTGACATCGTGCGTGTTAGTAAGAGACAGACAGCTAATGAGGGACCTTCGAAGGAGATTGAATTCAAAGTAAACGAAAATAAAACGACCGTTAATACTGAGTGTCATCTTCTTGTCCTTTTCTGTATCGTTGACAACGTGTGTTAAAAAAAGAGACAAGTTAAATACAGATCTTTGAATGAGATTAAATTCATATTAAGTCCGCGACAGTTGTTAATACACTCAGAAAACGGAAAAGGTTTTTCTTAGTATCAAATCGGCGTTGTATGTGTGATGTTATGATGTGATTGCGTTTTATGTTTTCTAATGAGATTTTAATATGAGAAAAACACGTCCCGTCATAATTGTTGCCGAGTAGAATTCGATTTTGTGAGGAAACTTAACATATTCTTAGGTAACTTCGTAGGTCAAAGTTCAGAGTGGTGACCTTGACCTTGATGGCGGGCGTAACGCCACGTGATCAGTACGCTGGTGTGCGTGACTCACACGAGTGTGATAATAATAGCGTAGCCCGTTAGGCCGTTACAAGTAATATTGAATCGTCTTTTTAAAATTTAATTTAATGTGACGTAACGCCGGTTCGTATTGTAGAATCAACTTTTATTATAGTATATGTAGGCGGATGAGCTTATGGGCCACCTGATGGTAAATGGTCACCAACGCCCATAGACAGTGGCATTGTGCATTTTTTTTTTAAATAAAACATCGCAAATGCGCCACCGACTTTGGGAACTAACATGTTATGTCCCCTGTGCATGTGATTACACTGGCTCACTCACCCTTCAAACCGGAACAGTACCAAGTAATGCTGTTTTAAAACCGGCTAGACACTTACGGCCTTATTTATAAACGTTGCTTAGTAACTGTTTAGCTAAACACTGATTTGTCTCTTTCTGTCATTATTGATTTGACATACGAAAGAAGAAGACAAAATATTGTTTAACTAATCACCAGTTAAATAAAGTTTATGAATAAGGCGGTTAGTAGTTTTATTTCCGACAATTTTATTACATGGGTATGTTAATTATGTATAATATGATTATTGTGTATCGTTCGTTAAATGGAACGACGATTTTTTTTTATCACGTATGTAATATTTACCAGAGCTAATGTTAAATAAGACTTTTTTTAATTATGTAATTTAAATATGTTAATTGACTAATATGAAAGTCAGTATAAAGATAACTTTATTATATGTACTTACGTTGTACGTTGTTTTTTAAACGGATTATTTGTACCACACCAGCAACATCGCACGACTAGACAGCTAACACCATAAGCAACAACTTTTGTTCTACGACTTTTGATAATTTGTTAGATTTTATTTTCACACAAAAATAAGTATTAATTTAATTTCCCGCTTGAACGTTTGTAAATCTACGCGCATCTCAAAGATCGTCGCGTCGCGTCGTCCTTTCGTTCATGAATGATATATAGACCTACAAATGTCACGACAGTACGATAAAAACTTGTAAAATATATATTGTTTTCATGTATATGTCCGATGTCGTAGAACAAAAGTTGATAACCCTATATCGTGCTACGTAATATTTCCAGTCGGAGCCGCCAGCATACGGCGCGTACGGCGCCCCGCCTTCGTACGGCGCCCCTGGCTACGGAGCGCCACAAGGTAAGAACCAACCATTACAGCTGTTCTGTGAGGACTCGGAACTCGCTATAGTAACTTTGAAATATGACTTTTATAATTATGATATAAGGATCAAAGTAGCTTATCAACGTAAGTCGATCATAGTGAGATACTAGGAGTTCTTACAGGGTAGCAAATATTTAACGTAATGCATATTATAAATATTGACTAATATGATTTTGTGTATTGTAGTGTTTTAGTGATGGAAGTCATACCGCCTTATTCATAAACCTTTTTTACCTGGTGATTAGTTAAACAATATTTTGTCTTCTTCTTTCGTATGTCAAATCAATAATGACAGAAAGAGACAAATCGGTGTTTAGCTAAACAGTAACTAAGCAACGTTTATGAATAAGGCCGGTAAAGTATTGAAGAATAATTGATCAAAAAAAAAAAACATCGTAGTTTCTTTCGCCGGTACTACTCAGGTCGGGGTATTGCTTTTCCCGAACCGGTAGTAAAGCTTGTGTATTGAATAATTAAATTTATATCGTAGACCTGTTACCATTACCACCGACCATCAAATCATCTATTTGTCTAACTCCATATGTTTATACATATAATTGGAGAAGAAAAAAAAATTAAGATTTTTGTCATTGTTTTGCTGTCTGTTATCAATTTGGACGGTCAGTAAAATAATTTGATCGATGTTAAAATTTAAAACACGCCATTACACAAAATTTGAACTAATAAACTAACATTGTAGATATGTAGATATTTAACGTCGGCTTCGCTTTTGATTTTGCATGTAATATATACTAAGGATGTGACATTATCACAGATTATAAAATCAGGGCATCGCTTGGAAGTTAGGTAATACTTGTGTGGAAGTATTCGATAGTCGAGCGCGGGATGAGCTGGGAAACACTTGTAGTTGAAATTGATTTATATCGTCATATAAATAAGGTGTACAATCGTATTTGTGTTTTTTTTTTAATCATTTACTCTTGAAAAGTTAATTAAGCTAATTAGCGTTAAATCTGTGAATATAACATCTTAACTCGGTGGTAGAGCTTTGGGCCAGCTCGTCTGGGTAGGTACCACCCACCCACATCGGATATTCTACCGTAAAACAGCACTACTTTGTATTGTTGTGTTTCGTTTTGAAGGGTGAGTGAGCCAGTGTAATTACAGGTACAAGGGACATAACATCTTAGCTCCCAAGGTTGGTGGCGCGTTGGCTATATAAGCGATGTTAACATTTCTTACAATGCCCTTGTCTATGGGCGTTGGTGACCACTTACCATCATGTGGCTCATTTGATCGTCCGCCTACCTATACAATAAAAAAAAATCTTAATAGAAGAGCATTGTGCAGGCTCATATGCACTGGTATTATCCACTTATATATGATGGGCGAGCGCACTTGGTCTTGTGTGCCGATTGTGATTGTGACTAACAGGCATAAGGGACCTTGACACCTTAGTTCCCATGGTCGTTGGCGTATTGATGGTGTAAGGAGTGGTTAACATTTCATGTAGTTTCAATGTCTATTGGCAGAGAACCATTTGCTAGTCTATTTCAGATAAATCAAATATGTAAACAAACGATTGTGCACTTTATTTATAATACCATACGTATCGAAGTCCTATGCCAATATTTTCAAAGATTTTAAAACCAGATTTCGGAACGTTTTTTTTAAATACTCTTGCTTGGAAGTTCTGGTATTGAATTTTCCAAGTATATCTCTTATCATAAGCGATCAATGCCTGACTACTATATTAAAAAAATTTTTTTTTGCTTGTTATAAATAATTCTCTTAATTATCGTAATTCATACATTTTAGCTCGCTTCTTATCAGAATCAGGATGAGAAGATCAGAGATATTTTATATACAGGGTTATTTGTAACACACCAGCAACCTCGCAGGACTAGACAGCTAACACCATAAGCAACAACTTTTGTACTACGACTCCGGACATAACTCAATATATGAAAAAAAAAACATTTTACAAGTTTTTGTCGTACTATCGTCACATTTGTAGGTCTATATTTCATTCATAAACGCAAGGAGGACGCGACGCTCGCGCGCTCTTAATCTTTACGATGCGCGTAGACTTGTAAACGTTCAAGCGGGAAATTAAATTAATACTTATTTTTGTATGAAAATAAAATCTAACAAATTATCAAAAGTCATAGAACAAAAGTTGTTGCTTATGGTGTTAGCTATCTAGTCCTGCGAGGTTGCTGGGTCGTTACAAATAATCCTGTATATGTATAAAAGTCATATGGACTGTTCTACTATCGGTAACTGAAACGATTTGTTTCTTTAATATAGCAATTCGGGGACGTCAAATATAATTGTGTCAATATAAATTGTAAATACAGGGTGTGCAAAACAGTATGGGTAGTAGTTTTTGATTCCAATAATTATAACGGTATTGTAATGCACGGTTATTCATAGTCGGTACGGTGTTGGGTAGAGCGCCATCTATGAATACGACAATGAACCTTTGCTCGCACTGAATGTGATTTCTTGAACGGTGTAAAGTATTTTATTTTTAATGTTATTTAATTTATATTTTAAAACAACAACAATATGGGAATTTAAAAAAAAGTAAACGCGTAAATCGTTCAACGCCATCTATCAGTAAGATATTGAAACTTTACTACCACAGGATATAATATTACTATAAATAATCGGATACAACGTATTTTAATGATCTTAATTATTTTTTTTAATTAATAATAATGTAAGTTTTATTTAACGCTGTTTTTGTTTTGTTAATAATGAAGTGTAAACGGTGGCGTTACAAAGTAAAAGGTAAGTTTTGTTTCATATTTCGTAGTTAATGGGTGTGGTGTTCTTTTTTTTTAAAAGCTTTTAACATTAACGCTTGTTTTGGTGACGGTAATGTTGTATATAATGTGTTGCGACGAAGAAATAGTTGGCTATATATTTTTACATTTGCAAATCTATAGAAACACGCACGATATCATAACAATTATTGTTCGAACTTTTTTCAATGATTCGTTTTGGAATTGAAAAGATTTACAATTTCATTTTTGTGTGGACCGTACTATGTACAGTAAGTCGAGTTTACGAAGAAGAGATTTTAAAATGGCGGCTTTATTACGTCACTGTTTGTACAGTCATCAATATTTAAGTACCTACTTAAATATGAGAATTTTAATTTTATATATTAAGGCATATTTTCAAAACATAATTTTTAATAACAATGATGGTCATATTGTATGGTTTTTAAAGTGTCTTCGTTATTGTATAGAAGTGTATTATAGTTCTAGTAAAGTGACCCAGTTATACCATATTCCAATCGAAGGAACAGTAGAGATAAACTTACTTGGTGGTAGGGCTTTGTGCAAGCTCGTCTGGGTAGGTACCACCCACTCATCAGATATCCTACCGCTAAACAGCAGTACTTGGTACTGTCGTGTTCCGGCTTGAAGGGTGAGTGAGCCAGTGTAACTACAGGCTCAAGGGACATAACATCTCAGTTCCCAAGGTTGGTGGCGCATTGGTGATGTAGGCGATGGTTAACGTCTCTTATAACGCCATTGTTAATGGGCGTTGGTGACCACTTAACATCAGGTGGCCCATATGCTCGTCCGCCTACCTATGCTATAAAAAATACCCTAGATTTCAATATTTCATGCTATTCCTCCTCTACACGCAATTTTTGATTAATATACTTCCATCAATTTTAATTTTACTTCCGATGCTCGGATAACAACTTCATCTAATATCCAAAATCCATAAAAAATAGACTTTTCGAGATATCGATTGCGTCAATGTCAAAGTTGTTTATTGTCTATGCTCTTTTTGTGGTTGGTATAGAGTACAGACTATACGAAACAGTTGTTTATACAAGTTATATTATTTTTGACGTGATATAACGTCTTATAAATCGATGAACTCCGGCTGCACGCACGAAAAAACATGACTCATAGTAACGTTCCGCCCGAGCCGAGCGCGCAAGCGGGAGCGCGGAACAAGCGACAGAGAAGCACGATCGGACTTAACGTTCGGCTTGTGACGCATCTATCTCTCTTCCACTCCATCGGCCGATGCGTCCGAGTATAAATAAATGTTTTCTTATGACGTTATCACGTAAAATTATCGTCCGTAAACCGACTTTACAGGCAACCATTTTTCAAAGTCACGTTTTCTAAACCCCTCCACAAGCCCAGCCATGTTTATTTGCATCATCGAGATTTTTCGATGGATTGTCTAATTCGTCTTAAATAACAATTAATGTGTATTTTATATAGAATTATTTATTATAATTACACTAACATTATTAACATCTATAGATTTACGTTTCATTCGTATGTTTATGCACGTTTTTGTTTTTCGCTCTTGTAAATTTATTTTTTATTATTTTATTTTATTTCGCAGGCTTCTACTGAGGGCTTAATTTCATAACCGGTCGATACAGGTCGTCATGTGTAGGTATCAATTTTTATTTTATTTTGTATAGAATTATTTATTTTATTACAATCATTATTATTTCCGAGATATATATATATATATAAGCCGAGATGACATAGTGGTAAGAACGCGTGAATCTTAACCGATGATCGTGGGCTCAAACCCGGGCAGGCACCACTGAATTTCACGTGCTTAATTTGTGATTATAATTCGTCTCGTGCTTGACGGTGAGGGAAAACATCGTGAGGAAACCTGCATGTGTCAAAATTCATTGAAATTCTGTCACATGTGTATTCCACCAACCACGCATTGGAGCAGCGTGGTGGAATAATCTCCAAACCTTATCAAAAAGAAGAGAAGAGGTCTTAGTTCAACAGTGGGCCATTCACAGACTGTTACTGGTATTATTATTTAATAAAATTAATATAATTTATTTTATTTGTTTCGGTCTTAGAGCTTTGTGAAAGATTAGAATCAAGCATTGTTTATTTCGCCAACGGATTATTCTCTTCTTTTAGCAGCTCACTTCCTATACCGAGCCTATAGGATGGTCCTTTAGTGACATTCATTACAAGAAAACGTTACAATAGTCTTTGATGTCAAAACTGTTTTGGGAGCGTTTTTGAGTAAAACTTTAAGGCTGAATTTGTGCATACGTTGAGTGATACGTTTTTAGATGTAACGTTTGAGATGAACTTTTATGTACTTTTTATTGACTTATCATATTAGAACGATTAATAAAACGCTTGTGTATGTAACATATTACTGAAACGTATGAATTAGTAACGTTTTAGAGAAATGTTTCAAGGGACGAGCCGGTTGGCGTGGTTAATAGATACTTGCTCTTCGCGCCGCAGGTCGTGGGTTCGATTCCCACACAGGACAGACATTAGTGTGCACGAACATGTTTCTTTGTCCTGAGTCTAGATGTTATTATTTACAAAAATAAAAGTAGTATATGTAGTATATCAGTTGTCTGGTTTCCATAGTACGAGCTCTGCTTAGTTCGGGATCAGATGGCTTTGTGTGAATAATGCCCCAAGATATTATTATTACTGAAACGTTTGCGATGCACAAAAGCTGCGGTCATCTGTACTGTTTTCATGCATTTTTATGTGTATTTTTTTATTTCAGGTGCTTTGTGAAATATCAAGAAGCGAAACAAAGATTTTTTTTTTAGTCTATGTCGTATGACGTAGGTTCGCACCTTTTCGTATTTTTAATCTGTATCTCATTTTTAATATTTATTTGTAATCTATTGTTTATTTTATATGTAAGTTATTAGGTGTTTTTTTTTTTCATTAATTGTTTATTCCTAAAATATTCCAATTTTTTTTTACTTATTTCTCATTTTAATATATCTTCAAGTATCCTATTCCAATCGTAGAAGGAGCAAAGGTTCAGACCTAAGATTGACATAATCCATGCGATCTGATAATCACTCTTCCCCATGCACTACGAACAGTTCTTGATTAATATATCTACCAATTTAAAGTATTTCATTTACCTTTCAAAGCCCCGGTAACACCACGGTCGTATACACAGATCTATCAACTACCGTAGTGGCGGTACGTCCGCTTTTTGACACTGCTCAGTTCAATTCACGGCCGCCAGAGGCATGACGATTCGCGTAATAATCATCGCGAACACTTTTTCAAATCCGAACAAAACAGTTAAATAACAAAACAAAAATAACAACAAATCCGCAAAACGATGTAACAATGATTGAATAACACGATACTCGGGAGAGAAAAATATACGTCGCGTGTCACTCAACCACGTGCGATAGCGACGACGTACAGCGGACGTTGTTGCGAAATAAAAGTTGTAACACAATCGCACTAATCTCTCACCACCGAAATCGGGCTCCGTTGATAGACCTGTATACAAGACCGTTGGTATGGAGGGTAGAGGTAAGGCGAATCATCTCATATGGTAGAAAACTTACAAAAGTGTCCACCTGTATGCTACAAATTGGTGCTAGTGTAGACAAAGGGTATGGTATGAATGTAGCAATAAACAATTGTAAGCGTATTGAAGTATGCCGAGTTAAAAAAATTAATATTATTGTCGACTAAAGTTACTTATTGAAAATTTCGACTACTTGCGTAGTTTAATGTAGAAAATATAACCTTAAAAAATTATTATGAGAAAACGTGTAGCTAGAGTGATTTTATTTCATGGACTGCGTGATTTTAAAAAGCGCGCTATAATTTAGCGGAACTTTTTCTTTCCTTGTTTATTTCTCAATCCAATTTTTTTTTCCAAATTTACCCGGATGTTAATGTGGCGCCACCCTAATTTAATGCTTTTGGTGGACACTTTTTCATTTACACAGATGATTCTCCTTAACTCTACCCTCCATAACCGTCGGTAATAACTTCGATGACATTCAAAATGTAAATTTTCACAGATAATAAATATCATGTCGAATGACGTTATGACAATCACATGTCAAAATGGTTTAATTGTCTTTGCTCCTGTCATTGTAATAGGTTATCTGTACGAAATATGACGCGTTCATTAATGGAGAACTTTTTGCTAAATTATCTATTAAGCATTTTATTTTATTACCTTTAATAAATTATTAATTAACGAAATATTATGATACTGTAGTATTTTTTTGTTTTTTGTATATGCATCTCTGCAGTCGAATATTTTTTTTTGAGTGTTTAATATAAAGCTACATCCACAATTGCGATTGTTAAACAACAAGGTTAAAATCTGGTGCGGCGGCTTCGTTAGATGTTCAAAATTATTCGATACGAAAGTTTGAAGAATTGATTGTCCAGGCGATCAAGGAATGCAGTAAACTTACTTGATATATTTATGTAATTATATTTTAATCAATTTTTGCGTGTCTCGTGCGAGTTTGTTTTTACTTCTGTGGTTCAGTGTTAAAGTGGCTGTTTTTTGTTTGTATTGATTGATATCGTATTTTTTTCTATTTTCATTACTATCTACTGTCCGTAAGCAAAACGAATCGTTTGTTAAATGTGATAACTGATTAGTCAAGCATATATGTATATACAGTGTGTAACTAAAACCCTGTCCGACCCGTGAAGTGGTTATTAGATATCGTGTGTCGGTTCTATTTGTGTAATAATTTTTAAAATATTAATTGTAAGCAAAAAAAAAAATACTTAAAAACTATTAATTGTATTTAACAACACTGTCGGTGGTAAACACGTGGACTACTGAGGTCATGACCTCGTGTCTTAGCTGTCCGATAGGTAAGAGCTATCGAGCGCTATTGCCCGCGCTTGTGTTGCCATGTAATTATCGTCATTTAATTAAATAAAAAAAATTCCGGAATAATTTTTTTGCTTAGTATTTTAAAAATGATTACCTAAATAGAACCGACACACGATACCTAATAACCATTTCTCGGGTCGGACAGGGATTTTGTTACACCTTGTATTATAATTTCAAATCATTTAATAATCAACTTTCATTGGATATTTCAAAAGTAAAATAAATAAAATCAAATAAAGCTTACATTCATTATCCGTTTCTTGTGTCAATAAATAATTTAATTAATTTCATTTGTCAAACTATTTTTTTTGTAAGTTCAAGCCACTTCAACACTAATGATTTAATTTATTATTCGATAGTATTATATTAGGCGTCGTATGTTGCATTTTCTCGTTTTATGTAAACCTTGTGTAAAATTATAATGGTGGTTAATAAAAATTATACACAAAAATATTGCACATTTTATTTTAATAATCCTCTCAAATTAAATTTAAGACGCGATATAATAGACATGTATTCCTTTACTATAATAAAAAGGCAATATATTATATACAGTCAAATCATTTTGGAGACGTTTTCGCGTTTGTGTACCGTCAACAGATTAATAAATAAACTTAATTTTTTTTATAACTTTTCGTATTCATCCTCAGCCTCGCTTATAAAAAGAAACGCATCTCATGTCATGTGTGTTATAACTATTGTAATTTTTGTTAGATGTTCTGAATAAAAAAAGTTATGATATTGTGTCTAAGGCACCGTCTCTATCTTAAAATTACTTTTTCTCTTCAATAACAAAGACATATTTAATTATTCTTACTCTACATTATTTATGCCCTTAAATTCCTCAGCTATTGTTATAATATGATGTTAAAGCATTCATATAAATTCGACGTATTTTTTTTGACTTAAGTTTTTACTTTCTTCCATAAATTTTATTATAAACTAAGCACTCTACTAACGCTACTTACGTGGTAGCAAGCGCAGACTGGTTTGACATGCGACTGGTATGTCTAGAACAAAAGTCATAGCGAGCAAGTTCTAAATTTCGAAGTCAAAATTTAGTTTTAATGGAGATTTAATTGGTTGTATTGTTTCAATATAAGGTTAACAAATGTCTTTAGCTTTCAATTTAAATGTTTTCTTGCATCTTAAGCACGGTCTTGTATACAGGTCTATCAACGGAGCCCAATTTCCGCAGTGAGAGATTCGTACGATCGTAATATAACGTTTATTTCGCGTCAACGCCGCTGTACGTCGTTGCTGTCGATGGGTTCGATCACGTGCCGGTTGAGTGTCACGCGGTACGCATACGTTACGTGTGAGAGAAAAAGAAGAGTCTTCGTTGCACAGCACACCCATATCTGTTGTCATGTCTCTGAACAGCGCAACGACGTACCTCCACTACTGTTGTTGTAAGACCAGTGTATAAGACCGTGACCTTAATTATCTCTTTTTTAATTGAATTACCACAGAATATAATACAAATATCTCAATACCTAGCTCACGTGTCTATGGTAAACTGTCTATAATTCTAAAACATTATTACTATACAACACAAAAATAATTTTTAAATTCGAACCAGGAGTTCCTGATAATAGCCGGATCAAACAAACAAACTTTTCAGCTTTATATATAGGATATAATAAGGAAGGGATGGTGTAGGAAGGAAATGTATGTTAGGCCAATGAAAGATTCACCCAAAGGCAAAATAGAATTGGCTTAGTTAAGTGCAAATGTCGCTTAAATGTTTTTTCTAATCTAAATTACGACCAAAATTTACTGCGAAATATTTCGTATCATTTGATTACCATCTAAAGCCTACGACGTTCTCTCTCTTGAGTCGAATGCTTTAAATGTTTTATCTAAAGTACATGGCCAATTTCTCTATGGTGGTTTGCGTGGGTATCGAATTTACTTCACACCAACGAGGTGTGGTGAATATTGGGAAATTTAATTGCTATAAATAAAAAACTCAAAAGACTCGGCATTACAACAGAATAGACGTAAACATTTTCATAAATTCCTTTCGGTGGTAGAGCTTTGTGCGAGCTCGTCTGTGTAGGTACCAACCACTCATCAGATATTCTACCGCGAAACATCAGTACTTGGTATTGTTGTGTTCCGGTTTGAAGGGTGAGTGAGCCAGTGTAATTACAGGCACAAGGGATATAACATCTTAGTTCCCAAGGTCGGTGGCGCAATGGCAATGTAAGCGATGGTTAACATTTCTTACACTGCCAATGTCTATGGGCGGTGGTGACCACTTATCATCAGGTGGCCCTTATGCTCGTCCGCCAACCTATACCATAAAAAAAAAAAATAAGATTGCTGTCAATACGTATAGATTATGATTTTGCCATTTCATCTTTCTCTGTGGTCCATTCTGGTGGAAGTCGACAAACGGTACTTAAAATTCATCTCGCATTACATAATATTTTGAAATAAGAACTCCCAAGTGCAGAGAGGTTGAAAACTACGAAGTAATTCATTTTTGCAATTTTTATTGTACAATATATTTACTATCTACGTGTGCGTGGAATGTACTTTTTTGGCCGCCATATTTATAAAAGCTTGTTATAGTATAGCCTGTTCATAATCACATCTGACTAAAGCAGGATTAAAATTATTTCTTAGTTCATTATATATTTTTGCTTCGCAAATATAACATTACTACCATATAAATAAAATTCCATTGTAAGATTAATAACTGTCAGTTCCGGTTAGAAGGGTGAGTGAGTAATTGGTTGGGTTAATTGGCGTGTAAGTACAGGCATCGATCACGCTTCAATTCGATTGCGACAAAGTGACAATTTGTTAGTAGAATTGGCCCCTAGACTCCAAAAATAAAATCAGTAATTTGGAAAGAAGATTCTATCAAGAAAACTCGTAGAAAAATTTAGTGCGTCCTCGATTTTTTCTAAAATAAATATTTTACAGTTTATTAAATGAAATGCTTTATTGTTTCAGGTTTCGGTGGTGGCGCGGTGAGTGTTTTTATTTAACGGTATCGAATATTTAGACTTTTTGGTAACACTATCAGTAGCTTAGATATTTTTTTACCGATCTTTATAGATTGATTTCATAGAATTATGTAAGAAACAAGAACACGACAGCTGAATTTATAATACATATGCATACATATAATATATACTCGGTGGTAGAGCTTTGTGCAAGCTCGTCTGTGTAGGTACCACCCACTCGTCAGATATTCTACCGCAAAACGGCAGTACTTGGTATTGTTGTGTTCCGGTTTGAAGGGTGAGTGAGCCTGTGTAACTACAGGCACAAGGACATAACATCTTAGTTCCCAAGGTTGATGGCGCATCGGCGATGTAAGGGGTGGTTAAGATTTTTTTACATTGTCAATGTTTAAGGATAGTGGTGACCATTTACCATCATATTAGTATACAGGTATATGCTAATTTAATGTAAATTACTATTTCAGCAGCAACAAGGCTATGGTACGCAATATGTGCAAGGCGAGCAGCGCCGCGGACTCGGCACCGGTGCGGCGGTCGGGCTCGGTGTGGGCGCGCTGGCCGCCGGCGGGCTCGCGGGCTACGCGATGGGCGGCGGTTTCAGTAACGACAGCCCTCCTAGTGAGGTGAGAAAAGTCTTACGGCCTTATGAAAGTATAAGGTCCTCCAGACCGATTTCGGCCACGGCGGCCAATCTCAAGAGAGATTAGCCAACTGCGCAGGAGATATTATAGTGCACATGTGTGTGCGCAAACATAGGTGCACTCTCTATTCCCTAGCTCTCATAATCCGATGGGACGGCAATCCGACACGACCGGACCAACGGCTTAACGTGCTTTCCGAGGCACGGGAGTGTACACACTTCCAACTTCCAGACTCTGTGCTGCTACTGAGAATTTTCTGACAGAAAAACCCAATAACTATTTATTGGCCCGACCTGGGAATTGAAACCAGGACCATCGGGTCGGAGGCCTTATCTAGCCACTAGACCAACGAGACAGTCAATATAATGTCATTATATGAACGTATTATGGGGTAGTTAAACATGTAAAACCAGTAATGACAGAAGGAGAAGAATCCGTGTTTAACTAAACAGATGCTTAGCAAGCAGTTCGTTTTGTGTTTCGAGATTGATGAATAATGTTGTAATTGATATTTGTTGTTTAGAAAATTTCTAGAATAGTTAAGTAACAGCCCCTGGAAGTCTCACTGCTGGGCTAAGGCCTGAGAAGAAGGTTCTAGAAGAACCGGATATAAATAAAACAGTGACTTTTTTCAAAGGTACAAGCTGTTGAATTCGGTGGCGACGACTGGATGGAATAAACACGCCTTCAAATATAGATGAAATATTTATTAACACATCGTATATAGCATAAATATATATACATATATATAAAGAGTTAAATTGTAAAAAAAAACATATTTAGATACATCGTTTTCTATAAAGTATTTTAATAATTTGTTGCAAATGAAATTGTGATTGTAATATTATGATGGCGGCAGACTTGCGAGCTTAAGCTGATACATTCGTTTATTATCCAGCTTCGACTATTCCTCATAAAACCGAATCGAAATGATCATATACAAAAGTCAAAAAACAATGTCAAAGTCAAACTTAATTGTTATCTTTTGACGTTACATCGAGGACGAATCGAATCGCAACTGGATCGTTGTGTTAGTACAATAGGGAAATGGCTAAACGTCAACGATTATGTTTCGATTCGATTCCAATAACGTGCTAATTATGTTAGTAGAATTGTCCTGCTGATTTCTTATCGCCTTCAATTGATCACGTGATATATCACTTACCGACAAGGATTTTTATAGTTTGTTCATATCGCAAGTAGCTTAGTAAGCTCGCTAAGTGTCACATCTTGGTATACTTAGTTACCGGCCGTTAACGTGAGTGAGTCGCCAGCATTAGACTAAAAAAAAAAAAAAAATTGTCCAAAGATTTTTAATAGCGTTGATGTTGTTGGATTATTTTTTAAACTTTAGAAACAAAATGCAGCCTAATTAATTTCTTAAGCAAATATTTATAAGCACAATTATTATAAAATTACATTACTATGACCAATGAAATAATTATTTATTAATGTGGTGTGCGGAAATAGCAGCCTTTAAATATTGCCTTAGACTTTTAATTAAAAAAAATAACAGTTGCGGTGAAAATCTTTATGACGTTTGTTTTTTTTATTAACCATAAATGTTTTTTAAATAACTATTGAGTGTTTCTTATAAATTTGTCTCGAATTTTTTTTTAAATATTTTAATTAGTACATTTATAAAATCAATCATACACTTGAGTTACCAGATATTTTTTTGAAATGCACGTAAATTTAATATCATAAATGATTATTAAAATTATAATATAGCTTTTATAGAATTTTCTACATAAATTAATCTAATTTATAAGTAAAATTTAATAATATTACTTTTGTCTGTTCGATTTTGAATTATTTAGTTTTCAGATGAGAGAATTCGTTTCTTGATGGCTAATATCGAATGAACGATGACGCTTTGTAATGCAAGTAATTTATGAATAACATTAAAAACTATCGCTCTCGAGTCCTGTTCTTTCGAATGTCAAATCAATGATGTCAGAAAGGGAGAAGTGTTATGTCAACTGCTTGTTTATAGTGGATCACTAGTTACGATCAACTGACAGATGTCAGGAACGTATTCTCTCATCGAATGGATGTTAATTTGATAGAATTTATGTGTAGAATAAATCATAGACTAAAGAGTCGTACAACTAAATACTTCGTATTACCCCGCTTTGAAGTAAATTCAAAATGTGCGAGAGAGATGAAACGATTGTGCGGCAATAACATAGTCTGAAATTTACGAAGGTCGAAATCAAAATAATTTTCATTCTATATAAATTACTAGTGCAAAATTCCCAGTTTGTAATCCACCTTATTACCTGTGTGACGTAATAAAAGTAATATATGTCTATATACGCTCTAGTAAAAGTAATTTCAAGTAACATCTTGTATTAATAATTACGTTTTTAATATAATTATTATAATTATTCATTTTATAACTAACATTAACAGATGCTAGCGTAATTTAACTTTATATTTATAATTCATAAAATATATTACAGATAGTAAAAAGTGAGATATTGTTCGTGTCTTCATAAATAATAATCAAAACAAGATGGCTACCTAACATCAACATGACATCTTTCGATATGTCATTATTGATCTGTGAAACTATGGAGTGTAGAAGAGAAATGTGTCATCGGATTTTCATCCGAATAAATTAAAAAAAAGGTGCGATAAATTGCCCGAATGGCGCTTCAATAGCCAGTATTACCCGATATAAACATTTATGCATTTATTAATTGGGATTGATAAATTTTATTAGTAATTTGAAAATTGCGCCTTTTTTTAAACACAAATACACATCTCTTTAGCTTCGCATTCCATATTTAAAAACAACGAGGCTCGAGTTTTCGTAATGTGTTATTTTTAATCTATATTATTTATGTTACTTTTGTTTCATTGCATCTGTACCACGTGACACGTCGCCACGCTTTCAAATATCGTAATTCACCCACACAGAACACAGACACGTTTTTGATGCCATAATTGTATTTTATTACGTTGATTAAAATATATAATATAAAAAGTGTTGAATTTAACGTGTAGTTTTATTTACCATGAGTTTTTTTTTTTATAGCTTAATTAGGTGGACGTGCATATGGGCCACCTGATGGTAAGTGGTCACCAACGCCCATAGACATTGGCATTGTAAGAGATGTTAACCATCGCTTACATCACCAATGCGCCACCAACCTTGGGAACTAAGATGTTATGTCCCTTGTG
This sequence comes from Nymphalis polychloros, assembly GCA_905220585.2. Classification (NCBI taxonomy): domain Eukaryota; kingdom Metazoa; phylum Arthropoda; class Insecta; order Lepidoptera; family Nymphalidae; genus Nymphalis; species Nymphalis polychloros. Next base: position 7,510,744 of record HG992268.1, on the reverse strand, counting down.
CCTGTAATTACACTGGCTCATTCACCCTTCAAACCGGAACACAACAGTACCAAGTACTGCTGTTTTGCGGTAGAATATCTGATGAGTGGGTGGTACCTACACAGACGAGCTTGTACAAAGCTCTACCACCGAGTAATACATATAAGCTAGTGCAATACAATTGCACTAGCTTATATTTATAGTATAAAACAAGAGTCCTCTCTTCTTGAGGCTCGGAGCTTGTTCCATGATGCTGCACTGAGAAGACAAACACACATAATTATTTATTAAAAAGACGATAGATAGGTTTGTGAGATATATTGTAATGCCAATTTTTTTCTACGGAATAGAATATTGGTCACGAAATCTGTAATTCACTGAATACTGTACAAATCGTGACCTTGGAATGGTGGCAAGAATACTACCAGCATTTCCCCTTTGAATCGCAATTAAAATAATGGTGCCAGAATAAATATCTGACGGCATGTACTACCAATAAGACAATATTAAAAGTGTTAGCCATCGATGGGCCCTGTGTCAAAATTTGGTAGGGGGCCCATTTTCCTATATGCGGCGTTCGTTCGTGATATATTGATACACTTTGTTTTCTGTTTTTTCGCTATTCTCATCCTTCCATCTGACTGTTTTTGATCATCTGGTCCATGACACACTCGCTCCATAATCAAGATTGGAGACGTGTCAATACTCCGTAATCAAGTGTCAAAACTATGAAAAGTACTAAAAATTAAAATAGTGTATAGTTAAATAAAAAAAGACTAATAACAAGAATACAAACAGAACTGAAGACCAAGAGCTATAATGTCTTTCGCTTGGAAACACCGACTATTCTGTTATGGAGTTTACACACGAAACCCGGCCGATCGAGTCGGCGGCTATGTTGCCGATGCCTTAGACGTTGGCTTGAAATGTAACTGGGGGCAACTTAATTGTTAACTTTTATACCAGTAGTCGATAATTAAATTAAATTAAAGATTGCGATAAAATTGACTAGCCTGTTGGTGTGATTGGTAAGATACTTGCCTTTCACGCCGCATGTCGCGGGTTCGATTCCCACCCAGGACAGACATTTGTGTGCATGAACATATCTGTTTGTCCTGAGTCTGGGTGTAATTATCTATATAAGTATTTATTTACAAAAGAAAAGTAGTCTATATAAGTATATCAGTTGTCTGGTTTCCATTGTACAAACTCTGCTTAGTTTGGGATCAGATGGCTTTGTGTGAATAATGTCCCAGGATATTAAAAATGACAATTTATTAGTAGAATTAGTACCCTATACTAGTTGCACGAAATATGCTACTTCTAATTGCTATAATTTGAGGGTGACCGGGTAGTAAGGGCGCGCGGAAATCACATGATAGTCTTAAAATAATGCCGCCGGACACACCGGGTTGTAGACTTATTTTAAAAATGCACGACTAATAAATAAACGCAGGTTAGTTCATATTGAAGTTCTGAAATAATTAATATTGTGTATGATGGTGCATATTACGCTCGGAATCTGCTAAAATTATATTACATGACACAGCTTGTGTTCGAAATATTAACATTTGACGAGCCGGTTGGCGTGGTTGGTAGAAACTTGCTTTTCGCGCCGCAGATCGTGGGTTCGATTCCCACCCAGGACAGACATTTGTGTGCATGAACATGTCTGTTTGTCCTGGGTCTGGGTGTAATTATCTATATAAGTATGTATTTACATAAAAGTAGTATATGTAGTATATCAGTTGTCTGGTTTCCATAGTACGAGCTCAGCTTAGTTTGGGATCAGATGGCCATGTGTGAATAATGTCCCAGGATATATATCCAAACAAAACATTAAATGACATGTAACGCTAAATCTTAAAATATATTTATAGCTTCTGTTGGATACATAAAACCTGGCAACAATGCGTATACATATGGATCGTCGCCATGACAACGTAACACATACAAAACAAAACACTAACGGTTTAAAATTTGCCGAAAATTCAAGCATGTCCGGTTTGAGCGGCTACGACAGCGAAGTTGTAGGCTTTGACTGTGTTACTCCAGATACCAGAACACTCGCCAGCAGTTCAGCTCAGACCACGGAGTTCAGCGAACAGGGTGTCGCTTGTCAAACGTCCATGTCCAAAGACGAAGGCTGTATGGTCGAGCCTGAAGACGTAGACGCCGACGAGATACCGGAAATACCATTGGGTTTGAACGAATTCCTCAGGAAAGTAGCACCAGCTATGATGGAGCAGTTGGAACAAAACGACAGAGAATTCATTAACGACTCCTCAGATTCAGACGAAGAAGATGTCATCACCGCAAAATTGTTACAAGAGATAAAACTCAAGCACGGACTCGGGTGTGGCGACCATGACACTTCAATTTTGGGCGTCACTTGGAGCAGCGCCGGTAACTCGATAGCTGTATCCATTGGCGCGATGCAACACGAAACCTGGTGTCAGAATTCCGGCCTGATAAAAGTATTTATGCTGAAGAGAAGCGAGGAACGATTCGTGCAAGCTATGGAAGTCACTGAAAAAGATTGCGTTAGCGTTTTGAAGTACCACCCAACGGTCGCCGCTTTGCTGGCTTACGGTACCACTTCTGGTGAAATTGTGCTTTGTAATTTGAGAAATGCGAGTTTGGATGAAGGCACCCAGTTGGCTTCACCGGCTGGATGTCACGGATCTAGACGGGTGTCGGCTCTGCGCTGGGCGAACGCGCCATTAGCGAACACATTCTTGATGATGCAGATTACCAGCAAGGGAAAACGACGTGGGGCTGCTGATCAGGTTCTCAGAGAATTATTTATATGTATCCTTACTTTATTGCAGTTATTTGTTCAGTATATCAAGTTTTACCAGTAAAATAAATGAAATAGATTATAATCTTTTCCAATCTAAATCAGGTGCTATTTACTGCTGGCTGTGATGGCACCCTCAACGTCTGGCAAGTGAACGCTGATCAGAAAGTATTTGAAAATATAATTTGCTACAATATCAATGGCGATCAGAAATTGGCGCCGGATATAACATGTTTCGACTTCATTGAGAGCTATCCGTTACGGCCAGCTGACGAGAAAGTTCCTGATGACGTCTTCGTGGTGGGAACCAAGACTGGAAAGTTATTCTTATGCAAGATTAAGGGGGAAGTTGAAGGTGTTGATCCGGTTTATGATGTTCTGGAGGGGCATGGCACTTGCGTTCTCGACGTGGCCTTCAGCTACCAAAGACCTGGTATATTCGTTTCAATATCGATGGATTCTGAGTTGAGGGTCTATGATATTAACCAGGGTAGTCCATTAAAGGTGTGTATTTTTCGGTATATTTTGAAATTTCGCCTTTGTAATGCTGTTTAGTATAAACTTACTTCGTACTTTAACTCGTCAAGTGAAAACCAAATTGCGGTGAATTCCTATTTTGATGCGTATTTTCTTTGAATGTTATAACTATTATAATTAATGACACACAGAACAGATTAACTATTATTTTAGGAGTTTGTGATTTAGCAAATGTAGTCATTAAATAGTTTTAAATAACCATAATTCTATTTATTATAGAATCTTACTTGAAGTTTTACCACGTACTGGTTTATATTGAGTAAGCCAGTGTAATTACAGTACAAATCGTATCAAATTGACAGCTGTGCGCCACCATCTTTTTATTTAATCTGATGTTACACTTTTTACAAGCTTGTATGTAACTCGCAATGTTTGTTAGTTTGCTTCGGTTTTTCTTTCACTTTTCCTACGAAGTTATTATACTACACGTTGGTTCAACTGAATAAACATGGAAATTTCTACATAAAAACTTGTTTTTCAATATTTTTTGTTTTTTTATTTACATAGTTTTCTTTTAGATTCTATGTCTCGACATTGCGATATCGTGTATGAGCTGGTTGTCGCCGCCCTGCGTGGTACTCGGACTATCTGGTTGTGACGAGTCTCTGCGCGTTTACAACGTGAACAGCGGTCGGGTTGTGCCCGTAACGGGTATGAATGGCTGCGGGGATGTCACCTGTGTATCTGTTAACCAGTTTGGGTAAGTATATTAAGGTTCAACTTTTTTGTTCGCGATTAAATTTACAAAGTCTCATAAACGCGTTCCAATAAATATTTTATAATCTATGCGACATACGATAAAAAGTAAGAATGTTATTGGATGAATTTAAGCATAACAAGAATGGCACGGAATCAATTTAGGGCATATTCTGAATTTGCTTATAACTGTTTAATAATTAATTTCATAAGTTTTGTAGTCAATATTTATAGTACTTTACACTAATGGGCCGACTTACATTGTTGAATAATATTAAATATTGTTAGGAATATGTCAAAAAAGTGCGAAATTATGAACGAAACGCTAGGCTACCGTGTGACTACGAGTTTATGTCAGTCAACTTGCGACAATTAACAAAAACTAAAGACAATTTGTAACAAAAATACAAATATTATTAAAGAGAATAGATAACATTTGTGTCAAAACATTTTTATTTTTTATAATCTATTCAATAATTGTAACTGGTAACTTTATGTACACTGCTAGTCTCTGTTTCCCGCCTTTTTCTTGTCAACATAAATCATTATATAAAATAATTATATTAACCTATTTAAGAAACACCCGATAACTTTTTATTGGCTTTATAAGGTCTACATATCAACACCAACGAGGCATTTATTTAATTATAGTAATACATAACCAAATTACCTTTCAGGTCGTGTCGTATTGCCGCCGGCGATAGTGACGGTAATCTTAAAATTTGGGAGTTGCCCACACGACGCATCAAACTTTCGGATGATGACTTAGACTTTTAAATGTTGATCGTTTTAATTATATAAAAAATAACTTATATTTTGTTTTCAAAGACTTAATTTTTAAACTAACGGCCGGTTTCTGGAAGACTGATCGAATATGATAGATAACTTCGATAACAATTAAAATAATCATGAATAGTGTTACCAACGTCGAAACTAGCTTTAATCTATTACTAGTGACGAAATTTATATAACAATCATATAAAATTTAATTTTAAGGTTAACTGTCAAATGAAAAAGGGCTTGACGTTTGAAGTCGTTTAGAAACCGGCCGTAAGCTTAAAATATATGGTATTAATTTTTAATTTGAACTATAATAGTTTACAAACGATGTTTACTAACAATTGTATAAATAAGAGATTATGAAGTTAATTTTATGTTCCTTAATTATGTTTTCTTTGTAATTTATTAACTTATTAATTGACTGTATCTGGATTTCAATTGAGATTTTAATATATAATCTTGTAATACATATCTAGTTATTACCAACTTGAGTTCTATGTACTAACTTTAATTTTTACACATTGAACTGAGCTAACATGTTTGCATGATTAATTTAATGCCTTTTTTTTTTTTGCAAAAAAATGTTTAGATTTCTTTAATAATGACAATAGTTAGTAGATAGATATTTTTTAATTTGTAGATAGATATTATGTATGAATATTATATTTTTCTTACAAAGATAGCTAGTGACTACTACGGTTGTATGAAATGTTAATAAAAGACAAATTATCAAAATGTTTTTTTTTTTATTACAAATTATCACTAAGGTATTCACAGACACGACTCGTGGCTAACGGTTACAGTTTATTTTTCGACAGAATCCTCCGCCGGCGATCACAGTGCGACTGAAAACAGAAAACAAGATTAGTGTCAGAAGTGATGCACGGTGGTCAGTCCACAGGACTGCGCCAAGTCAACTGGATTGTAACAAACCTATCCAAGCTACCTACCCACATTATACCACTACCTAATTATTAATAGTATACAAGTAAATAGAACCGACGCACGATACCTAATAACCACTTCACGGGTCGGACAGGGTTTCTGTTACACACTGTATTTAATTTATGTTATTTTGTTTACCCAAATTTGATTGATATTGTTATAATTTATAAATAAGTATGACGTAATATTTTTCTGTTAAGTGGTAATAATGTTTTTAAATTGGCAAGACGGTCTTTTAAAAAGGGCGGGAAAGTGAGTTGTCAAAGATATCGTGGATATATTAAATGGCTGCCTAGCTGGATATCCGTTTTTATTATTTATGAACAGTATCAACCACGCGCCGACTTCTTTTAAATTAATAAAATGCATCAAGTGAGTGCGAAATTACTGGTCTACCAACTCCATACCCCACGCTCTTATAGTCGGATTTAACCGGAACCCGACGTGATTGGAAAGCCACCAAGGGCAGAATCTCGTGCTGTCTGAGGTACGAGAGTTTAATGCAACTTTTTAACTTCATTTTACTGATGGCAGAAAAAAATGTGGCCGATACGGGACGGTACGGCGGATGGGCAACATCGAAATTGATGGTGTCAATATGTAAAATTTCAAATTAGTAGGATAAAAGAAAGCGGTTCAAATTCAGCTTGCAAGATTTGGGCATGACTGTATAAGAGCGTCATGTCGTTTGACGTCACGGCACACGAGTAGAGTCCCGACAAATGTTTTAAAAAAAAAAAAACTTTTCAATTTGATTATAAGGCTAATAACATGAAGTTATCCTGTATGTGCGTTCTATCGAAAATCTAAGAAACTTTAGACATAATACTTGTATGTGCGGTGTATACCGGTCACTGCTTCGCACGCCGCGAGGGCTCCGTCGCCGTGGGAGGGGGCGGGGGACCTTTCTTCTCCAACTCCTCGAGGTAGCTCATTATAATCTGTTGGCGCTCGTCCGTGATGTGATCTAGAGCCGTGTACCTGGGGACGAAGGATCGACTCGCTTTAGTCAAAATAATAATTAAATTGAGCCCTTGTACAGTCGAGTAGAAAAATATAACACTTGTTAAATGTTATCTGTCAACAAATTGTTAATACTTTATGGAAAAACTTTGGATTCCAACACCATGACATGATTTTATTGCCTCTGCTTTCGGATCATGATACAAGACTGGCACTACTCTGATTATCAAGTTAATGAGAAATATTTACGCTTCAATTTACAGGACGATAAACATTGTACACAAGACTTATATACGCATGCACGTATCGTTTAACGAGTGCCCAAATTGACTAAATCTGGTCCATAGACAATCTATCACTCGTCCCGCGCGCCGTACATCGCGCAGGGCTCACCTGGCGTCGTGTTTGAGCGTGTCCTGTATGGCCTGCATGGCGGCGGGCGCCTCCCGCACGGCGGCCAGCGAGCGGTGCGTGATGGAGCGCGTCTCGAGCAGCAGCTGCCGGAGCGCCGTCTTGGCGGCGTTCTGCTTGTCGCGCTGGTAGTCCCGGAACTCGCGCTCCATCTGCGGCGGAGGGGGGTGAGTGTGGGTGTGAGTGGGTGTGCGAGCGGCACGTGCGCGTGGCGGTGGGGGCGGCGGCGGTACCTGCGGCGCGCTGCGGTAGGCGGGCGCGGCGGCGTGGTCGGCGAGCGCGCGGCGCACGTCCCGCCAGTGCGCCGTGCAGCCCGCGCCCAGCTCGCCCAGCAGCGCGCGCAGCTTGTCGCGCCGCTTGCTCGCCAGCGCGCCCACGTGCTGCGCGAACAGCCGCTCCTGGGGAGTTCGTACGTGTACTTTTTACCGTATATTGCGATACATCGCGACCGATGGTGTGTTGTGTCGTTGTTGCTGTGCCCTTTGTCCTGTTTATTTTGACGGAGTCGTCCGACCCAGACCCCACTCACGCGTATCTCTGCATCGGAGGCATTGGGATGAGACCGTAAACAATTTAGGTTATTTTTAATGATTTGGCGTATTCCCAGCAATCGCATGAATTCAAGGTCAACGTAACTTATTAATCACACACTTATTAATTTTTACTCTTATCTCTGAACATCCTAGCTGGTATTATAAATGCGAACGGCAACACCGCGTTGCCGCGTTACAGTGACGATGTGAATGTTTATTACGATATAAATCAAAGATTTACCTTATCGTCCTTGTTGAGTTCCTCGGCGAGACCGTATCGGTGGTCCTTCTTCAACTGTTTCTTAGCCTCGCGCCACGTCAGGTCGGGGTTCCGGACCAGGTCGGCCAGGAGCGCGTTGAAATGCTGTAAGCATCATCGATACAAAATATAATACCATACAATATATAAAAAAAAAAATTGTTAAATAGGCGGACGAACATGTGAGCCACCTGATGGTAAGTGGTCACCAACACCCACAGACAATGGCATTGTAAGAAATGTTAACCATCGCTTACATCGCCAATGCGCCACCAACCTTGGGAACCAAGATATTGTGTCCCTTGTGCCTGTACATTACACTGGCTCACACACCCTTCAAACCGGAACACAACAATACCAAGTACTGTTATTTTGCAGTAGAATATCTGATGATCCACCCAGGTACCTACCCAGACGAGCTTACACAAAGCTCTACCACCGAGTTTGTACCACCGGACCTAATCCAGTTACTAATTAAATTTGATGTTTAATTCATGTTAATAGTTAAAGGACTTTCGCTTATATACTAGTTAAACGTCTTGGCTTCGCTCGGGTAGATGATAAATGCATTTCAGATAGGATTCGCGTAAAATCCTGAGAATGAGCGTCTACGTTGAAGGAGTAACTCTGACAAGTTTCAAGCCAATCAGGCGGATAGTTTAGGAGATCTGTACTGTGCGACGTTAAGCACGTTAAGCCGTTGGTCCTGCGCTTGAACTCTTTCCGGTCGTGTCGGATTGCCGTCCCATCGGATTATGAGAGCTAAGGAAAAGAGAGTGCACCTGTGTTTACGGACACACTTGTGCACTATAATATCACCTGCGCAGTTGGCTAATCTCTCTTGAGATTGGCCGCCATGGTCGAAATCGGTCTGGAGGACGTTATGTTATCTTACTGTGCGGCCCGCCCGTGCTACTGTGATTGGTCCACTTGATGTTACTTTATTTTCAACTATTTTAAATTTCAGGGTTTTCATTAACACACACAAAGTGTTTGAAAAGACATGAAATGGTAAAAAAAAAAAAAAATATTTGTTTAATTTGTAACAATCTCGATACCTAATATGTCATTACGTAAATATTTTTTGTTTGCGGCCCGAGACGCCGCGACTAACACGTGTTCGTGGTCGTTAGAGAGATAAGGTCGAGTATTGCTGGTTTAGGAGATGAGTGGTATTGCGGTTATATATGTATATATATGTTGTCTCGTTGGTCTAGTGGCTACATGTAAGGCCGCAGACCCGGTGGTTCTAGGTTCAAATCCCAGATCGAGTCATTAAAATGTTATTGAGATTTTCTGTCGAAATTTGGTGTCTGGAAGTTGGTAGTGTGTACACTACCGTGCCCCGGAAAGCAGGTAAAGCCGTCGGTCCTGAACGCCTGAACTCTTTCCGGTCGTGTCGGATTGCCATCCCATCGGATTATGAGAGCTGGGGAATAGAGTGCACCTGCGTTGGCGCACTATAATATGACCGCGATCGGTCTGGAGGGCTGCCACCCACCTGCACGGCCTCGTCCCGCTTGTGGTACTCGCGCTCCTTGTCGCGGTCGCGCAGGCTGGTGGCGAGCGCGCGCTGCACCTGGCGCTCGCGCTCCTTGATGGAGGCCTGCGCGCGCGCCTGGCGCTCCTTCGCCGCCTCGCTCTCCGCCTCGGGCGCCGCCTCCTCCGCCTCCGACGCCTCGCCCGCCCCCTCGCCCGTCGCCTCCTGGCGTCGCGATGTCGAAAGGGAAGGGAGGCTTAACGATTTTGTCATCGAGCAAAATGATTCAATTTTCTTTACTTGCAAATTAAAATTAAGTTTTGTAGAGACGAAAATAGACGAACACGAAAATTCAAACGCGGATCGAGTGCTTGGCAAATGATCTCTCACAGAACGATATGTTTTCAGATTAAGTAGCGAGAGCAGTTTTTGAAATATATTCTTATAAAGTAATGATTCGTCTTAACTATTTTGACAAACTTTATGGACCACGAATTCCTACGATTATTATTTAATTACTAATTAAATACGAGAATTACTTAAAGTCAAACGGACTTGGATTCGAAGAATACAATAAAGCAACTTTACAAACAAAGATCCGAAAATTCTGCCAACTATGTATTTGAAAATATTTTTCATAGATAAAAAAAAAATAGATATCTCTGGTTCAAAAAAAAAATAACATAAAAAATATACGAACAAATAAAACAAAAAGTCAATACAACATATTTAATACAACACAATCATTCCGTAGTCACTAACAAGTATAATAAAAAAAAAAAATGAAAAACGAATTTCTATTTACATTAATAATACACGTAGAAATATAAAGTACGCGAATGTACTATCGGTTACATAATCAAAATGACAAATATATTTACAATCTGTGGTCGATTCAAAATGGCGGACAGTATGGAACTAAATTACAATATTTCCCTTTTGACAACGACTCGACTCGGCTTGACAAATAGTTGATTATTTAATAATTAATTAATTACTCGAATATTAACTGTGACTCTATGATATATATAACATAAACGCCATTACTAAAACTAAACTGAGTCAGTCAGTGAGTTTAATTAATAGTTTTAATATTTTTAACTATTAAAATTACATGACTAACCTATTGTAGACTTAAAGTTACTAAATTCACGTTTCACAGTGACTAATATAAAATTTATTTTATTATATATAACTAACCGTCAGTTTCTGAAACTACGATCGAACTCAGATTAACCGATCCGACTAAACGATGAGCTCGCATTGAGCGGCTATTACGTCATCGCAGTAGAAAGCGTAGTTACACGCTTTCCTAACCGGTTCCCGATAGAATCTACATACGGAACCGGTGGTAGCTACGTAGGTAACATTTAGGCATGATGACGTATCAAAATTGCATGTATTTACTTAAATGAAGCATATTGTTATATATTACCATAGATAATAATTAATCAGAAAAAAAAACATAACAGTTGAGCAAGGCGTTGTCGATCGTTATATTTGTGAAAATAATTGCAAAATAATTCTATTCAAACCAAAAAAAACACAAATCACGATTTTCGACCAGAGACAATAGATTTTTATTTTTTTAATATTTACTGTGTACTATAGACAGACAGACGTTCAAGAAGTTATCCCTTATATATATAAGGGATATATATATATATTAACATAATACCCTATGTGTTAAGTTTATATAATTATTTTGTCAAGTCCATGATATTTAAGTAAAAAAATGCCATAAATCTATCAGCATGTTACGCGGGACGAAGTGGAAGTTTGAGATGACTCTTATATCTACTTGAAAGCGGTATTTAAACATAAATTTACTATAAAAATCGACATCCACAGGTACAAAAGTACCGTCGGAAAAAAAATAATGTTTTTTTTTTTTTTTGTTGACGGTCACGTGTCTGCGGGTAAGACCGCCGCCTCGTTTGCCGTGACGGTAAACGGCATGACGTTCTCTTAAGCCGTCACGCCCCCTCTCCACCACCGGATTCTACTCCCTGTTATGTGCGTGGCGCGTATACTTTATATCAATATAATAATTTTACTGCGTACTTATTTATATCATTAAAAATACTTTAAAAAAACCATCAATTTGGATGCATCACCTATGACGACCATTTTGTTCAACTGCTATTCGACCCACTCTCATATATATAAGGATCTCAAAATCATTCACGAAACAAAATCTGCATTAATTAGCCCATCTCAAATATCCACGACTCACACAATCGTTACGTAACGTGTAAAACGTACACTGGTCTAGAATCTATCGTACAAAAACTGTATATACATAAGACACGACGAAAACACTTGCCGTCCCGTTTTAACGTTTCACGTGTGACGGAGATAGCAATATTTATAGTGCCGTCACACCGTATTACCGGAGAATCAGCGAAGAACAGAAACTTGTCTTATATACAACATAATTTCATTATCATTTTCATGTAAAAACCGAAATATTTATACATATATAAAGTGCAATGTTAAAATAGTTTGAGCCATCGTTTAATGGAATAAAAAACCGTTTAAGAAATAATCATCTTATGACGTGCGAGCGGGATGGATGCAATATTCGAAAGAGAAAACAACACTATTCTAGATACATACAAACCGTACATATAATATATATATATATATATATATAATTATATTAATTTACATTACATGTTTTAGTCAATATTTACAATGTCCGATGTCGTCACACACGAGTCGTTATCGAATAACGATAATCGATATCATATCATTTTACATTAAAAAAAATTGCTATTTACTTAACGTATGTAATCGCTAATGTTACAGAGCTGAGCTTACGCTGATTTGAACTTGTTAATATATTATTTTATATGTTAAATTTTGCATGTTAGTATGTCTGTACAGATTAAAATACTTCAATGTTTGATCAACATGAATGTTGGCAAATACATTATTATTATTATTATATTATAAGTATACAGGGTTATTTGTAACACACCAGCAACCTCGCAGGACTGGACAGCTAACATCATAAGCGGCAACTTTTGTTCTACGACTTTTGATAATTTGTTAGATTTTATTTTCATACAAAAATAAGTATTAATTTAATTTCCCGCTTGAACGTTTATAAATCTACGCGCATCGCAAACATCGACGCGTCGCGTCGTCCTTTTGTTTATGATGCAACATAGACCTAAGAATGTCACGACAGTACGACAAAAACTTGTAAAATCTTTTTTTTGTTATGTATCGAGTTACGTCCGAAGTCGTAGAACAAAAGTTGCCGCTTATGGTGTTAGCTATCTAGACCTGCGTGTTTGCTGGTGTGTTACAAATAACCCTGTATATACAGACAGGACGTCTGCCGGATTTTGTGTGTTATTTATACGTTGCAGAAATAAGTAACTAGTGAGTTATTTGTCGATTCTTCATTATATAACATTCATAATTAACATATAGATAATGTAAAGTTATCAAATTGTCATGTGATCACGACACATACTACAGAGAACATTGAACATGAATAGCGTCGATCGTACATTCATCAAATAAATGGAAATTAATCAACAGCTTCGACGTTGAACCGACTTGACGTCATTGGTCGACATCTTGTATAATCTGTGGTGATCAACATCGATTCTTTAAAAAAATATGCGTTTTGAATTTCGGCGAAGTTGTCATCGTTATAAAGTGTATATAAGAAGTTAAGTGGAATAGTGTTGTATTATAAATAAAGTGACGAAAGTGAAGTAAGATGACGTGACGTCATTGATCGTCTTGTATAATCTGTGGTATTCAATATCGATTTTTTTTAAATGACGTTTTGAATGTCGACGATGTTGTCATCGTTATAAAGTGTATATAAGAAGTTAAGTGGAATAGTGTTGTATTATAAATAAAGATATATTAATAGACAACTGTTTGTAGAGCATAATATCGATGACGTGACGTCATTGATCGTCTTGTATAATCTGTGGTATTCAATATCGATTTTTCTTTAAATGATGTTTTGAATGTCGACGATGTTGTCATCGTTATAAAGTGTATATAAGAAGTTAAGTGGAATAGTGTTGTATTATAAATAAAGATATATTAATAGACAACTGTTTGTAGAGCATAATATCGATGACGTGACGTCATTGATCGTCTTGTATAATCTGTGGTATTCAATATCGATTTTTTTTTAAATGATGTTTTGAACGTCGGCGAAGTTGTCATCGTTATAAAGTGTATATAAGAAGTTAAGTGGAATAGTGTTGTATTTGAAATAAAAATATATTAATCGAGAACAGTTTGTAGTGCATAGATATTAGTTGAATCATATGGAATATGTATGCCTATGATTAAATATATATGCATTGAATAAGAAATAATATCTAATGAATTTCATACCGTTGCTAATAAAAGATAAGTAATCTTGATGAAACAAAAATTACATTCAAACATACATTATATGTTGTATTGAGAATTTAAAAATACTGACAATTGGCAGTACATTCAAAAAGATCTATCGATCGTAACGTAACTACGAACGAATGAAATACATTCAACTGAACGAATGATTTGAATTGTTATTTACATTTAAACATTCGCTGATACAACTATAAACGTTGGGGGTGTTCTGTTCGATAATGCTGTACCCTTCTTTCGATTGTAGATAGAAAGGGACACATATATACTTAACAATGCCTGTACAACGTTCAAAGGTTAATATATATATATGTAGGTATATAATAAAAATCATTAATTATCTCGTAAATTTAAACTGTACATTAAATTTAATCGGTCGCGTTTTTTTATATATTTACAGCGATATATCGATCAATAACTATACACAATATCGAAATCGATTCGTTTGTAAAACTATAATATCGATTATCATCATTCGATTATATAATATTAAGTGTTTAATCTTAAAAATATATGAAAAATTATAACGTTTGAAAACACGGAGATTTCCTTGCGATTTGAAATTAAAGATATTATTTACGACGAATGCTTATAATAATTAATTTTTTTTTTATTATTACTAGCGCCGTCCCACTCCGAATACAATATAGACTTATAGAGGGTAGATATCCTCTCTCCTGTTCCGGAGGCTATTAAATGGAGCACCATGTACAACCTCCAATTAATTATTTAATAGTTACAATACAAATAATAATCATTATATAGATAATTATGTACAGTCATATAACAAGATTCGTCGTATATGATTTCGTGTAATTTCAGCACGCAAGTATTTCATTTCGATTTGCGGGTAGTCGGAAATATTTTTGGTGCGAACGATACGTCCGTACAGCTATGTTATTCTTTATTTATCGATACCATATGATTGTCCGTCTCTCTCTCTCTCTCTCTCTATCTCTCTCCCACCAGCACCGACAACGTCCAACTACCCTCGCGTGTACAAAACAATATGTCGAACGTCTATTTGTCCCGGTCGCACAGTAACCTGCGCTGTTCCAGAGATCAGCGTTTACAAAACACGTAAAGTAAACACTATTCTTTCTCGGACTTCTTCCGTTTCCGCTTCTCTGTTTTCTCGGCCGCCTTCTTCTTGCCCTTCTTCTCGGGTTCCGTTTCCGGCGATTTGAAATCTTGCCGGCGTTTCTTCGGCGGCGATTTTATCGGGGACTTCTTCTCGGGTGTCGGCTGCTCCTTCTTTGAGGACCTTAGTTGTTTTGGGGATATTATGACTTCCTTCTCCGGCGTCGGCGACCGAGACTTGGCCTCGCTTGCCTCCGACGACTCCTCCTTCTTCTCCTTGGCTACCTTCGTCGACTTGGACTCCTTGGACTCCTTCGCGTCCTCCTCGCCCGGTATACCGAGTATCTCCGCCCACTGGTCAGGGGGCGGGGTCGGTTGCTTCTTCTCGTCTTCCGTTGACAGGTCGGATTGCTTCTGCGAGACAAAGGGAGCACTTCAGATGTGAAAGGAAAATATATTACAATCTTTATATAATATATAGAAAAAAGCGAACCTGCATCGGACACGTTAGTTTCAAATCATATAAATAATTTACAACAAGCAATTACGACATTACAGTTGTCTTAATTAAATAATATATTCGATATTAATTCTTAATTGAAAAAAAAAAAAAAATTAAGACATATAAAACATTGAAAAGTTCATTTCGCTTTGCAATTGTCCGTGATATTTGCAATACGAAATATTGCAAAGAAAAATTGAGAAGCCTAAGAAACGTTTATGATCTGAGGCAAGTTGATAGCAATCAAATGCGGTTCTTAATAATTTAATATCGTACATAAATACTCGTTATAATATCATCGTCGCTGACAGTGCGACGTTTTTATGGCGGCCTTAGGTTAAGGCCACATCTAACGTATGAGAGTGGCTCGTCGAATCGCAGACGATTATTTTTATATATAAAACACGTTTTTAACTTAAAACGAATGATATAGTTAGATGTGTCCACACCCTATGCCTGTCATAATTCTGCGGGTTGTCCGATGTAGGTTCCCTACTACTAGTACCTCACCGTAGCTCCGTTTGTCTCTTCCACAGATTAAATAAAACAAAACGCACTGTAAAACCACACACTTTTTTTTTTTTTTTGTAATTTTCTGTTTTTTTTTTCGCGCGGGGCAACGACCCCCGCAGATTATGACAGTCGCCTGAAACACTTGGAAACGAGTAACACGAAGAAAAACGTCGGATATATCGCGGTCTCACAGTACTGTCGGCTACACGCCTTCGACAATAGGCCAAGACCGGAACTATTCATCCAAAAATCATTAAAAAAAAAAATACGCCGTTACAAGTGTTTCAAAAATGACGATTAATATAACGTCATTATTACATAAACAAAAGATTATAAAATACGTTTTTGTCCGTCGCAGATTAGCTTTTAGGAAGAGTTAAGACGTGAAGAAAAAAGGCGAAAGGTTATTTAAAAAAGAGCTGTCAATTAGAAAGAAAAAAAGCGTTAAGTCAACACAATCAATGACATGATCATCCTAATACCCAAAATTAAACATGTTTGCGAAAATCCCCAAACTAGAATCAATCTCGAGTCACGGAGTGATTGTAGATTTCGTTTGTAGAAAAGGACAAAAAATATGTCTATATGTAATAACTTATATCTTACTAAATACAGGGCCGGATTAACCCTATCGGGGCCCCTAGGCAATGCAATTCTGGGGGCCCATTTCCTTTACCCTTTTCTGACTTTTGAAAATACATTTTTTCTCTTATAAATTGAATTAGAAATTCAAATATACTACTTCCATGTTTATTTTTAGTTCTACTATGTGTGAAGTCTTTCATCAACTGACAACATGAGTCGAAAACAAGGATATTGAAAAAGTATACAAATAAAAAAAAAAAACATTCGATGAAACGTTTCTTTTCTTGATGCGTGCACGAGGCCCCTGGTCGATGCGGGGCCCCCAGGCACTTACCTAATCCCGCCTTATGAATAATCCGGCCCTGCCTAAATATGTGTCTTTCTATAGAGGTTGCCTGGAAGAGATCACTGTAAGTGATAAGGCCGCCTTTGCATACTACATGTACTAATTATTCTTATATATGTTTCTTAATTATATACAATTAAGAATAAATAAACAATATCTTATAGATTGGTTAATCACGTGACTGCATCGTGTACGGCACGTGTTTTTATCAAGCAATCGATCCTTTGACATTTCCTATCGACCAATTTAACCGTGTGACGAGTGCGAGTTTTTTTTTTAATTACTTTTCTTATTGAAATAGGTAGGCTAGGCGGACTGGCAAACGGGCCACACGATGGTAAGTGACCACCACCGCCCAGAGACATTGGCGATGTAAGAATTATCAACCATCCCTTACATCGTCAACCACAATCAACCCCGGGCACATAAATGTTTTGTCCTTTATGCCCGGTCACTCACCCTTCAAACCGGAACACACCAATACTGAATATTGCTGTTTTGCGGTAGAATATCTGATGAGTGGGCGGTACCTACCCAGACGAGCTAGCACAGAGCGCTACCACCATAAAGAGCGTAAGAATAGCTTATTCGATAGCGTTGAGGTCAACTGCGATATATATGGAATTCTCATTATTGTCGCTAGATGGAAATATTTTCATTTTTAAACTCGCACAAGGCACACGGACGATAGATTTGAACGTAAGCAGACAAGCACAGTTATTGAATACACGTCTAGTGTCACGTCTCGTCCCCTCCCCGGAAGTTTGTGCCTCATTAAACTGGTCAAGAGAAAAAAAACAAATCGTAATAATATTATCTATATTTAAACGGCATTAACTATAAATATTATTAAGCGGTTGATTAGTCAAACAATACTCTGTTCTCTTCTTTCATATGTCAAATCACTTATGACAGAGAGAGAGAGAGAGAGAGAGAAAACAGTGTTTAACTAAACATCCCGCATTTATCCAATTACGCCACTGGCCAATATTTTTGGCTTCATTTCAGATACGATACAAAACCGAATCACACACACTCACACACATGATTGATACACACCGTCGCCGATCGTGTTAAAACTCAATGTACTTACGTCACCGGTCTTCTCCTTCTTTTTATCCTTCTTCGTGTCCTTCTCTCTATCCTTATCCTTGTCTCTCTCTTTATCCTTTTTGTCTTTCTTGCTGCCTCGCTCGCGCTCTGACGAAAACATTAAAAAATAATTACACTCGGAACAAAACGTAAATTTCCTCTGTTATTATATAAAAAAAAACCGATATGTCCCAATAATGCTAACCAGTCTTCGTCTCCTCTCAAAGAGGTTCGGGGGTTTCATCAGACACGTTTCGTTCGTATCAGACACATCGGTTTTCTAAGAGCTGCTATTACCCACAAGGTCCTGAATTAAACCTACGACATTCTAGCGATAATCGCAGTCTCAAACTTCGGCCAAGATAATATAGTCAAGTGGAGGGGCGAGACCAAAAGTTTATAGGGGCAAAATAAATTTTGAGGCGCAATACTGGTGCCAGAGGATAGAATAAAAAATATCTTGCACTAACTCGGAAACACCATTGTTAGACGCCATATCATTGTAGACATTACCAGCTTTAATCGTGATAAATATATATAAGCACTAGCTGTGCCCCGAGGCTTCACCCGCGTATAATTAATAAAAATATAATAAATTATTTTATTAGTATAATAACACAGACGCGCACACTCACACACACATATGGTTACTGGTAAAGAAATACGTAATTAACGATTTGAAATTAATTTTCGTAAGATACCTTTACTGATCTTTTATATGGCCTAACATTTGCATCATCACATGTTCTTTGTGTGTACCAATTTTCATCAAGATTGGTCAAGCCGTTCTTGAGTTATATAGAAGACATACAGATAGACAGGCAGACAAAAATGAAAAAAATAGTATAATGTGAATCACTGCATCATAAAACGATTATTTATCACAAAATTAGGTGAAAAAATATATGTACAGACGGAACCAATAGATTTATATAGTAGTATAGACATATAATTATTATTAAGACGATAGAGATCCATAATATTTTTTTCGTACTTAACATTATTAATAAGGTAGTAAAATATGCTAGTGGGGCAGAATCTAACTATCCATGTCGAGGATGATGCCCATTCAGGGGTACTGTAAGAATCTCACATAACCGATAACACCGACCCCCCCCCCCCCTCCCCAGAACTCTAGTATCCTTAAAGGTTAACCCCTACGTTAAACTTTACAAATATCATATTACATAATTATTATAAGCATTCGTCTAACGCCAGACATTTTAGTTGACGACGCATTGTCGACGGTCAGCACTCATTAAACATGCCGTTGGCTCATCTATCTTTCCTATAACAATATAAGGCTTCAGAAACTCACCCTTTTCTTTTCCGTCCTTCTCCTTCTTCCTCTCTTCTTTAACAATCTTACAATACTCCCTAAAGTAATCTTCTCTCATAGAGCTACTCTCGACGGCCTTGTAACGCGAGTCCGAATCGATTTTCTTCTTGACGTCGACCCAACGTGCGTGACGATCGACCGCCTTCTCTTTGAGGAGCGCTATGAACTCAATCTTGGCCTAAAAAAGGGGGAGGTTACAATTAAACGATTGCTTTGAGCCGGTGCGTATGGGTGCGGGGACGTGCGGCTTGGTCCGTGGTCCGGGAGGGATTATTCTCTTTAATCCGTGTATCGATCGTTTCGAATAACAATATTTAATTTAATTTATCCCGTCTCATACCGAAAAATAAACTTGGATATCTTGTCTTAAAAGTTCACAACTGTTGGTTGAGATCTATTTATTCATTTAAACATTTTCGACCAGACGTATAAACGTCGTTTATTATTGTATCTGTTTAGTTAAACACTGTTTTATCTCTTTCTGTCAACATTGACTTGACATACGAAAGAAGAGGACACAGGATTGTTCAACTAACCACCTTCCTAAAAAAACACTTAAACGTGAAGCCGTAAATGTATTTAAAGAAAGAATAAACAACAACGAAATCTAACCCAATCAACCCCCCACCCCCCGGTCTTAAAAACTTTCGCATAGCAAGAATCCCCCGGACCACAGAGCAGACCGCACGTTACTCCCAAGAAATAAAGCGCAGTGATATCCGCAACTCCTGAAAAACAAGACATTAAACGATTAAACGCTGAAAAGATTAAAAAAAAAATATATAAAAAAATTTAACGCTGTGGAATGAAAAAAATATTAGTTCCTGAAAGAGAATATCATTAGTTTAAAAAAAAAAACGAGAGTGGAGGTGATGTTTATATGTTTGAGAAACAAAAAAAAAAAAGTTTTTGATTTCAAATCGTTCTAAAGTTAAGAATATTACTTTATTTATAGGCTATTGTTAAACATTTATATTAAATAATAGATTTTGCAGACGACGACTTTTTAGATTACAAAACTCGCAACACTGATATGCAAAAATCAATATTCGAAGATCAACAAACGGGAAATTGAATCGCCGTTTTTCATGAGACACAATCATTTTGAAAAATATATATAGTGATAAGTGATAACTCGCATTTAAAAATACTCAAAAAAAAAAAAAAAGTCTTAACGTCGTAACATATGTATATCTAAAATTTTAATTTCTCGATCTAAAGGGTTTGTGATGTTAGCTAAGTTGCCTGGTGGAATTTAAGCGAAACTTTAATCAAATCTTTATTCAAATCTTCACGATTTTTTTTTTTTTTAATTAACAATATCAATGTATGTATGTTATAGTTTAAGTGGTCACCAACGCCCATACACATTGGCGATGTAAGAAATATTAACCATCCCTTACGTCGACAATGCGCCACCAAAATTGGGAACGAAGTTGTTATGTCTCTTGTGTCTGTGGTTACACTGGCTCATTCATTCATTTAAACCGGAACGCAACAATACTTTGAATTACTCTTTAGTGGTAGAATATCTGATGAGTGGGAAGCCTTACCACCTTAGGTTTTTTTCATGATTTACACATAATAGTATAAGATAAATATTAAAATTATTCCATCTCAACCTCCACTTTCGTTTGATGTAATCTTAAGACCTACCTAATTTTATGGTGCTAGCAAAAAACAGCCTTACGGGTCCGATAATAAAGTACAAAACATAATTACGACATTTATACCACCCTCATTTGTCAATAATATACACACAGGAGACCAAACTAGGTGTAAAAAACAATTACTTAAAAATCTTATAAACAAATAATTACTTAAATAAAACTTGGGAGATGGGGTGCCCCCCCCCCATTGTGTTTCGATTGGAGTAATACTTCCGTGTGCGTGACGAGAGTAATTTTTCAAGTTAAATATTGAGCCTGTTCGTGTAAAAATCACATCAGATCCGGAGGAAAATTTTGTAACGATTATCTGAGTATGAGCTCAGGTTTTCGATCGATTAGGTTATATCGCAGACGATAATCAAGAGTACTATTTATATATAAGCACATAGAAACATGACAACAAAGTTGTATATACCATATTAATGTCGTCACTAAAACGTGACTCAAACTTATTTACTCAATTCCTAACGTAATTTTTTTTTTTTATAGTATAGTCGACGATGGACTACGTCCATATGGGCCACCTGATGGTAAGCGGTCACGAACGCCCATAGACATGGCATTGTAAGAAATGTTAACCATCGTTTACATCGCCAATGCGCCACCAATCTTGGGAACTAAGATGTTATGTCTCTTGTGCCTGTCACTGGCTCACTCACCCTTCAAACCGGAACACAACAATACAAAGTACTGCTGTTTTGGGGTAGAATATCTGACGAGTGGGTGGTACCTACCCAGACGAGCTTGCACAAAGCTCTACCACCGAGTAAATATCCTCAGACATAATTCACACACGGCCATCTGATCCCAAACTAAGCAGAGCTCGTAGTATGGAAACCAGACAATTAACTACTATTAGTCTACTATTAGTCTATTAATACTACTTTTTTTTTTTATTGACTCAGGACAAACAGACATGTTCATGCACACAAATGTCTGTCCTGGGTGGGAATCGAACCCACGACCTACAGTGCAAAAAGCAAGCATCTACCAACCACGCCAACCGGCTCGTCAACCATCGCAGGTTTTGTTTTTATATATAATTTGTTTGTTCGCTTTGCTCGCTACCAACCACGCGTTCCTGTAATTGGTAACGTCCTGCTGACCCATTTCGGCCACGACATCCATTTCCAAAAGGTGGAAGGACACACTCTCACTTCCATTCAATATCATAATCCGACAAACAGCATAGGAGCTTTACGTGTTATCTGAGGCACGGGAGTGCAAACCAGACTCGACAGAAGAAAAACCAATAACATTGTATCGGCGCCACCCGGGGTTTGAATCCAGGATCTCACGTTAGCAATTACACTGGCTCACTCACGACACAGCAATACTATTGTTGTGGTATAAGTAATAAATTATTCATATAAATGTACATATTATAGTTTTTAAAACAAACCCGTGAAACTGTCCGTGCCATAATTATCTCGTTTGAGTTAACATTTGTGTTTCGTTTGAAAAAAATAAAGACTTTAATTATTAATTTTAATTTAAAATAAAATAAATTGTTTTACAAAAGATTCTGTTTTACGCTTCAGTTAAATTTTTAAATTTTCGCTAACTTTTATTGATAGTTTCAATTCTTTTTCTAATGACTAATTAGACATTTATTGTGTTTTATTCAAACGTCGACGAAGATTTTTTTATTTTTATTTAAACATTTTTTTTTTAAATATATTTTTAAATTATGATACTAATGATAAATTTGATGCGGTTCAATAGTTTTCGAGTATAAATATACAAACATAATTGTACACATACAGCCAAAAATCCTTCGTCAAAGTTTGAAGAAAAAATAAATAAATACAACCTGAAAAAGAAATAATTAGTTGCGAGGGGAATCTAAACTTATTTCTCATTTTATATTTCAGTCAAACGACTCTACTCTTTAGAATTATTTACAAAATTTTATCAAAACAAATCACGATTTATTTTCACTGGCAACCCATCACCATGTACTATCGTATGTTCCGATGCAGCATGGCAACACTGATCGGGCATGCAACTTCTAGCTTTCAAAGATATGGGGGATATGTTCATCTATATATATATATTGAGTAATGTTTTTCTGTTTGTCCCGTATGCGTTGCAATACCATTGATCTGATTTGCATACAATTTTGAAGTCACATCGTTGTTTGAACGAGGATAAGAAGTATATACGCAAAAAAAAAAAATATTAAAAAGGCATCGAAACGCATGCCGGGCATTTGGCATTTGCTATTATAATAATAAAAACGACTTACTCACCGATAGGTAAGATATTGAGTGCCAATGTTAGGGGTGTTATAGTTAGGGAGTTGACGAACAAAAGATCGATATGATTTACTCACGTAGCACATGATAATAATACCGTATGAAACAGTAAGGACAAAATCTGTCGCCTTGGTAACGCTGTGCCATCAATATATAAAGGGTAAATTATTTACTCATGTCTGCCTCTGACATTGAAGTTTAGATTCCTGCTGAAAACTCTCCTATGTAGTAAAACCATTTCGTTTTTTGCAAATTTTTATTGAGAGTTTTAATTGTTTCGCAAATAACTTATTAGACATTTATTGGAACGAAGTTCTTTTACGCGGCTTGCGGTTAGGGTGAAATGGCAGTGGCCCAAGGTCACGTCATATAACGAAATAGCGTTCATACATCGTGCATTCCAAATGCTACAAAGTGCGATGCGTTGGGCGTTCGAATTTAGTACTGTGCGAGCGCTTCTGGAGATAGGACCTATGCCGAATTTTTGAGCACAAAACCACGCCAAGCAGTCGAGCGTGAACTGTATAGTGCGCCTATCATTTTATTATTAATTAAATTAAATACTTAAATATAATAAAATCAATCAAAATAATTATATTTTACTTAAAATACTTTCCTTACGTTCATAGAAATACAAAAAATATATATTAAGGTAAGACAAAACCATATAAGAACCAATAGCGCTGTGGCTTACGAGCCGCACGCAAGGCCCAGGTTCGAACCTTGAGCTATTATCACAAGTCCCGTCATAAACTTTGTTTAATTGGAGGATAAATTACTAAAATAATATTAGAATATGTGTAAATTCCTTAAAATGGGGATTGCTAGTATTATAAAAGTTGTTAATTAAATTTAAAAATTTAAATCGTTTCTTAATCTTCGATTCGAGAGTGACATATTGGTTCGACAAAAATGCAGTAATATATCAAATAAAAATTACATTTTAAAACACGTTTTGAGTCGAAAAAATATCACAAAGAAATTCGTTCATGACGGAGGTCCCCCGACAGCACAATTTTTAAAAACGTATATCAAGTGATGGTTACCTTGGATATATAAAAATGTGAAAGACCACAGAAAAATGTTATCCGGATGTTATGACGAATCGTATGGACGCAACTAGAATCATGAGCAAATAACTTAGTATTTATTTTTAACATTTTTGTATAACGGCGTGTGTTACAACAGCTATAGAGATGGCGCTAATTGAGTATGTTACCATTCTTGAATCGCACTGTCCAGATATTCGCTACTAATGTGGAGCAACAATTGTGATCCAAATAAAGGATTCGTCGATAGTTTTATTTACATTTCGATCCCCCGATATTATATCAGCGTTCGGACCCTGTATGTGCCCCCACGGACTTCCTTTGTTCGCAAGATGAAATTGACCATCAGGGATAAGAGGCAGACATGAACAAAAAAAATCCTACCATTTTATTTTTAAAATTAGAACCGCTGTAACAAATAACGTCGACGTAGAATTTAAATTAACTGGACAATGTAGTATGAACAAATCACATATCGAAAACGCTCGTCATCTCCCTGACTATTTCGTCTATATACCAATTAAGTATATAATATATTATTTTTATCTGCTTAAAATTATTTTCTAACCTTAAGTCGCTTCTTGTGCGCCGGGGCGACCACTTGACGATGTTTAAATCAATTTAACGCACTGTATAGAAAAAATATATAACATCGTTATTTACGTAACGTTAATTTATATAAATAACGCAACGGTGTAACAGAAAAAATAACGAATTAAATTAACTACTCTTACGTTACGTTAATTACTTTCAAGTTTATTAAATTTAATATTAGAAAAAAAATATTGCCTTGTACTGTTTGATAAATTTCTTTGAGTTAAAATTATAGGCTTTTTAAAATATATATATATAAGTTAACTGGCAATGGAGTCTCGCTAATACAACATACTTCGCAATAATATTAATATATATATTTGAATATGAAAGAACATTAAAAATTTAATTATACTTTAAATGTTATAAAAAGTAAGAAATTTTACTAGGAATTAAAATTGTCGTTCATCACATTTCCAGTGAATATTAAGATTTCAATTGCAAATTAATAGAGCTGATCAAAATAATTCATATAGCAACAACGAAAAAAAAAAAAAAAAAAAACGAAAAGTAATAATCGTGGACCAAATTTTTGGTCCATGGCGGTGTACATGGACCAAAAACGGTCCATCGTTAATTTCGAGCTAATGTGAAGTGTCTAACTAACGAGACCCCACGGCTCGCCCTGGGCCGGGCCGGGCTGGGCTAGTTCGCGCTCGTCAAGTGGTCCCCCGGCGGGCCCGCCGCCGCCGCCGCCGCCCGCGCCGCCGCCCGCTGTGACACGTGTTTGCGTGACTTTGCCGTTATATTCGTGCATATTCGCTCTCGTACCGTTAAAGTGCCTCGCGTGGAGTAGCGCCGTACAAAAATTATAGCTCTTTCGTTAAACCATTAAAAAATTAATTGAATACGAAAATAGTTCATATATCACATCAAGAATAACATAGATCTATTCGATTACGAATTCGTGTGAGTTATACTTAATTTTCTTTTTTTTAAATTCTTAGTAATCGTTTCTTCAACGGCATAATCATGAAACACAGTCGCTTGATAGAAAGGGGAAAATGATCAACAATCGTCATATACAATTAAACATATATATACATATATACCATGCGTTTTGAATACATAAGCATTAATATCACATTACAATAAACGTGTGGAACAGACACGCTTGCGTCTATCTGAGGATTAATAATAACTCTTTATATATATAAATTAATAAAAAAAAATTCATAACGCATAGTATTAAGTAATTTGAAAAAAAAAAAAAATTTTTTTCGATATAATCTGTTCATTATGTAACATAATATTTAATTAAAATTTACAATTAAGCAAAAAAAGACTATTCAAAAAAAAAAAAGGAAAAGATTATATCGGAAATATTTAAAAAGAAATGTATATAGCAAATATCAATTTCAAAACAATATTAGAGTAACAAAGTTTCAACAATTATAAATCTCAATAAGGTCCAAATTCGCACGGCAAATTTTATTTCGCATAGAAATTTTAAAAGTCAACCGGATATAAATAGTGACGAGAATCGAACTCGATACGAAAAAGCTTTGAAAGTTTTTGTTTTTTTTTTTGGTATTTTTTATAGTTTTTATTTAAAAAAATTAATTTAATCATTTTCTGAAATCAAATTAAAAAAACATGTTAGTTGCAATATATGAAATGGTAATCTTCACTTTCTGTTATTCTTTGAATATTATTATTATCATTATTCGCCGATACTCGCATGTTAGCAAAAAATACGATCGATTTTGATGAAACTCTTCAAATTACACTTATCAAATAATTTCAACGTTATTTTGATCCTAACTAAACTCTGCATGTATATTAATATAGATTATATTAAAATAATTCTAATTATTGAAACAAAACAAAAAAGTACACTTAATTCATTCAAGTTATGTACATAAATAATTTACAAAGCGTACGCACAATGTACGCTTTAGAATATCCTTTCAAAGCATATAGTTATCATTTCATCTTAATAATCTGCTTTTTCGACAGCAATTGTATAATAAATCTCCCAATCGTACAACATAACTCGATCGTACAATCCCACTCACCTGTTCCCTCTTCTTGTCTTTATCCTCCTTCTCCTTCTTCCTGACCTCGGCGATGTAGTCGTTGAAGTACGTCTCCCTGTCGCGCATCTTCTCGATGTTTTTGAAACGTTCGTCGCGACTGAACTTGCTCGAGAAGTCCATAAACGATGATCTGTTGACATTTTTAATATTATTTTTGATATATATGTAGATCAATAGATTTTAGATCAACAGATCTAAAATCTATTGCCATCTGTATCCTCGTGACCTGTAAAGCACGTAAAGTTACGTGTGCGAGTGAGACGATTATTTTCCTGTTTGAATCCAAACTCGTGCACTATTATATTTTCTGCGCAGTTGGTTAGTTCAGCTTCATATACTATATGATTATATCTGGTGCGCATTGAGAACCGAGAGAAAATAAATATTGGTATTATTGTTAGATTTCCTCAATTTACGGATTTGTCAATCTCATTCTGTCTGTTCCCTTTGTAATATTTTTTAACAATGCCTTTACTCACTTGGAATGCAGCTTGGCTTCCTCCATGAGCAGCCGGAAGGCCTGTTTCTTCTGCTGGAGCCTGTTCTTCTTCTCTTTCCTCTCTTCCTCGGCGCGCTCGCGGACGTATTTGTCGAACACCTTTGTGGAAATAGATTTAGTATAAAAATATGATTGCTCAGTTTCACAATATCATGAAAATTAAAGTAGTCAGAGGAAGTAAAAAAAAAAACGCCTCGCCTTCTACAGCCAATAGTCGCGCTCACCTGCTTCCTCTCCTTGGAGTCGAGCAGCAGGTAGCGGCTGTCGAAGACGATCTTGTGCAGCTCCTTCTCCCAGGGCGAGAAGGCGGACACGTCGCTCTCGTGCAGCATCTGCAGGAAGGCGCGCACGCGCTGCTCGAAGGGCACGACGGCGCGCTCGCGGGCGGCGCGCGACTCCGCCTCCATGGCCGCCTCCGCGCCCGCGTCGATGGTCAGCGCGCGCCGCGGACGCGCCTCGCCTGCACATCACACCGGTACACTACACTGGCAGCGATCGTCACGTAACGAAAAAGCGTTACGCCCCACCCCCGAGAAACCTTCCCTCTCTCTTTCGCTTTCTTTTTTATTCGGTTGTATGTGTATGTGAGTGTACGAGTTTATATTTTACAGTTAGTGTTGTGTATGGTCAACAATATAACCTCATTTCTATACACAGGTAAATATTATATAAACCCTTTTTTTATTAAATAAATTACTATTTTTCTAGTAATACTATATTTCGTAGTATTTGCACAAACATATGCTGTCTATGCCTACGTTGTTCCGTATTCGATATTAATTATAATATAAAGGTGGTATACTAACTCTCTTCTGGTTTGGCTTTCTTAGCGGGTTCGACTTCAGAATCTGAGGATTCTGACTCTGCATTCCTTTTGAGCTCGCCGTTTGCGTTTTTAGCTGGAGTCGTTGCTGTTTTCTCTTTAGCCTATAAGAACAAAACAATTTCTCATCATCATGTAAGCAAAAGACAATTTAATAAGTTACACCATATGTATTTTACTTTTCATGAAATTGCTAATTAATTATATAAAAAAAACGAGTTAGTATTATGTTATAATTTATTCACAGATCTATGTAACTTGTAATATGTGATTTCGTTACAATGTTATCCTTCACTACCTAGCCTGAAATAAAACTCAGCCGACTTTAAACTCAGTGCCTCTCGCCCTCTCGAATGGAATGCACAACGACTGTCTCGCTCACCGCGCTATCCTTCCCGTGCGGCGGCTGCGACACGGCCTGGTCGACGTCCGCCCGGCCCGCCAGCTGCGCCGGCCGCTCCCACACCGACAGGCGCGCCGTCGGGTTGTAGAAGAACACGCGACCGTCGCCCGTCCACACCACGCACCTGAAAACGATCGTATTACTGACTATTCACAAGCAACCAATCGAAATCGAGATACTATTTATTCAAGTATGTATTCTCGCAGACCAATAAAATATGATCGTCTGTAGTGAAACCACCTCCGAATCCGGCTCGGAGGATCAAAACAACTAAGTAAGGCATAGCGTACCAGGGCGTGCCGGAGATGGGCGTGCTGGAGACGGGGCGGCTCTTGTCGGTCTTGGCCTTCTCCTTGTCGGCGCGCTCGCGGTCGAGGCGCTCCCGCTCGGCGCGCTCGCGCTCGCGGCGCTCCGCCTCCTCCCGCTCGCGGTCGGCGCGCTCGCGCTCCGCCGCCGCCTCGGCCGCCGTCTGCGCCTCTGCGTGCGCGTCCACGTCTATCACTACGGACCACACCAGGATGCACTCTCCGTTCACGTCTTATGCATATCGACCATCCTCGTGAATCGTCAAAACACTATTTACATTACACAGACTTGGCTTTGTTTTATCACGACTTTATAGTTACTAAAGGCTTTTGTTATGTAAAAACTAAAATATAATAATTAAAATACTTTGTATTGTGAAACTTCTCGAATGTTAACTGTTACTCTGCCTGTCATGAATTTGTTTGTGCACAATGTTTTAAACGAAACTATAAATCATTACTAATGTATGACAAATTACATCAAAACTTTACAGTGTACAATGACAGTTTTAATCTTTTCAAACAAATAGAAATCAATTTACCTTCAATTTTACTGTCGTCGAGATCACTTCTGTCCGTCTTTTTCTCCGACTTGTCTGCTTTCTCAATGGCTATTTTAGCTTGCAATTCTAGAACGAACAAATTCGAACATGTATTAAGAGTGTACGGCTCTACTTATCAACACCATTGTTTAGTGCAACAATGCTGAGGGCGGTAGTGCGACTCACCCTCCAGGTCGCGCAGCGGCGGCGGCTTCTCCCACACGCTGTGCTGCGTGGCGGCGTGGTAGTAGTAGGGCCGCCCGTCCGGCGCGCGGTGCGAGCTCCACTCGGCCGCCAGCGCCTGCAGCGACGCCGGCACCGCCTGCGGTATACACGAATGTGACTACTGGGCCTCCCATTTGTAGGTTATCTCTGTGTGCTTTGGCAAATGGGCCCTCACCACCGCCAAAAGGAACTGCCACTGTACAAAATATTAACCGTTCCTGGCATCGCCAATGCGCCATCTACATTGGGATTTAAGATGTTATGTTTCTTGTGGCTGTAGTTACACTGGCTCACTCACTCTTCAAACCGGAACAACAATATTAACTTTTTTATTTTTTATTTTATCGGTAAGCGGACAAGCATATGGGCCACCGTGGTAAATGGTCACCAAAGCCCATAGACAATGGCATTGTAAGAAATGTTAACCATCGCTTACATATTATATACCAACCACAACGTAACAACTATGCAAGTGTATAAGGGTCTCACAGTTTCCTCCTTCTTAGATGGTGCTGCAGGTTGGTCGGAGGGCGCTTCGCTGGCAGCCAGAGGAGCGCCCATTTGTGGTAGCTGTGTAGCTGCCCCTGAAAATCACATGTAGATTGTTAAATGTACAATTTTTATATAGTTTAAGAAACAGCGCTTATATGACATGAAATGAAATTCATTTGACATTTCTAGTTTAGTATAATTATATATACAAACTAAACACACGAGAACTTGCCCAGATTTGAACTGAAAACACAGTGGTGGTTCGAACCATTTTTCAGTTAACATAGTACTGTTTATTCCAACATTAAAAGGAATGAAGCAAACAAACAACTTTGACATTGATTTGAAGCGTTTGGTACGGACCGATATCTAGAATAATCTATGGTCTATATAATACAAACACTCATATCTTTTTACATATTTGACTATAGTGTTGCAGATTATTGATATCCTCTATATCTATGGTTTTTCTCAACTGAACTGAACAGTTTGAGGAAGTCCGAAACCATAGACAATACAGAGACGTCAATTTCATTTGATCAAGTGTGAACTGCCCTTTATAATGTAATATTTTTGAGCCGGATCGTATCCAGCTCGGGCACTCACCCTTGTCGGGCACGGCGGCGGCGGCCAGGCCGGGCGGCTGTGCCACGAGCGGCGGCGCCCAGCCCCAGCCGCCCCACGCGCCGCCTGCCAGGGACATACTCATTTAAACAGATGGAAGTAAACAGCACAAACTATCCTTTATTTAACATGTATCAATGAATATGATCAAACTACTCATCGTGTGGAAGTTTACCTGGCGGCTGTGTGGGGGACTGCGAGGGTGCCGAGTCTCCGGGAGGTGCCTCGTCTTCTGGGGAGCTGTCCTGCTTATCTTGCGTCTTTGGAGTGGACATTTGATTGTTGTCTGCAATAAAAATTAATTAATTCAAAATCCTACATCATTGGGTATATACAGATTTCCTAAAAATGTTTTACTTTATCCATCGAGGACAGGATTCTTGGTCCTAGTCCTAGGACCTCATCATTGACCACTAAGCCACCAGCTGCACCAAGTTCGATGATAACAGTAATTAATAATGTACTACACAACAGTAATCGCACAAACATTGAACACGAGAGTATAACATGATGCACTTACTATCTTTAACCCATGGTGGAGGTTGAGTCATGAAGGGTGGGACGGCTCCTGGTGCCGGACCCACGCCGGGCGGCATCATGCCCATCATACCGTTCATCATGCCCATGGGGGGGCCGCCCATCGGTGGACCGCCCATAGGTCCATTCATTGGCATCGATTGACCACCCATACCAGGCATTTGTCCTGATAAAGTAAAAAAGAAATTTAACACATTGTAATATACAAAAATACATTACCTAAAGAACATCCTTATCAATCCCCATTTTCAAAATAGGATCATTGAACTAATAATAAAAATTTATTGTGAAAAACATAGCCTTACAAATAAAAGTACAATTTTTATATTAATGGTCCTCCAGACCGATTTCGGTCACGGCGGCCAATCTCATTAGAGATTAGCTAACTGTGCAGGACATATTATAGTGCACAAGTGTGTGCGCAAACACAGGTGCAAACTTCCAGACTCTGGGCTGCTATTGAGAATTTTTGACAGAAAATCTCAATAACGTTTAGTGGCCCAACCTAGGATTTGAACCCAGGACCACCGTGTCCGCGGCCTTACATGTAACCACTGGACCAACGAGGCAGGCATTTTTATATTACTAAGTAGAAAAAAAACACAATTATAATATAAAAACTGGCTTTGTGCTAGGCGAATCTTAATTGATACACAAAAATTATTTAAATGACTTCCAACCAGAGGATAAAACTGTATCTTTGAAGTCAAGTTTGAATTGCAACTACAATGTCACAGACAGACATTTCATGCTCAATTTGAACAGCAGCCCGTCCGATACTGTACTACACCACATATTTACCTGTAACAGCCATAGACTCCATCTCAGCCTGTGTGATGACCTTACAGGTGGGTCCCTC
The DNA here is from genome assembly GCA_905220585.2 of Nymphalis polychloros. NCBI lineage: Eukaryota > Metazoa > Arthropoda > Insecta > Lepidoptera > Nymphalidae > Nymphalis > Nymphalis polychloros. The sequence goes on along the minus strand of HG992268.1, from coordinate 7,478,590 downwards.
CTGGGGCCTGGTCCACGTCGTCTCGCGAGTCCTCGCGTGGTAGTAGTATGATTTTCCCTCTTCCGATTTAGTCTCTACCCAGAGTTCTGGTGCGGGCTGTTGAATGTCAAATATATTGTATTGTATATAATTCATTTTATTATTGTTTTATTTAAAGTAGCAGCCGGTAAATGCCCTACAGCTGGGCTAAAGTCTCTTCCCCACTTGAGAAGAAGGTTGGGAGCTAAGCCCTACGAAGTAAATGATTCTTTTTTTTTTTTATTGGACATTTGTACCTGGTACAGACAGGGCATAATAATTTTCGACTGATCTGCTAGATGTGTTTGCTAGTTTCAGAAGCATGTACACATAAACGTAAATTAATATTCAGTTGTAAATTATGAGATGAAGCTTACCATATTTGGTGGTGGCATTCCCGGAGGTCCAAATGGTGGAGGCTGACCCATCATATTCGGCGGGGGTCCCATGGGACCTCCAGGTGGCATCATACCGGGCGGAGGCCCAAACGGTGGCGGACCACCCATCATACCCGGAGGAGGGGGACCCATAGGGCCCCAGTTGTTATCGAAGTTCGGTCCATTGTTTGGTCCGAAGCGAGGTCCGCCGCGGCCTCGGAAAAAGCCTCGGCCTCTCATTGGCGGCCCGCCGGGGCCGTAGCCTCTGCCGCGAAAACGCATCGGTGGTGGAGGACCGTTCATCCATCCCGGAGGGGGGCCACGGCCGCGTCCCCTATAAGAACACAACATTAAAGTTGATTAATTTTAAACACCATGAGAACTTACACAATTTTTATTATACTCAATATTCAGTACTAAATTTTCAAAGCCGACCAGACTCTATTGCTCCGAAAATATTAACAAAATGCTAAAACATTATCGAGAGCGAAACCGAGCGGCTCTCTTTTGTTACAATGCAAATAATGATGATGTTGTTCTTGATGACGGTTACGGCAGCCATTTTCAACAGAGACTTGTCAATGGACATCATAGTGCAGGCGTTTGAGCGCAAACACAGCTGCACTCTCCTTCACACAAAACGTACATAACAAAATATGATTCATATCTTGTTCAGTTTAGTTTATATATTGTTTCACTGGTGAAGTATTAAATCTATATGATTGTTTCTTTCGTAAATACTTCCCTATATAGATAATTACAACCAGACTCAGGACAAACAGACATGTTCGTGCACACAAATGTCTGCCCTGGGTGAGAATCGAACCCACGACCTGCGGCGCGAAAGGCAAGCATCTATCAACCACGCCAACCGGCTCGTCAATTTAGAATACATTTTTAGAAATCATGTTTTCACATCATATTATACTTAGTATACATACAGGGTTATTTGTAACACACCAGCAACCTCGCAGGACTAGATAGCTAACATTATAAGCAATAACTTTTATTCTACGACTTTTGAAAATTTGTTAGATTTTATTTTCCTACAAAAATAGGTATTAATTTAATTTCCCGCTTGAACGTTTATAAATCTAAGCGCATCGCAAAGATCGACGCGTCGCGTCGTCCTTTCGTTTATGAATGAAACATAGACCTACAAATGTCACGACAGTACGACAAAAACTTGTAAAATCATTTTGGTGTCATGTATCGAGTTATGTCCGAAGTCGTGGAACAAAAGTTGTTGCTTATGGTGTTAGCTATCTAGTCCTGCGAGGTTGCTGGTGTGTTACAAATAACCCTGTAGATACAGGCGACGCCATTTTCAATCCAGTTCTTTATCTACTACAGACTAATAGGCACATATACGATATCAAGGATTTCAACATCATTCTAACGCAAAGTTCACTAACGTTCCACTGGTTTATTTCATTAAACACTTACGGCCTTATATATAAACATTGCTTAGTTACTGTTTAGCTAAACACTCATTTGTCTCTTTCTGTCATTATTGATTTGACATACGAAAGAAGAAGACAAAATATTGTTTAACTAATCAACAGTTAAATGAAGTTTATGAATGAGGCGGTTATAATAAATAGATTAAAGGTATGTATTTGATATTTACAATATTAGTAGTCTGTTACGATAAATGTAAAAAAAGTAAAAATCAGAACACAATTAAATTAATCTAAAAATGATATTTTTTAAGTAGTAAGTATATCTAATTCAATAATTGACTATATAGTATTAAACTTTGAAGCCGGTTGGTGTGATTGGTGTGATGGATATATGACTTTATCGTGCCTTTCGCGCCGCAGGTCGTGGGTTCGATACCCACCCAGGACAGACATTTGTGTACATGAACATGTCTGTTTGTCCTGAGTCTGGGTGTAATTATCTATATAAGTATGTATTTACATAAAAGTAGTATATGTAGTATATCAGTTGCCTGGTTTCCATAGTACGAGCTCTGCTTAGTTCGGGATCAGTGTGTGAATAATGTCCCAGGATATTATTATTATATATAAAATTGTATGTTATCCAAAAAATCAGACTAAAAATGAGAAGGTTATCAAAATCCAAGGATAGTTATCTCATTACTATATTTATTAAGGGAATTGTCTGATATATCCAAATTTTTTTTTTTAATACACAAGTCTTTTATCTTCAAACATATAGGATTCATGTCTATCCGTTAATCATACTCCTCAGATCCATTTGGAACAAACAAATAGTAGCTTCTGACTACACTCATGATAAGCAAAACAATAATAATAATATAATATGGCATAGCTTGACTTTGCTTGAATTGAATTGCCTATGGAATTATTTATTTATTAACAATGAAATATCACTGTTGATTTTTTATACTTGGCACCCATAAGCCTTGTCAGCTTGTTTGGGTGTTGCTTAAACTAACAAACATAAAACTAAACTAAACTATGAACATCTCGACAAAAACAAGATATTATCATAGCAGGTGAGCTTTCACTAAATAAAGCATAAAAAAATAACCTTTTTTTTTTATATTATATGTTAGTGGACGAGCATGTGGGCCACCTGATGGTAAGTGGTCACCAACGCACATAGACAGTGGTTTGTACATTCCTTAAAAAAAAAAATAACATCACCACTGCCGCCGCCAATCTTGGGAAGTAAGATGTTATGTCCCTTGTGCCTGTAATTACACTGGCTCACTCACCCTTCAAACTGGAACACAACAACACTGCTGTTTTGCGGTAGAATATCTGATGAGTGGGTGGTACCTACCCAGACGAGCTTGCACAAAGCTCTACCACCGAGTAAATACCTAAATATTAACTAACAATATTATTATTATTAACCATTACTGTAATAGTATTTTTTTCGTTATGTTATTTAATGTTTAGCAAATGTCGTTTGAGTTTATACTTAATATTATATTTTGTCAATTTTGATTTAAAATTTGATGGTAGTTCATTAATCAGTTTTGGTAGGAGATCAATTACTTAACACTATGTAGGAATCATAGTTTTTTTACTTGATGGTTTACTGTTCGCATGTCCGGGGTTGGTATCACCGATTTAGAAGATGTTCTACTAACTAGCAGTAACTAAATAGCAGTACTTAGTATTGACGTGTTCCGGTTTGAAGGGTGAGTGAGCCAGTGAAACTACGAGCACAAGGGACATCCATGGGTAGATGTTATCCTGCCTGTATATGTTTACCAAGCATAATGGCAATCGTTGAATGATATAGAACATGTAATGTATAGTGCCATCTAGTGGCGGTGATTGCAGCAAATTAAATAGTAGAAAAAGTCTTTTCTATGCATATATGCACACCAGCTTTTATGGTAAACTGTCAAACAATGTCCGAGTCTAATAATCGCAAAAAGAAATATAATAGTAAAAACAATTTCGATACATAACATTTGTATCATAATTTTTTTTTTTTTTTTTTTTTTTTATTGTATAGATTGGCGGACGAGCTTATGGGCCACCTGGTGGTAAGTGGTCACCAACGCCCATAGACAATGGCATTGTAAGAAATGTTAACCATCACTTACATTGCCAATGCGCCACCAACCTTGGGAACTAAGATGTTATGTCCCTTGTGCCTGTAATTACACTGGCTCACTCACCCTTCAAACCGGAACACAACAATACAAAGTACTGCTGTTTTGCGGTAGAATATCTAATAAAGTTGCAAGTATGCAAAAATTGTAATAAAAATATTTTTTTCTATACATCTATACTACATCGAAATAATAATACTTTGTATTGCCATAGTACTGTTTAAAAGGTGAGTTAGCCAGTGTAATTACAGGCAAAAGTGACAAAGATCTTAATCCAACCGAAGGCAATAAAAAAAAAAAACATTGAATTAACACTTTCCATGCAATTTGCTGACGCTCTGCTAGATTATGCACTACAAGCAGTGCTCGAGTAAAACCATTCCTTATTACACAAAACTAATCCACTCGACTACTTACATCCACTTTAGCTTTACTTGCAAAGTTCTAAACACTACTTCGCCGTCATACAAAATCAATTTTTTTATAAATCAATAATTAATACTATAGTTTATTTAGATCTCGACCAATTATGTCATGTCAATTCAATCTCTAGAGTCGTTTATTTGTCTCGACACCCTCTGTAATTCTCCGCTCCCCTCCCGGAACAGACTATACAAACTTAAAATAGCACCGCACATACAGTTGTCAATCAGCACACAATAGTGTTAATAAGAAGCCATAATGATATACAATAAAAGCTTGCTGTTAATTTGTATTTACTCTTGTCTGCTTTTGACTAATGACTAATCAAAGAAAAAAAAAAGCAATTAAGTCGCAAAGCTAGTTCAATTTCAACAATCACAGTTACTTATCAATCTTTTTGTCTTCAATGGAATAATGAATTAAATCGATAATCATTGTCTATTGCACTGTTGCTATGGTAATTAAAGAGTAATGTCAACATCGTCAATAATGGATAACAAGGTAGATGTTTGACTCGCCTCGCTGGTAACTATGTTTATCATTATTTAAATTTACAAACTACTTGTAAATAAGCATATATTGTTAATTATCAAAATTAAGATATATCTTTGCGTGCATGTATAACGACACTATTGCTGGTTTACAGCAGTAATCGTTTGTAGGACTTTTTAAATGAATTACAGTCCATATAACAATATCATCGACCGAACAACACATTTCCTTCAATAACACAATCCAACCAACATAGTGCAAAATAAAAACAGACACAAAAACCATTAAAACTAAGCAATATATTATACATTAAGCAATCATGTCTAAGCTCAAATTATATCTTCAAATCATTTGCAGACGGACCTTCGGTTGGTGCAAAAACACCTAAGAGATACAACTGTGTCTTTCACTGCGTTGACAAAAGAGGCTAGTTAATTTATCGCTCAGACCAACTGAATAGCGATGCAACAGGGAAATGATACTAATGTTTTTATTGTTTCTACCGTCCAACACAATTATGAATTATGGAGTCCCTGTATGTCACATTTATGTATAAATGTATGTCTTACATATAATATTTATTTATATAATTTATATTTACATATATTTGATTAATACAGTGGCCTTAGAGATTATAATTAAAAGTAATAAAAACTAATTAATAGCTATTTATTCTGTTACTATTTAAGTTATAACTTAATGAAAAGGAAATTAACACTTTATTTGAATTAATTGTATAAATTTTATAACATTTTAAAATAGCTTTTGTAAATCGATAAACGTATTGCCATATGAGGTTTAAGATTATTTCTGCGTGCATATGCGAAAATGTGTTTAAATAGTAATATTATAATATAATTTAATCTAAATTATAAGCCAATATAGCAAATTTCCATTATAACTTAAGTTATTGAAGAATAATGCTTAACATCTAGAGAAGTGTAAATTGTTTGAATCTTCCTTGTTTGGGTCAAAAGTAAAGTAAAGTCTTACCTAAAATTTCCTCGACCTCCTCGACCACCACGAAAACCGTTTCCGCCGTCTTCATCTTCAAAACTTTCATCATAACTAGCTGGATCAACGAAGTCTTTTGATGCATCACTTATATTATCGCTAGCTTCACTACTCCGATTAATGACATCGTTCATACTCGAGTCCTGTGTATTCATATATTCGTCCTCCATTTTTAATAATTATCACTGAATATTCACAAAAACTTATGTCCGCATGCCTAAATTCTATGTTTTTTGGCAAACACTACAACCACATTTTGCAATGGCGGAACAACATTGATCCCAAAATGGCGGTCGGTAGCTTCACTAGAGATTGACACCAAAAACAATAGCAAAAATATCGATTTATGAAAAAATCCGGTATTCAAGTAATTATATTATTCAATTTTGTAAAATGTATTTATATAAATTAAAGTGACCTAAATAACCCATTTCAAAACTTTAACGAATGAATATGTAAATGTAAAGATTTAAATTAAATGAGACTAGAAAAAAACATCGCTTCGAAAAATTAGGTAACAGATTATAAAGGCAAATTATATTAGTTACGATTTTTAATATTTTTTAAACTCAATAACCACCAATTAATATTTTTAAAGAAACAGGTAATAAGAAGTAGAAGTATTAAGCTCTAAAATCTTAACGCATATATGTCCATAATAAAATCAGTGTTGTTACAATTAGTAAATACTAAATATTGATGTTATAAAGCTATTAATTATATTTGAATATTAACGAAAGTATATAAATAAAAATGATCAACATTACACATAACACCCCATATTGAAGTTGCAAGACTTGTTTACGACCGTGGGTACGTAGACCTGTGTACACACGGTTGTATACACAGGTCTTGCAACTGAGTCCAATTTCAGTGGTGAGAGATGAGGTGCGAGTGTGTTACAACTACTAATTCGCAATACCATCCGCTTGAGGTACTACGTCGCTGCTATCGAAGCTGATATTTTTCTCTCCCAAGTATTGTGTTATTTAATCATTGTTATATCGTTTTCTTGAGTTTTGCAGATTTTTTGTTATTTTTGTTTGGTTATTTGTTTGGATTTGAAAAAAATTACGGCCGCCAGAGATGACAATTCGCGTAATTATTTAGTATGATTAGAAAACAAATGTGCATCCAAGCGTTGACTGCCTCGTTGGTCTAGTGGCTAGATATAAGGCCGCAGACCCGGTGGTCCTGGATTCAATTCCCAGGTCGGGTCAATAAATAGTTATTGGGTTTTTCTGTTAGAAAATTCTCAATAGCAGCCTGGAGTCTGGAAGTTGGTAGTGTGTACACTTCCGTGTCTCGAAAAGCACGTTAAGCCGCCTGAACTCTTTCCGGTCGTGCCATTTTATATTCATAAAGAAACATTTCGAACTTGACGGTAAATAAAGACAGCGTAAGGTTTCTTGATCTGTGCAAATTATATACAATCTATGGTGGGTAGAGGTAAAGGAGAATCATCTGTGTACATGAAAAATGTCCGCCAAAAGCAGTAAATTAGGGTGGCGTGACGCCACCCTAATTTTTTTTACATTAGTATCAGGGTAAATTTTAAGGCTCTTGCTAGTCGTCCGGTAACCGAATAAATAAAATAAATTAATCTTCCGCTAAAACGGACATAGGTGTACATCAAAACATTAGTACTTGCCTTTTCTAACGGGTAATCATTTTTAACACTAACAATTAATGTTTTTTTTTGTTGGTGTTTTATACTAGTGAACATGGACCGATTCGGTTCTGGCAGCGATGTGCTTTAAAAGTAACCTAACTTACATAACTGCCCTAGAATTTAAAGTGTAATAGGCGAATCGAGAGAAACGGCGGAAGTGAAGTAATTTTTCGTATTTAACCCATTTTAGCGGACGATTAATTAATTTTATTCATCCAGTAATCTGACGACTAGACACTTGGAAATTTTGATTGGTTTGAGAAATAAATAAGGAAAGAAAAATTTCCGCTAAATTATAGCGCGCTTTTTAAAATCACGCAGTTCATGAAATAAAATCACTCCAGCTACACAGTTTTCTCATAAATAATTCTTTGAGGTTATATTTACTACATTGTACTACGCAATTAGTTGAAAATTTCAATTACATTAAGTAACATTAAGTAACTACTTAAGTCGACAATAATATTAAATTTTTTAACTCGGCATACTTCAATACGTTTACAATTGCTTATTGCTACATTCATACCATACCCTTTGTCTACACTAGCGCCAATTTGTAGCATACAGCTGGACACTTTTGTAAGTTTTCTACCATATGAGATGATTCGCCTTACCTATACCCTCCATAATACAAACTTAACACCAATACTACCAATATTAATCTTTTTTAAATAAAAGGCGCATAATTCCTTAAAATCAAATAAAACATTCGTTTATATATTTTATTTATTTAATACATAATATGCTTACACTTGCTGATTAAGAAATTTTAAGCCAATTAAATATAAAAATTAAATATTTAAAAAGTATATGTTGAGTTGTGCACGGAGGTCTGTTTAAACTGATATGATATTATTTAATTTCTATGTTTTTTTTTTGTTAGAATGGGTTCCACTGTTGTTCAACTTATAATCAATTTGTAAATTTAAGGTTTTGGTGGGTTTTTTGAATCTTTTCCATTACTTAGAAGACCCCAATAGTCAATCGATTTATACCTTACGCCGCTTGAATTTTTTCCCGTAGATCTGTTTAAATTTGAAGACATTTTCGTTCTTACAACACTTGGTATTACATTGAGTGCTACTTTTCTATTCTTATGATACTTCCTTATAAATTTAGTAGAAAAATAACATATACCTATAGAATTAGACGGCTGTAGAGTGCGCGCATTAATTCTCGGCTTAATATAAGGATTTCCTTTTGATATGTTTGGTTTTGAATTCAAGTTCGAAGGTGGGTAAGTTGTCTTTGGGGTTATATTTGTGGTATATGGAGGATCGGCGGGTGGGTCCACTGGAGAGGTCACTGGAGGTTTTATTGGCGCATTCATTGGAGGGTTAATTGGAGAGTTGATGGGTGGGCTAGGAATTGAAGATTTATATGCAGATACTTTTGTATCTTGATTAATATTAGCTCTAGATAAAGGCCAGCTGATTGCACTTTTCGGAGCTGGCGTTGTCGCTTGCTGTGCGATCGTCGGCTGTAGTTCTGCCTCTTTACTCGCCATCGGAAGAGGCACGATGGGAACGTTGCTACACGGTCCAAAGTTGGGAGCTGCCCCATTACAACTATTGTAGTATCCATATGGCGTATACGAGTTAAATGAACTGTAGGAATTATATTCCGCGTAAGGATTATATGGGTATTGGGTATATGGATTATACATGTTGGGATAACCAAACTGCCCAGGATTATGTGCGTTACTGCTGTTAGTCGGGACAGATCCATCTATACCACATACGCCACAGCAGCTGAGCGGCTTGCAGGCACAGCATATAGGACCACATGGATCCCCAGGGCATGGTAGTACCGGTCCACACGGTCCACCTGGTTTAACTGGGCCCGAAACAGGACACGAACCTGTGGATACGTGATATGGACCACAAAACCAAGTGCCATATGGGTAGTAGTAATAGCCCGTCATATACTGGAGACACTTGGCAGGTGTGTTACACGGTGGTGGAAGGCAAGAGCTGGCGGCAGGGCAGGCACAGGCACTACTTAAAGCCTTAACTGCTTCTTCAGTCTTGTCTGTTTCACTGGTTGAGGCTGCTCTGTTTTGGATGATATTTATTTGCATTAAATTTGGTAAACATCTTAGCTTTTCGAGTGATTTGCACCCCCTGAGACACAGTACTGAAGTCGTTTTTCGTAAATTGGAAGCTATGGACTGTTCTTTTCTCGCGTGTACAAAACTTGGGCACGACGCACACTTGGTAATTTTGCCAAATTTGATTATTTCTCTCTGAAGTTCAATATCCTTGGGCTTAGCTACTGAGATGGCAACTTTTTGTATTCGCTTTGCCAAACTCCTCTTCATTACATTGTGTACTGAAAGGATGATCAACTATTATAAATAATGAATAACTTAAGACTTATATAAGGTCAGCTAAATACAAATTCAATAAAACTATGCAGATATTTTCAAGTGTTTATTTGATTTTCGATTTTGTACTTTAACTATTATAAATACAGTATTACAGCTATGATAAGTTGAGTTCAAGTTACAATATCTAATGGATACCAATTTTACAAATCATATTCCTCAAAATCTGGTTCAACGCGTGGCTTACGATTCGCTTTCAAATACTTTGGGACCATTGAATGGTTATACAATCTCAACGTTTCGACGTTTTTCCCTTTTTTCTCCTTGTGTGAACCATTTCTTTCGCGTGGACTTGTCAAATTATATTTCGCTTGATAAGTAAGATTCCTATTACGTTTCTGCGTGTGCTGAATCTGTTTATTACGATATATTGAATCCATTGGATCGACTTTTGTATGATACGAGTTCGATTTTGTTTTAGGATAGTACATTGGATATGTACTTTCTACACCTGGTGTTAAAGTTGTCTTATATCCCCGTGAAAAGGGATGTAATATCGAAGCTAGAACAGGAGGCAAAGGTTTCTTCTTACAATCTGATTCCTTCTTCTCGCTCGCGTTACTGGTCATCAACTTCGAATCGCCTTTCTTATCCTTTGTCTTAGCTAAGATTTCCCAGGACGGTTCCGCGGTTACGGGTTCAGTACAAATAACTTTATATTTATCCATCGTTTTATCAGCTTCGTTTGGTTCAGTTTTTGGTAATGGATATACACATGCAGCACAACATTTAGGACAAGCGCCTGGAGGACATTTAGCGCCGACGGGACAGCCAGCCCCAGCCACATGGTACGGACCACAAAACCATGTTCCATATGGATAGTAATAATACCCTGTCATGTACTGGACACATTGAGGTGACGTGTTGCACGGTGGGGGGAGACTACAGCCATTTTTACAACACGACGCAAACGGAGGAGGAGGACAAGGTGCAGCACATGGCTTAGAGGAATATTTATTTAATGTCACATTAGTTTTCGCTTGTGTAATGTTAGTATCCGTTCTGTAAAATATTGAATGATTCGTAGAACTAAAACGTCTAACAAGACTAAAGGGCGCCGCCATCTTCCTCCGCTTCACAATATTTGGACAAGACGTTGATAGCCCTAATTTAGATGAGATTCGTTTGTGGTTTGGCAAGGAAGTTAGCTTCGATTCTCTCATGTTCTTAAGCACCGGAGCGAACGATTTGCCGCTCAAGCCTCGTTGTTGCACGGCTGTTACTGAAAAATGTACATTCTAATGTTTTGAGTGCTGGATTTATATCACTTAAAATTTAATGGTATACACTTAAAATTTAACGCTTTAAGGCGTGCGCTATTCGCTTCAAAAATCTTTCCTGCACTTCCCAGGATCTGTTTAGATTATTGTTTAGCTTTAAGTTTTATATAACTGAGCTGTGAGAAGTCGGCTTATGTGAATATTAGGTTGCATTAATCAAGCTTTTAAATTTTTAGGGACCAATAGGATATCCTTTGCCGATTTAGGTTTAGGGTCTAAGTTGGGCTTGTAATAAAATCCATTGTGATATAAACGGGCACGGGCCATATTAAAAATCTATTTATGAAATGCATCAAAAATAATAACACGAAAATTTACACAGACCCCGCTTTAGTCCGCATTAAAAAAAAATGTTTTCTATCATAACTAAATGGGACAAAAATAAAATCAATTATAATGGAATATATAAATTATAAAGCATTATTTATTCATATAAAAAATACAAAATGTTACATCATGGTATTATTTTTATCGGATTGGAAACCATTCGAGGTTTTTTCTCTTTTAAAGGAGTTCTTGGAGATCCGTAAGGTGTGTGCTGTCCTTCTTGTGGAGGCGCTCCTGGCGATGCTGCTGCTGCAGTGACCGCTGCAGCTAGGGGTTGCGCTCCACACATTGGACAAATACCGGCGGCTTCGCACTTCTTTGGGGGGCATTTGGGTGGACAAGGGCATGGACAACATGGGCCGCAAGGTCCACAAGGCCCACACGGTCCGCAGGGGCCACAAGGTCCACACGGTCCACACGGTCCACAGGGTCCCGGGCATCGGCAAGGGCCACATGGACCACACGGTCCACAGGGTCCACAGGGTCCGCATGGCCCACAAGGCCCGCAAGGACCGCAAGGCCCACAGGGACCACAAGGGCCGCAGGGTGGGCAGGGATATCGGCATGGTCCACAGGGCCCGCAAGGTCCGCAAGGCCCACATGGACCACAAGGGCAGCCGCACTTTGGTTCATTGCTACCTTCACTCTTTTTCTCAGCATAGCCGCGAATTTGTGGGTAATAGTCACCGCAACAGGTAAGACGCGCCTCAGCGGAGCCGAACACCGCGCTGCGGTGGGCCACTGCAAAGAACATCCATACATATAATACTCGCCGATAGTGTGCTGGTGGTGATCAGTGCTATTCGAAGAACGAGGGTCGAGTCGAGTATTATAGATGGAAGTCCTTCGGCAGCGGCCACCGTTCTCCGAAATAACACAGACGCGACACCAGCGAAAACCTTACGAATTAACGTTTAAAAAAAAAAAAAATGCCGAGACAATTTCATAATTAGTCAAAAAACCGGCCTAGATAAATGTCAAAAAAATAGTTGATTTTTTTCGCAAGCTATGCCTGTACCATAGCTTGCAAATTAACGTTCTTTACGATTAAATTTACGATTGTAACGATGGCTTTGTATTAAACGTTATTGCGATACAATTTAATTTAATTTCAACAATAACTTTATAGCAAAATTTATATATAATAGACGAGCAATTTCAAAGGGAAAGTCTTCAAATGACTTCAATTCCTTAAACATTAAAAGGGATTCCAGACAAATACTAAATTATAAGTACACAGATGTTTCTTTTTTTTTTAATTTAATAGTTAGGCATAAGATTACTTACATAAGGGTGCAGCATGCTTCTTGTTATTTGTGGTAGCCAACGGTCGCCCCTTGATGCATTTCAATAAGGACACGTTCTTCGTTAAAACCGCTTTCCGTAATACAAGCGCCATTATTAGTTTTAATTTGTTATATTTTTTTGAATATTGTTTCTATTACTTGAATAATTTAGATATTTTATTTAGTTTTACTTGAAAATTTTGCCCATGGTAGATGATTTATGTCTTGCCGGAACAAATGATGTGATTATATTTGAATTCGAATTTCTTGTTCTTCTTTTTTTCATTCTGTCACAAACAAGTCTGTAACGAGAAGGTTTGCTAGCCAATGGTAATAAAACCTTGATGGTTACTTTATGTTATAGTAGGCCTACACGTGGAGCTAATAAAATATTTAAAAATAAATTAGGTACTTAGTTTCTACATATATATAAGATGTTTGTATGCCTTGACTAGGTCTTTTTTCCTACAAAATAAAACTTCTGAAGCGCTCACTGAGATATTCCGCATGCGTAATACGACGATAAACATGCCTGAAGTCGATGAAGTTTGTTTCCATTCCGTTAGCTTACCTTTCTTGGATTCCAGTCGACGAGGTCTTGGAAGTTAATACTGGCACGAAAACGCTTTTAGTTCAGTAATTACACGGATATATGCAACTCCTTATAGTAATCAAACTCATTTTACCAAGTTAGTGCTCTTTCGGACTCTGACAATATGACCATATAATAATAATAAATAATAATAATAGATCAACAGAGAATAACATGTTTTTCTTAAATATTTTAGGTTTTTATTAGTCCCATTATTGATGAAATCCATTGGTAACATTATATGGTTGAAGGACATTATTTAAACATTGTAAATTTACATTTAATACTCATTAAAAATGTGAAAAAAAAAAACAATTTTAAATAATATAAATCTTTATTTTTTATCAATGGTAACATTTTATAAGCATTTACAAAACTAATTATAAATATAAAATTACATTCATTCACTATAATAATTATATAAATATTTTATAAGCCATGTTATGTTAAGTCTTATTTAACATGGTACAAATCTTATTTATATACAATAATAATAATTTTTCGTCATATAATAAATAAATGACCTGTAACTTAAGTCGAACTAAACCCCTTAAATATGATGTCTAATACTGCAGTTGTCATAAAACATAAATACCACGGTCGTATACACAGGTCTTGCAACTTCAGTATGGGGTACGTTGACATAATGACGCTGTTAAGTCCAATTTACGGCCGCCAGAGGCATGACAATTCGCGTAATAATTATCCCGAACACTTTTTCAAATCCAAACAAAACAGTAAAACAACAAAACAAAAATAACAAAAAATCCGCAAAACTCAATAAAACGATATAGCAATGATTAAATAACACAATACTTAGGAGAGAAAAATATCAGCTTCGATAGCAGCGACGTAGTACCTCAAGCGGATGGTATTGCGAATTAGCAGTTGTAACACACTCGCACCTCATCTCTCACCACTGAAATTGGACTCAGTTGCAAGACCTGTGTATACGACCGTGATAAATACCACGCGTGAATTAACGATGACGAAAAAAATATACTATAAATAAAATTTTACCTAACGTAAATATATCGTGGAATTCTTGATAAAAGTTCGATATTTTTTTGAAAATAATTTATTTAAAAAAAAATTATTCGAAAAATACCGTGGTTTTCCCGAATCATTTTAAATAGTCGGTTTATAAGGAAACTAAATCCGGAATAGTAAATGCGATGATGCGAGTGCCATCTCAAGAGAGTTGACGTGTAAGCATGTGAGCTCTACCGATCTCACGCACTCACATTAACGCACTAACAATAAATTTTACGCTGACGTCATCTGTCGTTCGAAATCTTACACTTATTCTTCTGACACTTGAAATCTCAGTTAGCGCCTACCGTGTACCGAGCGTTAACATGTTTTCACATCCAGAAGCGGGGTAAGGCGTGGGCGGGGTAGGCGACCGCCCACGGCCTCGCGGTCCGGGGGCCTCGCGGTCCGGGGGCCTCGCGCCTCGGAAACATGTTATGTATTACTTAAAAGCTTTGAAAGCGAGGAATTGGACTCGTCATGAATCGAAAGATATTATTATGAAGGAAGCGCAATGCAGAAAAAAAAAAAAGGTCAGCCGCATTTCCCTTCATACGGTGGAATCGTGAAAAAGCGCGTAACAAACGCGTAGAAGAGATTTTCGAGCGAGATTAAAAAAAAGAGGGCCTCGCAAAATTTATCTCGCCCACCTACAATTTTGGTCTTGCCCCGCCACTGTTCACATCAATAATCTTACAAGAGTAAGTCGATATAAACCAGTATTACGTCAATTGTTTTATGTTAAATTGAATTTATTTCAATTAGTTTTATTCTAGAATGTTGTAATAATCACGAAAGGCTGGAATTACTAGCCAATCGTGCAGGTGGGGTAACATTTGCTGTACCCGCTGGACCCTCGTCATCTCCAATACCGGGCCCTTCGTGGCCCATTGCTGCTCCCATTAAGCCCTTAAAGACAAAAAGAAAATCCATAAATTCTTCATTCAAATGCACTATATATGTATATAAAACTTGTCTTATATTACTCATTCATTGAAACACTATCTGATAATTGAATCCACAACGACGGGCCATTACTTTTGCCAATCGTTAGAGTTCAAGAGTGCAATTTAAGCCGTTGGTGAGGTGCGTCTTCGGGATTTAAATAAAAGTAACTGTGAATCAACATGTCCTAATACATTATATCGTTGTCAGATCATTGTTCAAATCGTGTACATCTCCTTTTAATTTAAAAAATCAGTCGTGTCATCGGCTAACAATACCATCTTTGGTTTGCTATCGAGTCTTGCGTTCCGGTTTGAAGGGCGAGTAAGCCAGTATAACTACAGAGCGCAAGGAACATTAACATCTTCGTTCTGAAAGTTGGTGGCGCATTGGCGATGTAAAGAATGGTTAGTATTCCATGCATCGCCAGTGTCTATATGTTGAATGGGCGGTAGTTTTTTACCCGTCCGCCTACCAATAACATGTAAATTTATTACATAAATAGAACCGACACACGGTACCTAATAACCACTTCACGGGTTGGACACGAATTTTGTTACACGCTGTACAAATGAGGAGGATAAATTGACCATGAATCGTTCCCTGCGGAACCCCCACTAATGTACATATGTTACTATTCATTATATTAAAATATATATATATATATATAACCTGGCAACATGAACAAAATAGACACGTTAGACATGCCACGCACGTGGCGCAGCACGCCGATTGACCCAAACCAGGCGAAGGGGGCTGCCCTGTAATTTGAAGATAAGATTTCTATTAAATCGATATTTGTTCGTTCAATTTAATTGAAAGTCGGTTAAAATGATTCAAGTGGGCTGATGGTGGCCACGGGTTCATAAGGAGAAGTATATAGCGCGAACAAAATGTAGCCCATGTAACTCGCTGATAATGTAGCTTTCTATTAGCGAAAGAATTTTTAAAATCGGTTAACGTTAGTCGTGAAAGCATAACAAACAATCAAACTCACATTCGCATTAATATTATTTAGGATGTAACAATTCATCTTCTCTTGGGTAAGCAAAAACTTCGTAAGAAAAACTTCATTCTTAGGACTTAAATTGAACTTAATTTTACATAAATGCTTATCAACATAAAGTGCAAAAGTTCATTAAATTTCTTCTAAATACGATTCGTTTCTTTACAATACTTACCAGGATATCCATGTCCAGGATAACCTTGGGGCGGATAGCCATGAGGAGGATAGCCCGGGGGAGGGTAGCCTTGCCCCGGGGGATAGCCATGGCCATGGGGATATCCTTGCTGGTAGCCTGTTGCAGCTGTTACCTAGAACACAATCTTGTTTTCATGTGATTGTTTATCATAGCGAAAGCTCATACTAAGGATATTAGATTGCATCTCTTCCCACACGATAATAAATCCCCCCCAAATTCCTTTCTTCCCTTGGTCCTTTGTCCAAAGATTGCCTGGAATAAATCACTGGTTTAACGATAAGCCCGAAAACTTTGTACATGTCGACCATGTTTTAACATTCTACTAAATGTAACGCATTCTAAATGTTATCATGGAACCAACTTTGACCAAATATTACATATTTTCTTCTCAAGCTCTCGACGAGGACCATGCTGATAAAATAAATCAGAGGCAGCGCAACTGTTTTTTATGAGCTAAATTTGTGTTGGTAGTTAATTAACCGGATGTTGAAGGAAAACGACGCCGGCGTAAGAAATCTGCGTGTGCTGCTATTCTGCGAAATTTATATCGCGAACCTATGCTGCACTGACTGAACTGAAACTCCAGTTCGTCTTCTGAAGAGGAGAGGTGGCCGAGCTCAAAAACTTATATAGACTGTTACTTCAATATTGTAATAATACTTTGCTGCTACAGTTGACCATTATTAACTAACGTTTTAACGTTAAAAAATGACAAAGGGTACCTCTCCAGGCGTCCCAGGACCTTGCTGCCCATACGGTGGTGGAGTCACATTAGCGACGGGTGGGCCGCCGGGATATCCGCCAGAATCTTGAGGGCCTTGCCCAGGGTCAGGATATCCTCCGGAACCCGTAGGACCTGTTCCCCCGAATGGGCCACCTCCTGGACCTCCATATGGACCAGCTCCTGGGCCTCCAAATGGACCAGCTCCTGGACCTCCAAACGGACCTCCTCCTGGGCCTCCAAATGGACCTCCCCCTTGACCTCCAAATGGACCTCCCCCTTGACCTCCAAATGGACCTCCCCCTGGACCTCCAAATGGACCTCCTCCTGGACCTCCACCTTGACCTCCAAATGGACCTCCCCCTTGACCTCCAAATGGACCTCCAAATGGACCTCCTCCTGGACCTCCCCCTTGACCTCCAAATGGACCTCCCCCTGGACCTCCAAATGGTCCGCCTTGTCCTCCAAATGGACTACCTCCTCGACCATGACGTTGGCCTGGCTGTATTTGTTTAAAAAAAATTGTGTTTAACGACACTGTTGGTGGTAAACACGTGGATTACTGAGGTCATGACCTCGTGTCTTAGCTACCCGATAAGTAAGAGCTATCGAGCGCTATTGCCCGCGCCTGTGTTGCCATGTAATTTTCGTCATTTAATTTTTATTTATTTTTATTGCGAGATAATTATTTTGCTTAATATTTTAAAAATTATTACATAAATAGAACCGACATACGATACCTAATAACCACTTCACGGGTCGGACAGAGTTTTTGTTACATCCTGTATTAAAGCACGGCGAAAAATTGAACAAAAAACTAATTGTGCATAAAGTGCCCCTTTTTAATTTTAAAAATGTTTTTATTCGAACCACACAGGAAATTCTTAGTTCGATAATTTCCTGGTCATACTTAATGTATATCAGATTTTATCTATGAATGTGAGATACCATAAAAACCGCACGCCACAGAAACTTCAACTAAGCTCATAGTTACTTGTAGGTGATAGCGGATTCAGTTTTTAAAGCAAATGGCTTTAAAAGTACGATATTTTGTCTTTAGAGCATCTCATGCAGAAGCTACTATCGTGGCAGGCAGCCTACATTATTAATATTAACATAATGGTATAATGAGCAGATGTTGCTAAATTTAAAGAAAAATAGATCACTACTAAAGCTTATAAAGTTAAAGCACTCAAAATTTCATAATACTTACCAAATTTCCCATTTCAAAATTCGATATTTTAAATACGATTCAAATATGATTTCTTTTCATAATTACATTAATATTTTTAAGATATAAATCAAAATAACATACTAATCAAAATTATGACATTTATATAAACAATTTTCTAAAGATAATAAATATCTAGAACAAAATTATTCTTATTTCTGATTCCGCAATGTCAAGATGATAGTACTATTCTATAATATTAAGCCCTAAGGGCTTGTATGCACAAGTAGTAACAGCACAATTTATTTATTTGTTCTTCAGGAAACATACAATTTTTAAATTATATGGGTATATAAATATGCCTCCAATTTTTAAACAACCAGTAAGCTCGGATTTTCGTTAACTGGGTTCATTAATCCAGAACGATGGTAACATTGACAGGGATGAGAGGAACCGGATAAATGCAGGATGGATGAAATGGCGACAGATCTCTGGGACCATTTGCGACCCACGAATGCCCTTGAAGATCAAAGGGAAGATTTATAAGACCGTTATAAGACCTGTCGTGATGTATGGTTCTGAATGTTGGGCAGCAAAGGAAGACGATGTAAAAAGAACGCATGTGGCAGAGATGCGAATGTTAAGAGGGATGTGCGGTGTAACTAGAATAGACAAGATAAGAAACGAGTATATCAGAGGAAGTCTGAAAGTAGCACCAATAGATGAAAAGTTAAAGAGTATGAGATTAGCGTGGTATGGGCATGTGATGAGGAGGGATGAAAAGCATGTTACTAGGAGTATGAATGTTGATGGATATAGGAGACGGGGGAGGCCGAAGAAAGTGTGGATGGGTTGCGTAAGAAAGGATATGTGTATGAAAGGTGTAAGTACTGACATGACGAGTGACAGAAAGAAGTGGTAGAAAAATATATGTTGTGCCGACCCCACGTAGTGGGATAATGGCTGGAAAAAGAAGATGAGTATATATATTTAAGCGAAATACCACCGACACCAAAAGTATAAATCCGATCAGAGTGATTTTTTTCTATAGGTCCGAGCATAGGACGTCAAAATTTGTCGGCCAAGTTTCGTCCACCGAGAAACCACACATCAACGTTTAAAAACAAAAATTTGTCCATAGCATATCGCAAAAACATTACCTGTGAGCCTTTTTTAAACTTTAATTTACTTAATAAAAACCATTACATACCTATATAATTACGTGCTCATTACAAACATTTGATAAGCATTATTCGAATGAAAAAGAAATAATAGATAATGTAGTTTAATTAATACATAACTCGATACATATAATTATTTACTGAAAAAAATGCTCACTAACTACCATTACGAAGTATATACAGGGTTATTTGTAACGACCCAGCACCCTCGCAGGACTAGAGAACACCAGCTCGATGTTTACACGTTGATACTACATTGTCTTCCGAATATATATTGTTTAACAATTTTTTTTTTGTTGATTAATTACTTATACAGGTTATATGTAACACACCAGCAATCACGCAGGACTGGATAGCTAACACCATAAGTAACAGCTTTTGTTCTACGACTTTTGATAATTTGTTAGATTTTATTTTCATACAAAAATAAGTATTAATTTAATTTCCCGCTTGAACGTTTATAAATCTACGCGCATCGCAAAGATCGACGCGTCGCGTCGTCCTTTCGTTTATGAATAAAATACAGACCTACAAATGTCACGACAGTATGACAAAAACTTGTAAAATCATTTTTTTCATCTATTGGGTTATGTCCGAAGTCGTAGAACAAAAGTTGTTGCTTATGGTGTTAGCTATCTAGTCCTGCGAGATTGCTGGTGTGTTACAAATAACCCTGTATAAGTAAATAATAAAAAAAATCTTGTTAAACAAAATATATTCGGAAGAAAATGTAGTATCAACGTGTAAATATTGAGCTCGTGTTCTCACACACACATTAACATTACAATCACGAATCTTACGCTGACAATGAAAAATATAATAAATTATTTTATTACTATAATAACAATCACGCGCACACACATACACACCCATACATACACACACAAACACATGCGCACACACAAATATGGCTACTGGTAAAGAAATACGTAATTAATAATTTGAAATTAATTTTCATAATATACCGTAGGGTTTACCGATCTTATATATGGCCTAACATTTGCGCCATCACATGTTCTTTGTGTGTACCAATTTTCATCGAGATTGGTCAAGCCGTTCTTGAGTTATAAGAAGACATACATACAGACAAACAGACAGACAGACAAACATGAAAAAAATACTATAATGTGAATCACTGCATCATAAAACGATTATTTATCACAAAATCAGGTGGAAAAAAAATGTACAGACAGAGCCAATAGATTTATAGAGTAGTATAGATGAAAGTAATTATAATTACTTATTTTACACTAAATCTTCATTGATTCATTGATTCATCGTATCAATAATAAAATCAATTACATTCAATTGTAATATCTACACACTATTTATAGTCTATTCTATAAAAAAAATATTCCACCATAAATAAATACTACCGTGCCACGTCATGGGCGGAATATCAAGGCTTCTATAATTTTCCTCCAAGGCTTATGTTTCCATAATCAATTAAAATTTAAGCTGGAGTTTCGTTGCGTACGACGCGACGGTCCTTGTCGCAGTTTTTTTTTACTACGAAATTATTTTAAAAATTTAAAGTTCACAAATCATCTTTCGACCACCTGCTATAGGTGTCCATAGGCGATGGCATACAGAAAAGAGTATTTTCTAACATAAAGAAAATACTCTTTTCTTAAATGAAACACCTAACCTGATTTGAAATTTACGAATACCAATTCCACCTTTTAAACCTCAATATTATAATATTTCATTGCGTAA
Organism: Nymphalis polychloros; assembly: GCA_905220585.2. Classification (NCBI taxonomy): domain Eukaryota; kingdom Metazoa; phylum Arthropoda; class Insecta; order Lepidoptera; family Nymphalidae; genus Nymphalis; species Nymphalis polychloros. Next base: position 7,457,193 of record HG992268.1, on the reverse strand, counting down.
TAAAAATTATCAATTAATAATTTAAAATATCAAAAATCTAATTATAGAAAGGTATTACTTATATCTCATATGTAGTAAAATAAAAAAATATCACAATCGCATTAGAGAAACAGTTCCTTAACCATATATATCGTAAATAAAAAAGCTAAGCTCGCAAATTTTGCTCAGTGTTGTACTGAAAGTACTTCGATACACTTGTATATCTTGAAATGGCGGGAGTACCTGAACTCGTGTTCAATAACGGCCGGACTTGCCCTGTCATCGGCTTAGGGACATGGAAAGTGAGTAAAAAGTTTTTATATAAAATATCGGAGATAAATAATGACTTTTATAGGAAAAAACATACCCTGGGTATTCGTATGTTTCTCCATATTTTTTTAAATAACATGTAATAGCATATGTAATGTAGCTTACTGCAGCTGATTTTTTTTTTATCGTTTTATTACTTTTTGTGTTTTTCCATTACAACCAAACATAAAAAAAAAACAAATATAACAATAGTATAGATATATATAAATACACCAGAATAAGTGATATTTCACTTTTTGTTAATCTCAATAGCCTTAAACTTTTGAGATCTTTACTAATCTAATTAAAAAAAAACATTTCGTTAATTTGACGCGAATCCTTCATTTCTTTTTTTTATAAAAGCGCGGAAATCTATTTTTATATTAATCACAAAACAATAGCAATTACGTTCTCAAAACATTATATATTATTGTTTTAATATTTTTATTAAATTGATTACAATTACAAGGAATCTATACAGATAAATTAAATTGAAGTGTCTGTCTGTGAAAATAACTGCCTCTCTTGAAGTTAATATGGTTATTTGCGAATTTCCAAAACTGAAACGATCATTTTTTTGTTTATGTTTGTCCGGGCTAAGCTTTGAAACGGCTAAAAATTACAAATTGTTATTACTGAAACACGAAGTATTTCAACGTTCCGTTTAGTCCGTATTTCATCAATTGAGTTTATCAAAAGTTATAAAGTACGTAATTACGGCCATAGGCGTACTAAATACGTCAATTTCTGAATCGCAGTGTTCAGATTTTGCGGACTAGAGTGATGTTCTGCCATACTTATTAGTATTCATGTTTCGTTCAAATTTGCATTGTCGTTATTCTGTCGTCGTTTCATCTGATTGTTGTGATGTTTCTTTGATTTCATTAATACAATTTACATTGATATTATTAATTACTTGATTAGGTTGCACTTATTAACTAAGTTGTTATTCTGTTCTATTAATCTTAAATTCTTAATTAACATTTTTTTTTTAATTTTAATCATTATTACTTTTTACTTTTAAGGTTAAATAATTCCTTAGTTTTAGGGTTTAATAAAGCTTACGTGAAATTGCTTAGTTTAAATTATTTATTTCGTTAAATAAAAAGTATTCTAATTTTTCTTCTAGTACTTGCTGCTGCATTGGCCATGCCCTAGGCAACTGGGGACCAATTCTACTAACAAATTGCCACTTTATCGCTATCGAATCGAAACGTGATCGTTGCCGTTTAGCCGTTTTCCTATTCCTTAATTTAATTATCGGCTATTGGTATAAAAGTTAATAATTAATGTTGGTTTTGACATAACGGTATATGTTAACATCATATCGGTTCGGTTCCGATACGAATAAATATAGAATAGTCAAAATTGGATCGGTATCGAATCGGGAACGTATCGTAATCGTTATAGTTTAGTAGAATTCGGCCACAGTATGTAGTCACGTGACATATTCACGCGTTCACGTGTCAGTCATGCCAAAGATATCGTTGTCCTAGCAAATGGAATACTACACCAAACATATTGTATAAGGAGGCATTACAATAATTCAGAATATCCATTTATTGTTAGTCATTATAATATGACTAATAATCGCACTAATATCATAAATACGAAAGATTTCTTTAGGCTTTATCACAGGTAACATATGACATATTTTAGTCTTTTTATTCTGTTTAATTAGATTTCTGATTACGAGGCGGGAGAAGCCTCGGGCCAAGGGCTAGTTATTAAATATATTAATTGAAGTACATGAATGCGTATTTCTAACATTCACGAATCTGACTATTAAATTTGTCCTCAAATTTACTTCTCATTCATTAGTTGACGACACCTCTCATCACATACTGTCACTAAATATAATTTTTCTAAATCTTCATTAATAACTAACATATTCATTATTATATTCTAAAACGAAAATAAAAAAAACTATACATTCAAATTTTACAGAAAAAAACACGCCGTCTAATAGATTGTCCTGTGGCATTGTACCCAAGACGCTGGTACTATTGCCTCTGCACCGCTAATCTCCTATTCACTTATTAATCGTATTATTTATTCTCTGTTGTATCTAATTTAATACTTGGTCCCATTTATTCTCTCCTAACCGATCGTTGTACGTTCTGAGCACGGTCGTATACACCGTACAAAATAAAAATAACAAAAAATCCGCAAAACTCAACAAAACGATATAACAATGATTAAATAACACAATACTTGGGAGAGAAAAATATCAGCTTTGATAGCAGCGACGTAGTACCTCAAGCGGATGGTATTGCGAATTAGCAGTTGTAACACACTCGCACCTCATCTCTCACCACTGAAATTGGACTCAGTTGCAAGACCTGTGTATACGACCGTGGTTCTGAGCGAATCTGACACCGTTCGCTCTTGCGGTTGGCCCTTGGAGCTGAAACCACGTTAAGTATATAAGAAAATTTATGTTCCGTATAAAAACGTTTGAAGGATTTATAACCATCGGAAATAATTTTGATAGAATAGCCAAATGAACTAAAAACATATTTGAGTGTTCTGGAGGCCAATTCCACTAAAGTAAAACGTTTGTTAACGTTCTCGATTCGATTCCGTTCCAGCTTCGACTATTGCTCATAAAACCGAATCAATATGATGTTACCATATATACGAAACCTCGTTGGTCTAGTGGCTAGATATTAGGCCGCAGACCCGGTGGTCCTGGGTTCAATTCCCAGGTCGGGCCTATAAATAGTTATTGGGTTTTTCTATCAGAAAATTCTCAGTAGCAGCCCGGAGTCTGTACATTCCCGTGCCTCGGAAAGCACGTTAAGCCGTTGGTCCTGCGCCTGAACTCTTTCCGGTCGTGTCGGATTGCCGTCCCATCGGATTATGAGAGCTAAGGAAAAGAGAGTGCACCTGTGTTGGCGCACACACTTGTGCACTATAATATGTCCTGCGCAGTTGGCTAATCTCTCTTGAGATTGGCCGCCGTGGCCGAAATCGGTCTGGAGGACCTTATATACGAAAGCCATAAAACCATGTCAAACTAATTATTAACTTTTGACGTTCCATCGAGGACGAATCGAATCGCAACTGGATCGTTGTATCAGTAGAATAGGGAAAAAGCTAAACGTCAACGGTAGTGTTTCAATTCGATTCCGATAATTAATTATGTCAGTAGAATTGGTTTCCTGTCTTTAAGTAAATTGCATACTTAAATGATCATTCAATACAGGTTCATTCAAATTAACTATTATGTAAGAAAGATGGTCGTTCGTTGTTTATCTGAAATACGAATCAATTTACACGAATTTCGGTAAACATGTTTATTGACATTGAAACGAGTTATCACAACGGAACATTCATAGCTCATAAACAAACGACTTGAGCTAAATGTTTTGCTATTACATAATGTTATGGAGTTCATATTTTTTAATGCAGAAGCTGCGATAAATTTATTAGGCTGTATGGTGCAATCTTACCGCCTTATTCATAAACTTTATTTAACTGGTGATTAGTTAAACAATATTTTGTCTTCCTCTTTCGTATGTTAAATCAATAATGACAGAAAGAGATAAAGACAGTGTTTAGCTAAACAGTAACTAAGCAACGTTTATAAATTAGGCCGTAAGTCTATTTCATGAATACTGAAAAAATGACGTATACAGTTTTGTGTTGACAGCAGATAAATAGTCCACTAAAAATATAAATATTAACAAAATATAATATATAAACTAATACATGTCTTTTGTCCACTGTCCACTTTTACTTTAGACACTATTCGAACGTAGACTTGTTGTTTTTGTCAATATTAACTATTCATAGATATTAATATGAAATCATAAATAAATTACTAGTTTCTAAATGATTTGACATATTCCAGTAAATTTTTATTAATTTTTTCATGTCATTAAACATACTTAAAAAATACATTAAATAATTACTGGAGTACCAGGTGTCCCCTCACCATAGAGGCAACATATGACATAGATTATCTTTCCATGCTACCGTCATATTCCAACTTTATGAAAAAGGACTCCTAACATTTCTATCCTTTGGCGACATTTGTGCCGATCAATGCAATGATGCACGATCTTTATCTGCCTAGCTACGTTACGTTTACCTTGCTATGAATGCATTAAATAATTATTTTCAAATTATATATCTTTATCGTAGATAAGAATGACGAACGGCATTATCAATCTTCTTAAAGCAAATAATTCATGAATGTGTAGTGTTATTAATGAATTTTCTAATATGAGTAGATAAAAGATAAATCGCATCAGACAATCTGTTTTTCTTAGCGATGATAAAATTAGATGATACCATCGATATGATAATAAAAATACATTGCAAGTCATCGTATAAATCTTATCGAAAAACATAAATTATTATCTGTCCTGTTTAAAAATGATTGCGTAATTTAATTTTCAAATTTCGAGGTCAGATTCAGTAGCATTATACATAGATATCTCACACGGACAGATAACAATTACCTGCCTGAAAGAATATTAAAAAAAACAAAAGCCCGTGACACAAGACAGCTACGATGTGTTTAGCCAGTGCTATTGTCCACAGATAATCGCTAACAATATATTATATTACAACAAGGAGGTAATGAACGGTTATGTAACATTTATATGATTTGGCGAACTCTGTACTGATCTATGACACAGTGCACTTTACTACCTCTACCTGCAATAGTGCATCTATTTAAAGAATTATCTATATCTATACATATATACCACTCATATCTATACCACTATATCACTCAAACAACATGGCCGCAATCAGCTGTCAAAGTTCAAGCGTCCCTATTGGAAAACCCCATATATATATATATATATACATACAAACAAAACAACATAGAACTGTTTGTCTTTGATTTCACACCATTTCAAAATGAAAATTTGACACATGCAGGTTTCCCCAGGACGTTTTCCTTCACCGTCAAGCACGAGATAAATTATAATCACAAATTAAGCACGTGAAATTCTGTGGTGCTTGCCCGGGTTTGAGTCCACGATCATCGATTAAGATTCACGCGTTCTTACCACTGGGCGATCTCGGCATAAGAAGGCAAAGATAAAACGCATCGGATAAATTTTATAAGCGATCTTCTTGTTAAATATAGTTGTTATTTATATGATCGATAAGATGACAAAAATATACTATTAAAAGTCATAGTGCACGAAATAAGCTACTATTTGTATGTAATTGCACTATATTGCGTAATATATCCTGGGACATTCACACAGGGCCATTTGATCCCAAACTAAGCAGAGCTCGTACTATGGAAACCAGACAACTGATATACTACTTTTCTTTTGTAAATACATACTTATATAGATAATTACTACACTCAGGACAAACAGACATGTTCATGCACACAAATGTCTATCCTGGGTGGGAATCGAACCCACGACCAGGGCGCGAAAAGCAAGTATCTACCACTAACCACGCCAACCGGCTCGTCAATAATTCATCTTATGCAATTGTACGTGTAGGAACTTAAGAAAATCAATAGAACACGTGTTTGTTCCATGTCATGGCGACTATCATAATAAATGATTTAATTGATGTGATATGAAGTGGGTCTAAAGGTGAAGCGCGACTAAAGGTAAACGTCCAACGTCGCTGATAGCGAGTTCAGTTAGTGCAAGATATAATTCAAATCGGTATACAGTACAGTACAATAACAGCCTGTAATGTCCCACTGCTGGGCTAAGTTCCTCTTCTTGTTTGAGTAGAACGGTCGGAAATTATTCCACCATAGAGTATAACAGTGAAATAAGACACATGCAGGTTTCCTCACGATGATTTCCCTCACCGTCAAGCACGAGATGAATTATAAATACAATTAAGCCCATGAAAATTAAATAGTGATTCCGCGGGCTTGAACCGACGATCATCGGTTAAGATTCACGCGCGCGCATTGTACGTAAATGATATGAATTTTATTATATTTTCTTTTCCTGTAGTCCAAGCCAGGTGAAGTGACGCAAGCAGTCAAGGACGCAATCGACGCTGGCTACCGGCACATCGACTGCGCCCATATTTACGGCAATGAAAAAGAAGTCGGCGAAGCTCTTAAAGCGAAGTTTGAAGAAGGTGTTATTAAGCGGTGAGTTTTATTAGACTTCTATTGATTTGTTGTCTTGAATATACGTATAAATTTCCGTCATATAACGTTACATGAAATAACGATCTGGGAGCCAATTCTACTAACAAATTGTCACACTATCACAATCGAATCTAAACGGGAACGTTGTCGTTTATCCTTCTTCTTATTATTTAATTTAATTATCGACTATTGACATAATAGTTTAAAATTAAGTTTAGTTTTGACAAAACGGTATAAATGTTAACATCATATCGGTTCGCTTCTGATCCAAATAAATATAAAATAATCAAAAGTGGATCGAAATTAAATCGGGAACGTATCGTAATCGTTATAGATTAGTAGAATTGGTCCCCTGATTTATTTTAAACGAAACTTCGCGTTTCTTTCCGTTTCTTTTTGCTAAAACTGCTTTCTAAAACATTGGTAGAGTTAAAATATAATTAAATTATAATTAAAAAAAAAAAGTCTATTAAACACTATCTTAAGTCATTTCTATAAATAAAAATTATAAATAGCTCTTACATATTTATTATTATATTCTAAAACTAAAATAAAAAACATCCTACACATAAAAAAACCTAATGTGGTCAATGTGTATTACATAAAACATATATTAAGCTCAATTGATGAAGTCCTTAGTTTTTGAAGGTTAGTAAAAAAAGCGCGCTGTCATCGGTCCCCGGTCAGATGTCAACGATATAGTCTGTACCGGTAGTAAATGTAAACAACGAGGCGCATGTGTTCTGCCACTTCACCGATCTTTGTAAAAACAATTAATGTTTACGATTTGAAATATTTACCAAGCAATCAATTAATAATAATCATTAACAACGCTGCATGTCTCGACTTCGTACGTACAAAATAAGTATTTTATCCCGTATATTTTTTAATCAATAAGATATTATAATTAATAAGTATATTTGCCAATCAATCTATTCCCAAATAAAGTAAGGTGCTAGGAACATATAATAATATATATACATAAAGCACACGCCCTGCGTATTTTTTAATGCGTTTATTGGAACGAAGTTCTTTTACGTGGCTTACAGTAGAGTGAAATGACAGTGGCCCAAGGTCACGTCATATAACGAAATAGCATTCATTTTGTGCCTACCGAATGCTACAAAATGCGATGCATTAGGCGTTCGAATGTAGGAGGTCGATATAAAAGAGGTGGAGGTGCTTTTTCGTGTGACAAAAATGCAGTCGTGTGATAAAATCTACGTTTGAAAACATGGTTTGAGTCAAAAAAATATCGCAGAGAACATCGTTCCTGACGGGGGTACCCTGACCGCACAAGTTTTGTTATCATATTCATAGGTTCTATCTACGGCTTATATGTGTGAGTGTTGGCTCATTGTACATTTGTTCTACACTATGAGACAGACCTCTTGTAAAATGTGGCCCGTTATTTGTTTTTTTTTTTAATATAAAAGGTAACTTGGCCACCATGAACTATGGTACTATAAAAAATATAAACCATCCCTTAGCGTCGTGTGTATCTTTCTGAAATTTGTAGATGAGCATTCATAGATTTCTTACAAGTGTAACGTTTGCGTAATTGTTTTAATTAACTACATAATTTTATACCTACTTTTCATACTTACGACAAAGAAAAATATCTTTCAAGCTTCATTAGACGACTTATGGAACGGTTACTAAATTAAACTCCAGTTATCCCATTAGTATTGAGTGACATTTTTCGTATTAACATGCGAAGCGAAGACGATTAGCTAGTAAAAAATATGAAGCATAAAATTTGCGACAAATTTTATTTTAAACATGAAAAACATGCAACACAGCATCCTCACTCCGAGGTCGATCGCTAATTTGATGGGACTATTTATGATAAAGTCACTGTTTGTGTATTGCAAGGTCGACATCTCTCCTAAAAATGTGATTTGCTGATAAAAAGCGTTACCGATTTCTCAGGTGTTGTCATCATGATGACTGATTACTATCACGATATTCACTTATAAATTTTTTATCGCAAATTGAGAGTGCGTACATATCCTAGTGTAATGTTATTTGTTTTTATCTACTTTCATCGTAAACTTAGTCATAAACTTATCGAGAGTATTTTTAAGTAACATTTAAATAACAATATAAATAGATATAAGGCCGCAGACCCGGTGGTCCTGGGTTCAATTCCCAGGTCGGGCCAATAAAAAAATATTTTGTATTTTCTGTCAGAAAATTCGCAGTAGCAGCCCGGAGTCTGGAAGAAGATGCTTCGAAAAGCATGTTAAGCTGTTGGTGCTGCGCCTGAATTCTTTCCAGTCGTGTCGGATTGCCGTCCCATCGTATTATGAGAGCTAGGGAAGAAAGAGTGCACCTGTGATTGCGCACACACTTGTGCACTATAATATCTCCTGCGCAGTTGGCTAATCTCTCTTGAGATTGGCCGCCGTGGCCGAAATCGGTCTGGAGGACATTATTATTGTTGATAGATACAACAAAGCTACATATGAGTAGGGTCTGTGCCGGATATCTCTGTAACAATTAGCACGTAAATAGGGGTAATTAAATAAACAAGACAAAAGGACATAGTGACAATAATATAGTTTCCTTATTCCGTCATAATTTTCAAATTCTTAATCATATTTCGATATAAGGGGTGACATCTATACTAATATTATAAAGAGGAATGATTTGATTTTTTTGTTTGTTTCATACGATTTAAATCAAAAAATACTCGACCGATTTAAAAAAAATCTTTACCATTAGAAAGCTACATTTTTACCGACATAGCCTATATCATATTTAAAAAAAAATTAGAGGTCCCTACCTAAAATTCAACAACGTAACCCAAGGTATCAAAATGTTGTCCATAAAAGTCTTTATTTTGCGTGCGCTGCGAAAACTATTGACGATATATAAAATACTGTTCTATACATAAATAGTACTCATGATTGCTCACCATTCAAGTTGAAATACGGGTGGAATCGAATAGCGGTGATATCGGTATCATGATTTGATCTGAACCTTTTAAATGGTTTGATAATTAAGGATGATTATTTACATGTAAATTCCACTTTAAATGATCCGGATCGGACTTTTCGTTTAGAAGTTATGAAGGATATAAAATTCTCTCAGCAAGAAAAATGTCACAGTTTGAACAAACTGTAACTGTCCTGTCACAAAAGTTTTTAAATTTTCGCGGACGAAGTCGCGGGCAAAGTTCTTGTCTCTTATAAAAAATTTATAGGTGTTACCTATCATAAATATGTCAATATATATGATTTATAATTAGTAATATTATTTATATTCATTACATTTATATCTTTACAATCAATTTTCTTGTTACATAATTAGTATGAGTCATGATATATAACAAGTTATTGAAATAATATCTATTACAATTTTCCTGTTGTATGTCTTTAATATAAGGAAACGTATAAATAAATCGATGAACGCCGGCTGCACGCACGAAAAAGCATGACTCATAGTAACGTTCCGCCTTCCGAACAAGCGATAGAGAGGCACGATCGGCCTAAGCGTTCGGCTTGTGACGCATCTATCTCGCTTCCACTACATCGGCCGATGCGTCCGAGTATTCATCAATGTTTTCTTATGACGTTACCACGTACAACTATCGTCCGTAAACCATTTTTTTTTTTGTTTACATTTATTATTAGATTATAAAATATTACACTCCTTTTTTGGGCAGTCATGTAGAAATAAAATAATCATATACTTCATACATAAAAATACACATTCGTAATTCTACTCCTTCTTGTAGGTTTACCCAATTTGATCGAGATCGATAACACATACAACTCGACCACCATTTATAACATTCTCCTAAACAAAATCAAAAATCGTTTAGTCTGTGGATGACCTGGTGACCAATTCTACTAACAAATTGTCACTTTATCGCAATCGAATCGAATCGTCATCGTTGCTTTAATTTAATTATCGTCTATTCGCATAAAACTTAACAATTAATATCCTGGGACATTATTCACACACGGCAATCTGATCCCAAACTAAGCAGAGCTCGTACTATGGAAACCAGACAACTGATATACTACACATACTACTTTTATATAAATACATACTTATATAGATAATTACACCCAGACTCAGGACAAACAGACATGTTCAAGCATACAAATGTCTGTCCTGGGTGGAATAAATATAGAATAATAAAAGTTGGATCGGAATTGAATCGGGAACGTATCATTAGAGATTAGTAGAATTCGGCCCCAGTTTGTAACCATATTTTACTTTATAGTCTCTTGTTTGATAAAAACATTACGGAATAGAACGTCAATTTTGCCTGTACGAAGTTGGAATAATGCAGGCTATACAATGATAATTTATCGATCGTATCAAGCTCACGACCATATTTATAGTTTTCCGTTTTTAATGACTTAAAATCTATAAAACACAAGGCTATCAAATAGTGCGACACAGCCTTGTCTGAAGGTCACCCGATCACTCATTAGTGATAAGACGTTAGGACGTCCTTGATGAGCTAGAGTCTGGTAGGAACGTGTCAAAACTATAAAGAGTACTAAAAATTGTCTACGATCCCGATATATTTCATAATTAATATAGTCCGCCTCAATGATTCGTATGATTGATGTCTATGAAAGTTACAGTAACAGCCTGTGAATGTCCCACTGCTGGGCTAAGGCCTCTTCTCCTCTTTTGAGAAGAAGGTTTTGGAGCTTATTCCACCACGCTGCTCCATTGCGGATTGGTGGAATACATATGTGACAGAATTTCAGTGAAATTTGACACATGCAGGTTTCCTCACGATGTTTTCCTTCACCGTCAAGCACGAGATTAATTAGAATCACAAATTAAGCACATAAAATTCAGTGGTGCTTGCCCGGGTTTGAACCCACGATCATCGATTAAGATTCACGCGTTCTTACCACTGGGCCATCTCGGCTTTTTTAGGTGCATTCTCTATTCCCTTACTCTCATAATGGGATAGCAATCCAACACGACCGGAAAGAGTTCAGGCGCAGGGCTAACGGCTTAACGTGCTTTCCAAGGCACGGGAGTGTACATACTACCAACTTCCAGACTCCGGGCTGCTACTGAGAATTTTTCTGACAGAAAAATCCAATAGATTATCCATCCGACCTGGGAATAGAACCCAGGATCACCGGGTCTGCGGCCTTTTATATAGCCACTAGACCAACGAGACAGTAAATAGTGTATATATGAATTATATAAGACCATAGACAAATAAAAGTTTATATTTATAGAAGATTTGTATGTGGTTTTCCTGAACGGATTTCGGTCATAGCGAATACACGACCTCTCTTTTTTCAATAAAAAACTTTAGCACTTGATGGTAAGTTGTCACCACGGCCAATAGACTGCACTGTAAGTAATATTAATTGTAAGAAATGTTAACCATCGCTTACATGGTCATTGCGCCAACAAACTTCGGAGTTTGTTTGTTGGTATCTGATGAGTGGATGGTACCTACCCAGACGAGCTTCCACAAGCTCTACCACCAGTAAACGTATCGCTTGCTAATTTATTTATTTATATATCAGGGAAGACATCTTCATCACATCTAAATTATGGTGCACCTTCCACCGTCCGGACCTCGTGGAGGGGGCGCTGAGGACATCCTTGAAGGATCTCTGCTTAGAGTATTTGGACTTGTACCTGATTCACTGGCCCCAAGCTTTCAAGGTATGTTATACAACAAAGCGAAAAGCTGAAAATGTTAAAAATTTTACTCTTTTTATTCATTGTTTTTTTTTTCTTTTTATAATCAAATTTTTATCTTTGTAAATTTAATAGGACCATGCTTAAGATTAACTTAAAATTAAAATTATTAACACTTCCTAACTACCTAAAACATAGTACTTGTGGCGTGTTTCCTGACCTTATGAAACATAGTAAGGTAATTCTTATTTTTAAATCTGGTAGTACTTCAGACCCCAACAATTATAGACCTATTTCTGTACTACCAACGCTTAGTAAGATCTTTGAAAAATTAATGCTTAATCAGATGTTAATACATTTTGACATATACAAGTTGCTACACAGTAAACAATTTGGCTTTACAAGGGCTGGGAAGAATCACAGGATGCCTTAAGGATATTTTGTGATTAATCTAAGGCTTTTGATTGTGTGCAACACGAAACGTTGATCAGGAAACTACGTCACTATGGCATTAGAGATAATGCACTCAGCCTTCTGAATTCGTATTTGAGCAATCGTATTCAGAGTGTTGATATAAATGGAAAGAGATCTCCCGGGGCTCCAGTTGGTGTGGGGGTCCCTCAAGGATCTATTCTTGGTCCATATTTCTTCCTCATTTATATAAATTACTTGCCCCATCTTTTAAATAATAAACATGAGATAGTATTGTTTGCTGATGTCAATTCCTTAATTTTTAAAATTAAAAGACGTTTATCAATATATGACGACGTAAACAAAGCGCTCTCTAAAATAGTACATTGGTTTACTGTTAATAATTTGCTGTTAAACAGTAACAGGCCAATTCACTGTTCCCAACGTGAAATTTGTAAAAATGAATGTACTTTTAAATGGGGAACCTTTAGATTCTGTAGAAGCAACAGAATTTCTTGGTATCACCATAGATTCTAAGCTTCAATGGGGCTCTCATATTAATAAATTGGCAAATAGACTAAGCTCTGCAGCTTTAGCGATAAAAAATATTAGAATGTTGACTGATGTTGATACGGCTCGCCTAGTGTATTTCAGCTACTTCCACAGTATAATGTCTTATGGCATTCTAGTCTGGGGTAATGCAGCCGACATAAATACGATTTTTGTACTGTAGAAGAGGACTATTCGTGCAATTCACAAACTGGGCCCAAAAGATTCATTAAGATGTAAATTTAAAGAAATGAAAATAATGACTGTCCACTACCATTACTAGATGTGTGACCACTTTTACTAGATTACACAGGGTTATTATATTTATGGGACAATGTATACGCTTTCACAACAGGATCCCAGAAACCGTTCAAAAATATTCAATTGTGAAATTTAAAATAATTGTTAAGGAACTCTTGTGCGCTAAAGGATATTACACAATGAATAACTTTTTAGATGATTGCACACCTTGGGAATGAAACGATCGCCTCCAGGCTATTTCAAATAAATAAGAATATTATTATGTTATTGCGTAAATCAACCAATTTTAAAGAATGAGTTAAAAAAATAAATCCCGCTGAGTTTCTTTCGCCGGTTCTTCTCAAGTCTGAGGTGTTTATTTCCGAACCGGTGGTAGATTTATGACAATCAATAAGCAAGTGTAACAAACACTTCTATATTGAATAAAGATTTTTGAATTTGAATTTGAATACCTCTACTCTTCACAGGAAGGCGGTGAACTGTCTCCAACTGACGACGAAGGCAAGGTGATTCCGTCCCCCGTGGACTATGTCAACACGTGGAAGGCTATGGAGACGCTCGTCGACACCGGCCTGACCAAGAGCATTGGTATATCTAATTTCAACAAGAGACAGATTGATAGGCTGATGGAAGCTGCTAGGATAAAGCCAGCAGTTTTACAGGTTATTAAACTTTTTTTTAGTCATCATCATCATAATCAAACCTTTATCGCGCACTGCTGGACATAAGTCTCTCTAATATAATTCACAAAACAATATAATTATATTTTATTTATATGAATATAATCCGATGATAGATTGTTCAAATTCGTTCAAACACCAGTGAATCTTCAAGAGAATCTTCAAGATTGCATTTATCGAATAAAGATCTGCCATATGTGTATCCACGAATGCGTGGTGGAGCAGCATGGTATCAGCTCCGAATGTTCTATTCAAGAGAGGAGAATTTGCCAAGCCGTAGGATGTTTATTTATTTTTTATTGTAGGCGGACGACCATATGGCCCACCTGATGGTAAGTGGTCACCAACGCCTATAGACAATGGCATTGTAAGAAATATTAACCATCGCTTACATCACCAATGCGCCACCAACCTTGGGGACTAAGATGTTATTTCCCCTATGCCTGTAATTACACTGGCTCACTCACCCTTCAAACCGGAACACAACAATACAAAGTACTCCTATTATGCGGTAGAACCAGACGAGCTTGCACAAAGCTCCGAGTCAGTTTATAAACCTTACAAGCTCCAACTTAATCTTGTGTGGACAAAATAAGTTACAAGTTTATAATTTATAATATACGTCACTCATGTGCTTAATTGCATGTGTCTAATATCACTGACATTCTGCCACATGTGTATTCCACAAATCCGCATTGGAACAGCGTAGTGGAATGATCTTCAAAACGTTCTTCTTAAAACAGGACAGGAGGTTTTAGCCCAGCAGTGGGACATCACAGGCTGCTACTTAATGTACTATAATGTAATTATTAATGGACCACCAGCCATGGAATCTAAAATCTATTGTATCCCTACAGTGTGATGGTGTAATGGAAAATTCTAGAACTAATATTCAATATATGTAATTTCTTACCAACCAGATCGAAATCCATCCCTACCTGAATCAAGAGAAGCTTATTAACTACTCTCGGTCTCTTGGAATCACGGTCACTGCGTACTCGCCGCTGGGCTCTCCGGACAGACCCTGGGCGAAGCCTGGTGACCCTCAACTCTTGGAGGACCCTCTACTGAAGGCTATAGCTGATAAATACAAAAAGAGTCCTCCTCAAGTCCTTATAAGGTGAGATATTTACATATATAATCTGTTATCATCTATGTGTTACGTTAGAAAAAGTACCAACTTATACTTTAACTAAAGCACTACGTTCGGCTACGCGCTTTAAAAAAAATTACAGAATTCCTAATTTCCTGATAACTCTTTCTTCAAAAATGCATTAATTATAAGTAAAATTGAAATCCTTCCTTAGTGCTTACATACTGTGTCAAAGGAAAGACGTAAACAAATTTTCATGGTGCTGCCCCAGTAGCTTAGACTCACGGTCGTATACACAGGTCTTGCAACTTCAGTATGGGGTACGTTGACATACTGATGCTGTTAAGTTCAATTTACGGCCGCCAGAGGCATGACAATTCGCGTAATAATTATCCCGAACACTTTTTCAAATCCAAACAAAACAATTAAATAACAAAATAAAAATAACAAAAAATCCGCAAAACTCAACAAAACGATATAACAATGATTAAATAACACAATACTTGGGACAGAAAAATATCAGCTTCGATAGCAGCGACGTAGTACCTCAAGCGGATGGTATTGCGAATTAGCAGTTGTAACACACTCGCACCTCATCTCTCACCACTGAAATTGGACTCAGATGCAAGACCTGTGTATACGACCGATGAATTTGTTTTTTTTTTAAATAAATCAGCAAATCAACTTTTATTATTTAATTGATAAGTTCTTATTTTCGGATGCTAACTTCTGTTTTATTTTTCTCAATTGAAGTATAATAAAGTGTTTACAGCAATTTAATTCCAGCTAGTTGTGTTTGCTTTTAAATTTTCTTGCATTACTCTGTACAAATTTTAATTTTTTATTATATGTTCTTTTAGTGTTTACTTAAGTAAAAATCACTAGCAAACTAAAAAAAACACGTATAAGTTGGCAACACTGACAAAGTAAACAAAACCGTTACTTTTAATATTTAATAAAATATTCTTAACAACACTACATATTAAGCCCTTATCGCTATCAACATTGATACTAACATAACTTTATTATAAAAACCGCTAAGCCTCACAAATGGCACTTCAACGAGTTAATTATTAAACTTTAATGATACCATAAACAACTTCAACTTTATTAAAATGTAACACTTGTTTTAATCATGTGTACGGCTTCGTTATAGTAGGATACCTAAGCACGTCCTACACGACCCAGTCGATAGACTCACAGCAGCCAACATAAATCTGTTAGGGAACACAAACAACACACCGACCCCGCCGGCGGGACCTCGTTCGCTATGTCCCGTCGACGTTTAGGCGTTTGACGACAATATAAATGCGCACGTCTTTTTCCCCGACTTCAACGGCGTCCTAAGCCGAGGTCCGGCCTCACAGGAGGCACCCTTAGGACTTCCGTTCTCCTTGAACCCCTTATGTGGGCTGCCAACTTCCAGCTTGAGTTCATCTCGGCTCATCCCGCCCGGTGACGCTATAGAGGCCACTAAGGCCAATACAGATTCCGAAAAAAAAAAAGTAAATATAAATCTCTGTGTGTGTACGTAATTCTTTTCCTACTAAACGGCTTGACCGATTTAGATGAAACATTTTTTGTAAGTTTATGTCATCTGGGTTATTCTAGCTATAATTGGACCGATAGGTGGTGCTGTTGCTCATTAGCTCAGCTAAACGATGCTGAAGGGCCTAGACTCTAGGGTTGAGAACTACTCAAAATCTCTTTAGTTTAATTTATAAATATTTGTTATACCAAGGATCGCTCTTAAAATGTCAAAATATTTAGACAAAATAAATAGCAATGGAAATAATATAAATACTCATCTTGATCAAGTCTGAAATTGGTAGATTTTGCACCTAACGAGGACAGAGCATACATGTCGTAATATATAAAAACCAGAGACAATTATTAATATAAGGATAAATGAAAAAATAACGCTCCACCACAGATACGCCATAGACCGCGGCCTGATCGTGATCCCGAAATCAGTAACCAAGAGTCGAATCATCCAGAACTTCGACGTGTTCGACTTCCAGCTGTCTTCTGAAGATATCAAGACGATCGGCACCTTGGAATGTAACGGCAGACTGTGCACTATGAGCGAGTAAGTATTACATGTTTTAAACTATCTGGTCTAGATAGCCCAGGGGATCTCGTAAATCTATCTCCGATTCTTATCCGGGCAAACTTTAGTCTATGTTTATGTCATTTATACACTCTGACGTTAACTGTCATAGACCTTACTCACACTTGGCTACGATTGACATAGACAATTCACAAATTTTTTAAAGATTTGACATATTCCTAAAAAAACCTTTGAAGGGAAACTTCTTAAAGCTCTACGTTTAATTCGTAATGCAAACGCTGTGTACTTATGGTATAGGCTCATTAAAAATATATAAATAAATAATACCACAGATCAGTCACAAATTGTTTATTGAAAAAGTACTTAATATATTTTTTTCATTGTTACAGTTTTCATCACCCAGATTATCCGTTCGCGGATGAATATTAATATAAACAATAAATTACGTATAAATGAAAGAAAAATAGAAATTTAATCTAATAAATGAGATGTTAATTTACCTAACGGAAGAAAACTTCTAAACCAATATATTATATAAAACTAGAAGATGCAGTGCATTCCGGTGCAGATTATTTCATAATTAATATTATTAAAAAAGTATCTGCACTTTATAGTTTCACGCGTTTTAAATTTAGAATATCGTCTTGAAAAGCGTTAATTAAATTTTCTTGTTAATAATATCAAAATTGCACTAAATTCATGTTTATGATACTTTTTACTTATTTATAAAAGTTTCTGTTTGCGCATTTAAAAAAAATCAGCGTTTTTATAACTAACTTGAAAATGGCGGTATTTTTGACGCAATAAAATTGATTTATAATCTGTTCTGAAATAAAGTTTTACTTTAAACCTTTTATTCTTCCACATTAACTACAATTTAATATCTTTTATGAAACCTTTAATAATATTATTTAAAAAATAAATAAACAAGTCAGTATAAATAACTACGTATAAAATTTGAAAATATCGCTATTTTTGCAACAAAAATGTTGCCTTATAATATGTTGTGAAATAACAAGTTATTAAATTGAAATTTAGTTTATAAGCATTTTATTTTATAACTATCATTTTAATTGATGATATCCAGATGCTAATAAATTTTATAAATCTTATCTTTGTGTTTTATTAGTCAAACCTTGTTCTCAAAAGGAGAGTGCATTATTGTTATTATTCGTTTTTAATCTTTTTATACACACCAATATACTATTAACGTATTGTCCTGACTTAACTGACATATACACTCTTCCAATCGTAGTAGGAATAAAGGTACACATTCAATAGATTTACAGATTGCATGCGATTTTCTAATCGTTCTGCTGTATTATGCTCTATAAACAGTTCTCGATTAATTTACCCTTATTTATAATACGACACTATTCCACTTAACTAGTTATAACCACGTTAATTTAACTTTCGAAGTTCCGATTACAACTTCGCGGACATTGAAAACGCCATCTTTTCGCGAGGCCATAGTGAATATCATAGATTATTCAAGACCTCGACCAATGGTATTGATATCGATGTCAAAGTTGTTTATTGGGGTTGTGGTTAGAATAGGGTATAGATTTTGCTCACACGCAACCTTGAGACGGGACTGTCAACACTCTTAATGACCACGGTCGTATACACAGGTCTTGCAACTTCAGTATGGGGTACGTCGACATAATGACGCTGTTTAGTTCAACTTACGGCCGCCAGAGGCATGACAATTCGCGTAATAATTATCCCGGACACTTTTTCAAAACCAAACAATACAGTTAAATAACAAAAAATCCGCAAAACTCAACAAAACGATAAAACAATGATTAAATAACACAATACTTGGGAGAGAAAAATATCAGCTTCGATAGCAGCGACGTAGTGCCTCAAGCGGATGGTATTGCGAACTAGCAGTTGTAACACACTCGCACCTCATCTCTCACCACTGAAATTGGACTCAGTTGCAAGACCTGTGTATACGACCGTGTTAATGACCTTATGAAAGATATCAAGATGAAATCATAGACAATATTTAGTACTTTTTACAGTTTTGACATATTCCTAACAAGCTTTTATTGTGGATAAAAGTATCGCTTCAATAATTTGGAGACGTTGTATCGAGAAAAACTAATGAAAAACTCAAAGAAATATATTAAAATTTATTAAAAATAAAAATGCTTGAAATTAAAAAATATATTATAATTCCAGTTTGGACGATTAGAATAGGTTCGTGGGTAGGTAGGCGGGTAGGTGTCAAGCCCGGCTGAGCTCCGGCACGGGCCCCGTGTAGCGGTGCACGGCGCGCATGTGCTTGACGGCGTAGTGGCGGCAGCTGTAGGCGCGCGCGCACACCGCGCACGACACGCGCGCGCCGCCGTGGCACGCGCGCCGGTGCATGTGCAGGCTGTTGTTGGCCTTGAACGACGCCGGGCACTGCTCGCACTGGCGCCGAACCGTTAACAGAGTCAAAAACCTTCATTCGATATACAAGCGTTACTTATTGACTGTCACAAATCTACCACCGGTTCGGAAATAAACACAGACCCGAGAGGAATCGAAAAGATTTTTTTGTTTTTATTGAAGTCGTCACCCGTCGACAAAGAAATGTTAACCGTCGCTCACATCGCCAATGCGCCACCGACCTTGGGAACTGAGATGTTATGTCCCTTGTGCCTGTAATTACACTGGCTCACTCACCCTTCAAACCGGAATGCAACGATACTGAGTACTGCTATTTAATGGCAGAATATCTGATGATACAGACGGGCCTGCACAAAGACCTACCACCAGGCATCTTTGTATATACAGTGGTGGTCATATAACACTCATCAGTGGTCATATAACATACACATATACATGTGTGTGTGTGTGTGTGTGTGTGTATTTGAGCGTGAACACGTGTAGGCGGTGTATTTGTATAAGAGTGTGCCCACATGGGACATATAAGACTATAACCTTGAACTGTTTCTCTGTGCGATGAGACTGCCGGTGCTGAGCGAGCAGATACGCTGCGTGAAACTTCGCCCCGCAGGTCTCGCACACGAACGGCTTCTCGCCGCGGTGACGTCGCTCGTGATTCTAGTGATTTAAATGAATAAATTATTTAATTCATTTACAATTTAAACTCAAAAAGTACTAAGAAAGTAATCTATGTGCAGTATATAAATAATAATAATAATATCCTGGGTCATTATTCACACACGGTCATCTGATCCTAAACTAAGCAGAGGCCGTACTTTGGAAACCAGACCAGACATGATAATTACACCCAGACTCAGGATAAACAGACATGTTCATGCTGACAAATGTCTGTCCTGAGTGGGAATCGAACCCACGACCTGTGGCGTGAAAGGCAAGTATCTTACTAACTACGCCAACCGGCTCGTCAGCAAGCAGTATATAAATGACTTACGAGTGAGAGAGAAGGATAGATTAATGGTCATACCCTCATAGCCATCACACCGGCGCTCTGGAAGTCGCAGTAATTACATTTGAACTTCTCGTAACCATGCTTCGCTCGGTAGTGCTCGTGCAAGCGAAGCTTGTTCCCGAAGCGCTTGCCACAGTGCTGGAAAATGCTTGTACCTTAAAACTGGACTTTAAGCATATGATTTTAAAGATCATATTACTGTTCGTTGTTAAAAAATACATAAAACTATAAAGAAAAAGAATTTTAATTGGGGGGTAGTCGTCAATTGAAACGGTGGTTCCACTTTGGGCACCAATGTTGCTGTGTAACAATGGCGCCCAACGTGGGACCACTGTCCCGTAAATTGGTTTAGTTATAATTTAATCAATATAATTTTATATATTTGTCATTTATAGAATATTATGTATACAGCGTGTAACAAAATTAAAATTAAACGACGAAAATTCCATGGCAACACAGGTGCGGGCAATAGTGCTCGATAGCTCTTACCTATCGGGTAGCTAAGACACGAGGTCATGACCTCGGTAGCCCACGTTTTTACTACCAACAGTGTCGTTAAACACAATTAATATATTTTTAAAGTAATTTTTTTGCTTAGTATTTTAAAAATTATTACATAAATAGAACCGACACACGATACCTAATAACCACTTCACGGGTCGGGCACGAATTTTGTTACACGCTGTATATAGTCCAAGATAACATTATACAGATCGTTTCATTAATTAAATAAACTATCTCAAATTGTTTTTATCGATAATTTAACGTAGATAAAACAAATTTACATGATTTTTCACAATATAGAATACACTGTATTGTAAACCATAAAAATTAAAAAAAATTGCATAATACACGGATACAACCGTTAGTGGCGAACGCTATTTCACCTGCTTAACCAATTAAACACAATAGGCATGTTATGTACCTCGCAAACCGGTCCCAATCCGGCGTGTTTCACGGCCTTGTGCATCCTCAGGCTCGCCTTCTGCATCTTCTTATGACACACATCACATTCAGTAAGCTCACGACTCTAAAACATATTATGAATCGCATTTGTTTTTATTACACAGCCTAAGTGCAATTACAATTAACAAATAATATAATGGACCAGCGCTTAAAACACAAAATCAATTAAAATTTCTTGCCTCGTGAAATTCGTCGAGCTGAATCCGTGAATACTTTTAAGAGTCTTAACATAATTATTGTATATCAATATAAGTATGTATTTACTATATAAGTTTATATATATTATGTATGTATGTATGTATGTACAGGTATGATTATATATATAAGAGTATTTGTGTCATTATGTTATATATTTTATGAAGTTTATAAATATTTATAAAATTTTATGTATAAATTGTTCGCACACTATGCCCGATCAATTCTCCTGGATGACAACAATATGTTTTTACTATAGAGGTTGCCTGGAAGAGATCACTGTAAGTGATGAAGCCGCCTTTGCATACTGTATTATGTAAAACTTGTATTTCTTATCTTTTCGTAGTGTGTGCAACAAAGAATAAATAAATAAATAAATAAAATATTCATTCAATAAATAATAACATCAAATTAAGCTTACCGATTCACATGTTCTCCTTCTCTTTTTAATGTTGCAGTTCGTGACGTGTTTCACTAATACCTCCTTGCTGTTAAACTCTTTTTTACAATACTGAAATAGAATTTATCGTATCAGTAAGTTACCGGCAAAGTCGGAAAAGCAGTTACAGGCAAAGTCGATCCATTCTTCCTTTTGCCATTCGTTTCTATAATAAAATACCACAGAAAGTCTTAATTTTGCCAATTAACAATTTTATATTATTGATAATGTTAATAAACAAGGCATATTATTAAATAAAAGATTATATCAATGATAATGGTGTGGAGTTTGTATACAATGTTTGTTAAAAACCATTTTGACAGTTAATTACATATTCCATTTGAGATAATAAGGAACTACTGAGCTTTTTAGCGTATGTGTTTGACTGGGTCATAGAATGTTTTAGATTGGACCCGTGTGACACTGTGATCGGGTCCAAGATTTTTTTAGAGAAATAAATGAACTTCTTATTTCACCCGTACAAAGGACGAACCGCTAGTAAAATTCAATCACTAATAATTACTCTGCATTTTAAGCTGTCAGTGCCGTGTATTGAAGTTAAGTGTCTGTTCAAATTATCCTTCAATACGTAATCGTTGCACAATTCACATTTGATCCTAGTATTGTCGGCACCGGGATGGTGTCTCGCCATATGCATGGCAAAACTTCTCCTAGACAAGTTCTTCTGGCATAACTTGCAAGTGATTCTCAAACTTTTATCGTTATAATCGTACAATATAATATCTTCATCTTTGTCGACAACATCTGTTTTGTCTGTTACTTTGATATCTTTCTGTGAATTTTGCGTAATAGAATTGTCTGTCAATAATATCAATGGCTTGTCGTCTTCATCACCAGATTCAATGTTTTCGATTTTAATTTCACCTTCCTTAAATACGTCAATATTTGGTAACTTATTTTGTAATTTGTTTTGATTTCTATCGTTATCTAATTGAATATAATCATTTGTTGTACGTAATGCTTTAGATATTTTATTGGATTCACCTGTAATTATTTTAAATTCTACTTTATATTCACTCTCTCTTTTGATAGCTAAGAGCTCTGTTTCAGCGTCTCTACACTTTTTTCTGAAGTCTAAAAGATTTTGTAGACATTTCAAGCAATGCTTACACATGTTTTGGGGTAGTCCATCATTTATTACCACCTGGAATTTTTAGGAATATATTTAACATTCAATTTTGTTTAATAAACCTTTTTGGAAATTTTTGTATCCTTCAAACACTATGTAATTTGAATATAATGTACAATTTCTATGGAGTTGTCTTATTCAAAACATAATAAATTTATAGAATATTATTATTTTACAGATTCCCACCTTCACACCGGTTGCTGCGAAAAGTGTATGTACATCGATTGGATCGATTTGATTAGTAAATATCGGACTAAGATTATTCCTACACAGACAAGTCCTACAAATATTAGTAAAATCCATTGTTGTCGTAATCATTTTGTTTTTCTTTCGATTTAAATCGAGACTGCTTCAAAATACTGGTTACGAACTCCTTATTTTATGTTAAAATTATTTTATTTTTTACTGTTACGAAGGCAGAAAGAAAAGCATTTTATAATTCCCTAACATTATTCTAACATATTACTTAATAGTATGTTGGTCAAATTATTTTTTCTTAAAAATCCAAATTATTATAAGAAAACTGTATTGATGTTGACAAATTTAATAACACAATTTATTTATATTATTATTGTATTGTTAAATTTGACGTATAATCAAATGTAGGTCTGGATCTACCGTTAAACGGAACGTTTATATGAAATTTATAATAATTCTCGTTCGTTAAAATTACACATTTCGGTAATTAAATTACTGTGAAATTGTATAACACTACTTTTATTTCTTCTTAATTAATAATTAACTTCGTAACATATGAAGCTAAAACGAATCTTCTTCAAAATCATAAACATCTAATATTTTAAGTTTAACAGTACATAAATAAAGAAAACACGGGCTTAGCGCATATTTGTTTTCTAGTTTAATAAACTTTTAATGTAAAAAAAAAAATTTACTAGAAGAACATATAAAAATCAACTACATCGTTGTTAATACGTAATTGGAACGTAAAAAATTAATCAGTTTCACGCAAGGATCATTATGTTTTTCTGATAACTTACAAATTACATATTTCAAAGAAGCTGTAATATGGGAAATTAAATTCATTTTTAATAATAAAGTAAAAATTTACATTTTAATATGAAGTAAATAACGTCTTTAGTCTATGAAAAATAATCATTGTATTATAATAATTATAGTTATTGACAGAACCCCAGAAGGTACAATGCGTGAATTGATTATAAAAGACAATTGTCACATTTCACTTTGACACAGTGAAACGACATGAGTTTCACGTGTTTTTGAATGAAAATAGTGTGTACTTTATGATTGAATTGTTGTTAAATACTATGTGATTGTTGTATAGTTGTATATCAAAATGGTAATCACAGAGGACAAAGAGGTTGATATATTCGTAGCCAGTAAAATAGGATCTTTCAAACGTAAGTTATCGTATTAAATGTTTTATTTATTCCTTCAATTTGAATTTTGTACCAATCTTTGACACGATTAATTTCATTTGTTTTTCTTGTAGTTAGCTAATAATCAAGTTATACTTGAAAGTTAGGCTTTTGGTGCAAATGTAATTACAATAAATCTTTATGTATGTATACTTTGTTAAATTATATAAATTAATACAATTTATATCAACACAAAAAAATACTATAATTATTAACAATGATACTTTACACTATTTTCGTATTTAATATCTTACTATATTGTAATCATTCTTATCTTTTCAGATATTAAATACCACACAGATTCAACAAAAAATAACAAGAAATGCATAGAGAATTTAGTTGAAATCAAGAGCTTACAGAAAGATGATGCGATAACCTCTATGGTTTGGGGTAATGAGGAACAAACGGAAATCTTGATTGGAAAGAAAAATCAACAGGTAATTTTGAAACAACAGTTTTATTGTTAATCTTATAACTACAAGGCATAAGTATTATTGTAATGGTCACATCTTCGTAACCAAACTGGTTAACATACTCAATTTCAATAGAGATTAATCAAATAAGCAGGAATTAACTCGGTGGTAGGGCTTTGTGCAAGCTCGTCTGGGTAGGTTATCCACTCATCAGATATTCTACTGCAGAACGGTAGTACTTGCTATTGTTGTGTTCCGGTTTGAAGGGTGAGTGAGCCAGTGTAATTACAGGCACAAGGGACATAACATCTTAGTTCCCGAGGTTGGTGGCGCATTGGCGATGTAAGCGATGGTAACATCTCTTACAATGCCAATGTCTATGGGCATTGGTGACCACTTACCATCTGGTGGCCCATATGCAGGTCCGCCTTCATAAGAAACAAAAAAAAAAATTATCATATTGTCGATGTGTCTGCAAACAGATTTGCACTGTCTATCCTCTCATTTTTTATTTTTAATAGACTTAGTAGGGGGGTCTTTCTCAACCAATGTCTATGGTTGGTGACCACTAATACCAGATGGCCCATTTGAACGATCATCTGTTTCCAATTTAAAAAAAATCTGTTAAATAAGCTCATTAGACCAACATATAACGAAGCACATAACTTACAGTGTCTATAATATAAGCTGAGGTCTCCATCCTTTTAAATTCAAAATTCCAATTCAAAAATCTTTATTCAATGTAGAAGTGTTACATTTGCTTATTGATAGATAAATCGACCACCGGTTCGGAAATAAACACCTCAGACCTGAGAAGAACCGGTGAAAGAAACTCAGTTTCAGAAACTTTTAAGGTTCAGAGATTATTCCAAACTGCTAAATTGCTGAATACACATGTAGCAGATTTTATTTGACACATGCAGGGTTCTTCCCGATGATTTCCTTGAGAAGTAGCAGGAGAATAGTCCATACGGGCAGATAGAGAAATTATCTTTATTGATTAAATTTTCAAAACCCACAGGTACAAGTATACAATACTCTCCAAGGCTTCACAAAGTCATACACTGCGGACTTTGGTACTGGTGATATAGTCGGGCTTGGCAAACACAAACGACGTCTGCTGGCGGCTCTGTCGAGCGGAGTTGTACAAATATGGAGCAAAAAGGAAAATGTGGTGGTCAATACGGGTGGCAAGTTGGATAAGATGAAAGTATGTGAACAGGACACCACATTATTTGCGACTGGTGAGTTGATATCCATCATATTATGGTTCTGTCGTTTGATAAAAAAGATGACAATTTGAATTTTATGAACGAAATTTTATGAGGCACGATTATGAATCGTTTTTTTCATTTATAAACAAACTATAAATAATAATTAAATATCGTGGGACATTATTCACACGCGGCCATCTGATCCCGAACTAAGCAGAGCTCGTGCTATGGAAACCAGACAACTGATATACTACATTTATGTAAATACATACTTATATAGATAATTACACCCAGACTCAGGACAAACAGACATGTTCATGCACACAAATGTCTGTCCTGGGTGGGAATCGAGCCCACTAACAATGCCAACCGGCTCGTCAATAATACATTTCATAAACAATTGATTTAATAATTGTTATAAAGGTTATTTGTAACGACCCAGCAACCTCGCAGGACTAGATAGCTAACATCATAAGCAACAACTTTTGTTCTGCGACATCGGACGTAACTCAATACATAAAAAAAAAAAAAGATTTTACAAGTTTTTGTCGTACTGTCGTGACATTTGTAGGTCTATATTTCATACATAAACGAAAGGACGACGCGACGTGTCGATATTTGCGATGCGCGTAGATTTATAAACGTTCAAGCAGGAAATTAAATTAATACTTATTTTTGTATGAAAATAAAATCTAACAAATTATCAAAAGTCGTAGAACAAAAGTTGTTGCTTATGGTGTTAGCTATCTAGTCCTGCGAGGTTGCTGGGTCGTCAAAAATGACTCTGTATAGATTATGTTAGAACATACTCATATAAACTTTAACATTTAATGCATTCTCAATATAGAAGATCTATTTCTCTTATTCGATCTTATCAAATGATATTTTTCAAAAGGTATAGGTACAATAAGATGTTTCTCACTTAAATAGTTTCTGATTTCTTTTTTATAAAGCTTTTTGTCAAATATGATATTATTATTACTTATAAATATTTAATAAGTAATTTATTGTTAAGGTGGAGAAGAGAATGATTTAAAAGTTTGGCGAATTGGAGAGTCTGCTCCGTTGTTCAGTGCTAAAAACCTGCCCCATGATTGGCTGCAGCTCAGAAGGCCGGTGTGGGTCTCGGATCTGACCTTCTTGACCCAGGAACTGGTGGCGGTGTGCTCCAGGCATGGTTATGTTAGGTGAGCTTAGTTATATACAAACATCCTTTTTTATATATATAAAATTATTTATGTACATGGTGTTTCAAAAACTTTAATTAATTGTTGTTATTATATTAAAGGCTATACGACACAAGATCTCAAAGGCGACCTGTCTGTAATGTCGAGTTTCAAATGGCTGCAACTTGTATGGCGCCTGCGTTTGATGACCGGTAAGTGATAGCTGTTTAGTCGATTAATATTCTAACTAGCTGCTCATCAGCACAAAAGATCAGACAGGAACATGGGAATGTAAACCGGAGTTAGATTTGTTTATAAATTAATAATATTAAATTTGATTTTCTTATCTAAACCAATGAATCAAATTTGATTGAATTTGGTATGAAGCAAGCATAAGACCATCTAAGAAGTGGGGGGAGTCGCTGATGAATAGTTTGTTATATACCAATACTTTACTGATCTTTCTATATAATTTAATGCTGTTATATTCTTCTTAGACACGTGCTGGTGGGATTCGGTCGCGGTCAGCTCCAGCAAGTGGACCTCAGGAGGGGGAAGCCGGACAAGGCGTACAAGGGAGCGGTGGGGGCGGTGTCGAGCGTGGTGGCGGCGGGCGGTAGAGTGGTCAGCGCCAGTCTGGACAGACACCTACGAGTTCACGGTGGTGACAGCAAAGAACTACTGTATAAGGTACACAAGTACCTATAAAGGATGTAACAAAATTCGTGTCCGACTCGTGAAGTGGTTATTAGGTATCGTGTGTCGGTTCTATTTATGTAATCATTTTTAAAATACTAAGCAAAAAAATTACTTAGAACAATATATGAATTGTGTTTAACGACACATGACCTCGTGTCTTAGCTACCCGATAGGTAAGAGCTATCGAGCGGTATTGCCCGCACCTGTGTTGCCAGGTAATTTTCGTCATTTAATTAAAAAAAATATTTTCTGGAATAAATT
The DNA here is from genome assembly GCA_905220585.2 of Nymphalis polychloros. Classification (NCBI taxonomy): domain Eukaryota; kingdom Metazoa; phylum Arthropoda; class Insecta; order Lepidoptera; family Nymphalidae; genus Nymphalis; species Nymphalis polychloros. Next base: position 7,428,794 of record HG992268.1, on the reverse strand, counting down.
TTTTGCTTAGTATTTTAAAAATTATCACATAAATAAAACCCACACACGATACTTAATAACCATTTCACGGGTCGGACACGAATTTTGTTACACTTGTATAAATTACAATTACCAAAAGCCGGGACAAAAAGTTATCGCTTTAGAGCCATATTGTTTGATTATTTATTTATTTAATTAAATATTCATTTTATTTTATGTTCTACTGTATTAAGAACGATGTAACAAAAATCCTTTCCGATTTATCCGTACCTCGGTGTTCTTTGTCAACACTTATAGACTTACGGCCTTATTTATAAACGTTGCTTAGTTACTGTTTAGCTAAACACTGATTTGTCTCGTTCTGTCATTATTGATTTGACATACGAAAGAAGAAGACAAAATATTGTTTAACTAATCACCAGTTAAATAAAGTTTATGAATAAGACGATTAAACTATAAAAATAATAAGAGATAAGAATAAAAAATATAAAACACACAAAAAGTAGGTACATAGCAATTAAATAATGTTGAAATTATTTACATAACATAGCGATATGTGGATTATTGCGGTGACTATTCCTCAACTGTCTTAGAACAACATCATGTTTTAGTGTGAAGCACTACTTTACAACAGCATAGCCAAAGTTTCAAATTTTACAAAAATCTTTTGTAAAATTTAAAACTGAACTAAAAAAAAAAACACTGTCAAAGTTTGATTATAATGTAGATATATAAGAAAATTATGTTATTAGTTTCTAGTGTAAGTGACCTTTTGTTCGTAATGAGAAATTAATTTCTTAAACCATAGAGTAGGGAGTAAGCTACAATAGTCATAGATTATATCATACTGTCCCTTCACACTTGAATTGATTATTATACAAACCCGGGACCACTAACATCAAACAGCAGTTCCAATTTGAAGGATGTGTGACGGCACAAGGGACATAACATTTCAGTCCCCAAGGTTGGTGGCGCGTTGGCGATGAAAGTAATGGTTTATATCTCTTGCAGCACCAATGTGTATTAAGGTGGTGATCACTTACCACCAGGTGGCTTAATTACCCAACCGTCTAAGGTGCAGAGACCTACCTACCTTGTACCCCTCATCTCAATCAATGTACTCCAATTTTCAGCAATACATGACTTCAAAGCTGACATGCGTATTGGTTCAAACCGCAACAACGACTCCGCTCAAGAGGGAGGACGTAGAGGTCAAAGAGGAGGATCAGGCTGAAGGCGCGGAGGTGAAGGAGGAGGACATGGATGATCTCTTTGAAAATATGGAAACTATTGGGTGAGTGTTTAAATTGTCTATCTATCTACTCGGTGGTAGGGCTTTGTGCAAGCACGTCTGGGTAGTTACCACCCGCTCATCAGATATTCTACCGCATAACAGCAATACTTGGTATTGTTGTGTTCCGGTTTGAAGGGTGAGCGAGCCAGTGTAATTACAGGCACGAGGTACATAACTTCTTTCTTTCTTAATAAAAAACTATATTCAATACAGTAGGAATGTTACATCTTCGTCTTTGAAACCTCATGACTGAGGGTCGTGGTTACCATTATTTGCTACAAATCCAAAAATTGCTGCTTCGTCTCCATCTGTCAAGATTATTTTGATCGTTGACCTATGAAGTGCATGTTTACCATTCATTCGGTCATTCAATAAACTTCACTTCAATCAATTACAACGAAATTACTATCACAGATTTAAATCTATACTAAGATAATACATACTAAATTATTTCTGTCCGTTATGCTTTTTCACGAATAAGGAAAGAACACGTGTAAAGCCGCGACCAAAATCTAGTAATATACAGGGTTATTTGTAACACACCAGCAACCTCGCAGGACTAGATAGCTAACACCATAAGCAACAACTTTTGTTCTACGACTTCGGACATAACTCAATACATGAAAAAAAAAGGATTTTACAAGTTTTTGTCGTACTGTCGTGTCATTTGTAGGTCTATATTTCATTTATAAACGAAAGATCGACGAGACGCTCGCGCGCGATTCATCTTTGCGATGCGCGTAGACTTATAAACGTTCAAGCGGGAAATTAAATTAAATTATATTTTTGTATGAAAATCTAACAAATTATCAAAAGTCGTAGAACAAAAGTTGTTGCTTATGATGTTAGCTGTCCAGTCCTGCGAGGTTGCTGGTGTGGTACAAATAATCCTGTATAGTTTGTAAATCATACTCACTCGCTGCGTCTACTGCACGCCCATCAGTTGTTCAACTAACAGCAACATTTCTATTGCCGTGCTCTTTTTTGGCACAAGTAAGCTAACAGGTTGTCCCGCAAGTTGATTGTGTGTATGTGTGTGTGTGGTACCTTTCAAACAGGTGGTCCAACGGTCAAAAACTCTTAGAACAAGGTAAAACATTTATTTAATTATAATTACAGTGAAAAACCACCAAGCAAGAAACGTAACGGAGATACTGGAATAAAAGAAGCGAAGAAGATGAAGCCGTCAACAGAGGGCAGCACTGTAGATATAGAAGACAACGAGGAAGACCCAGAGGACGCAATAGTAAAACTACTACGTAGCACAGAGAAGCAGAAAAAGAGAATGGAAAAGAAGAAACGAGAGAAGAAAGCAAAGAGCGTGTTTCATAATGCCTAGAATAAATGTTTTTATTACCAAACGTCGTTGTTACTTACGCTTCCAAATCACAAAAATTTAACAAAAAGAATATTTCAAAGAATTTCAATAATTTTTATATGAATAGTTAGGAGATTCCTTGATCCATACAATATATATAGCGTTGTTTAAAAAAAAAAGACGCGCGCTAATTTAAAACCGCCATTTTGTTTGACAGAAAGGTAAATTAATTAATTCAATATTAGCACGACTTGTGATTTGTTGAATGCGTTCAAATGTATCATTTGGATTTTTAACAGTAATTGGGTGAGTTACTTATATCAATTTATATGATTCTTTTAGATATTAAATGTATAATTTGACAAAAGATTTATATAAGAAAACGAACACGCTATCCATTAATCATTTACATAAATACAAAACATGCATACTAATTAGGAAAATGCTTACGGGTCGGTACACACACAAGTAACCTTTAAAACAAAATCACATAAACACAATACACGAAACAAATACTAACTACAATTATCGAAAGCCAGAACAAAAAGTTATGACTCAAAAACCATATTGTTAAACGGGGCACTACTGTACAATAGCTTACCTAAAAAAATTATTAATGAAAAATCTTTTGAAAATTTTATTTAAGACCGAACTGGAAAAACACTCAAAAATTTAATTGAGAAAGATATGTATATATATGTATACTCACTTTTGTTTTTATATAAAGACACCGATAATCATAACTATAATATAGATATAAGAAAATAACGTAGTTTCTCGTGTAAGTGAACTTTTGTTCTTAATGAGAAATAAACTTCTTAAACCATAAACCATACTAACAATTATATTTAAAAGGTTCATCATTCAATATAAACAAAATTGATACAGTAATAGACAGCCAAGAAATAGACCACGACTATTCATGTGTTCCATACATATTTAAAAAACATTATTTTTTTTTCAACACTTAGTTACACCAAGAGCGTAATTTTGCTGCCGATATCACGTTGCATGAAAATAACAAACTTTTTCAATCGTCATGTAAAATAATTTTGTAAATATATGGCCTTACTTATAAATCTTTTATTGATTGGCTGTAGTAACTTGTATTATTTATATTTAATACCTGCCTCGTTAGTCTAGTGGCTAGATATAAGGCCGCATACCCAGTGGTCCTGGGTTCAATTCCCAGGTCGGGCCAATAAAATGTTATTGAGTTTTTTCTGTCAGAAAATTCTCAGTAGCAGCCCGGAGTCTGGAAGTTGGAAGTGTGTACACTCCCGTGCCTGGGAAAGCACGTTAAGCCGTTGGTCTGCGCCTGAACTCTTTCCGGTCGTGTCGGATTGCCGTCCCATCGGATTATGAGAGCTAAGGAAAAGAGAGTGCACCTGTGTTTGCGCACACACTTGTGCACTATAATATCTCCTGCGCAGTTGGCTAATCTCTCTTGAGATTGGCCGCCGTGGCCGAAATCAAATAAAAGGCTTATATATTTTTATAAATAATCATGTTTAATTCGGCGCATGGTTCTCCTTATCCGGCCAGGACGGGTCACAGGCTGTCTTCACAAGATCCCAAAGCGCATCACTGTTCGATTCCATTTCAAATGGCAATAAAAGCCTCCTAGCTTCATTCTTCACATCTGATTTTTATTAAGGATTATATTTGTATGTTTATCACACACTATCTTGTTTTATTATATTTTAAAATCCCTGTCTGATAATTAATACTATTTTTTTTTTTTTTTTTTTTTTTTTTTTTTTTTTTTTTTTTTTTTTTTTTTTTTTTCAACGCATTACGCGTTTCCCCCACATGGAGTGGGGGGGTATGTGGGGCTCGCCGGTGCTGAAGGCGCCGGAATACCCACTAAAAAACCAGCGTACCTTGATCGTCTTTGGTGGAGCGGCACGGGATCGCTTGTGCATACTACCGCGTCGCCCCGACGGCTGGCCCGATTACGCGGGCCTCCTTTCTTAGTTGGGTTCCCGGAGTACAGAGAACCCAGCTAGCCCTGGCGGCTTAGGGCGGGGCGACAAGGTGCGCATAGCGCCGACACCTCCTCCCCGGTCTTCTTCGACGGAGCGGGTCAGCGGAGGCAGACGCCTCACGCTCACGCTCCGCGGCCTCTTTCTGCGACATGACGCTCTCGCAGTAAGAGACCATCTCCGTCCAGCATTTCTCGTTGCCAAGCATGGCGTTAACCACGCTCGGCAGTGAGACGTCTGCGCCAACTATCACCGCCAGGGAATGCCTCTGGGGCCCCCACGCAGCACACTCCGTTAGGGTGTGGAGCGCCGTGTCCAGTGGCGCACCACACTCGTGGCAAGAGGGTGATGCCTCCCGCCTCGCTATCCCATGAAGGTACTTGCCGAAACAGCCATGTCCGGTAAGCACCTGCGTCAGCCTGAACGTTAGTGTGCCGCTTTTTCTTGTTACCCAGCGACTCAAGTGGGGGCGGATTGCCTCCACTGTCGCCAGGCCCGCTGATGGTGACCCCAGGTCCTCCTCCCATCTGTGAATCAGGGCTTGTTGGGCTAGAGTCCTTATTCGCCCCAGCTCCGCTGATCCTGGGCGGTCGCCATTCGCCCTGGCTTCCACCCGGAAACGGTACACTTCCGCGAGCACCTCAGCCTGGAGTTCCCAGGGTGGATCGCTTGCAAGAAGTGTCGCTGCCGTCCACGACACCGTACGGTAACCACGTATCGCTCTCACCGCTATGACTCTCTGCGGTCTCCGCAGAAGAGCCTTATTACGAGCAGTGAGAGCGTCGACCCATATGGGTGCACCATACAGTGCCATAGAGCGCACCACTCCAGAGTATAGGCTCCGGCATGGTGAGTCCGGCCCACCCACGTTGGGTAAGAGGCGGCCCAAGGCAGCAGCAGCATTGATGAGCTTCGGACCCAGTTGGACAAAGTGCTGCCCGAAGCTCCATCGTCCGTCCAGAATCAGGCCCAGATACCTCATCTGAGCCTTAACTTCTATCACCGTCCCCTGGACGGTAATACGCGCTCCGCGAGGGGGGCCCCGACGTGGACCGTGGAATAAGAGCGCCTGTGTTTTACCGATGGACACCCTCAAGCCTAACATCCCTATTCGGTCCACCGTAAGCGACGTTCCGACTTCGGCCAGGCGGGCCGCCTCTTCGAAATTCCGCCCAGTTGCCGTGATGAGCGTGTCATCCGCGTAGCATAGCACGCCCATTCCAGGAAGGACGGGTTCTCGCAAGAGCCAGTCGAAACCGATGTTCCATAGGATTGGGCCGAGAACAGACCCCTGTGGGACGCCGCAGCCTACCTGACGCCGGACAAGTCGCCCATCGGCCCCCTCCCATAGGACCACCCGATCCTGAAGGTATGCACCCAGCAGCCTTCTGAGATAGGAAGGCACCCTGTGATATCGGAGTGCCTCTCTTATAGTCTCAAAAGGAAGACTGTTGAAGGCGTTTGCCACGTCCAGTGATACCACCAGGACCACGTTCCCGTGGGCCACCGCCTCCGTGGTTCGGGTCTTCAGGGCGTCTAGGGCGTCTATGGTTGATCGACCCGTCCTAAACCCGTACTGAGCCTCCGAAAGATCCGGTCCCACTTCTTCGAGATGCTGAGTAAGACGGGCAGCGAGAATCTTCTCGAAGAGCTTGCCCGTCTCATTCAGTAGTACAATTGGCCTGAAAGCGGAAGTAGAGTTTAATGGACGTCCCTCCTTCGGCAATAGGACCAACTTGCCCTTCTTCCACGACTTCGGGAACTGCCCGCTGAAAAGACACTTGTCGAACAATTCCCGAAGCCTCCCACCTAGGTGTTTGAGAGCGTCGCGCAGAACACGACCCGGAACCCCGTCGGGACCGGGTGCTGTGGTTCTGGCCTTCAGTCGGTCGAGGGCCATCTCCATCTCTCGCTCCGTGATTTGTGGTGGAGCCACATTTTCCTCAATCATGGAGCAAGGAGCCATTTGTGGGGGGACGTGCTCGCCTGGGTGGGGAAAAAGATCCCCAACCAGACGAAGAAGAAGCTCCGGTGGCAGTGTCTCCGTCGAGGGAGCCCCATGGTTGCGGAATTTTCCCCGAACACCACGGTAAGTTCGCCCCCACGGGTCCCTATTTAGAGCCACTAGCAGCTCTTCCCTCGCTCGCTCTTTGGCCCGTAATATCGTCAGATGCAGCTCTTTTTTCAACTGACGATAGGCACCTAGCAGTTGTCCCTCCAAGTCCACGTCAAGGCCGTTTCGCCTGCGACAGCGGACGTAGGCCCTCCGCGCCCGGTTACACTTCGCCCGAAGCTCTGCGATTTCGGGCGACCACCAGTATACCTGACGACGCGGTGTCCTTCGCCGAGTTCTCGGCATGGCCGCATCGCACACCTCCTGCAGAGCAGTGCACATGCGGCCTGCCCACTCATCGACGTTGGCACCTTCTCTCCTTCCCGAAGAACCCCACCGCTGCACGATGGCAGCCTCCTTGACAAGCTCACGATCCAGCTGACCTAAGGACCACCTCGGGAGCGTGGTTGGCACTCGCAAAGGTTCCGCTGTATTGTGAGAGTTGGACATCTCAAATCGGATGAGATAATTAATACTATGATATATGTTAAAGAAAAACATTTATACACGTAATTACACAAAATATAAGAAGTTCTCAAGTATAATCATACAAAATTAGATCAGGACCAGCTGGTTGGTATTGTGGGCTCGATTCCCATCCAGGACATACATTTGTGTGCATGAACATGTCTGTTTGTTCTGAGTCTGGGTGTATGTAGTATATCAGTTCTCTGGTTTCCATAGTACGAGCTCTGCTTAGTTTGTGACCAAATGTCCTTGGGTGAATAAAGTCTCAGGATATTACATACTAAGATTGCACTTGAAGCAATTGTTAATATAAACAAATATTTTATTAAATATTATATTCCAAAGCAAAGTGAATTCAAAAGCATTCATATACATAGAATCGAGAACCACCTCTTAAAGAAAAAAAGGATACATCCCTTAGCAACATTAGACGGAGCGCTGAAATCAAACCGAATACCGGTCAACTCTTTTGCCAAGTGATAACTCTCCCTGTTGACATAAAAACAATTATATACTCCAATCACCAGGAATCACGTACAATACGTCGACCCAACATAACTTCTCTCTGTCACTCGTGTATGAATAATTATAATGCCATCGCATTTGTGCTGGTTCAATGACCACCCTCAACAGGCAATACCAGTCTTACGCTCTAGATAATAAGGACTATTATCAAACATATGCATCTTTGGTGTTTTATCAAGTCTATAAAGTAGTATATGTAAGTATATCAGTTGTCTGGTATCCATAGTACGAGCTCTGCTTAGTTTGGGATTAGATGGCCTTGTGTGAATAATGTCCCAGGATATTATTATTATTATAAAAGCATATTTCATTTAAATACCTGCCAAATGACAAATTAATGGATAATTGTTATATACAGGGTTATTTGTAACACACCAGCAATCTCACAGGACTAGATAGCTAACACCAAGAGCAATAACGTTTGTTCTACAACTTCGGCCTTTACATGTGAGTCAATTCTCACTTGGCGGTTTTTATTAATCTCTTTAACTACTATCGTTCTTTCATAAATTCAGAACTATATAAAACATTAACTTACTTAGCGTTATCTAGCCGATGTTGATCACTGTCCGTGATCGTCAGTCGTGACTCAAAAACAGCACATACCCGTTCCAATTCACTTCCTCTTCGAGTCAATTCAGACAATTGCTGAGTTAACTCATTCTGGAAAATCGTAATTATAAAATTAAGAAAGAAATGTCACAAAGAGAACTTGCATAAAACGGACAGACTATTAATGTAAAAAAAAAAATTGTTTATGTGTTATATTTTTAACTATTGATAAGTCAGTGAAGTACTGAATTAAGAATTTGATGTAGTATTTCATTTGCTTTATGTTGTGATATTAATTCATTGCTTTAATCTTATGCTTAGCAGTGTAAGCATTAAGCATATGCTACATATAACTTGTAACACGATAAAAAAAATGTATATAAAAGACAGAATGATAGCCTTCAAACTTACTTTGGTCGCCAACTCTTGAGCGAGTTTATTTTCCAGTTCGTTTCTCTTCTTACATGCTTTTAACTGTTGTTGTCGCTTATCAATTCTATCTGAAAAATTGAAATCAAGAATAAAATATCGCCAAATCACAGAATTTATTATATAATTGAATATCCGACATATCGAATACGAATATCGTCGTTTACTATTTGGAAGTTATTATTAATAACTTTAAATAAATAAAATGCATTTTCTATAAACGGTTTGGTGATAAAAGATTTGTATTAACATGACTGTAAGATATATTCGAAAATAGTTGTAATGTTATTATACCATCGACTTTTTTACAGAAAGCGTCAAAATCTTCACAGACTCGAAGGTACCACGGTTCTGACACATTCACAGTAGTCATTTTTAATTTATCTAAATTAATATACGAGTTAGATTTTTCTTTAAAATAAATTCTTATTGCAATTTATGTTTGAATTCGTAAAACGATTTTGTTGTGTTGACATAAATGACATAAATTCAAAATACAATACAATATTGCCAGCTCAATTATTTTACATATTTATTTTACATACGAACATTGGTATTTTGTTTTAAATCAAAATAATATTATAAATCTATAATTATTAATAATTTAACTAAAAGTTAACTAAAAGAACTCATGTAAAGTTGTATTTAAAAAAAGAATCAGAGCTAGATGATAGTAACCGATATCCTTATTTATCAAAAAAATTAAATAAAGTACGAAAAGGTAGAAACTAAACAAATTATACATATTTTGTTTTCTTAACTATCATTAAAACGTGTTACTTTTTTAATATTTTTTAGTAAAATTCATAAATTAAACTAGAAACATTGCACAATTTTGCCAATACAACAAAACAAATATTTTTGGTGATGTGATAATCGGTAACCAGACCGTTTTCACTAAAAACCGGTATTTAGGTTTTTTTAGAAGTTTACTGTCTATTCCTTTTATTCCATTAAAAGTTTGATTCATATAGAATATGAAGATGCTAAAATAATATTTCTATGAAATCCAGAATTCTATATTATTTTCCTATTAGTAAATAACGACATTTAGTTCGAAGGATTCTTCGTCTTATCAATTATCATTATCAATGATCAAATGATAAGAACTATAGATTGTATAATATTTAACTTGGATAAAGTCTATTTGAACATTAAATGTTATTTTTAATTTTCATCGCCTAACAATCGAATAAATATATTTACATATTGATGTTAACATCAGACAGGAAAAGCAAGACAATTTCATATACCCAGTTGACGGTGGCGCTGCATATAGTCATCGAACGAAGTGATTTTGTGGCCATTTTTGTGATGGCGGCCGATATTTATAGATCGTAAGGGTGTTGTTAATTTTCAATAATAAATGTTATAAAATGGAGGAGACAAAAGTTATTTATTATATAGATGACGAGGAGACGCCGTATCTGGTTAAAATACCGATATCGCCTGAAAAAGTGACATTGTTGGATTTTAAGAATCAATTGAATAGACCGAATTACAAGTTTTTTTTCAAATCAATGGACGATGACTTCGGTGTTGTTAAAGAAGAAATAGTCGATGATAACGCTCATTTGCCGTGTTTTAATGGTCGTGTAGTGTCGTGGTTAGTGTCGGCCGAGGGTTCCAACCCTTCAGACGGTGCTTCTCAATGTACCGACAGCAATGCTGGTAAAGCGAAACAAAACATCCACGGAGCACCGACGGCGCCTCTCACAAGGGACACCTGCACTGACACGGATAGTACGATAAGTTCTAGACCTGGTCACAGGGCTTCGTGTGACAAATACAAGTACAGAGGTCTTCGGATAAACGGCCATTCCAAGTATGGTAACCATGGACTTGAGTATGAGACAGCTTCCGTTCTTAGCTCGGACTTGGACTCAACGAGCTTATTCGACAGTCAATCCGAGATTACGACAACTACAGGCAGGCATACCAACGCCTCGGTTGATAGGGCTCTTACAGAATGTAGTAGTGTGTCTCACTTGCAAGTCAGTTCGAGGAAAAGACCGCAAAGAAGACGAAAGAGACCCCAAGTTATGTCAAGAACATCTTCCTACTCCTCTATAACAGACTCCACAATGTCTATGCACATAATAACGGTGACTTTGAACATGGACACAGTGAATTTTCTCGGGATTTCCATTGTGGGGCAATCTAATAAAGGTGGTGATGGTGGTATATATGTGGGGAGTATAATGAAAGGTGGTGCAGTGGCTTTGGATGGTCGAATTGAACCTGGAGACATGATATTACAGGTAATCTAAACAATTCATTATATTGACACTATGACTTCAGAAAAGATTCTAAAAATCTCTATTCTAATTATATGGTTTTAGTTGTTATTCAGATAACTATAAAATATTGCAGTCTAAAACAGAATTAATTAATAATAATGTAAGCCAGCCATAAAAGATTGCATGGTCGCAAAAGTCGTTCAATTTTCAAAAGGTCAGCTTAAGAGTCAGTCTCTAAGCATGACACTAGATTTAAAAAGCTTAAGATGTCACGATGTATTTGAAAAACAGAAATGTAAAATATTGTAAATTGAGTGAATATTTGATTCATAATACCAGGCAAATCAATACAGACATAAATACTAAAAATATTTTTGTTTTTTGTTCTAAGAAATTTATTATAGGTCATCTATATATAAGCAAAATACCACTCATCAAGAGATCTACTAAACTATCTGTCTGATTGACTTGAAATTTGTCACAAACCGATAGTCGCCGATATAAACACTCACTAAGAATGGATTTCACATCATCGTCATTACTTAAATACATTTTTCTTCTTATCTGTGTATTTACTTATTTATTGCAATAGTTAAGTTTCAAGATAGCCCAGTGGTATGAACGCGTGAATCTTAACCGATGATCGTGGGTTCAAACCCGGGCAAGCACCACTGAATTTCATGTGCTTAATTTTGTGATTATAATTCATCTAGTACTTGATGGTCAAGGAAAATATCATGACGAAACCTACATGTGTTATATTTCAGTGAAATTCTGTCACATGTGTATTCCACCAATCCGCATTGGAGCACCATGGTGGAATAAGCTCAAAACCTTCTCCTCAAAAGGGGAGAAGAGGCCTTAGCTCAGCAGTAGGACATTCACAGGCTGTTACTGTACTGTACTGCAATAGTTACACCATCAACTTATCACCAAACAACATTTACTGTAATAAATTTTTATTATAAAACTACCCACATCGGTCTGGTATAAAAGACGAAGCAGTAGTGGTGAACGGACACTATTAGTCGTGATTTTGAGCTGAATGGACATACTTTTCTTGTCTTTACATTAGAATTGTTAATTGTGTAAAATTAAATTAGTTTTAGGTTATTGTTAATAGTCATTATTTCTAACAATATATATATTTAAATAGTAACTTCAAGTAAACAATCCATTCCAGGAGAAAATCGTCTCATAATGATTATTAAGGTTTATAGTTTATATAAAGCAAATTGAAATATTTTATATAATTTGTAGAGAGTGATTAGCAATGATTTATTGCATATACATCAATTATATAGTGACTATTGGATATATCATCTATATATGCAGTAATTACTGTTATATATTTGATGTAATATATATTTTACATAATAATAACACATTGATAATTAACCATCGCATAATGATTTATAATTCACAGCAGAATTATAAAACAATATAATTTGGTTATTGCCCTTGCCGTGGTTGTCTGACACTGTGTACAATATAACTTTATATGTACATATATATATGTACATGAAAGAATTGCTCACTTCGTATTATAACATATGTCCAGTCATTTAACTCTAATCCTCCTGACCAATTTCGGCCATGGTGGCCAATCTCAGGCAACTGTGCAGGAGATATTATAGTGCACGAGTGTGTGCACAAACACAGGTGCACTGTCTATTCCCTAACTCTCATAACCCGATGGGACGGCAATCAGACACGACCGGACAGGTTCAGGTGCAGGACCAACGGTTGTACATGCTTTCCAAGGCACGGGAGTGTACACACTTCCAACTTCCAGACTCCGGGCTGCTACTGAGAATTTTCTGACAAAAAAGACCCAATAACATTTTATTGGCCCGACCTGGGATTTGAACCCAGGGCCACTGTGTCTGTGGCCTTACATGTAGCCAGTAGACCAACGAGGCAGTCAGCTCTAATGCGAAACAAACATTCAAATATAAAAAGGTTTGCATTTGTAAGGCTTCTTTCTGATCCTGAGGTCATTTGAAGCTGGGAGGGAGAGTTTACACTGGTCACAGAATATGGAAAACTCCAATGGTTTTGTACTTAACTAATGGTCTTGTCATGTTAGGTTTCAGTTCCTTAAAACGGCATGGGAATTGTGGATGCACCTGGTTTTCATCATAAAACTTTGCAGACACGATCTTAGAGCATATGGTTTTTTTTGTAAATAATTTTCATTAATGGAAATACTTTTACTTTACAGGTGAATGATGTCAACTTTGAAGACATGACAAACGACGAAGCGGTGAGAGTTCTACGTGAGGTGGTACAGAAGCCAGGTCCCATCAAGCTGGTTGTCGCCAAGTGTTGGGATCCTAATCCGAAGGGCTACTTTACCATACCACGGACGGAACCCGTGAGACCCATTGACCCTGGTGAGTTAAGAAAATATTGCCAACTTCTTGTTTAGTTTAGAAGATGGTCAGATTAGTTTCCTATAATGTTTGTTTTCTTTTCAGGTGCCTGGGTGGCACACACGCAGGCGCTACGCGAGGCGTATCCACCTCCCCCCCTGTCAACGCTCCCCGCTGCCTCTATCCCCGAGCGGGCCTCTGACGCGGGTTCATTGCCTTCGGAACATCAGTTGTCTGTTGGAATGGACATGGCACTAGTTGTGAGAGCGATGCTTAGGCCTGATTCGGGTAAGCAAAACCAAATATCATTTTTGAAGCTGTACCATAAAATGTCGTTGTACAACTGGCAAAAAGATCCCCCTATCAAGGATAAGGTTCGAAGGTTATTCCTTTGCTCGTCTAAGTGGATGTAATATGGTAGCAGTTGTTACAAGATATTATCCTCACGATTACTTATATCACCGGCAAGTGGGTGAGGAGCAAAAATACAAACTAAGCACTCGAAAAGTAAAGAGTGCGTGCTTGGATTTGAATTTGCGATATCTAACTATGAGTTACATTCTTCACACAAGGATATATAATTAAAGTTCTTTGTAATGACTTTGTATTTACTCGGTGGTAGAGCTTTGTGCAAGCTCGTCTGGGTATGTACCACCCACTCATCAGATATTCTACGGCAAAACAGCAGTACTTTGTATTGTTGTGTTCCGGTTTGAAGGGTGAGTGAGCCAGTGTAATTACAGGCACAACGGACATAACATCTTAGTTCCCAAGGTTGGAGGCGCATTGGCAATGTAAGCGATGGTTAACATTTCTTACAATGCCATTGTCTATGGGCGTTAGTGACCACTTACCATCAGGTGGCCGGTCCGCCAACCAATACCATAAAAAAAAAAAACTTATATAACTCAAACTGAATTAATAGATTATATTATATTATTTATGTTTATGTAATTTGATTAAAGGCTTGTCTTTGCGTTGTTAAATTAAGGGATGGTGGTGTGAAAGTTGTTAAACATATTAATTATATACCACATATTGCAATTTTATTATATGGATCATAGTAAAAAAGATAAAAAAAATAATTGTGAACTGTTTTTCTAACCGTACAATGTTGATGTCTCACATGTTGTATGTGAATATTTTTTCTCGTAGGTTTAGAAATACGCGACCGTATGTGGCTGAAGATCACTATACCGAACGCGTTCATCGGCGCCGACGTCGTCGACTGGATACTGCAGCACGTGGCCGGCATCGCTGACAGACGCGACGCTAGGAAATACGCATCGCACATGCTCAAGGTAACGTCAGCAAAACAATTTTAAGATTTTATGTTATTAAGTTAAATAATTGAACTCGATGCTTACTCGGCAATGGTCTCTTGTCTTGAGGCGATAATTTTCTTGCTTATTCAGCCATGCTGATCATGGAAATTTGCAAGCGAAAATCGGTAAACGCATGAAACGTTCCAACATTATCCATTAGGACAGAAATAGCCATATACACTTGAAAAGCAACACTAATATGGAAATCACAAGACATTTTTATTTTTTTTTGTACATAGATGATGATAATATAGGTACCTCAATATTTGGTGAATATTTATATTTAACTGGTACATTTGAATAATGAATAATTGTCAACCGTTGTCACAGGCCGGCTTCATCCGTCACACGGTGAACAAGATAACGTTCAGCGAGCAGTGCTACTACGTGGCGGGCGAGCTGTGCGCCGACCTCGCCGCCCTGCGCCTGCGCAGCGCCGACCAGGACAGCCTCGCCTCCGACACGCTCGCGCCGCTGCCCAACCCCAAGTGCGTACACGCACGCACGCGCACGCACGCACACGCGCACCATAGCGTGTTTAGATCAGAGCTAATCTCTCTCTCTATCTCCGCAGCATGATGGGGCCCGGATACATGCCTTACGCTGGCTCTTACGGTTACCAGCCGATACCTTTCAAGAATCCCTCGTATGTCACCAGCGAGCATACCATATATGGGTAAGAGTCGTGGATTACGAATCGCAAAAAAACGTTAAATTAAAAAAGAAGACTGAAATAATTTTTTGTTTCGAATTTAGGTTAACATTTTTATATAATTTTACTGTCAGCTTATTTTTAACGATACTATAAATGTTTTCTCAACGATGTTACAGATATAATCGAGAAGAGAGCGTCCTGTCAGGTAGTGGGGGTTCGAGTGCCGGATCAGATCATCTTACTACAAAAGAACCAACGGGTAATTAGCTATATCAATTAAATTTTGTAATCCACCTTAAGATCAATAATAGCAAATGAGGCATAATGCATTTGTAACAAGAATACCTTTAATATTTACATTACTTAAGTAAAAATTTTAAATAAATGTTAAGTATGTATTTTTTTTTTGCTTACCATACTTTCAAATTTGTTTCTAAATCACCACCATCTCATGTCAATTGCAACTGAAAGAAATACACACATTTTTTTTTATAGTCTGGTTTAGTGGACGAGCATATGGGCCACCTGATGGTAAGTGATCACCAACGCCCATAGACAATGGCATTGTAAGAAATGTCGATGTATGCGATAGTTAGCATACATCGTCATTGCCCCATCAAACTTGGGAACTAAGATGGTATGCCCATTGTGCCTGTAATTACACTGGCTCACTCACCCTTCAAACCGGAACACAACAATACAAAGTACTGCCGTTTTGCGGTAGAATTTCTGATGAGTACCACATTCTACATGGCTGCTGCAAGACTAACATGAATTATTTAATTTTATATTGGTTATTTTAACACTTATTGTCAGCAGCGACCCGCGAAAACGAAGTGAAGTCAACGTCGAGCGGCTCCGGCGCCAGCGTCGTCGCGGACGGCGGCGGCGGCGGCACGCGGCGCTCGCACTCGCACTCCAGCGGCTCCGACCGCGCCAACGACCGCCCCGTGCTGTTCCTGTAACGGTCAGTGACCCCGACACTCGCCCAGTGTCACACTCGCACTCGCACTCCAGCGGCTCCGACCGCGCCAACGACCGCCCCGTGCTGTTCCTGTAACGGTCAGTGACCCCGACACTCGCCCAGTGTCACGCTCGCACTCGCACTCGCACTCCAGCGGCTCCGACCGCGCCAACGACCGCCCCGTGCTGTTCCTGTAACGGTCAGTGACCCCGACACTCGCCCAGTGTCACGCTCGCACTCGCACTCGCACTCCAGCGGCTCCGACCGCGCCAACGACCGCCCCGTGCTGTTCCTGTAACGGTCAGTGACCCCGACACTCGCCCAGTGTCACGCTCGCACTCGCACTCGCACTCCAGCGGCTCCGACCGCGCCAACGACCGCCCCGTGCTGTTCCTGTAACGGTCAGTGACCCCGACACTCGCCCAGTGTCACGCTCGCACTCGCACTCGCACTCCAGCGGCTCCGACCGCGCCAACGACCGCCCCGTGCTGTTCCTGTAACGGTCAGTGACCCCGACACTCGCCCAGTGTCACGCTCGCACTCGCACTCGCACTCCAGCGGCTCCGACCGCGCCAACGACCGCCCCGTGCTGTTCCTGTAACGGTCAGTGACCCCGACACTCGCCCAGTGTCACGCTCGCCGTGCCAACGACAATTATAAGTGCATATTTTTGAAAAGACATTGTTCAATTAATAGAACATTAAAACGGCTTAAAATTCAAGTAATTTTTAGTTTACGTGTGTAATAATAATTAATATTAATACTAAATTTAGTATTTTTATAAATTTAAGTTAAAAATAATTGTATTTATTATTTTGCTATAAAATAATAATAATAATATCCTGAGACACTCACACGAGGCCATCTGATCCCGAACTAAGCAGAGCTCGTACTATGGAAACCAGACAACTGATATACTACATATACTACTTTTATGTAAATACATACTTATATAGATAATTACACCCAGACTCAGGACAAACAGACATGTTCGTGCACACAAATGTGTGTCCTGTTAGGGAATCGAACCCACGACCTGCGGCTCGAAAGGCACGTGTCTACCAATCACACCAACCGGCTCGTCTATATATTACATAATATGTATTTTTATAAGAAAATATGTTAATTTTTTTTGTTTAATCTTTCCAGGACAAAGTTCTGAAGCGTCCGCCACTGCCAAATAATTATAGGAATTTACGTACGTATTAAATGTTATGAACGATACTTTACATTGTATGATAATTATTATTAGTAACGTCATCGAACTGATGTAATAATTTATTGGACCAGTTTCGGTCCACGATATCGATCATGGACCGACCGAGGACCGTCGAGTGACGATGGTTTGCGTTACGCATACACAACCAACATTTTAATTTATTTTACATTTTAAAATAAAATTATTAACTTTATTATTAGATTTAATACTGTTTTTCTTTTTTATTATTATTTTGTTATTTCAATATTATATAGTGATGATGTTTTGCGTACGCAGTTTATCAGAATTTCTATTTTTGACATTTCCGTTTTTGTAAATCGGTAAGTTTTCTAAAATGTTATTTATATATTGTACGTGTAGTATTTTCCAGTGGCCGAGGTAGTGAAATAATTCCATGCGATTTAATATATACTACAAAAAGCTTTTGATTTATATATCCGGAATTGACTACAGGGTACCAGCAACCTCGCAGGACTAGATAGCTAACATCATAAGCAACGACTTTTGTTCCACGACTTCGGACATAACTCAATACATGACAAAAAAATATATTTTACAAGTTTTTGTCGTACTATCGTGACATTTGTAGGTCTATGTTTCATTCATGAACGAAAGGACGACGCGACGCGTCGATCTTTGCGATGCGCGTAGACTTATAAACGTTCAAGCGGGAAATTAAATTAATAATAATTTTTGTATGAAAATAAAATCTAACAAATTTTCAAAAGTCGTAGAATAAAAGTTATTGCTTATGGTGTTAGCTATCTAGTCCTGCGAGGTTGCTGGGTCGTTACAAATAATCCTGTATACATATATCAAATTTATATTTTCATTCAGTCCTCATAAAAATTGGTCCGTCACTCGAAACGCCATTTTATCATAATGAATACCACAAATTATGTACTCGATGATGTCGCTTTTTTTTTTTTTTTTCATTTCTAATTTGTTTATATGTCCACCGTCATTGGAATCGACTACATGTTTTTTACAATTGTAGTGTGCCATTGTTTATTATCCATTATATATTTGTATTATTTGAAAACATCCTTATATACATACGACATGATAATTTCAATTCGTTATATGTCAAAAAAAAGTTATGTACGGTTTTATAAATGTATTTTGAAATCGATCTTACGTACTGTTGTTCACGATCTTTTGATATAATTTGACGTTGATAAAACATATTGCCGACTCTTTCTTATGTATGGGACATGTAACTTTTACCCCCTCATGGGTGTATAAAGTTAGCTAAGTTAGTTCCGTTTTAGATCATCTCGAATTAGCTTAGTCGGATTATGTGCAAGAGAATTATTAGCGAGCGGACGTCAGCACGATTGGACGATAATTATTACGCTCGAAATATTAAGGAAACAAAGTAATGTCGAATGAAACATAAGTAACAAATTTCGAAGCAATTAATCGAACAAATAATTATATTACAAATGCCGTTCTAGATTATATACAAAGTAATGAATATTTAGCCAGCGCGATTGCAAAAAAAAACGTGAAATGTTTAATAAGCGCCATCTATCGGTACGATTTGTAACATACGCGCTTTTTTTTTTGTTGTAATATTCAAACGTAACAGCCATTTCATCCATTGATTGCAGTAAATGTGTATACTTTAAATGACTTAAGTGTAATAATTTTAAGTTGCGACTCAATAATTACGTAAAATTCGATAGAATTTCAATATCAGCAAAATAAAATAATCGATGACTTGACTCATATAGCGAGCGGTAAAGTCAAATTGTAAGAAACGGAGAACAAGACAATATTCCATACAGAAACATTATATTGATTTATATTCAAATCAAAAACGACTATTCGTTCGGAAACGAAATACCGGCAAAGCGAACTCGGCAGGTCTTAGCATTACAATTTTCGACATTATAAAGTAATAGGGAGGCTGTATTAAACATAAATTTAACTAAAACGAATAAAACAATATAAAAAAAATTACTCTTGCATGTCATAAAACGTCACAGTACTCCCGTTAGGGCGTACGAAAAATGTTTATTTTTACATTCAATATCAACTGACGCGGGTAATAAGTTATATGTCAATTACATTAGCTCTTGTTATAATGCAATTTCTTATCTGCTATAAAACACCCCCCTCCATTTCTGTCAGCTTGACGGTGTAACCCTTGAGGGAGCAAGTTCATTTCCAGTCACAAGGGACATAACGTCTTAGATCTCATTGTTGGTAAAGCATTGGCGATGTAAAGTTCTTTGGATCCAATTGAATACCCCCTTAGGGGATTTTTTTTTCTTTAACGACTAAAAAACGAAGTATTTTTTTTTTTTATTGGGACGCTTTCGAATGCCCCGCTTGTAGTAACTGGACACATGAATGCATTAATGTACTTTTGTTGAAACAATCGTAGCAGAATTTCTGTATTTATGTAATACTCTCGTTAGATAAAACGGGACGTGACTAAACCGGTTTTGATATTGTTGACGCCAATTATTAGTTAACGTAGCGACGCCATATTGTTTTAGTCTTTTAGTGTACAATAAATATAATAGTGGTTTAGTAATTGTGAATAGTTTTAGTGTTTAATGTGAAATATATAGACGACGTAAGCATGGACGCTAGGTAGGTGCTCTCGATATAGTATTTATCAAAGGGAAAATGGTATTTTTAATTTCTGACGTCAATTCGAATTTCAGAACGTTCAGAAATTATTTTGTCCTTTTTTTTTTTTTTTTTTTTTGTGTTGTCAAAAACGTCATATATATATATAATCTGTTACGTTTAATTTTAATTATAAATGCTATAGAAATTTTCAAGTTTATTTAGTATTTATAGTTTTATTTGTAATATATTTTTCTTTTTTTTTTTTTCGTTCGAATTTTCGTCAGAAAATAACGAGAGTCGGATTTAGAATGTAATTGGATTATATTTTTCATACAAATAATATTACTTTCGTGTAAACCATACGGCGTTTTGACATACCCTTTAAAGAGGATTATTTTGACCCCGCATTTCATTGAAAATTAATTCTGTAACGGATCAAAATGAGATGGTCCTCGAAAATATTGTTTAATTTCAAACGATGACTCCAGTGTTCATTGTTTAGTTAATAATACTGGTACCTTTTTTTTAAATAATTACTAATGATAACCAATTTTAATCCGTTTATATGATTTAACATAAACAACGGCATCATCAGCACAGATTTTTTAAGATGCACATTATAAAAAAAGTCATGAAATATCGTTGTTGAAATAAATTTAAATGATTTGATGGTAATAAAATTATTGTTCTAAATACAAGAAGCTCGTTGCTTGAATCGGCTGTTTTTTATATTTTTTTATTGCAGTAAACACAGATTAAAAATCCTTATCTCATGTAATGACAGAGCAACTGTCAAAAAAAATGTTAAGCACGGTCGTATATACATGTCTTGCAACTTCAGTATGGGGTACGTCGACATAATGACGCTGTTAAGTTCAACTTACGGCCGCCAGAAGCATGACAATTCGCGTAATAATCATCCCGAACACTTTTTCAAATCCATACAAAACGGTTAAATAACGAAACAAAAATAACAAAAAAACCGCAAAACTCAACAAAACGATATAACAACGATTAAATAACACAATACTTGGGAGAGAAAAATATCAGCTTCGGTAGCAGCGACGTAGTACCTCAAGCGGATGGTATTGCGAATTAGCAGTTGTAACACAATCGCACCTCATCTCTCACCACTGAAATTGGACTCAGCTGCAAGACCTGTGTATACGACCGTGATGTTAAGGTGATGTTCGGTGAGCTTTATTTAAAAAAAATAATAAGGGCACACTTATTACAGAATGTATACGTAGGCGTTGATTGAATCGGAATTTATGTATGAGGGTAATAATTTATGTACTTGTAATATGTACTAGATTTAAGTAACATTAGCTATAAAAAAATATTTATGATTTTTTTTTTTTTTAGTACTCTGAATTACGCCCTAAAGCCTAGTTATATTGTATAATCTGTAGATTAAAAAAAAAAAAGTATTTATACGTTATTTTAAAATTAGTTCGAACATATCAAGATGCTTTTAGCCATATTGGATTATAGTAGAGAATTATTTTAATTGATTTTTCTCTACTCTGTGCTGATACGTTTAAATCAGTGACGTCACGATTGATAGTAATATTAAAAAGTAAAAATATTTTAAATTCTTTTGTCACTGAAAGCACAGAGTTTAATTCATTAAATTTATTCTTAGTATACATGTATCCGATTTATATGCGCCATATTGAGTTTTGTATGTCTATACAAAATCTATAATTTTGAATTTTTTTTTTCTATTTTCTAGTCCCCGAAGGCCTTCTTCCCTACGAACTGTCATTATTATAGAGTATGCAAATTCAATGTATTATGATTGAAGTTTTTGTTTTTATGTAATATAATTTCACAGATTAATATAATAATTTTATGTAGATTATTTATTTATCATCCGAATTAACTTTGAATCTTATTTCGTAGAACAAACAAAGTAAATTTGTAATTGAGATTTAAGATTTAGTGTTATAAACAGAAAGTAATGTTTTTGTAATTTGAATCATCATTAAACTTTAAGGATTAGTCGTAATTAATAATAACTTATATGGAATTTTGAGTTAAGACTTCTGATGTAAAATTCTATTAAAAACTTTTTATGTTAAATGAAGCTGCTCGTTCCGAATTTTACAAATGAAGGATTTTATTCATTTTTGGTAAAACAAACTTGTATCGGATCGAGCGTGTCTACCTGGTCCTATTTAAACCATCCAAGGACTCGTTCAAACACACGTAAAATCTCACCAAAATCGGTCCAGTTGTCTCCTTAAACAATTCCCTAATCAACTCGGTGACATGTGAGTCTAAGAAATAAATAAATCAAGATAATATCTGTAAAAATTATTACATAATCAACAAAGGTTTTATTTTATAGCCCGTGTTGAATTGCATACTTTATAACAATGTGTATAAAATAAGCGTGTAATGGCCGACCTCGGTCGCGGATCGATAACAAATATTTTTAGATTTTGTATAACATAATGAAAAATGTATTTTTTAAACATTTTTTCTTTTATATTGTAAATAGATAATGATTATTTCAACGATTTTATTTTATAATACTCATACGGTCACATTGAAACGCATTTATTTTTCATTTTGTACGCCGCCATTTTGGAAACGTTTTGGCATTGACGTTTCAATGTTTTCGAAATGGCGGGAACATTGTTGTGATAGTGGCAGCCTAAAATATTTAAGTTGTGAATTTTTTATGTATAATATTAATAATTGTCGTTATTTTTTTTGAGATAATTTCGATGGGCGATGTTTATGACGTGTAATTTTGAATAAACAAATAGCAATTTGTAATTGAACATGTTGTTTTATTAATATACTTAAACCCAATTCATACATACGATTTTTTCGTCCAAAATATTGAACTTTAACAATTTGATATGGACGTACAAACACATCTAACTGTAATCTGTGTTATTAAAACCTTTGGTAATTATTAATTTATATGTCTATATCAAGTTAAGATGCAAATTGATAAGATACTCATGTTGAATCCGTGTCATGAAGCATATTCTAAATTAATAGGATTCGATACCATTAGATATACAGGGTTATTTGTAACACACCAGCAACCTCGCAGGACTATATAGCCCACACCATAAGCAACAACTTTTGTTTCACGACTTCGGACATAACTCAATATATGACAAAACAATGGTTTTACAAGTTTTTGTCGTGACATTTGTAGGTCTATATTTCATTCATAAACGAAAGGACGACGTGACGCGTCGATCTTTGCGATGCGCGTAGATTTATAAACGTTCAAGCGGGAAATTAAATTAATACTTATTTTTGTATGAAAATAAAATCTAACAAATTATCAAAAGTCGTAGAACAAAAGTTGTTGCTTATGGTGTTAGCTGTCTAGTCCTGCGAGGTTGCTGGTGTGTTACAAATAACCCTGTATACACAATGTAATTTTTCAGAGGTTTTTATGCTGTCTACTTTGTGACTCGCCGCTAGATGGCGCCGAACCACAAACCGTTCAACAGATCACCTCGGTAAATGGTGTTGTGCAGATATGTTCCAAACATAAAATACTAAATACACTAATTAAAGTTATTAAGATTTCATTGAAAACCATTTTTATAGTGATTAGTTAATTGATATTATTTATACAGGGCAATGAAACGAAAGATATTTTATAATTCATTTAATTACAATAATTATTTTACACTGGCAATATACAATGATAAAAATAATATTACATCTATAAACTGATAGAAATAAAACACATTTATAAAAATTAAAATATTACATTATTACGAAACAACGCCGTCACGAAACACATCCATGGAATTAAAATTAAAATCAATTTCACTAAATGCAAAAATAAAGATAAAAAATAATACTTTATAAGGAATTGATTTTTTTTCTTATAAACTATGTGTGACAAAGAAATACTAATCTCTTTAAGAAATTCAATCATATAATAATTAATTTAATTATAATAGGCCTTTAATTATACTATAATAGAATCTACACATTACTTCAAACAGAATCCATACATACATCTATACAGGGTGTAACAAAAACCCTGTCCGACCCGTGAAGTGGTTATTAGGTATCGTGTGTCGGTTCTGTTTATGTAATAATTTTTAAAATACTAAGCAAAAAAATTACCTCGGAAAATATTTTTTTTAATTAAATGACGTAAATTACATGGCAACACAGGTGCCGGCAATAGCGCTCGATAGCTCTTACCTATCCGGTAGCTAAGACACGAGGTCATGACTTCAGTAGTCCACGTTTTTACCACCGACAGTGTCGTTAAAACACAATTAATATATTTTTTTAAGTAATTTATTTGCTTAGTATTTTAAAAATTATTACATAAATAGAACCGACACACGATACCTAATAAGCACTTCACGGGTCGGACACGAATTTTGTTACACTGTATATAATTAAAAAAAAATTATATTGGTATATCTGAGATTTATGGACTTCGATTAGAACTGATCATCATGAAAATAGGCATATACACAGACAGAACGACGTTTTCTATGTTTTGTTAGTACACTAATAAAGGAACAGTTTGTATTAAATACGATAGACTTTATGACGTCACAATCGATTTCGTTATGGCGACCATCGTTAAAGAGAGAAAAACTAGTACGTCAGCTTCCAAAGCCGTTCCTTCAACACATAAAATTACCATAGACACAAAAATATAGTGAGTAATCGATACGAACGGACGGATACAGAATTACCAGATATTTTACCGTTAATATTGCAACACTGAGAATTCGTTTATTATTTGCCGCCATGACGAACTGTCAAATGTACATGGAATTTAAAAGATAGACCTGACGCGAAAATACCTTTGTTGTGATCTTTTTTCTTTATTGAATGGGTAGGCGGACGAGCATGTGGGCCACCTGATGGTAAGTGGTCACCAACGCGCCACCAACCTTGGGAAATAAGATGTCATATTCCTTGTGCCCGTTACTAACTGAGGTATTAAAATTGTACGAGTGGCAAGGAACACGAGAACTGTGAACATGTGAGCTCTCAACCTCAGTTGCCCCAACCGTGTACGGTGCGTTAAGATGATTACACATAAAAAAATCTCAAAAAATCACGACGATCCTTTAACAAAATTACAAAATATATACACTATTAGGTATTAAATAACATATTTTAGTTTATAAACGTAATATTTTCGAGACATATTATATATATATATATATATATATATATATATATATAATATATACAGGGTAATTTGTACCACACCAGCAACCTCGCAGAACTAGATAGCTAACACCATAAGCAACAACTTTTGTTCTACGACTTCGGACAAAACTCAATACATGAAAAAGAAATGATTTTACAAGTTTTTGTCGTACTGTCGTGACATATGTAGGTCTATATTTCATTCAAAAACGAAAGGACGACGCGTCGCGTCGATCTTTGCGATGCGCGTAGACTTATAAACGTTCAAGCAGGAAATTACATTAATACTTATTTTTGTATGAAAAATCTAATAAATGATCAAAAGTCGTAGAACAAAAGTTGTTGCTTATGGTGTAAGTTGTTTAGTCCTGCGAGGTTGCTGGGTCGTTACAAATAACCCTGTATATGGCCCTCCAGACCGATTTCGGCCTCGGCGGTCAATCTCAAGAGAGATTAGCCAACTGCGCAGGAGATATTATAGTGCACAAGCGTGTGCGCAAACACAGGTGCACTCTCTTTTCCTTAGCTCTCATAACCCGATGGGACGGCAATCCGACACGACCGGAAAGAGTTCAGGCGCAGGACCAACGACTTTACGTGCTTTCCGAGGCACGGGAGTGTACACACTTCCAACTTCGAGACTCCGGGCTGCTACTGAGAATTTTCTGACAGAAAAACCCAATAATTGGCCCGATCTGGGAATTGGACCCAGTACCACCGGGTCTGCGGCCCGATATCTAGCCACTAGACCAATGAGGCAGAAAGAATGTAAATCATGAATGAAAATGTTGCAATCTCTCACACGCGTAGTGTTAAAAAAATATAGATTAAAAACAACAGAAGATCACTATTTATCATTACAAAACGTAATATTTCATTAAGCACAATATAATACTTAAGTAATTATTTATCAATATACAAATCTGTGTACACGTAATGCATAGATTCATTATATATTTGAGACATTATGAATAAGCGTAATACAAATCGACCAGTTTTTAACGAAAACGAATTTAAAACTAAACGTGATCCGGCTTATTAGAATTTCATTATAAATATACTAGCGTTATGCCCGCGGTTACACCCGCGTAGTTCCCGTTCCCGGTGGGAACACGGGGACAAAATCTAGCCTGGGTTACTCGTTGATAAAGTAGCTTTCCATTGGTGATACAATTTTTAAAATCCGTCTAGTGGTTTAGGCGTGATCGCGTAACAAACAAACTCACATTCTCATTTATAATATTAGAATTTATATATAAGCGAAACCCCACTCATCACGAGATCTCCTAAACTATCCACCCGATCGACTTGAAACTTGTCCCAGTCACTCATTCAACGTAGACGCTCATTAAGTACGGATTTTATGGAAATCCTATCTGAATTTTTTATTTTATTTTTTATAGTTAAGTTTAGTGGACGAGCATGTGTGCCACCCGACGGCAAGTGGTCATCAACGCCCCTAGACAGTGGTTTGTATATTTCTTAAAAAAAAAACAACATCACCACTGCAACACCAACCTTGGGAACCAAGATGTTATGTCCCTTGTGCCTGTAATTACGCTGGCTCACTCACCCTTCAAACCGGAACACAACAACACAAAGTACTGCTGCTTTGCGGTAGAACATCTGATGAGTGGGCGGTACCCACCCAGACGAGCTTGCACAAAGCTCTACCACCGAGTACCAAAAGGCGAAGCCGGGGGGTAAATAATATATAAGGCATCACGTCATCATCATATGGATGGACCATAAGAGAAAACCGTATTTTTGAGGTTATCGCATACATACATACATACGGACAGACGCAACGAGGCAGTTTGTTAGGGTGCCGTACTTTAAGGGTAAAACGGGACCCTATTACTAAGACTAGGCTGTCCGTCTGTTACCAGGCTGTATCTCATGAACCGTGATAGTTAGACAGTTGAAATTTTCACAAATGTTGCCAATACCAAAAAACAGAATAAAATAAATATTTAAAGGGGCTCCCATACAACAAACGTGTTTTTTTTGCCGTTTTTATAGATAAAGGTACGGAACGGTACGGGCGCGACTCCGACTCGCACTTGGTCGGTTTTTTTAATAATATATATTGAAATATTAACCTTTCAAAATACGCATAAAACATTGAAATAACATTACATATATAATACAATAAATTAAAGGTCAGCTAATTAAGAAATGTAAATTTTTGATATAATTACTAATTAATAACAAATGTATTCCTTTGAAAAACATAAGCGGCGATTTGATTAAATATTCTTTTAGCCGTTTAAATATATTAATATAATTAATTAATTAATGGTTAAGAAACGCTGAGCGAAAGCCTCTTCTCCTTTTTTTGAGAAGGTTGGGAGTTGTTGGAACACACGTGTGGCAGAATTTGAGTGAAATTTGACACATGCAGGTTTCCTCACGATGTTTTCCTTCACCGTCAAGCACGAGACGAATTATAAACACAAATTAAGCACACGAAAATGCTTACTTTGCAAATATTAATGCTTAGTATTTTAAAAATGATTACATAAATAGAACCGACACACGATACCTAATAACCACTTCGCGGGTCGGACAGAATTTTTATAACACACTGTATATACATGCCTTACATATTTGTAAATTTATCACGGTCGTATACACAGGTCTTGCAGCTGAGTCCAATTTCAGTGGTGAGAGATGAGGTGCGAGTGTGTTACAACTGCTAATTCGCAATACCATCCGCTTGAGGTACTACGTCGCTGCTATCGAAGCTGATATTTTTCTCTCCCAAGTATTGTGTTATTTAATCATTGTTATATCGTTTTGTTGAGTTTTGAGGATTTTTTGTTATTTAACTGTATTGTTTGGTTTTGAAAAAGTGTTTGGGATAATTATTACGCGAATTGTCATGCCTCTGGCGGCCGTAAGTTGAACTTAACAGCGTCATTATGTCAACTTCAGTGTGGGGTACCACACTGAAGTTGCAAGACCAGTGTATACGACCGTGATTTATACTAACAATGGCAGTTGGAAGCATTATCAAGATTCTTATTAAGACTGTAATATATATCCGGTTCTTCTTTGTAGTATATATAATCATAACTATTAATTCTACTAACTAATAGTCACTTTATCGCAATCGAATCGAAGATCGTTGACGTTTATCCGTTTTCCTAATCTTTAATTCAATTAACGACTATTGGTATAAAAGTTAACGATTAAGTTTGGTTTTGACATAACGGTCCGAATAAATATGGAATTGTCAAAGTTGGATCGGAATCGAATCGGTAACGTATCGTATTCGTTATAGATTAGTAGAATTGGCTCTCGATTCGATTTTGGGGTGACAGTTATAAGACAGCTATGCCACGTCATTTCGCGTTTCTATATATCTTTGTTAATTATATTTTTAATGGTAGTGTATGCCTTGAATTCAGACTTCAGGACCTTAGGCCCACAGGCTTTAGGTATTTTTCGGATCATGTAAGTTGTCTGCTGAACTTCAAACTGCTGAAGTTCGATGTTGAGGATCGGGAGTTTTAACCGGGGACATTGGGGCCTGACCACCAGTCAGAAGTATATAATTATAATGAACAGAAAGATAAAATAAAGGTTGGAAAGTTATTATACTGTAAAGTGAGAAGAAATGTAGGCTGTACATAGAAGAGTACAAATAAATAAGCAAGCTTGTCCTAGAAGTAGGCACTACAATACGATTATGTATGCTATATACATTTTACCTACAAAAAAAAAGAAAATAGTTGTCTGTAAAGTCGGTTTACGGACGATAATTTTACGTGATAACGTCATAAGAAAACATCGATGAATACTCGGACGCATCGGCCGATGGAGTGGAAAAGAGATAGATGCGTTACAAGCAGAACGCTTAGGCCGATCGTGCCTCTCTATCGCTTGTAACGCGCTCTCGCTTGCGCGCTCGGCTCAGGCGGAACGTGACAATGAGTCATGCTTTTTCGTGCAGCCGGCGTTCATCGACATATAATAGTTATCACGTCAAAAAAAAAAAAATTATGCATATTCTAAATTCAAAAAAATCATTTCCATCAAAAACCGGTCAAGAGCATTTAAATACAAATTAATAAAACTATACTTATCGTTAGCACAGATAATATTCACTATTATTAAAATAAGATATAAAAATAAAATTTCTTAAAACGTTCTAGCGATTCAAAATCATATTAAATAATACATTTTACAATTATTGAAACATTTGTCCGATAAAAATATTTGACGATCTGGATAATTTAAAAAAAAAAACCCAATCAAAACACGGATCCAGAGAAAGTAAAACTTCATCAATTATCTGTCATTTCGTCACAGATTAAAAATAAACGGTTGAGCTCATTTTTTTTTTTAATTTAATTTTATTATACCTTATACACCAGAGTCCGTAGGTAACATAGTGGCTGTATACTGAATTTTCGTATCTGGAACAAAAAATAATAATATGAATTTGTTAAAAAAATGCTTTAATGTGTTCGTGAGTGCGGTTTGTATGTTTGTGTTGTTGTATGAGCTAGTGTGGTGACGTAAGCAAAGTCTATGGGCTAAAGTGACAATAAGCACGAGGAAAACGAATCGATAGTTATCCTGCATATATAAAAAAAAACAAACAAACAATAAAAAAAAAAGTAACTGTCTTGATCTCTCGGGCTCTTTATAGTAACATCCTGTTAATTCCACCATTAGTTAGCGTTCAATGTGAATTAAGATATATTCTTATGGAATAGGTAAGTGGACGGGCATATGGGCCAGCTGATGGTAGTCTCCACCACCAATAGACATTGGCTTAATACATCGCCAATTCGCTACCAACCTTGGAACAAGATGTTATGTCCCTTGCGCTCGTGACAACACTGGCTCACTCACCCTTCAAACCGGAAGACAACAGTACATAATATGCTGTTATGCGGTAGAATATCTGATAAGTGAGTGGTACCTACTCAGACATACATTCATTCAGACATTTTATTTTAATTTTTTTATTGTATAGTTTGGCGGACGAGCATATGGGCCACCTGATGGTAAGTGGTCACCAACGCCCATAGACAATGGCACTGTAAGAAATGTTGACCATCACTTACATTGCCAATGCGCCACCAACCTCGGGAACCAAGATGTTATGTCCGTTGTGCCTGTTATTACACTGGCTCACTCACGCTTCAAACCGGAACACAACAATACAAAGTACTGTTGTTTTGCGGTAGAATATCTAATGAGTGGGTGGTAACTACCCAGACGAGCTTTCACAAAGCTGCACCACCGAAAATTCACATAAAAAAAAAAACCAGTGCTGTTTACTCGGGAATAAACCAACGATCTTCATTTAAAACACGACTTATCCGATCAGACCCACAGGAACCGTGGTCCCAGGGCTGAAATCCAAAAAAAAGGCCCTAACAACATGACCAAAACATAC
This sequence comes from Nymphalis polychloros, assembly GCA_905220585.2. Lineage (NCBI taxonomy): Eukaryota > Metazoa > Arthropoda > Insecta > Lepidoptera > Nymphalidae > Nymphalis > Nymphalis polychloros. The sequence continues at coordinate 7,398,179 of HG992268.1, read as the reverse complement.
TAACACTGCAGTTATCTTTGATATCAAATCGTGTCGTTATCCTTTGTAGTTCAGATTTATTGAACGATTGCCGCAATATCAGTATATTTGATATACACATAGATAGCGAGAACATTTGTAATAACATTATTTTATTATACGCCGAATTTATTGCGTCGTTAATTTTAACGATTTTATCTACTATATGGACAGAACAATATTAATCTATAAAAAAATGTCAAGTCCATATAACATTTTTGCAACGAAGTTCTTTTACGCGGCTTACAGTAGAGTGAAATTGCAGCGGCCCAAGGTCACGTCATATAACGAAATAGCGTTCATACCGTGCCTACCAAATGCTACGAAATGCGATGCGTTTGGCGTTCGAATTCAGGAGGTCGATATAAAGAATGTTGAGGTGCTTTTTGGTTTAAATCTACATCTTAAAACACGGTTTGTATCGAAGAAATATCACACAGAACTTCGTTCCTGACGGGGGGTTCCCCGACCGTACAATTTTTTAAATAGATTAATTAATCCAACTCTTAATCTGCTGAATGATTTGCCATCTCAAACCAGCTTGACAACTGGCACCAACCCCGCCGTCGAGGTGGTGGTCCCTGTTTAGTTTCGACCAGTCCGCGCTTAGGCGTATGATGGCGTAGAACAAAAGTTGTCGCTTACGGTGTTAGCTATCAAGTCCTGCGAGGTTGCTGGTGTGTTACAAATAACCCTGTATACTAACATATTTTTACATGATAACACGCATTGTGTTACGACAGCCTTCTCGACGTTTCAAATAATAATATTATGTACTATAAAATAATTGTAAATAACAATTGTTTGTAAGCCCCAATTGTTCTCAACATCAAAATAGACTTTATTTCTATATAAGCAAGGAGACAAACGGTTATGAATTCTAATTGCAAGCTACATCTATGAAATTTATATTATTTCTATAATAAAATAAATTGATAAATAACCTGGAAGAACCTGAATAGTTACTTTATGTAATATGAACTAGCGTTATGCCCGCGGTTTCACCCGCGTAGTTCCCGTTCGAATATGTAGACAAAATGTGCCATGTTACTCGCTAATAATGTAGCTTTCCATTGGTGAAATAATTTTTAAAATCGGCTTAGACGTTAAGGCCTGATAGCATAACAAACAAACTCACATGCGCATTTATAAAATTAGGTTAGGATGAAATACGTAGTCTATATAAACATTTATTATATAATATAAAATAACGCTTGCCATGTGTATACATCATATAATAGTCTTAATTTAAAGCAGTGGAAAGTGCGAAGCGCATCTACTTATATACTTACACTATATACTAAAATGACTGCCTCGTTGAACTAGTGGCTAGATATAAAGCCGCAGACCCCGTGGTTCTCGGTTCAATTCCAAGGTCGGGCCAATTAACAGTTATTGGGTTTTTCTGTCAGAAAATTCTCTCTTAGAGTCTGGAAGTTGGAAGTGTGTACACTCCCGTGCCTCGGAAAGCACGTGAAGCCGTTGGTCCTGCGCCTGAACTCTTTCCGGTCGTGTAGGATTGCCGTCCCATCGGATTATGAGAGCTAAGGAAAAGAGAGTGCACCTGTGTTTGCGCACACACTTGTGCACTATAATATCTCCTGCGCAGTTGGCTAATCTCTCTTGAGATTGGCGGCCGTGGCCGAAATCGTTCTGGAGGACCTTATATACTTAAATCTTCTCTAAAACGCGCTGCATACTCTGGTACATAAGTCTTATGTATATTGGTATAGTAGGATTTTTGTTTAATTCGGAATTACAATGAAAGCGTCTTCTGATTTATATGTCGATATTAAATGTAAAGCTACCAACGATTAAGAATGTATTATTACTGCAAATGGACCGCCTGATGATTAGAGGTCACCATCGCCCATAGACGAAGACGATGTTTGTTCCAACCGTGACATTTTTCTTACTTAGACAATTTTTATACCCGTCATAACTTAAGCCGAAAGTCCGATCCGAATAAAGTGGAATCTACTCGTACATAATCAACCTTAATTATCAAAATCAATTAATTAAATTAAAAAAAATATTTGCCGAGATAAATTTTTTGCTTAGTATTTTAAAAATGATTACATAGATAGAACCGACACACGATACCTAATAAGCACTTCACGGGTCGGACAGAGTTTTTGTTACACACCGTATGTGTAAGTTAAATCGAAACCAAATCTATGTTATGACGTTGAAAACATTAAAAAATCTAATAAAACATTAAACACTACATACATTAATTAGCGATATTATCGCCAATGTATTGTTATCGAATCGAAACGGAAACGTAACATACAGTTTTACTGATAACTCGTTTTCAAACGAATTTACTCGTTAGATAAATATAAAAAACACCGCTTACATTCTCATTTAAAAAAAAAAATCTAAATTTCAAAATCTGATAAACTTTTACATCGTATTAATCTTCCAATTCCCACGCTTTGATTTAAATTAAACTTTTTTTTTTAAATATATAAATGGTAAAGACCGAATTAATTCAACTTTAAGCTGAGCTTACATCACACGCTAATCACTAACGGTACTAAATTCCTGCCTTAGTAATTCGCATCCATTGAGTGTTCTCAAGTGAAAAACATTATTACCGAAATGGTATTTGAACTTAGAGCCTTAGATTCTACGACATTATACCTAAGCACTAGACCAACGAGGCAGTACAGTACAGTAACAGCCTGTGAATGTCCCACTGCTGGGCTAAGGCCATCTCTCCTTTTTTGAGGAGAAGGTTTGGAGCTTATTCCACCACGCTGCTCCAATGCGGTTTGGTGGAATACACATTTAGCAGAATTTTACAAGGCAGACGTATAATTATATTATACTAGCTATGCAAGCGTTTCACCCGCGTATAATTAATAAAAATATAATTTAAAAAAAACAGCCTAGAACCTTCCTCGATAAAAGGACTATACAACACAAAAATAATTTTTATATTTGAACCAGTAGTTCCTGAGATTAGCCAGATCAAACAAACAAATTCTTCAGCTTTATATATTAGTAAAGATTAAAAGTTTATTAAAATGACAAGCGTGATACTCATGGGCATGGAATATTTAGGCACTTGGCTAACAGAGAAATGGGACAGCGATATTGAGATTAAGACTCGTATCGAGATTGCTCGAAGTGCATTTAACAACATGAAAAAGGTGTTATGCAATCACAACATCAAAATCCCATTGCGTACTCGACTTCTACACTGCTATATATGGCCCATACTCCTATATGGATGTGAGGCATGGACAATCAAGGAGGATCTAAGAAAACGAATTGAGGCATTTGAGATGTGGTGTTATAGGCGGATGATGACCATCAGTTGGACTCCAAAGATCACCAACCGGGAAGTCCTACGGCAAGTCGGCAAAGAACGAGAAATCTTGCAAACACTAAAAAGAAGGAAAGTCTCGTATCTGGGACACGTCTTAAGACATACCAGATATGAGTTATTACAACTTATAATGATGGGCAAGATTTTAGGAAAAAGAAGTGTTGGGCGTAGGAAGAAATCGTGGCTACGTAACATCAGAGAGTGGACAGGGATCGTAAATGCGTCAAAATTGTTCCGGCTAGCAAGAGACAGAGCGGAGTGTGCGAAGCTGACAGCCAACCTTCACTAGTTGGAGAGGCACTGGAAGAGAGAGAGAAGATACTCATGGTATTTTACGGATTACATACTGGCCATACATATTAACTACAGTGCAGATTAAATCTCCCTAAATGAACCCCTCTCCCTTTAAAAACGTTTTTCAAAGATGTCTCAATCAATCATAATGTATTTTATTCAAGTATACAATTTTATGCATACAAAAATAACTGTTAAACATTTCTATAATTATTATTAATAACGCACGTCTGGACGCAACCTAACATCACGTATACCTGCGCGCGCGCAGGAAACAATAACACCAAGGCCGCCGGTTCACCTTGTCGTGATCGTCTGATGCATTTGTGATGTTTGATTAATTAATTGATCGCAATCATTATTATTTTATTAAAACAGCCTTCGTTTTCAAAAGTCATGGGTTATTGACGGACAAACATACACACATACTAGCTGCTCATCCCGACTTCATACGGAAAACAATTTCTCAACGGAAGATTCAGTAACAGCCTGTGAATGTCCTACTGCTGGGCTAAGGCCTCTTCTCTTCTTTTATGGAGAAGGTTTTGGAGCTTATTCCACCACGCTGCTCCGTTGCGGGTTGGTGGTATACACATGTGACAGAATTTCAGTGAAATTTGACACATGCAGCTTTCCTCACGATATTTTCTTTCACCGTCAAGCACGAGATGAATTATCACACACACAAATTAACCATATAAAATTCAGTGGTGCTCGACCGGGTTTGAACCCACGATCATCGGTTAAGATTCACGCGTTCTTACCACTGGGCCATCACGTGTCTAGCCCATCTTTATCAGAAACTTTACTTTTTTTTATAGCTCTGGAAACAACGAAATGTGTTAGAAGTTTAACGACCACATGCATCCCACATGTGATGCATTGATGACGTAATAAAACGAACAGGATATTACATCTGTGTTTAAAAAAAAAAAGATCTTTTAATTTCCCGCCGAACTGTTTAATTTTTTTCACGCAACAATTTTAAATTTTAAATTTTGTACGAACAATTCTAATTAATTTCTTCGACGCATTTCCTAGACTTTTAATAAATAGCATTAAGCGATAAAAGCGCTAATCGATTTATTGTATATATTTAAGATTTTTAAATAAAAAAAGCGAATATTTTATGACTAGCGTTTCACCTGCGGCTTCGCTCGCATTATTCACACGCGGCCATCTGATCCCAAACTAAGCAGAGCTCGTACTATGGAAACCTGATATACTACATATACTACTTTTCATTTGTAAATACATACTTATATAGATAATTACACCCAGACGCAGGACAAACAGACATGTACATTGCACACAAATGTCTGTCCTGGCACAATCGAAACCACGACCGGCTTTTACTCCGTGGTCGAGCTTTGTGTAAGCTCGTCTGGGTAGGTATCACCCACTCATCAGATATTCTACCGCAAAACGGCAGTACTTTGTATTGTTGTGTTCCGGTTTGAAGGGTGAGTGAGCTAGTGTAATTACAGGCACAAGGGACATAACATCTTAGTTCCCAAGGTTGGTGGCACATTGGCGATGTAAGCGATGGTTAACATCTCTTACAAAGCCAATGTCTATGGGCATTGTTGACCACTTACCATCAGGTGGCCCATATGCACGTCCACCTATCTATGCTATAAAAATTAAAAAAAACCAATATGTAACATTTTCCCTTCACAAATTAAACACACTCGGGCTTGAATCCGGACTCGATTAAGGTTCTGTTCTAACCACTGAGCCAGAGGGCAAGTTAAGCGAGTGAGTACCGAATTGTTTATTAAATCGTGATCCATGACACAAGGCGTTGATTCATTAAAAAAATCGTGATCTTTAGTGAATTAAACGATGATTTCAGATTATCGTCACTACGAGTATTATCACGGCCGTATTTTAATATTCAGAACGCAGACGAGCTAATATTCTACGAAGTGCAATACCCTGGATAATATAGCAACTCGGCTACGTCTCGTAATACTACTGTTCGTAAGCAAAACGAACACGGGCCGAATTCTACAAATCTATAACGATTACGATACATTTACGATTCGATTCCGATTCAATTTTGACTAATCTATATTTATTATAATCGGAAACGAACCGATAATATGTTAACATATACAGTTATATCAAAACCAAATTTAATTTTAATAGGAAAACGGACAAATGGCAACGATCACGCTTCGATTCGATTGCGATAAAGTGACAAATTGTTAGTAGAATTGATCCCCAGCTTCTTTACCAAACGGGTATAAGTCGTGAAACACAAACTTTAATTAACTATAAAAAAAACAAGCGAGTTTGTAACAGTTGGTAATTAACTTTTTATTACAATATTATCATCGTAATTTTTTCCTTCTTCTTAATACTTAGAATCCTATACCCCCCTCCCCTGACCCTGTAACCGTATCCTGTTGTGACTCAGTAACATAATCTGTGTGTCGCTTTGATTTCCCGCGATAGATTTTATTTTTATTTTTTTAATCTGTTTATAGTCGTAATAAAAATAAATTTTATTGAGTTTAAATTTTATAGCTGCAATTTATTTGACAAGAAAATAAACTCAGCGTCAAAAAAATCGCACATTTTGGCATTTTGACTTCAAGCAACTATAAACCCTATTTCATCTATGGTAAGGTATAAGTGTGGGGCCTCATTTTAAAGGTTATTGAATCCTTTAAATAATAAAACTGTGGTAGTGATTACTAAGTATATAAAAAACATTTTTCATGAAAAAAGGAAAAACACGCCAAAATTACTTAATTTTTTAATCTAAAAACATAACAAAATTAAAAAATACAGTAAAACAAATTCTTAAAACTAAACTTAGAACCTAGTGTTACCTCCCTTAGCCCTAATTACAGCCTCCATGCGATCCTTCATTGACCTCACCAACGTCACGATGCGTTCTTGAGGAATGTCACTCCACTCCTCGACAACGGTGTCCCGAAGCTGTTCAAGGGTGGCACGGGCAGTATCACGAGACCGCACCCGGCGTTTCAGATCATCCCAAAGGTGCTCTATGGGATTCAGGTCAGGACTTCTCGCTGGCCACTGCATCACGGGGATCCCAACCTGATTCAGGTAGTCCCGAACAATGATTGCTGTATGGGAGCGGGCGTTGTCGTGCATGAATGTGAATTCAGGCCCAACAAAACCAGCATACGGGAGCACATGGTCCTCCAGTATATCTGTGATGTACCGATGAGCAGTCAGGGACCCCTGGCCACGTGCACCTCCAGTGCAGGAGACGCACACAAGGTCGGTTTTTCCTTGGATTGAAATTCCGCCCCAGAACATGCAGGATCCTCCTCTGTAGCTGACGGTTTCTTCAAAGCAGGCCTGTGAGTACCGTTCCCCCTGCCTCCTGTACACTCTTCTACGCCTATCATTGCAGAAAAGGCATACCCTAGTCTCGTCGAAGAAGAGGACAGACTTCCATTGGTCGAACGTCCAATCCACGTGGTCTCGGGCAAACTGAAGTCTGACTCGCCTATGCTCTGCTGTCAATTTGGGGCCAGTAGCAGCCCTACGGGCCTGGATTTTCTTCTCTCGCAGCCTTCTTCTTATTGTGGAGACGCTCACCGACGTCCTCCGAGCTGTTCGGAGCTGCTGTTGCAGCTCAACAGCGTTGGAGAATCGGTTACGCAAAGACGTCGACACAATATAGCGGTCGTCTCTGTCGGAAGTGCAACGTCGTCTTCCGGATCCATGCTTCCTGATGTAGCCTCCAGTCTCCTGGAACCGCTGGGATACTCGTTTCACCCGGAAACGGCTTATGTTGAGTTGTCGAGCAATATCAACTTGGCGTAGTCCTGATTGCAGTAGTGCTACCACTTGAGCTGCTTCTTCTGCCGTGGTATCCATTTTTCAGGGTTTTTTTCTTACTGGAGCTGTTCAGGTGTGACTTCTGTGATGTCTGGATAACTAATGACCCATAATTAATTTTTACCCCTCCTTTTATTCGTGTCCAAGGTGGCACAAGTAGTGAGTCCTCTAATGAGCTTTTCAGCACTTTTTTTTTAAAGACCCTAACGTTTCGTGATTATTGTTTTTACAGAAAAGAACGATACGCGTTTTTAAAGTGTATTAATTGTGCTTTCAAATGATATTAATTTTGGTAGGGTACAATAAATAAGTTAAGAGTATTATTCGCTTGAAGTCAAAATTTCAAAAGGTGCGATTTTTTTGACGCCGAGTGTATCTTAAGAGTAATGTGTTTTAGATAGGATTTGCGTAAAATCCGTTCTAAATGAGCGTCTACGTTTGAAGGAGTAACTGTGACAAGTTTCAAGTCAATCAGGCGGATAGTTTAGGAGATCTCGTGAACTCATCACGAGCATTATAGGTATTTATATGATAATAATAATATCCTGGGAAATTATTCACACACGGCCATCAGATCCCAAACTAAGCCGAGATTGTACAATGGAAACCAGACAACTGATACACTACATATACTACTTTTATGTAGATACATACTTATATAGATAATTACACCCAGACCCAGGACAAACAGACATGTTCATGCACAAAAATGTCTATCCTGGGTGGGAATCGAACCCACGACCTGCGGCGCGAAACGCCAACCGGATCGTCAAACATAAACATACTATAAAAGAACCGCGATGACCCAGTGTCTGCAATGCGCGAATTTGAACTGAACTAATCCGACCTGAAGATAGCGGAGTCAATACCCCGGCGAGCACCACTGAGCCCACTCAGGAAATTTACAAGTGTCGACTGAAATTTTGCCACAAGTTGTTGGTTGCACACCAACAAAATTGCTCTGCTCTGGTGGTGATGTTCTAAACCCTCACATAAGGAGACAAGGATTTCACCCAGCAGTGGGACATTTACAAAACATAAACGAAAAGATCCATATGTTATGTATAAAAAGAAATTGATCGCAAATTAAAAAAAAATAGTACCGTCAACATCAAAAATGACTATATCCACAAATCATCGTATATTTTAATATACATATCTGTTACAAATATTAGAGATAGACACTTATTTATACTAATATATAAAGCTGAAGAGTTTGTTTGTTTGATCCGGCTAATCTCAGGAACTACTGGTTCGAATTTTTTTTTTTTGTGTAGGTATGTGGACGAGCATATTGGTCACCTGATGGTAAGTGGTCACCAACGCCCACAGAAAATGGCATTGTAAGAAATTTTAACCATCGCTTACAACGCCAATGCGCCACCAACCTAGGGAACTAAGATGTTATGTCCCTTGTGCTCTGGTACACTGGCTCACTCACCCTTCAAACCGGAACACAACAGTACAAAGTACTGCTGTTTTGCGGTAGAATATCTGATGAGTGGGTGGTACCTACCCAGACGAGCTTGCACAAAGCTCTACCATGTTGGATAGTCCTTTTATCGTGGCTCTAGGCTTATTTTTATTTATTACATCTTTATTAATTAAACGCGGGTGAAACCGCGGTGCACTGCTAGTAATATATAAGATTATGTACCATAGACAACAAAAGGAAATTGATCTAACGCCGTTTTTAAAACATAAAGCTAAAAATACACACAAGTAAGACCCCTGGGAGTGGTTTTAGCTTTATAAAACCTGACCTGTTTAAAAATTGGCGGCTTAGGTCACGGCAAACTAAACGATCCGATCCGATTTCATTTTTAACATTTCCATATAGAATGGAAAGACTATAAATGCCTGGTTGTTATTTATAAGTAAAAATAAAACAATTAGAAAGGATTTCCAATTTCCAAACAATTGGTAATGTAAAAATGTCTAAAATAATGACAAATAGTATTTTTTTGTTTATTCTTTCCGCTACAAAAGAAAAGGTATTACTCATACAGCCATTTTTATTAGAGTTCGTAGCTCCATTACGATGAATTACACTTAAAGTATATATATATATTATTATATATAGTAAAAGCTTGTAAATATCATACTGCTGTGTCTATGTTTTATCCTGCCTTTGAATAGAAGATTTGTGGCTTATTGCTCCAGTACTGGTGTCCTTAAGATTTGTTCCTTTGCCATAGAACATAAGATACATATTAAAAATAAATCAAGTAAATGCAAATTCATGAGCGTTTGCAGAGTTTAAGGCCGTAATCGTCAGTTAAGCTTCAAGTATTTTGGCTCTAATGCCAATTTTACTGAGCCAATTTAATTACAGACACAACATAACATCTATGATCACAATGTGTCAAACATTGATAGTGTGAATCGCACCTGTGGATAAAGTATGACTTGTCAACAGGTGACACCTATTTGTTCGTCTGCATTCCAAATATAAATTGAAAACATACCATTTACTCTGTGACCAGTTACACTTGCGCCATAGCTTGTATAGATAAGGACAAAAAATATGAAATGATAAAAAAAAACTTAATAGAGGAAGTTTAATTAATAGGTCATACAAATTGGTTACAGAGTCTCTTGATAAGATAATTTTGTTTAGGGAACAATATAAAGTATGAATCGAATTAATCGTATTAAAAAAGAAACTCACGAAGATGAAATCATAGTATGGCAGCCATACACATAAGAAAAAAAAGAAATCAATTATACCGAAAGTCGTTGGTCCTACGCCTGTCGGATTACCGTCCCATCGGATTATGAGAGCGAGGAAAAAGAGAGTGCAAATTTTTCGCAACGTTTTCGCACACACTTGTGCACTTTATGTCCTGCGCAGTTGGCTAATCTATCTTAAGACTAGCCGTCGTAACCAAAAACGGTCAGGTGGACATCGTGATAAAAAAAAAAAAGATTAGGAAATTCGTTGATTTTCGTGCAAGATATCAAATGACATGAATACGAAACTATTCAAGATCTTTTCCTCTTCTGTCTGTTAACCGACTTTTTTAGTGCTTTAGTGTAATCATGTCATTATATACAAAAAAAAAAAAAATTTGTGCCAAGTGATGATTGGCTAGCCAGGTACTAATGATTACTAAATGTATCTGCTTACAGTTATATAAATAATTAAGTTTTAATTATAAAAAGAGCCTTGTTAGCTATCTAATATATACATTTAAACTCCGAACCATTGGTAGTTTTAGATTCAATTTAACTCTTTTAAAATGTAGATTAAAAATAGTACTTGAATAAAATATATTTTGATTTTAAATTTTCAAAACAGGTAACATTTACACAAATATTGAATAATTTTTTTGTTTTTTACATTTTTTATAATTGAAAATCACTTTAAAAATAACCCAGTTAAATGTCAAGGTGTTGTTATTTTTTCATATTTCAAGTTTAAATTAAAAACGTTTTGAAAGCAAAGAGGTATTCTAGTTTTGTACTTTTTAATATTTATTTAACTGACTAAAGTGGAAACAATGGAATCATTATGTATCCTATATATATATATATATATATATATACATATAGTGAATAAAGAGCATGGAATGTTGCTTATATATTCTGAACTATTATTTAGTAACATAATATATAGATATATTTTCATTCAATAATATATAAAAGGCAATATATTTTATGTAAACAATTTTGTAGCTACCAAATAGTACTTTATAAATTTTTTGATATGGTATTGTTTTTTTTATATTGTAAAGGTATGCACGTCCGCATATGGGCCACCTGAGGGTAAGTGGTCATCACCACCCATAGACAATGTAAGCCCCATAGCATTGTAAGTAATTTTAACCATCGCTTACATCGCCAATGCGCCACCAACCTTGGGTACCAAGATATTATGTCCTTGTGCCTGTAATTACACTGGCTCACTCACCCTTCAAACTGGAACACAACAATACAAAAGTACTGCTATTTTGCGGTAGAATATCTGATGAGTTTGTGGTATTGTATATTTGAATTGGTCCTACATTTCTGAATACGGACACAGAAACACGCGACCAGAACACACAAACACACAAACGCAGATCTATACTTACCTACCTATAAATAACACTTACCGTAATTACAGTTACCTAGTTAATGACTTTATAGTGTTTAACTAGAAAATATGTTAATGATAGGCTATATGATTACTAAATAAATTAAAAATGTGATAAGAAGTACGATGAAGTAAAATTTTGTATATTTTAATAACAAAGACGTAGCTCATGTATGTTTCAAAATCAGCAGTATTTGACGTCTATGCCACACGATTAACATAATTATAATTAAAATATAGCATACATTAAAATAACATAATATATTCTCTGAATTGGTCTATTAAGTAAAATTCGTATCAAGTAGTTGATTATACAAAAGTCATAATAATTTTTAAGTTAAAAGAACTTAATAAAAGTTAGAACAATTATTTTCAGTTTCTGTGTGAGGAAAATTAGGTAATTTTATTTAAATTATAATAGTTTTGTCCTCGAGCCTTTTTTTAACTTTTCTTATAGGATTGGCACACTAGAATCTTAGCCATGTTAGGGGGAAGTTGTTCATAATATGTTCTATAAAAAAAAATCTTGTAACCACCCATAGACATTTGATTGGCGAGCCCGTTGGCGTGATTGGTAGATACCTGCCTTTCGTGTCACAGGTCGTTGGTTCGATTCCCACCCAGGACAGACATTTGTGTGCATGAACATATCTGTTTGTATTGAGTCTGGGTGTAATTATCTATTTACAAAAAAACAGTAGTATATGTAGTATATCAGTTGTCTGGTTTCCATAATACGAGCTCTGCTTAGTTTGGGATCAGATGGCTGTGTGTGAATAATGTCCCAGGATATCATATTATTATTTGTAAAAATATTGACTGCTTCTCTGAGGGTTTTTTGTCATGCAATGAGAACTAATTTGTAACAACCCATCTTTCATTCATTCTTTTAAACAAAACATTGTAAAACAGAGTAACGATGTCTGGCTGTAAAATAACTGAAGAATAAATCGACCATAACCATAAATTTCAGCGTGAATAAATGAATTGTGCAATACAACAGAATACTAACTGCACATTTTGATACTGAGATTATTGTTTTTAAATAATCTTTACTAATATTATAAATACGAACGTGAGTTTGTTTGCTTGTTATGCCTAAAGCCACTAACACTATTTTAAAAATTCTTTCACCAATTAAAAGCTACATTATCAGCGAGTGACATAGGCTACGTTTTGTCTATGTAGTCTGGTGATAAAAATTTGAATTTAAAAATATGTGAATAGTTTATCAAAACCAATTTCAACTATAGCTAAGAACCATACCGGTAACCCCATTGGTACAAAACTGATCGATCTAGCAATTTTTCTCCTCAATGAATAAAAATTACTAAGATGTATACTGGAGTTTTATATAAAAGGAAATTGTGAAGGTACTTACTGTGAGTTTATCACCTAGGGCATAGTTTGGCTGCCTTGCGCTCTTATGCTGCTCGTCCTCGATAATCTCTTCCCAATCGTCTGCACATGGAAACCGATGTTCAACAACGCTTCGTGATCCAAAATTTTACGGCCATCGAATATGTAAGCCGGCTTCATCATAACTTCATATATTTTCTTATAGTCTAGAGTTTTAAATTCGTCCCATTCCGTGCACAATACAATCGCATGGGCCCCTGATACAGCTGAGTATGCAGAATCGTGAATTTCAATATTCTTACGAACTAATTCTGGTTCATTTGTGACTTGCGGATGGAGTAATTCATAGTATATTTGATCATGTTCAACTTTAGGGTCGTAGATATGCAATTTCGCCCCTTCATCTAATAATGTATTCGATACATAAATAGCTGGGGACTCGCGTGTGTCACCTGTATTTTTCTTGAAAGAAAATCCAAGCACAGCAATTTTTTTATCAGCGACCGTGTTAAATAATGATTCAATAACTTTACGCGTGAATCTTGTTTTCTGATAATCATTTAAGTTGACGACTTGCTGCCAATACGCAGCTACCTCTGGTAAATTAAGACATTCTGATAAATAGATGAGGTTGAGAATATCTTTCTGGAAGCAACTACCGCCGAAACCAATAGATGCTTCAAGGAATTTGGGGCCAATACGGGAATCTCTACCGACAGCTCTAGCCACTTCAGATACATCTGCACCTGTAGCCTCACAAACAGCAGATAATGAATTTATACTGGAGATTCTTTGAGCTAAAAATGCGTTAGCGGCCAGCTTGGATAGTTCTGAACTCCAGGTGTTTGTTGTTAAGATGTTCTTTGCTGGAATCCAGTGTTCGTACACCCAGCAGAGCGCTTGTACAGCTTTTTGACCCTCGGGAGTGTCTTCACCACCAATGAGCACCCTCTCAGCTTCAACGAGATCCACAATAGCGGTACCTTCAGCCAGAAATTCAGGATTTGACAGTATCTGATATTCGACACCGGGCTTCGTGTTAGCGCGTAATATTTTCATAATAATTTCAGCCGCTTTCACTGGCACGGTACTTTTTTCTACAACGATTTTGTTACTGGTAGCGATGTCTGCGATCATACGGGCTGCGCCCTCGATATATTTCAGATCTGCAGCTCTACCTTTGCCATTGCCGATCGTTTTAGTTGGCGTATTCACCGAGATGAAAATTAAATCGGCCTCCACGATACTAGTTTCAATGTCAGTCGAGAAAAATAAATTTCTGCCTCGACATTGCTTCACAACATCATCCAAGCCAGGCTCATAAATCGGCAATTTATCAGAGTTCCATTGATTTATCCTTTCTACGCTTTTGTCGCAAACAGTCACTTTAATATTAGGGCATTTTAAAGCAATCACACTGCACGTAGGACCGCCGACGTAACCAGCTCCGAGACAGCAAATTTTTTCGATAACCATTTTTAAATTCTGTTTGAAACGTACTAAAGATTGATTTAAACTAACAGAGTAGTGATTTTGTAATTCGAGCTACTTATAGACACGCTATTCACTCTGCCGGAGCCTCGAGGCTAATAACGGGCAAAACGGCTATGCAATCATTTTATTGTGAAGTTGAAAACCAGAACTTCTTCGTATGCAACAAGCCACATTCTCTCTGATGTCAATGACATTTGTACTGTAGTTTAGTGTAGTACGTCGCACGATACTATTGAATCTAGTGATGTACTATTGTACTGTGATTCACGTGTAGTTCAGTGAACTATTCTTACAAATATTGCGGTATATGTAATTGGGAAATATTTCATAAAGCTAATTGATAAGCATTTGGTGATGTTTAATGTTTGTCATAACATTGTTATATTTTCTCAACTAAACAGATCACAATGCGCATTGTTTTCATTTTGTTTCATATATATTGGCAGCATTGGTTTACTTTAAGGTTTAAAGGGCGCCAAAATTTGACAAATATTTATTGGTTTATCGCTACAATATGAATTTAAACTTTGATTAAAACAAGGACAATCATTGTATAAAAACGAGAAGTAAAGATTTAAATTTATAACATCAAGCTAAATACTCCGTAAAGCAAATAAGATTTATTGGACTTTTACGCGGTAAAAGATTAATAATTAATGTTAAGAATGAAATTTATTTTAAACAATATTATATTCATGATAAAGTTAGTAATTGACACATAATGAAATGTAATATATATTAATCGATTTGTATAAAAGTATATTTGAGACTTTATAAAAATTTTAAGTTGCTTCTGAAACTCAAATAAAATAAATATATTTTATAGTTAATTTTCATAATTGTAAGATTTTCATCGATAATCGACTAGTTAAATCGTTGAAATATTTGCTGACGTCTCTATTAATTCTTTGACTATAGCTAATGCGTCTTCCTAAAAACGTTACGCAGTTCAAGTTGAATCGATTACATCGTGAGCCATACAAATTCATGTTTGGTTTAAAAAAAAAAAAGAACGTTTTGTGTAATACAATGATTACTTATACCGTTAAGTCAATTGATACGAACTTATTTTTCTTTTCAATTTAAGTACCTACCTGTATATTTATTTCATTTTTACTATTTTAAAATATTATCCGTAGTTCGTTATATGGAACGTTTCGGGCAAGGCTCTTTAAATTTTTAGGTATAACCTGTGCTAATTAAGAAGTAAGGTGCTCCAGACCGATTTCGGCCACGGCGGCCAATCTCAAGAGAGATTAGCCAACTGCGCAGGATATATTATAGTGCACTAGTGTGTGCGCAAACACAGGTGCACTCTCTTTTCCTTAGCTCTCATAATCCGATGGGACGGCGATCCGACACGATCGGAAAGAGTTCACGCGCAGGACCAACGGCTTAACGTGCTTTCCGAGGCACGGGAGTGTACACACTTCCACCTTCCAGACTCTGGGCTGCTACTGAGAATTTTCTGACAGAAAAACCCAATAACTATTTATTGGCCCGACCTGGGAATTGAACCCAGGACCACCGGGTCTGCAGCCTAATATCTAGCCACTATACCAACTAGGCAGTCAAGTCAATTAAGAAGTATTTACTTGGTGGTAGGGTTTTGTGTCCGCTGCCCGTCTTTTCCCAAGGTTTGCGCGTAGGGGCGAGTGCACCACTAGTCAGTGACTTAGTGCCAAAGCATAAAAATTACTGTTACGAAATAATTAAGAATTTTCAGTGTATGATTTATCTCGGAAAAGATTGAACTCTACCGCTCTATCAAGTATGAAACATAAAAAAAATTGTGCGGTCGGGGTACCCCCGTCAGGAACGAAGTTCTGTGCGATATTTTTTCGACTCGAACCGTGTTTTAAAATGTAGATATATTTTATTGATTATATTATTGTGTTTTTGTCACAACAAAACACACCTAAACTTACTTTATATCGACCTCCTAAATTCGAAAGCCCAACACATCGCATTTTGTAGGCACAGTATGAACGCTATTTCGTTATTTTATATAACGTAACCTTGAACCACTGCCATTTCACTCTACAGTAAGCCGCGTAAATCAACTTCGTTCCAAAAAATGTTTAAATTTACCTAGCACACTTTAATCAACAATTGCGATAACATTAATTAAAGTAATATGGATTTTAAATAAACTTATACGTACATTATGGATCATAAAAAATAATTTACACATTTTAAATATTTCTTTTTCTTCACACCGTGAAAGCTATCGGCAGAAATTAATTTTAAGTTTTTCTAGTATGGCAATACAAGTTTTTTATTATAGGTGTCACGGTCGTATACACAGGTCTTGCAACTTCAGTATGGGGTACGTTGACATAATGACGCTGTTAAGTTCAACTTACGGCCGCCAGAGGCATGACAATTTGCGTAATAATTATCCCGAACACTTTTTCAAATCCAAACAAAACAGTTAAATAACAAAAAAATCCGCAAAACGATATAACAATGATTAAATAACACAATACTTGGGAGAGAAAAATATCAGCTTCGATAGCAGCGACGTAGTAACTCAAGCGGATGGTATTGCGAATTAGCAGTTGTAACACACTCGCACCTCATCTCTCACCACTGAAATTGGACTCAGTTGCCAGACCTGTGTATACGACCGTGGTCACCATTTATAAAAAAATCTTATATTTGCCTATTTATAAAAAAAAAAAAACTAAAAACAAAGAAAAAAACACTTACAAGCCACTAGTTTTAATATCCATATCTGAAAAAACATTAATTTAAAAAATAAAATAACCCGTTAATATCAAATACTTTATTATCAATTTTAAAGTTATCAAGCTAAGTCGGGGGTCCACAATTTGAAGGTCCTATCGTACGAGCATGTCGCTATATATTTATTGTCCATTGATATATCAGCACTCATAACCTGAAACATATATTTAAAATTAGTAAAACTCGGTGGAGCACCTGAGGTCACGACCTCGTGTCCTAGCTACCCGATAGGTAAGAGCTACGAGCACGCTCGCGCCTGTGTTGCCATGTAATTATCGTATTATAAATTAAATTTTTTTCGGGGTAAACTAATAACCACTTCACGGATCGGACAGGGATTTTGTTACACGCTGTATACATAACTTTTAAGAAAACATTTATATAAAAAATTGGTGATTGAATGGTAAATCAGCAGTTGTTCTTTAGCGCCATCTAGCGGCGAGTTAAAACATTTATAGCATAAAAATCTCCAAGAAGGAATACATAATTATGTATGTTAACAGACTTGGGCAAAATGTAAGCAAACTGTGTGTTTTTTCTTTAAATATTGTTTGCTCCTATGGTTGAAAATTTAATGCCCGTTTTATAAGTAACAGCCCACTGATATACATATTTAAATATATAATATTAAATTAACATATAATATATAATTATATACAAAATAAATCCAGTTTGTATATTTTAGAGATATATAAACGGTTACCTTATTGTCATGACCGGATAACGTCCTCAGCGGATGCCAGCTGGGGTTCGACCAGAGCTTGGCACTCTTGTCATACGATGACGTCAGGAGGAAGTGGCCGTGACTTTTTTGATATCTCACATCTGTTATATAAATAATTATATTATTAGGATTCAGACAGCAAGACTGGCAACACTCGGGCTCTAGACTATAAAAGGACGCCCGCCGTCTCATTAGGCCTCTTTTTGCTCCCGAAGATTGAAATTCGAATTCAAATGTCTAACGCTATATTTCTAGTTAATTAAGACTGCCTCGTTGGTCTAGTGGCTAGATATAAGGCCCGGTGGTCCTGGGTTCAATTCCCAGGTCGGGACAATAAATAGTTATTGGGTTTTTCTGTCAGAAAATTCTCAGTAGCAGCCTGGAGTCTGGAAGTTGGAAGTGTGTACATTCCCGTGCCTCGGAAAGCACGTAAAGCCGTTGGTCCTGCGCCTGAACTCGTTCCGGTCGTGTCGGATTGCCGTCCCATCGGATTATGAGAGCTAAGGAAAAGAGAGTGCACCTGTGTTTGCGCACACACTTGTGCACTATAATATCTCCTGCGCAGTTGGCTAATCTCCCTTGAGATTGGCCGCCGTGGCCGAAATCGGTCTGGAGGACCTCTAGTTAATTTCCGTTATTAGAATAATTCTTTTTGGTTTTAATTTGTTTAATCTTATTTAAGATTAATTGTAAACTGAGCGATAACAGTAAGCATAAACATATAAATTGTAAATAATCGTCCACCATCAGATTGGGTATGGTACCATCAAAAACTTGTAAACGTTTTGTGTTAATGACCAAATTTTCATTTAAAACTGCGAGGTTAGTTTTCAAGGTCATTCGATAAGTTTAATTACTATTCGATTAGACGTGAATCATAAATAAAGGAAATAAATCGCTCGTAAGTCACGGTATACAATATTACCGCTACATAGGTGCGTGTGCGCAGGTATGGTGTAAATCGCAGTGCGCCGTCGTAGATCCCAGATTTTTGTCTGAAATTGAAAATAAAATTAACTTGAGACATGTTTGTAATATATTAAGATAAAGATTGTCACATCTCTTAGGTTCGCATTCGTGGTTTAGAGTGTCGCGAGTGAGTGTGATGGTTTAAGGTGTCGCGAGTGAGTGTGATGGTTTAAGGTGTCGCGAGTGAGTGTGATGGTTTAAAGTGTCGCGAGTGAGTGCGATGGTTTAGTGTCGCGAGTGAGAGTGATGGTTTAAAGTGTCGCGAGTGAGTGCGATGGTTTAGTGTTGCGAGTGAGTGTGATGGTTTAAAGTGTCGCGAGTGAGTGCGATGGTTTAGTGTCGCGAGTGAGTGAGATGGTTTAAAGTGTCGCGAGTGTGTGCGATGGTTTAGTGTCGCGAGTGAGTGAGATGGTTTAGAGTGTCGCGAATGAGTGTGATGGTTTAGAGTGTCGCGAATGAGTGTAATGATTAAGAGTGTCGCGAGTGAGTGTGATGGTCCAGTACCTGGTGGTCGGCGGCGGCGGTGGCGACGTGGTGTCCGGCGGGCGCGGTGTCGGCGCCGAGCACGGGCCCGAGGTGTCCCTCGAGGAACATCACGCAGCGCCCCGTGCGCGCGTCCCACACGCGGCCGAACGCGTCCATGCCGCTGCACCAAGTTCACTCATTACGCCGAGTACGAGTGTCAGTGACTCTTTTGTGGGACAATGTCGTTTTACACATATGGTATAGGTAGGCGGACGAGTAATTGGGCCACCTGATGGTAAGTGATCACCGACGCCCGTAGACATTGGCATTGTAAGAAATGTTAACCATCGCCTACATCGCCAATGCGCCACCAACCTTGGGAACTAAGATGTAATGTCCCTTGTGCCTGTAATTACACCGACTCACTCACCCTTCAGACCGGAACACAACAATGCCAAGCACCGTTTTATGCCAACCACAGTGTCAAACTGCCTGTGTTGCTATATCTTATAACATTGAATGACCAATTATTGTATACACATGTATAAATGATGTCGTGTATATCGGAAACGGGTCCAACAATTCGACTCAAATTTTATATTTAGATAAGATTCTCTTATTCATATATTCTTAGGGGCCATTCATTTATTACGTAAGACGTTTTTTACTGGTTTTTGATCCCCTCCCTCTCCAAAATAAGAATAGGCCGGCTCCCCCCCCTTCCCTGTTTATTATTTATTACGTAAAAATCTAAAGGAAAAAATGAATATACGCTTGGTTACGAGTGTCATTTTTCTCGTAGATATTTCTACCGCATTCCGAAAACTCGATAAAAAATGTGAAGATGAGCTTTTCTTTTTTTCCTCTCCTGCAAACGAGCAGGAGGCATTGCGTATGTTTGTGATCTTACGTAAGTACTATCAAGACTACCTCCGGTTGGGAGGTAGTCCTTGTAAGAAAAGAATAAGACATGGTCGAACCCCCATCCCCCCTAAATCGTCTTACGTAATAAACGAATGGCCCCTGAGCGAAATTCGGGCGCCAGATATTTAAATCAATCTAACAAGGTTTTATATAATTGAATTTACTGATAATACTAAAATTTAGGATTTTTAATATTTTTAATCGCTGCTACATTTTTTGACAGTCAATAATTAAGTTATAGTGGATACACATTTTCATCATTATTTCATCCAATTACATCCAACACATTACAGATAATAAATAATAATTTGTAATTCCTCACCCAGTCACGATGAGGGATCCATCGCACTGAAATGCGATACTGTAGACAGGCTTCGCGTGTCCCTCCTGATGTAAAACCTCTTTTTCTGAAAAATATAAAAAAATACCAAACAATACAATACAAACATTTTAACTTTGCCGCTCTGAAGTTGCAGCTGAACACATATTGAATTTATGGTCCATATTATTAATATTATAAACGCGAAAGTTTGTGAATGTGGATCGATGTATTTCTGTTACTCTTTCACGCAAAAACTACTGAATCGATTTGGATGGAATTTAAAATAGAGATAGTTTATACCCTGGCTTAACACAGGTTGCCTGGAATAAGCCGCATCTGGTACATCTTCTCGGACTTTACAATATGTATAAAATTATTTGTGTGAACGCGCCACCGCTCATAGACTTCGGGAACCAATATGCTATCTCTCTTGTGCCTGTAGTTACACTGGCTCACTCACCCTTCAAACCGGAACACGACAATACCAAGTAATACTGTTTTGCAGTGGAATAAGTTGACGGTTGAATAGGTGGACGAGCATATGGGCCACCTGATGGTAAGTGGTCACCGAAGCCCATAGACGATGCCATTGTAAGAAATTTTAAGCATCGCTTACATCGCCAATGCACCACCAACCTTAGAAACAAAGATGTTATGTCCCTTGTGCTTGTAATTAAACTGGCTCACTCACCCTTCAAACCGGATCACAATAGTTCATAGTACTGCTGTGTTGCGGTAGAATATCTTATACGTGGGTGGTACCTACCCAGACGAGCTTGCACAAAGCTCTACCACCGAGTGCTTTTGGTTGGTTGGTATCGATCCAAGTATATACTTGGATGAAGTATATTTAAAATCTATGTTTTCTGATCACATGTCGCAACTTACGCGTCTCGAGATCCCAGAGCCGCCACGAGTGGTCGAACACGGTGGTGGCGAGGAACCGGCCCGACGGGTGGAACTCCACGCGGGACACGCGCGACGGGCTGTGACCCTCCAGCGACGCGAGGGGAGTGTCACTGGGGGGGATGTTTTTAGTACATAGTTACGTTTTATACAGGTGTAACAAAATTCGTGTCCGACCCGTGAAGTGGTTATTAGGTATCGTGTGTCGGTTCTATTTATGTAATAATTTTTAAAATACTAAGCAAAAAAATTACTTAAAAAAATATATTAATTGTGTTTAACGACACTGTTGGTGGTAAAAACATGGACTACTGAGGTCATGACCTCGTGTCTTAGCTACCCGATAGGTAAGAGCTATCGAGCGCTATTGCCCGCACCTGTGTTGCCATGTAATTTTCGTCATTTAATTAAAACAAAAAAATCCGGGATATATTTTTTGCTTAGTATTTTAAAAATGATTACATAAATAGAACCGACACACGATACCTAATAACCACTTCCCGAGTCGGACACGAATTTTGATACACGCTGTAGACATGTTAAAACGTCCATTTACTACTTAACTTAATGTCATAACCAAACGCCGTCAATTTATGCGATCCAAGTAACTAACTGGATACACTAGTAAAAATACACTGGATCACTCACTCACTGGAACCGCTATATAGGGTGAGAAGTGACTGCCTCGTTGGTCTAGTGGCTAGATATAAGGCCGCAGACCCGGTGGTCCTGGGTTCAATTCCCAGGTCGGGCCAATAAATAGTTATTGAGTTTTTCTGTCAGAAAATTCTCAGTAGCAGCCCGGAGTGTGGAAGTTGGAAGTGTGTACACTCCCGTGCCTCGGAAAGCACGTTAAGCCGTTGGTCCTGCGCCTGAACTCGTTCCGGTCGTGTCGGATTGCCGTCCCATCGGATTATGAGAGCAAAGAAAAAGAGAGTGCACCTGTGTCTGCGCACACACTTGTGCACTATAATATCTCCTGCGCAGTTGACTAATCTCTCTTGAGATTGGCCGCCGTGGCCGAAATCGGACTGGAGGACCTTATTTATTATAGGGTGAGATTATGATAGATGTAATAAATCGTGACGTCAATGTGACACTGAAATATAATTTAAGCTAAATTCTACCTTATCAGTAACAGATATGTATTATTTTGCTATATTTAGTACTTGTGGGCTTTCTGGATATATAATTGACCTCTTGCCGGCTCCTATCGTTGGTAGCTTTAAATTCAAATGTTTTTTCTTTTTCGATATGTCTGAATTAATGATTTAAAAGTACTTATATAAAAAATAATTATATAAATCCAATCGCAGCTCGTGGCATATCATCAAAACCAATTGTTCCAGCCGCTTCTATACTAATATTATTAATGCGAAAAGATCTGTATCTGTTACGCTTTCACGGCATATACATATAATATATCAGGATGGCCATAGATAGGCCATGTTTCTAACATCTGCCCCCCCCCCCTACAGCGTAAACTTTATATATATGTCCAAGGTTACCTGGCAAAGTTCCACAAGTGCACGGAGCCGTCGTACGCGCAGGACGCCATCGTCACCGCTTTAGACGACTCGTCCGTCGTCTCCATCTCCACGTCCGCCTTCGTATCCTCGCCCTTGTTTACTATCTGAAAAAAAAAAACTTCTTTAAAGTTGTTCAAAGTTTCATGTGACCCGTATCTATATTTAACTTTCACTAGATTAACAACCTTGACCTTGAATTGACACGGTATCATTGCTAATTTATAATCTGTGGTAAAAAAAATTGCGTTTTAAAGGCATTGGATGTAAAATTTAAATAAGTAGTTAAGTGTAATACTTGTATTATAGATATATTAATCGAGAACTGTTTGTAGTGCATAACAATAACGGCCTGTGAATGTCCCACTGCTGGGCTAAGGCCTCCTCTCCTTTTAGAGGAGAAGGTTTGGAGCTTATTCCACCACGCGGCTCCAATGGAGGTTCGGTAGAATACATATGCGAAATTTCAGTGAAATGAGACACATGCACATGCTCGCGATGTTTTCCTTCACCGTTAAGCATGAGATGAATTATAAATACAAATTGAGCACATGGACATTCGGTGGTGCGTTGATGGGTTCACAACGATCATCGGTTAAGATTCACGCGTTCTTACAACTGAGCCATCACGGCTTATATATAATTAAGCAGATATTAGCAAATCGTATGGGATCGTACTCGTACTATTGCAATAAGGGCACACCTTAGCTCGGAAGTGGTGCGGTATCTGCGCGTGCGGGTGGAAGGTGGCGGCGCTCACGTTGCACGTGTGTCCGGCCAGCGTCTGCAGCAGCTCGCAGTCCGGCACCGACCACACCTTCACTAGGCCAGACCTGGCCAACGGAATGACGATATAACACGTGATAACCACCACATAGACATTGGCGCCTAAGAAATACCTTTTCCGAGAGGCCAATGCACTGTATGTAGTCCTCCAGACCGATTTCGGCCACGGCGGCAAATCTCAAGAGAGATTAGCCAACTGCGTAGGAGATATTATAGTGCACAAGTGTGTGCGCAAACACAGGTGCACTCTCTTTTCCTTAGCTCTCATAACCCGATGGGACGGCAATCCGACACGACCGGAAAGAGTTCAGGCGCAGGACCAACGGCTTAACGTGCTTTCCGAGGCACGGGAGTGTACACACTTCCAGTTTCCAGACTCCGGGCTGCTACTGAGAATTTTCGACAGAAAATATCAATAACATTTTATTGGCCCGACCTGATAACTGAACCCAGGACCACCGGGTCTGCGGCCTTAGATGTAACCACTAGACCAACGAGGCAGTCAAATGCACCTTGGTAACTAAGATGTTATGTCCCTTGTGCCTGCCGTCACACGGGCTTCAAACCGGAACACAACAACACGTGATACATGGGCAATACCCATCCAGGGCTTGCACGAAACCCTCTCGCCAAGTAATTGCGAAATGTAACTAAATATTTTTAACGAAAAACCGATGAACGTCTACTCGGTGGTAGAGCTTTGTGCAAGCTCATCTGGGTAGGTACCACCCACTCATCAGATATTCCACCGCAAAACAGCAGTACTTTGTACTGTTGTGTTCCGGTTTGAAGGGTGAGTGAGCCAGTGTAATTACAGGCACAAGGGACATAACATCTTAGTTCCTCAGGTTGGTGGCGCATTGGCGATGTAAGCTACGGTTGGCATCTCTTACAATGCCGATGTCTATGGGCGTTGTTGACCACTTACCATCAGGTAGCCCTTAAGATAGTACCTAAGCAATAAAAAAATAAATAAAAAAAACGTTTTCCAGGAGTTTTACGGCCTGGAGTCAGGGTTCTATGAGTTAATGAATTCATGTAGTCAAATGCATATAAACTCAGCGTCAAAAAAATCGCACCTTTTGGTATTTTGACTTCAAGCAACTATAAACCCTATTTCATCTATGGTAAGGTATGTTTTTTTTTTATTGTATACGTAGGCGGACGAGCATATGGGCCACCTGATGGTAAGTGGTCAACAACGCCCATAGACATCGGCATTGTAAGAGTGGGGCCTCATTTTAAAGGTTATTGAATCCTTTAAATAATAAAACTGTGATAGTGATTACTAAGCATATAAAAAACATTTTTCATGAAAAAAGGAAAAACACGCCAAAATTACTTAATTTAATTAATCTAAAAACATAACAAAATTAAAAAATACAGTAAAACAAATTCTTAAAACTAAACTTAGAACCTAGTGTTACCTCCCTTAGCCCTAATTACAGCCTCCATGCGATCCTTCATTGACCTCACCAACGTCACGATGCGTTCTTGAGGAATGTCACTCCACTCCTCGACGACGGTGTCCCGAAGCTGTTCAAGGGTGGCACGGGCAGTATCACGAGACCGCACCCGGCGTTTCAGATCATCCCAAAGGTGGTCCTATGGGATTCAGGTCAGGACTTCTCGCTGGCCACCGCATCACGGGGATCCCATCCTGATTCAGGTAGTCCCGAACAATGATTGCCGTATGGGAGCGGGCGTTGTCGTGCATGAATGTGAATTCAGGCCCGACAAAACCAGCATACGGGACCACATGGTCCTCCAGTATCTCTGTGATGTACCGATGAGCAGTCAGGGACCCCTGGCCACGTGCACCTCCAGTGCAGGAGACACACACAAGGTCGGTTTTTCCTTGGATTGAAATTCCGCCCCAGAACATGCAGGATCCTCCTCTGTAGCTGACGGTTTCTTCAAAGCAGGCCTGTGAGTACCGTTCCCCCTGCCTCCTGTACACTCTTCTACGCCTATCATTGCAGAAAAGGCATACCCTAGTCTCGTCGGAGAAGAGGACAGACTTCCATTGGTCGAACGTCCAATCCACGTGGTCTCGGGCAAACTGAAGTCTGACTCGCCTATGCTCTGCTGTCAATTTGGGGCCAGTAGCAGCCCTACGGGCCTGGATTTTCTTCTCTCGCAGCCTTCTTCTTATTGTGGAGACGCTCACCGACGTCCTCCGAGCTGTTCGGAGCTGCTGTTGCAGCTCAACAGCGTTGGAGAATCGGTTACGCAAAGACGTCGACACATTATAGCGGTCGTCTCTGTCGGAAGTGCAATGTCGTCTTCCGGATCCATGCTTCCTGATGTAGCCTCATATCTCCGGGAACCGCTGGGATACTCGTTTCACCCGGAAACGGCTTATGTTGAGCTGTCGAGCAATATCAACTTGGCGTAGTCCTGATTGCAGTAGTGCTACCACTTGAGCTGCTTCTTCTGCCGTGTCATTTTTCAGGGTTTTTTTCTTACTGGAGCTGTTCAGGTGTGACTTCTGTGATGTCTGGATAGCTAATGACCCATAATTAATTTTTACCCCCCCTTTTATTCGTGTCCATGGTGGCACAAGTAGTGAGTCCTCTAATGAGCTTTTCAGCACTTTTTTTTTTAAAGACCGTAACGTTTCGTGATTATTGTTTTTACAGAAAAGAACGATACGCGTTTTTAAAGTGTATTAATTGTGCTTTCAAATGATATTAATTTTGGTAGGGAACAATAAATAAGTTAAGAGTATTATTCGCTTGAAGTCCAAATTTCAAAACGTGCGATTTTTTTGACGCCGAGTGTATGTTTATATAAAGTCATTATAATTAAACAAAATGAATTGAGGTGGCCTAATGAATAAGACACAGTAAATTACAACGAACGATTACATTATTACATTACATTACACTCACCAGCTGGACGTTATCAGCATCTGACTGTCACCGCTGAATCGACAGAAGCTTATCGGCCTCGTGTCACCGATCTGAAATAATGTATACAGAATAAATAAATCCGAGATGGCCGAGAAGTTAGAACGTTTGAATCTCAAAGGTAATGGGTTCAAACCCGGGCAGGCACCACTGAACGTTCATGTGCTTTATTTGTGTTTATAATCCATCTCGTGCTTGATGGTGAAGGAAAACAATGTGAGAGAACCTGTGCGTGTCTAATTTCCACTGAAATTCTGCCACATGTGCATTCCACCCACCTGTATTGGAGCAGCGTAGTGGAATAAGCTCCAATCTTTCTTCTCAAAGGAGGGCTCAACCAATACGCTACCAGCTACACTAACAACGCATTGGAATATTCGTTGCCTTATGCTCTACGTTATCAGCTGATATTTTACAAGTATGGTATACCTGACTGCAGTATATGGAGACGGCTGAGGCTCTCCGCTGTGACTCCTGCTTGGCTGCAGCTCGCACGCTGCCCGCCAGCTGCAACTCCTCGCGAGCTTTGTTCAACCTGGATTATATTGATACAATATTTAAAAAAGTTAGTATCTTTGGAATTTGGTCCTTCGAGCCGGATTCGGCGGTTTTAGAACATCTATACAACTATATAAATTTGTTAGCTCTGTCTGTCATTTTTTTTTTCACCTAATTTTGTGATTAATAATCGTTTTATGATGCAGTGATTCACATTATACTATTTTTTTCATTTTTGTCTGTCTGTCTGTATGTCTTGTTATAACTCAAGAACGGCTTGACCAATCTCGATGAAAATTGGTACACACAAAGAACATGTGATGGCGCAAATGTCAGGCCATATATAAGATCGGTAAACCCTACGGTATCTTATGAAAATTAATTTCAAATAATAAATTACATATTTCTTTACACCAGTAGCCATGTGTGTGTGTGTGTGTGTGTGTGTGTGTGTGTGTGTGTGTGTGTGTGTGGGTGTGTGGGTGGGTGTGTGGGTGTGTGCGTGTGTGTTATTGTAGTAATAAAATAATTTATTATATTTTCATTAATTATACGCGGGTGAAGCCGCGGTACACAGCTAGTATTTATATATTTTATTAGTTTTTTTAAGTAAATATTCTCAAATGTAGGAACAAAGTTGGTCTTGGACAAGATTTAGGGTTGGTGTAAATAACGAATAGTAGCCGAACTCACCTATGTTTCGCTCTGGGTAGCGAGTACCTAGCTATCCACAACCTCGCGTCCCGGAGCTCCGGAGGTCCCTCGTGGTACCACGTACCTTCACGACCTCTATCCCTTTCTATTCGTGCCTCTTCCTCTTCTAACTTTTTGTGTATTGCATCTTCACCGAGGCTGGGAAACATTATTTATTGTAATTTAAAAATACTATTTAACAAAGCAAGAAAATTTGGAAGCAAAATGTCGTTCTGTATCATGATGTAATATTTACATTAAAAAAAAAAAGATTTATTGGAGTTAAAAAGAATAACTTTTAACATCACAACTTTGGATCAATAATGTACTAGATTACCGGTAAGTGCTTCAAAAACGTCCCGAAAAATAAGAGCACAAATACGTTTGTGTGCTTATTTCAAATTAGTATGGTCCAATCATAGCCAACGTTAAGACGTCAAAATTTGTGCCTCTAATTATCTGCTTTATTGCAAACGAAATATGGTTGAATTTGGAACAAAATCTTATCTTATCTTTTACTGTCATTCATGGCGCAAGATCGTAAGTGAATGTTAATACAATCTAAGCTGCACTTTATTGCTCGGACGCAAGGCATAGCTTAGTTTGAAATTATTAAACCATTACATCGTTTTTCCATCTGTCCTTCTCCATCCAGTATTGTTTTTGTTCGTGAAGCGTTATTTAGTAGTATCGTTGATCGAAGATCACTACAAGATATTACCTAGTAATAATGCAGAATGAACAGGTGGAATTTTAATGACGTACAAGTTTGGGGCACTTACGGTGCATTCAATATTATGAATATTGTTGTATACACTGATACATGCATTGGTTTTTATTTTTGTACACATTATATACTTACTAGCTAAGCAAATCCCTTAAACGAACTCTTCTTTCAGCTGGACCTTCACCGAACAAACACACCGGCTCACCCAGCTGTCTTAAGCTCCTTCTGACCTGAAATAATTAATAATATTACAATTTACATAGATGGACTAGGTAGTTCTTTATAATTATTATTCGATACCCAATCTAACCACATAAGAAATTCTGTGGCAGTTGCCCAGTCAATATTCATGCTTCTAACCAACAGGCCATCTTGGCAACAGTGCATATTTGATTTCTCTATAATAAGAACTTATATTTTACCTCGTCATCATCTGTGGATACATTCAACTGCCGAGCTTTTCTCCTTCTTTCAAACTCTTCAAGCAAAGCCTTTTTATCCCTTGATATTTCTTCTTCCAACTCCATGTATTCTGTTAACAATATACCCATAATAAGGTTAAAAAATAAAATTTTAAATATTAATGTATTATTAATAAACCCATCATAGTGCAAGATAATTCTTTAAAACATTTATTGAAAAAGCATGAATAAATCTGGTATTTTACTCAACCCACAAGATGATTGTGATGATAAAAAAGCGTGGAATTACGAAGATTTAAGCAGGATTTAATCCTGCCTTATCGTCAAATACATTAATTTTATTAAATTAAATTGATTTCGATTGACATAACTCTGTAGGTATTTGAAATATTGGAAAAGAGTAATTACTAAGTTACTTGTGGGTTCTTCTCAGTTGTCTACAATTCTGAACTACTTCTGTTAAATAATAATTCTTATATGCTTGTAAAATACCTGAATAAACTACATTTTGATTTGATTTATATATGTGTACTATTTTAGGGTAGCTTTTGAAGGAGTTTAAGTGGTGTTTGTTTATTGTAAATACTTACTAATATTATATATGCAAAAGTTAGTCTGTTTGCCTGTTTGTGCCTGTAACACTTATATGTCTTATCTACTAACATGATCATCATGAAACTTTGAGTACAGGGAGCGTCAGGGGTACAAAGAAAGAGATAAGATACCTAGTCCCCCACTCGTACACGGGAGAAGCTGCAGGCAGAAGCTATTAGGAAATAAACAAGAAAAATCTCTTGAAGTAGTAAGCTCTGTGTACAGTTTGTTTGAACAGAAAGCCAGTGACAAGTCGTTTTGCCATACGACCAGTAAATCTATGCATTGGTTTTTTAAAAGACTAACTGTACTGTACTGTCAATATAACTCCTAAACTTACCATTAGAGATTTGTATATCTCCAAGCTCTTTTCCACTTTCCTCGACTCCCTCTCTGGCGGCCGCGGCCAAAGCCGCCAGCCTTGCCTTTTCTTGCTCCTCCAATGAGCCATAATAAACTTGTCTGGGCTTTTTTACGACAATTACTTCTTCATCGTCGGACATTTTTAGGTTAGAATTTGAACTTGAATTATAGCACTGTCTGAAGTTTTATGCTCTGTTATTCCTTAGTTTTTTTATTAATAGTCATTAGATTTAACTGTTTTAATAATTATTGTTTATTTAGTTCACAAGGCGGCTCATAAACATTAAACAATTAAACATTGAAGCAAAACAATAATGTTGCAAACATTATCAATGACAATTTGTCATTTGCCATTGTCAGTCTCCCCTTGTTTTAAGCTTGTAGTTTAGTTTTTTTAGATGTGCTGATTTTATATAAAAAAAATAGTAGTCATTTCAGAAATTTTAGATTCTTGTTTAATCGACTTAAGAAAAAACGATAAATGATAGTCGAAAGTTGTCTGGTCGAACACGGCTCGGATCTCTATTCTGTATCTCTATCATTCAAATTTCAATGCACAGATTTAATGTCTATGATTATTGTTTACGTCAGATTTCCCAAAGTAAATGCAAATAGTATCCATAAATATTCCACTTTTTCTAAAATAATGAATTATCACAATCAAAACATTTAATTAATCCGTTAAGTTCTTTAAAAATGAGTATAGTTATCGTCAAAATAGATTAATGTATATAAGCAGCCACATAACCTAGAAAGTGTCAAGATACTTCGTTGTGTTTTAGTTGTGTACAAGTTTTAATTATGGCTTACCAGCTATCAAGAAGAGAGGTTGAAGATTTACGCTCTTCCCTCGACCGTGCTATTTACAGGACTATAGGAAAATCAGATAGCTCTTTGCTTTCCACTGTGTCCTATTGTCTCGCAAACGGGTAAGTTTAAATCAAGCTTAATTAAAACAATTAAGCTTATTCTAAATAGAAAATATGTCATATTATATGGAAAGAAAATAGGCGATATGTGTTTATTTATTGTAAATACATCACTATTAGTTGTATATTGTAGGCTGCAAACCAATGCTAGTTAAATATAAAAGTGTACAATGACCATCATTGGAACATTCCATATATATCCATTACGCTTCCAATTAGAATCAAACATTTTTATATATTTATGAAGTTACATAGTATTACAATTTGATTTAAAGATAAGGTATAGTATGGTAGTCTGGGCTGTTGGTAGGCAATATATATGTGATTAAAGATGTCACAATTATATATTTTTTACTTTTTAAACCAGGTATGAGCGTCGTAAGATAATAGACAAGATATCATCACATATAGACTCGAAGAAAGCAAGCAAGCTAGCCGATAAGGTAATTGCTCTAGCACAAGAGCTGGTCTCCACGTCAAAGACACAGAAACGAAAATATGATGATAAAGATAAGGACAAAGATTCAAAGAGGTAATCTATATAATTATTTTATTTATAATTTTTTTATTTTATTGTGATGTATATCTATATACAGGGTTATTTGTAACGACCCAGCAACCTCGCAGGACTAGATAGCTAACACCATAAGCAACAACTTTTGCAACACTTCCATCTTCCAGACTATACTTCCTGTACTTACTATATAAAAATGTACATATTTTCCAGATCCCGTCACGATGACAGACATGAATCCCGTGATGAGAAACGCGACCGGGATCGAGACAAGGATAAAGAGGATAAAGACAAAAAAGCAGATAACGGTATGGAGTTACCCTCCATACTCCCTGACGGGGAGACCATTGGCTCCAAGATGGCTGGTCTGAGTGCTGACAAAATTAAGGTACTTGTTTCGATTTGTATATAAAAGCAAGGCTATAAAAAAATATGAGATCTTTTTGGGTATCTGCTAAGTCCTATTAGTGAAAGTTATAAACAAAAACAAAAAAAATGTCCTGTCAGTTCGTTCCCCGGTTCGTCTCGGGTCAATTGCAAATGTTTGCCGCTTTTTTTACTTGAAAGAGTGCAACAGAGTTGTGAATTGTGTGTGAGTGAGATGACACAATGTACTGTTTCCTAACTAATAAATATAATCTAAGGCAAGCTTAACAATTAATACCCTTTCAAGGTGATGATGGCGAACGCTCAAAAGGAGATCGAAGAACGCAAACGCGCGTTACTCGCCCTGAAGGGGGAGACCCGGAATGTGACCACAGCAGCGGCTGCAGCACAGCAGATCAAGGTGCAGATGCAGCAGAACAATGCGATACCACCCCCAAGTGTTATCAAACCGGTTTTGTATTCTAAGCCTGGTGAGTGGTATGCCATTTTCAAGTTATTAAGTTTACAATTTGTTAATGTTACAGTTTATAATAAAGAACATTTTCCTCTATTGATTAATCTGCTCTAAAAACATATATAAGTTGAGATGGAGTTGTTCTTTTCTACTGTGTCGAAACTGAAAAGAAAGAAAGTGTTTTTTTCCATTAAAAGTAGATGATGATGGAATATTTTATTTATATTAAAATTTGAATTCCAGCCGTACAACCCATAACAGCTGAGGAGTTGGAGAAGCAGAGGAAGATAGCAGAGCTTCAGGCCAGGATACAGAGAAAGTTAGCGGGTATGATCTTTAATTTCTTTTTATGGTCTCCATCAGACCGTCATCGGCCGTGCGACATTCCCTGGCTGCTACTTTCAATTTATATCACAACGGTATACGGTATCAGGTGGAGCCCTGGCCGCAGCCGGCGCGTCCGGTCCGGCGCCCCTCATCCTGGACCGCGAGGGTCGCACCATCGACACCAGCGGGAAGAGGGTCCAGTTGACACACGTCGCGCCCACGCTCAAGGTTAACGAGTCTCTATTGCCAGTCCGAGGATATCTTTTTATGTTTCTTTTTTTATGGGGTATGCAAATAATTCGTGTATCTCTAATCGATATCACAAATGAAGATGAGAATAATGAAACGTGGCACTATAGAAGTATACGTCTCCCGCAGGCCAACATCCGCGCCAAGCGCCGCGAGGAGTTCCGCGCGCAGCTGAGCGCGCACGCGGCCGACGCGGACGACGACGCGGCGTGGCACGACCCGCGCGTCGCCGCGCGCGCGCCGCACCGCGCCCGCCGCGCGCTGCGCTTCCACGAGCCCGGCAAGTTCACGCAGCTGGCGGAGCGACTGCGCATGAAGGTAGGGGGGGCCACCGCTGGGTCGAGGCTAATCTCGCCGCGCTACTTCGATTTGTGGATACGCATCCGATGTGATATGTTTTCCCGAGTTTGTCGCTGCCCAGTTAATGTCCACGAGACTTGTTACATTGGTGGATCTGTCGACCGCAGGCGCAACTGGAGAAGCTCCAGAACGAAATATCGCAGATAGCTCGCAAGACGGGCATCTCGTCCGCCACCAAGCTGGCGTTGCTGGCCGCCGACGTGCCCGACTACGACCGCGTGCCCGACATCGAGTGGTGAGTACCCACCACACGACTGCCAGGGGGGGAAGGGGGCAACGAACCTTACAGTTACATATTCCAAGCGATTTGCTTAAAGCTCTGCTATATTATGCACTTCAAACAGTTCTTTACTTAAATTCGTCTCAGATATTTAAATCAAAATGATTCCGCTCTTAGGTGGGACAGCGTAATCCTGATGACGGCTGAGGAGCGGGAGGCGAAGCGCCAGCGCTCGGCCGGGTCTTCGGCCGACGCGCGCTCCGACATGCAGCGGGTGGAGGCCTGCAACCTGGGCGAAGACGACATCGTCGACAACGTCAACGAGGACGCCATCACCAACCTCGTGGAGCACCCGCAGCAGCTGAGGCCGCCCAGTGAGTACAGTGCATTGCTACCGTTGTGACGGTACCATCAGGTCATTCAGTGTTTTAATTGAAAGTTGAATGTTTCCAACACTTAAATACTATATGAGTCAAGGCAACTCAGTGATAGAAGATAGCTGGTTCAAACCTGTGAAGCACCTCTGAAACCTTCATGTGATGATGGTGCTGATGGTGTTTTGCAACATATATATCGAACAAGCCCCCCCCCCCCATTGGAGCAGCATGTTCGACTAAGCTCCAATCCCGGATGAGTTGAGGCAGTAGTGAAACATTTACAGGCATAATTAAAAAGAAACTCATTTATTTTTTAAATTTTTTAAAGTAAAAAATGTAATAAAATTCGTGTTGACCCGTGAAGTGGTGTTTAGGTATCGTGTGTCGGTTCTATTTATGTAATCATTTTTAAAATACTAAGCAAAAAATTTATCTCGGCAAATATTTTTTTTAATTTAATGGAGAAAATTACATGGCAACACAGGTGCGGGCGATAGCGCTCGATAGCTCTTACCTATCGGGTAGCTAAGACACGAGGTCATGACCTCAGAAGTCCACGATTTTACCACCAACAGAGTCGTTAAACACAATTAATATATTTTTTTAAGTAATTTTTTATAAATATATTTATTTAAATAATTTTCATAAACAAATAATGTATATAAGAATGTATGAAATTATGCTTAAAGCAAATAAATGGAATTGGAATTGGAAAACAAAAATATATTAGATTAATATGACGACTGGGGGCTTGTCTATAATAAAACATATCACAATTACTAACATATATGAAGTATATTTGAATAATTTTAAATGAGATTCGTATTACAAAAATACATATAATTAAAAAGTTAAATTAAATATAACCACAGATAATGTTTAACTATACAGACTAAACGACATTTATAAATGACTTAGTTATTGTAATTATAAATATATATTTATTGTAAATTTTATTTATATAAAACAAAACTCTCAACCCCTCTTTTTAATACACATATAACCCACCCGCTTATAATTTACCGGACAACCAATATAACTGCACAATATACAACCCTGTATAATAGTGGGTTCCGTACTCGTTGCGTTATCGTTAAATGCGTTAATATCTTTAACATCTGTTAAGTTATAACCATATGCTAAGTTATTATCAATGGGATGGTTATTATTAATTGATGAGTTATTTATATTATATTGGTTATTGTAATTATATGGGTTATATGAGTATCCATAATTGTAAGGATATGTTCTGTAAGCGTTATTATATGCCGTGTTGTATATATTATTGTATGTTCCATTTATAGGTGTGTATATAGGATATTGATATCCGTTAAAATCTAATCTGTTCTGATTATAACTGGATGCGAACCTGTTCTGGTTATAATCGGTTGCGTTAAATCGGTTAAAATTGTTATAATATTGGTAGGCCTGGTTATTTATTATGTCATTATCATTATTGTTGTTCTGTTGGTTATATAAATCGTTAAATTGATTATAATTCGTGTTAACGTTTAAGTTATTAGATATATTATCGTTTTCAATGTTATTTGTGTTATCTGTATGTGTTATGTTGTATACTATGTTGTACATATTATTGAAAAAGTTCATAAACGCACTGTCCGGTGACGCTTTCCTCTTGAATCTATCTTTTGTGACGGTTTCAATGATAGATAAATTATTTCTTTTTTGTTTGTTATCTTTATTTTTTGGCGATAAATCGCGTTTCGAATTGGATAAAACGGTTAATTTAAGATCCTTGACTATGTCGCTTAGTTTAATTATAAATTTAGTAATTTCGTTATCATCTTCTATTGATTCGTTTGAAGTTTTATCAAAATCGGGACTCTCAGTTTCGTACTTGTCATTTGTATCACGATTAATTTTAATATTGTCTTGATTTAAATTGTTTATTAGTTTTAATATGTTTTCAACAAACAGTCTAAAGTTTTCTTGACTTACATTATCTATATCTAGATTTTCATTTTCAAATTTTGATGGTATATCTAAATCTGCAATCGTATCTTTTGATTCACTAAGCACGATTTTATCTTTTAATAAATTTTCCAATCCAAAGTCACTGGTTTCTAAGTTATTGTCTATTGTTTCTGTTGTAGTTTTATCGAAATCGGGACTTACGTTTTGATTTTTGTCGGCTGTGTTACGATTCACTTTAATATCTTGATTTTCACGCGTATCTGTTGAATTTTCTTCGTCTCTCATATTTGATATATCTTCAATAAATTGTCTTATTTCGTCGACGCCTATATCGACATCTTCGAGTGCAATTTCGGATGATTTTTCTTCGTCATAATTAGGAGTATCTAACGGCTTACTAATTACGATTTTATTATTCAGGATATCCTCCAATTCATCTAAAATTTCAATCGCTTGATAGGTTTCGATGTTTTGAAGTATTTCACTTATGAGTTCGTTTTTAAAGCGTTTGGCATCGATATCACCCACGTCTCTTCTCACACGTATATCGAAATCGGGGTTTTTCGGCGGTTTTATATTGTAATTTTGACTTTTCGCTATTATTTGAACTAAGACAACAACCACTGCTATCGGTAGTATCATTTTGTTATTCGTACTGGACCGCGCGTTGTGATGTCATTTGTATTAATGTATTATCCTTTTAACAGTGTTACGTCATTCGTTTATCTTGCTTCGAATATAAGTTTATCGTTCAACTTTGCTCGGCTGTATCGTGTTTATAGACTTTGTCGGATATTGATTTTTGTAATAATTAATGATTTTGTTGTAACTGTGCTTTAATTTTGTTTTTGAATATTCACAATGTTCGTCCAATTTGGGTAACCAAGAAGTTATGTCCATTGTGTCGGTAGTTACATTGAATCAAACACTTCAAACCGAAACACAATATTGGTCAGTACTACTGTTTGGCGGTCGAATATCTGGTGAGTGGGTGGTATCTACCCAGACGGGCTTGCACGGAGCCCTACCATCAAATAGACCTATACTTTCAATTGTAAATGGTTAATGTTTCTTACAGCGCCAGTGTCTATGGACAATAGTGACCATTAGACCGTCCGAATTCATATCTGATATAAAAAAAAAAATTGTGTTTGTGGTCTAATGGTCACCATTGTCCATAGACACTGGCGTTATTAATTATCTATCGAAAGCGAGGATTTAGTATTAGTTTATGTACGTGTATTATGTATAAAGTTGTCTATGTATATTAAAGAAAATAATCTTGTCTTCACGGCAGAATCTACAATCCGAACCGGTACCTTTACTTTCTATTTAATCTCGTAACATAATATATGGGGGGGGGGGGGTATGTGGGGCTCGTCGGTACTGAAGAAGCCGGAATACCCACTAAAAAACTAGTATGCATTAATCGTCTTTGGGAGAGCGGCACGGGATCGCTTGTGCATACTCGGTGGTAGAGCTTTGTGCAAGCTCGTCTGGGTAGGTACCACCCACTCATCAGATATTCTACCGCAAAACAGCAGTACTTTGTATTGTTGTGTTCCGGTTTGAAGGGTGAGTGAGCCAGTGTAATTACAGGCACAAGGGACATAACATCTTAGTTCCCAAGGTTGGTGGCGCATTGGCAATGTAAGTGATGGTTAACATTTCTTACAATGCCATTGTCTATGGGCTTTGGTGACCACTTACCATCAGGTGGCCCATATGCTCGTCCGCCAACCAATACAATAAAAAAAAAAAAAAATACTACCGCGACGCCCCGACGTTTATATTAAAAGTGCTCATGGTAAGCCTATTAGAGTAATAATTTTTTTGATTTGGTCCATGAACGGACAGACAGAGTAATTAATAAAATAGTGTACGTTTGTATATATAGATAATATATGTCCGCGACGATAATTCTATCAATTTTTTTATATAAACACATTATGTACTGTTACATTATATATATATATAGTGTGTATGCGAAAAATAATGACGGAAGTTGATTTTGATAAGGTCATAATTAAATTTGTAAATGATGTGTTTTGTTTATTAATAATGTAATTGTTTTTTGGTATTGAATAATTATTGTTTGTATATCAATGTCAAGGATATGTACGACAGTACATACATCATGTTATATAAATTT
This sequence comes from Nymphalis polychloros, assembly GCA_905220585.2. Taxonomy (NCBI): domain Eukaryota; kingdom Metazoa; phylum Arthropoda; class Insecta; order Lepidoptera; family Nymphalidae; genus Nymphalis; species Nymphalis polychloros. The sequence continues at coordinate 7,360,291 of HG992268.1, read as the reverse complement.
ACTAAAACAAAAAGGCGGTTTGAAACAATGAAATTTATGTCCTCCAGACCGATTTTCGGTCACAGCGGCCATCTCAAGAGAGATTAGCCAACTGCGCAGAAGATATTATAGTGCACAAGTGTGTGCGCAAACACAGGTGCACTCTCTCTTCCCTAGCTCTCATAACCCGATGGGACGGAAATCCGACACGACCGGAAAGAGTACAGGCGCAGGACCAACGGCTTTACGTGCACGGGAGTGTACACACTTCCATCTTCCAGACTCCGGGCTGTTACTGAGAATTTTCTAACAGAAAAAAACCCAATAACTATTTATTCGCCCGACCTGGGAATTGATCCCATGACCTCCGCGTCTGCGATCTTACATGTAGCCACTAGACCAACTAGGCAGTCAGTAATAATAGTATCATAATATATAGTAGTTCCGTCCGCGGAAATGGAATGAAATCTTAAGCCTTAATCAGTATGGGTCCCGCAAGTACCAATTCTTGGTCCTTCGATCTTCGTCGGTTACATAAATGACTTAATTATTAGTTTACTGGATAACTAACTTGTTTCGTATCGTTAATGTGAATTTAAATATTATTTTTAAGTTTGTAATGTAAGGCAAATTTTAGAAGTCGATTTTTAATTTGTAATTATAATTATAGTCACTATAAATAATCATGTCATGTTACCCACAGCGGAACCATTAAAACCGACATACATGCCAGTCTTCCTCACGAAGAAGGAGAGGAAGAAATTGAGGCGACAAAGCAGAAGGGAGGCTTGGAAGGAGGAACAGGAGAAGGTGCGTCTCGGACTCGAAGCTCCTCCCGAACCAAAATTGAGGTAACTTTGCAATATTTATACTAGCTGTTCATGTATATGGTACTACCACTAGCTTCGCGACGTTAGATGAGTATAAGAAGAGTTTTGGAAAGGATCTGTGTAAAATCCGTTCTTAGTGAGCGATTACTTCGCTAAAAGAATAAGTATGCTAATTAAGTCAACCTAACCTATAGTTTCGGAGATCTCGCGACGAGTCAGTCAGCGGTGTTTCGAACAGTTTACAAACCTGAATCGCGCTATCAATGTTTTCAGAGACGATTGCTATATATACATTCAAATAATTTGTCTTAAGAGTCTCATAAGATAGTACCCCGATGTGACGAAGATTTTACAAACACGTTTATAATTAACCGGTATTACCCGTGTGTTAGGTAACGGGTCTTCCCCCCCTACGGGAGCGTCACGGTAGCATGCGGAACGCGATCCCGTGGCGCTCCCCGTTAAGACGGGAAGGGGTACCGCTCGTTTTTTAGTAGGTATTCCGATTACCGGGGCGCGCTCGGCACCCTGGACACGGCGAGCCCCACATACACCCCTACTGTTCACGTGTGGGAAACGCGTAATGCGTTTTTCCAGCGTTAAAAAAGGGTCTCCCCCTTATTGGTGTTAGGTAGAGGGGATATTACAAAAATGCAGCCTATGTCCTTCTTCGGGGTTACAGGCTTTTTTCGTACTAAATTTCATCAAAATCGGTTCAGTGTTCTAGCCCGATAGTGTCACACACAGACAGAGTTACATTCGTATTTATTATATTAGTATAGATATATGTTTACTCAGTGGTAGAGCTTTGTGCAAGCTCGTCTGGGTAGGTACCACCCACTCATCTGATATTCTATCGGAAAACAGCAGTACTTTGTATTGTTGTGTTCCGGTTTGAAGGGTGAGTGAGCCAGTGTAATTACAGTCATAAGGGACATAACATCTTAGTTCTCAAGGTTGGTGGCGCATTGGCGATGTAAGCGATGGTCAGCATCTCTTACAATGCCAATGTCTTAGGGCGTTGGTGATCACTTACAATCAAACGATGTGTCCTACTGAGGTGAATCGTTGTTCAAGTTTAACGTTTTCGACTCATCAGACGAAATTAATGTCTCACTGCTGGGCTTGGGCGTTCTTTCCTCTAGTGGAGATCGATTGGTGGGTTATTCACCCAGCTCCAATGCAGTTATCCCCACGATCGTTTCCTTCACCGAGTACATGATGATCTATTTATAAATATAACCAATAGCGCAGTAGTTTCTACCGCCTAGCAATGCAACAGACTCCTGGGTTTTTGTCGTCCCCACTCCTAACACAGGGGGGGGGGGGCTATATTAATAATAAATTAAAAACGGGCATTATTATAAAAATAATACCGACGCTTTAATAAAAAAAGGGAATATTCGGTTATGATTGTCTGTGTGTTTCCGGTCCGGTCCATCCGGTCCAACGCGGCTCTTAATCTGATGTACCTTTAAATGAATGGGATAAATACGAACGAAGGATTATGACTTACGATTTCATTCATTCACTAGTATGAATATACGTCATGTGTATTTATAATCATGTTATACAGGATATCGAACCTGATGAGGGCGTTGGGTACGGAGGCGGTCCAGGACCCCACGGCCATCGAGGCGAAGGTCAGGGAGCAGATAGCGAAGCGGCAGAAGACGCACCTCGAAGCGAACAAGGCGAGGGCGCTCACGAAGGACCAGAAACGGGAGAAGGTAACGTCTCCTTGGACCAATAAGATAATTAATTAATTAATCGTAATAAAAAAAAAATTAACTTAAATAATATAGGGTTTTCCCTTAAGGGCGCTTGCTCGTGCAGAACTTCCATCGTAGCGTGTGCTGTGTGGCACGTAGCGCCGTCCTGTTGAAACCACATGTTGTCCAGATCCATATTCTCGATTTCAGGCCAAAAGAAGTTGGTTATCATCGACCGGTATCGCTCACCATTGACGGTGACGGCCACACCATTATCGTTTTCGAAAAAATACGGACCAATCACGCCTCCGGCCCAAAATCCGCACCAAACAGTCACTTTCTGCGGGTGCATTGCCACTTGGTGAACCTCGTGTGGATTGGTCTCGTCCCAAATACGGCAATTTTGCTTGTTGACATAGCCATTCATCCAAAAATGCGCCTCGTCGCTGAAGATGATTTTTTTGCCAAAATCGGCGTCAACTTCCAACTGCTCTAATGCCCAGTCAGCGAACACACGGCGCTGTCTTTGGTCATTAACCTTGAGCTCTTGGGTCAGCTGGATCTTGTACGGGTGCAGGCTCAAGTCACAACGCAAAATTCGCCAAGTTGTCGTCTGCGAAAGGCCGAGTTCCTGTGCGCGACGCGGAATTGACTGCCGCGGGTTTTCGAGGACACTGTCGCGCACAGCGGCGATATTCTCGGCAGATCTCGCGTTACGTTGACGCACGGGAACCGGCTGATTGTTAACTGACTCGGTTGACTCGAATTTGTCCACCAATCGACGGATAGTCGACTCGGCACGACGATCATCGCGACCGTAAAACGGGCGAAGTGCGCGGAACGTTGCTCGAACTGAAGACCCATTTTCATAAAACAATTTTATGATTTGCACGTGCTGCTCGACACTGTAACCTGCCATGGTGGTTTGGGAGGACGGAATGAATATAACACACTGCATTTGACAGCTGTCACTCAAACAACATGGCCGCAATCAGCTGTCAAAGTTCAAGCGTCCCTATTGGAAAACCCTTTATATGTTAAGAATATATGTAATTAAGTGTTGAGTTTAACTTTATTATAACATTGTTATTTTTAATTTCAGATCGACAGAAAGATACGGGAGGACACCTCCATGAGCGTCCACGTTGCCGTCTACAGGTAGGCCCTCAATTTTGGGGGTAGTTTAGTTTTTAGAGCCAAGGTAGTCGGAGACAGTTAACATATGATGGTTGAGACGGTCATTTGACTCTCCTGGATAACTTTGTTCCACCAGGGTGAAGGACCTGTTCGAGTGCGCGTCCGCGAAGTTCAAGGTGGAGGTGAACGCGCAACAGCTGCACATGACGGGCTGCGTCGTGCTGCACCGCGGCTGCTGCGTCATCGTGGTGGAGGGCGGGCCTAAGCAGCACGCCAAGTACAAACGGTCAGTGGGGGGGGGGCATACTACGTTTATATCTACTTGATCCGGTGTTTTGAGTTAATTTATTGTCTCTCCGTCCGATAATCTATCTCTACAACCTGATCATTCGTTGGAACAAAGATCCTTTTGCTATCAGTAACAGCCTGTGAATGTCCCACTGCTGGGCTGAATTTTTTTGAGGAGAAGGTTTGGAGCTTACCACGCTGCTCCAGTGCGGGTTGGTGGAATACACACGTGGCAGAATTTCAGTGAAATTTGACACATGCAGGTTTCCTCACGATGTTTTCTTTCACCACCAAGCGCGATATGAATTATAAACACAAATTAAGCACGGTCCTTGATCGTTTTATTTTTTATATAAAAGACACAATAAAATAAATTTATATATAATGTAATTGTCGTCGACAGCCTGATGTTGCATCGCATCAAGTGGGAGGAGGAGATCGTCAAGGACGCGGACGGCCAGCAGACCGGGAACAGCTGTCACCTCGTGTGGGAGGGCGCCACCGCCAAGAGGGCCTTCGGGGACATCAAGTTCAAGGTCAGACATGGGATCACTCAACTTTGAAAATTCCATATTCGTATATTGATATTGTGATACATTTTTTGAGAAAAGTCAAATTTATTTAATTAAAGCCAGCTGTCCGTCCCGACTTCGTACGCGTAACTCGATTGCACATAACTTACATATATACTACAATACATAAATAACAAAATTCAGCTTAAAATTTGAAAGCAAGTTTTGAACAATGAGATACATAATGTATAAAGTCACAATATTTTTAATAATTTTAATGATTTGTATTCTTATGGACGTGTAATATTTAATGACTGTTTATTGTGTGATGGTTTCACAAATGGTGTGGATGATCTATAATGTGGTAGAACAATTATCAATAAACTTTTGCTTCAAAGCCTCTGCTTGACTGTCTATCCGATGTGTCTACTGGTGATTGTCCTAAATAAATACAGGTTAAGGCAATTGTTGTTAGACCCTCGCTTATAATATAAGCTTTTTTTTCTGTTTAGGGACTTTTTAGCGCTGAAGCTAAATGTCAGTCCCATCATTCCTTTAATAAATATTCACCACTGACAATAATATTATCAACATTATTCAATTAATTTGGTAAAGCATTTTGGCCATGTCTGAGTTAGGTACAGACAGTGCTTTGACTTTATACTGAAACGACGCGTCAACTCCTGTCTCCTGTCAGCGTTCGAGCACATTCAACTAGGAAATTATGGATATCATCTCTCGCCGCATGCATCACAGTTAACAGAATTCAATTTCTTCATTAAAAAAACATATCTATTGAGTGGAACATGTCCAGAACGCAGTTTAAGCGCCGTGACAATTTGCTGCCGCGTCGACCCTAAGTCACAAAACCACGGAATACGTGGAGGATAACATTAGTTGTGATTCGTATACGTGTCGCTGTTGTCACCAGGTGATGCCGACGGAGAAGCAAGCGAGGGAGCTGTTCCATAAGCACGGCGTGGAGCACTACTGGGACCTCGCCTACAGCGGGGCCGTGCTCGGGGCTGGCGCGGAGGAGCCCTAGCTGGAGACCCCATACTGACGTGCAGTTTAAAACACAAAAATGGTGTGCAAAATATTATAAATAAATACTTGAAACGTGCCAATATTGTTTCATTTCTGTAGTTCGGTTTAGTTTTGAAATCACGAGCAGTTCACAAACACAATGGTCCTCCAGACCGATTTCGGCCACGGCGGCCAATCTCAAGAGAGATTAGCCAACTGCGCAGGAGATATTATAGTGCACAAGTGTGTGCGCAAGCACAGGTGCACTCTCTTTTCCTTAGCTCTCATAATCCGATGGGACGGCAACCCGACACGACCGGAAAGAGTTCAGGCGCAGGACCAACGGCTTAACGTGCTTTTCGAGGCACGGGAGTGTACACACTTCCAACTTCCGGACTCCGGGCTGCTACTGAGGATTTTCTGAGACAGAAAAACCCAATAACTTTTTATTGGCCCGACCTGGGAATTGAACCCAGGGCCACCGGGTCTGCGGCCTTATATCTAGCCACTAGACCAACGAGGCAGTCATACATGTAATAATTATATAGAAGTGTATTTATGTATTCTGTGTTAAAATCAATGAATACTGACTGGAAAACTCTTTTATAATATATGTATAAATCACAATATATAACCTTGTACTATATAATATGCCTTATGTATTGATGTTAAGTATATAGTGATTAATGAAAATAATCAACTGTATTTGTACAGCTTAAACTTTGACTATAAAAATGAGATGGATTTTAAATTAATGATATTTTACTCGGTGGCAGAGCTTTGTGCAAGCTCGTCTGGGTAGGTACCACCCACTCATCAGATATTCTACCGCAAAACGGCAGTACTTGGTACTGTTATGTTCCGGTTTGAAGGGTGAGTGAGCCAGTGTAATTACAGGCACAAATATAACATCTTAGTTCCCAAGGTTGGTGGCGCATTGGCGATGTAAGCGATGGTTAACATCTCTTACAATGCCAATATCTATGGGCGTTGGTGACCACTTACCATCAGGCCCATATGCTGATCCATCTACCTATTCTATAAAAATATATTTAAGAAGTCTAAATGATATGTTAATAGTCAGTAGAAGTAAAATGATCTCGGTCGAGACATGAGTAAATTCTTTAGGACGAGTTTCAGTTTAAATTTATCTCTATACAGGGTTATTTGTACCACACCAGCGACCTCGCAGGACTGGACAGCTAACACCGTAAGCAACAACTTTTGTTTGCTTGTATAGCTTGCTAGAGGCTTGTATATAAAATTTCACGCTTCTTACATAAAAAATGACTGACTTCCATACAAACTTTCAACCCATATTTCACCCTCTTAGGGGTAGAAATTCCAAAATTCCTTCCTACTAGGGCGTCTACTCAATAAAACGACCCTACTCACCAAATCTCATGGCCCTAACTTTTATAGTTAAAGCTCGGCGATGATGAATCAGTCAGTCAGGACACGATATTTTATCTTTATAGATTGGTAGTTGGGGGTTCAAGGAAAATACAACGAATTTTTCAATTGTTTATTTTGTACAGCGATAGAGACACCGTCTCGGCCACGTTTGGTCCAACGTTGGTCCAAACACGTAACGGCGTATTTACATCCGAATTTAAAAAACATTACCCTAAGAACAACATCCATCGTTAAATTTAAACTACAATTCAACTAACCGACGTTAACAGCTACGTGACAAGACAACGGAACGCGAGTTCACACAACCCGTCAATAAAAAAAATAAAAATGCATTAATCTTCATACGGAACCCTAGTTCAATACTTTAGTCTCCAGTGTTGCCAGCTTGAAAAAACGTCACGTAGTCATCGGCCGTAAAGGAAAAGGAACCGCTTTATTTACAAATTATTTACATAAAAAAAGGGAGTCGTTCCCGATTATAACACATATGTCAGAGAGAGACGTCTAGTGTCGTCTCCCTCGCACATACTGGCACGGAGCGAGACGGATCGCTCACGAAATCCCTTTTAAATAACTAGAGATCGACTTAGAGCTACTACCATATCACAATCAAATAAAATATTAAACTTTTATTGAACACGTTTCAATTAACAATATTACACTTAAAGTAGTAAGAACAAGCTCCCCCCCCCCCCCCACAAAAGAGGATGTGTAGTAGACACGCCGATAACTTGCGTCGTGTCCAATAAAAAGTTAACTTCAATCTACCGACTAGATAACTTAATTCTTCGTTGTCGGCGTGCCGATGTTCAGCAGGCCGCTGTACCCTCGGAACTGACTGGTCATCAGGTCCCGGTACATGGCCAACTGGCGCTGGTCCATCGGGCCCAAGCTGTTGTAGAACGCGTTCATGTACATCGGGTCCATGAACGGGTTGAGGTTGGGCACAGTTTTCTGCATCTCCATGATTTGCGCCAGGTTCTGACCCTTGAAAGCGTTCTGGAGCATATTGTTCGGAGTTTCCTTCGCTGCGGTCGAACTTGTGGGCGATATGTCTTCTCTGCTCGGTATTTGGTAATTGGGGACCACTATTGGGGGCTTCTTTGGGGACGGGGACGGGTAGGGTTTGGGGTAATCTTTGGGAGGCGTGGGGGTTTTCGCGGACACGAATTTCCCATTCGAAGATCGTTTCTGCGGCGGTCTCTTCGGTGGAGTTTGGGATTTAGAATTAACAAGTGTTATTTCTAAATTGGAGCCGACGACTGCTTTCCCATCTAAAAGGGTGTAGTTTTTGCTCAGATTCTGGGGGGCGTTCGGAGTTTTGGAGGGGGAGGGCGCCGAAGGTATCCTGACTATTTCGACGGCAGGCTTCTGACTTGGAGGTGTTTGAGATTTGCAAGTTAAATCTAAAATATCTTGCGGCGCCGTCGTCGGGGTCTGGATGCTTCGTTGCGGTTTAATCGGAGTGCCCTGCAGCACGTGCGGGGGTGGCATGAAGGGGTCCTTAGGGTTGCCGTACACTGTTTTTTCTGGTCCAGCAGTTCCGAAGGCACTGGACGCTTGGATAACTTTGGGCACCGGAATACCATTAGGATAACTCGGTGGAATAATATTGTACATTTGGAATATTTGAGCTTGGGTCATTATCTGGTGCTGAACTGCCGGGTTTAGGATTATAGGGCTGGGGTTTATTAGGGGCGTGATGGGGTTGGGAATGGGAGCCGCCCAGACGGGGCCCGGCGGTACGGCGGTCACTTCTAACCCCCTCTCTTTTAGGATTTCCAGTTTTTTCTTCTTAATACCTTGAGGGCTCTCTGGGTACTCGTCTAAGTCGATAATTTCTGGACTTTTCGGTTTGTAGGGCACCTGGAAATTATGATGACTATTTAGTTAATTTAATAATACCAAAACTATTTAACAGTGTACTAAAACTATTTCAACTTCTCTCTTTCTCTCTTCTCTACCGATGTACTTAAATAACTTCTAATAATAGACTTTAATATAATCAAAAACATACATTTTTTAATCACGTTATGCGATTATTTCGTTAATTAATACCTACATAAATTAATTAATAAAACCTACATAAGTTATTTACGATTGATAAGTGCTTCTCATATTATAAGTCTATGATTGGAATGTAGACTCGGTGGTAGAGCTTTGTGCAAGCTCGTCTGGGTAGGTACCACCCACTCATCAGATATTCTACCGCAAAACAGCAGTACTTTGTATTGTTGTGTTCCGGTTTGAAGGGTGAGTGAGTCAATGTAATTACAGGCACAAGGGACATCTTAGTTCCCAAGTTTGGTGGCGCATTGGCGATGTAAGTGATGGTTAACATTTCTTACAATGCCAATGTCTATGGGCGTTGGTGACCACTTACCATCAGGTGGCCCATACGCTCGTCCGCCTACCTACACAATAAAAAACAAAAGATTCTACAAATAAGAACCGGCAAGAAACATGAGTGACTTATTACAATTAAATTTATGTATTCTATACAGCGTGTAACAAAATCCCTGTCCGACCCGTGAAGTGGTTATTAGGTATCGAGCGTCGGTTCTATTTATGTAATCATTATCAAAAAAATTAATTATACGACGAAAATTACATGGCAACACATGAGATCACGACCTCGTGTCCCGATAGGTAAAGAGCTATCGAGCGCTGTCGCCCGCGCCTGTGTTGCCATGTAACCTTCGCCATTCGTCGCCATCGTCGTGACTTTAAATATTCTTCTTATTTCTTATCTACATATTGCGATGATATTTACCTCCACAATTTCATCATCGCTGTGGTTGGCGGGCGGCGGGGGGTGGTGGATGCCGAAGTTGTTGATGGTCGTCGTAGCGGTGGTCGTGACGGCGGCGGGCACGATGCCCAGCGGGGGCGAGGACGACGCGGAGTCCGTGCGGAGAGGATTTATCGGTGCTGTTGAACGAATACAATTTATTTTATTTATGTTATTATTAATAATGAATACAACTGGTGTGTCACGCTATCATTTGTGTACAAACAGCCTTATTCATGACGTTTCCCGGTGGTACCATAATTTAATGTACCACATCAAAATAGTCGATTGTAGCTGTAGAGTCGTTTCCAATGGCAGGACTAAACAGGTGACACAACTGACCTTGAAATAACGTGACGTCATTGCTCTATTTATATAAATTAATAATAGGTGTCATTATTTTTCGCAAAAAAAAAAATGGCAACTTCGGCAGAATTGTTAATGGAATTTTGGAAGTGAGATTAATCTACTGAGTTAAGTGTAATAGTTTTGTATTGTATAATAATGATATGTCGCCGTGGAGGTTATGTCGTCTTCATATAAAAACATTGCTTACCATGAATATATAATTAATCATTAACATGAATAATGAAAATTCACAGTTTGTTTTGTTTTTATAAAATTATAGGAAATATATTATGATAAACAATGTTTTTATATGAGGACCACACAACCTCCACGGCGACATATATGTCACATATTAATCGAGAACTGTTTGTTGTGCGTCACACAGCAGAGATATTGGCGAATCGCATGGAATTTGTATAATTTTTACCTGAGATTTGTATAATTTTTACTTCTCCTACAATTGGAATGTAGTATTATAGAATATCAAAAATGAATCAGCGTCGATCAAGCAGTTTATAATACACTATGTCACGAATGCTGGCTGCGCGTGTGTGTGCGTGCGTGCGTGTATGGGGGGGGTACTCACGCGTGGCGGCGGGGGGGCGCGCGGGCTTGACGCGCACGGCTCGCAGCGAGCTGCGTCCCGCCGGCCGGGCGCGCTGCTGCGTACACAAAGTCCATTTATAGTTCAGTCGTGCGTCTTCTATACATATATATCTATAGCTACGATAATGACTACGAAAACTATGTACTTTAACCACGGATAACTTTTATATATTACCGCTGTGTCCTAACTTATCACTAGATGGTAGCACCACAACTACCATACCGTCCACCTGATCGCCGTTACATCGTTGAAGTTATCTATCGTGTTATAAATAGACAACAGACTGACCAAGAGGAATAGCCTCGAGGTTAGCCCCAAGGTCGCGCACCGACCGTACGAAGACATTTCTAAGGCATTGCACACCACCCAAAAGGCCCTTCACTTCAACGCTAAAGTGGAAGCACAGACTAGCAGCGAATTCGTAGTAAGACAACACGGATTCGGAAGCAGGATTCATAAGGGGGCAAATGCTCTTTAGATAGCTTAGCAAACGAGCGACGATGGATATGGTTCACCTGCTGGTAAGTGGTAACCAACGCCCATAGACAATGGTGTTGTAAGAAATGTTAATCATCGCCTACATCGCCAACGCGCCACCGACCTTGGGAACTTAGATGTTATGTTTGTGCCTGTAAATAAACTGGCTCGCTCACCCTTCTACTTCAAACCGGAACACAAAAATACCAAGTACTACTGTTTTGCAGTAGAATATCTGATGAGTGGGTGGTTACTACCCAGACAAGCTTGCACAAAGCCCTACCACCGAGTGAACTCGTCAACTTTCTGGAGAAAGAAGGGCTGTTCTCGATGAACTTTCTTGAGGAACAGCCTCAAAGGAAGTGGACGTGGCAATGCCCAAACGCTATGATTAGAAACGAGATTGACTTCATCATGACGGACAAAAAGCGAATATTTAGAGATGTCTCTGTGATCACAAAGTTCAATACAGGAAGGGTTCAGCGTCTTGTACGAGGCACTCTAAATATTGACTACAAGCTCAAGCGCGCTCGTCTGATGAGGTCTACGCTCCGGCCGAAACTGCTCCGAGCCGTGGAGTCCAGTACGTTTCAGATAAAACTGGAAAACCGGTTCGCTGCCTTGGAAACCAATATTGACGTTGACATCGACACAAAACTCGAACGACTCGAACTCGACGAGGGGACGAAATTCTATCAAGCGCAAAACATCGGCAGGAGGTCCAAACTTCGAGTCTCTTAGAGTGACTGCGAAAGCGACGTGAAAACCACTTCGTAAGATCTTAACAAAAAAATATCTAAGCTAGTAAGACGTGACCTCCGAGACTCCAATTCACGCTCTGTAAAAGAAGCGATCGGTCGAAGCCATCTGGCGAAGTTGACCACTTCCAAGGGAAACGCTTGTTAGTAATAATATATGTTTATACAGCGCTGACGAGCCGGTTGGCGTGGTTGGTATGATACTTGCCTTCCACGACGGTCGTGGGTTCGATTCCCACTCTGGACAGACATTTGTGTGCATGAACATGTCTGTTCGTCCTGAGTCTGGGTGTAATTATTTATATAAGTATGTATTTACAAAAGAAAAGTAGTATTTGTAGTATATCAGTTTCCATAGTACGAGCTCTGCTTAGTTTGGGATCAGATGGTCGCGTGTGAATAATGTCCCAGGATATTATATTATTATTATAGCGCTGATTCTAAATAATGCGCCTCAAAAATTTAATGGAACAAGAATTAAGCACTCGCGACACATACCGTAGAGTCCCTTGTTATTCAAACAGGGCACGATGTTGGCGCGATCTAACTACGTACAACGCCACCTACCGTCGGATACGTGGAAACTTTGTACAAAGAGTCCTGGACCTTTTTAAAGATGACTACCACCAGGTAGATGACTACTACCAGGCCAAATTAGGCATTGACCTTCCAGGTCGGAAAGAAACGACCCGGCAGTTAAGGCCGCCGGAGAGGAAATGCCCGGGTAGAGAGGGAAACCTCGAGGCCCGTACCCGGACTGGACTTAGGGCCAGGCAGGAAGAACCCAGTCTCTCTGGACCTTTTTAGTGGCGGGACTTTGTGTGACACACTCGTCATGTGGTCCGTCCGAGCAGCAATATTTAGTATTGTTATATTGAAAGATTCGGAGAGTTAGTGAGCCAGTGTAACAAGGGACAAGGAACTTCTTAGTTCGCAATGTTGGTGACGTATTTTTGATGTAAAGGATGGTTATATTTCTTACAGTGACCACTTACCAACAGATAGGCTACCATAACCTGCCCACCTGATACAATGAAATAAAACTCGACAAGCGCTTTTTATTGAATTAAATTTGAATATGAAACTACCCTCGATTCGGTAGCAAGAAACTCGGTACTTACTCTTTTTCACGAAATAAGTTCTATACATATATAAATATATATAATGCTTCTGTACTTTTTTTATTGTATAGGCAGGCCGACGAGTGGTAAGTGGTCACCATCGCCCATAGAAAATGGCATTGTAAGAAATGTTAAACATCGCTTTCATCGCCAATGTGCCACCAACCTTGGGAGCTAAGATGTTGTCCCTTGTGCCTGTAATTACACTGGCTCACTCACCCTTCAAACCGGAACACAACAATACAAAGTACTGCTGTTTTCCGGTAGAATATCTGATGAGTGGGTAGTAACTACCCAGACGAGCTTGCACAAAGCTCTACCACCGAGTAATATGGTCGACGTCACACAAATCCATTGACAGAATATTTGAGCCCAAATATTTTAACATCGACCTCCTCAATTCGAACGCCAACAAAACGCATCGCATTTTGTAGCATTATGAACACACACAGTATGAACGCTATTTCGTTACATGACGTGACCTTGGGTCGCTGCCATTTCATTCTACTGTTAGCCGCGTAAAATAACTTTATTCCATAAAAAATATATATATGATGTCTTACCACGTCAGTGTTATTAGTGAGATTGGTGTGTCCGTTCGTGTATTTGTCGCCGAGGGTCGAGAGGCTCGAGAGGCTGTCGGTGGGGGGGTTCTGCGACAGCTGCTGCAGGAACCTCGTGTCTGTGTTACCTGGAAATTGGTTACAAAATATTAAATATAATACTACATAGATAGATCAGTGACATATTTTAGAAGATAGAGGGTAACAGACATGCAGGCTGGTAAATATAAATTAATGATAAGATACATTAAAGGCAAAGACACACGTATGGACATACTAATGCGATGAATAAAGTGAACGCATCTGTATAAGTAACAGGTTTTGAACGTCTCACTGCTGGGATGAGGCCGCCTCTCCTTTTTTGAAGGTTTGGAGCTTCTTCAGTAAGGACACACGCAGGTTTCCTCACGTTGTTCTCCTTCACCGTCAAGGACGAGATGAATTACAAACACAAATTAAGCGCACGAACATTCAGTGGTGCCAACTCACCTAAGTTCAATTTTTGCGCTAATTCGTTCAGGAACATGCCGTCTTGCTTGTTCCCTGCGTCCGTTATCACTTTGCTAGAATCCATCATATTCGGTTTAGGCGGATCAGGCGAACCGTCCTGTAATAGCTTCAGGCTCGGTTCTATCAGTTTCTCTACCGGTTTCACGAAGATCTTCCCCTTTTCCTCCTCTCTCGGGTTAGGGAGGGAGTCTAGGAACTCCCTGTTCAACTCCTCAGCGGGTTTCGACGTCACATTCATCTCCTCCTTCGTCAACTCCCCCGTTTCGTTGTCTAGGATCAATTTCTCCGGCTTAAGTCTCTTAGGGGAGGGCGTCCGGAGCCTCTTCTCCGGGAGGTCCTTCCTCACGTCCACGTCACGGACGGGCGAGTCCGTGACGTCGATGGTGTCTATCGCGTCCGGTTCCTCGATTTTCCCGTTCGGCTTCGGGTGCATCAGGCCGTTCCATCTTTGGTAATGTTCGTATTGGAGGAGATATCTGGAACATTAAATTAAAACTAATTAGCACATAAAATTCGCGCTCGTCAAAGCCGAAGTCGGGCTGACCAACAATTTTAGGTTTATATGTGTGAGGATTATTTCAGTATGTGCCCCATGTTAGTACACTATCTTTCGGTGCGTGTGTGCAAGATATGACCGTGACCTCGAGCACGTGTGTGAGCGTGCGTGTGTGTGTTTGCGTATGTGATCGTAACTGAACGTGTCTGCATTTGTGTCTATGCGAGCGTAAATCGCATGTGTGCATGTGAACGTGCTTATGAATACGAGCGTGTGCGTGTGTATGTGAGCGTGCTCGTGAATGCGAGCGTGTGTGCGCGTGCGTATATACACTGACCGCTGGTAGAGCGCGCGCAGGGCGGCGGCGCGGTGGCCGAAGCGCCGGCGCCACAGCGCCGCGCGGCACGCGCCCAGCCCGCCGCGCCGCGACACCCACGCGAACACGCCGCGCAGCGACACTGCGGGCGACACGGCGTTATTGCGACAATACTAATATAAAAGCGACCCATCCGTTCGAGGAAGTTCCCACTTGTACCGGAAGCGGGTACGAAAACCCCCTAACGAGTCAGGATCGAACCGTCGAGCGGACGTAACCGTCACGATATTAACGCCTAATATTAAAATCGTAATCATCAAATCCGGACAGGTTTGATATCGGTTTGTTAAGTCCAAAGGAAGGAATACCATCGTGAGGAAGCCTACCGCTAAACGCTTCCTGTCTGCCTATTATTTGGCCACTGTCTACTTATCTATCTGCCCACAATCTATGAATTATCTGCCCATTATCTATTTATCTATTCGCCCACTATCTAAGACTTATCTACCCATTATCTATTTATCTATTTGCCCACTATCTATTAATTATCTACCCATTATCTATTTATCTAATCGCCCACAATCTATTTATCATTTGATCCCTATCTTCTCATCTATTTGCTCACTATTTACTCGTCTATTTACCCACTATCCGTTAGTAGCTCACCGTTTTTCAACGAGTGTGATATCTTAAGCGAATCGTTTTGACTTTTGAGAAACTCCCTGAGCTGTTCCAGGAACGCTTCGTCTTTGGCTATCTCCTCCGGTTTCCTCTCCACCTCCTCCTCTTCCTCGCTCTGCTTCTCCGCTCCGTTACGTAGTGACAGTCTTCTTGGTGTCTGAAAAATAGAATACAAATTATAATCGATGATTCTTTATAATATTATCATGTTTACACTGAAGGTGTAAATTTACAGTATTTTCAAGATTTTATATGGGACTTATATGTCACATTTGATGATGTAAAGTCAGAGCCAAATTTTGTCCATGCTGACGATAATTCAGAAACCATTAAAGTGCCCAAACACAGATAGACTTTCTACATCAGTAATAATGTCTAGCAATCCAATGCATAAGGATATGGGGATTGGAAACACTGACCGACTTCCAGACATCTGGGTACTAAGAGTTAAGTGACCAAGATCTTGGATCTCCAGCCTTATAGTCAGACACTAGAACAACGATACATATAATGTATAGATGGATTTACCCACTCACCCTCGTGTCTGGTGTATTTCTATCACTGTCACTGGAGCGCGAGTCGGGCGACCGGTCGGGCGACCTGTCCGGCGATCGGTCGCGAGACCTCGCCGCACGCCGCCGGCGCCCACGCGGCCTGCCCTTCAGTTTAGGAGCTAGATGATTACATACGAACTCGTGGCCTTCCAGTTCAGGGTATTCGAATGTATCCTGAAAATATAAAACTTTATTTTATTTTTGGCTCGAACATAAAGTTAGAAAGTGTTCTACTGCTGGGAGTTTGGAGTTTATTCGACCACGGCACACGTTTGCCGGTTGGTGGATCTTCCTGTGGGTGAAACGTCATTAGACGAGAAGTGTAAGCAAAAATCATGCACGTAAAAATTCAGCTGCGCGTTGACTTTTTATCTGCAATTTTAGGATAAAATCCACTCGTTCTATCCACTGGCGACATCGAATCAGCCAAAGAAGAATGTGCGCACAATACTTACTATATTATTATATAGCTTCTCACTTGAGACAGGGACGTTAGGTAGCCTTTATCTATACTAATATATAAAGCTGAAGAATTTGTTTGTTTGATTCGGCTAATCTCAGGAATTATTGGTTCAAATTATTTTTGTATTGTATAGTCCTTTTATCGAGGAAGGTTCGAGGCTGATTTTTATTCATTATATTTTTATTAATTATACGCGGGTGAAACCGCGGACACAACTAGTGTTAAATATAAGCTATCACTATTCCACTTTTCATCCGTAGCCGTTTTTGTCTAATTCAGTAACAAACATACGAACTTGCACGTTTATAATATTAGTGTTACACATTTTTATCGACACAAGTAATTTCAATGAAGAAAATGAAGTTAGCTGGATTAATCCACTTACCTTACAATACAATATTCTAGTATTCTTGGTGGGGGCCGCGTAACCGCCGAGGGCGGCCACCAGCGAGTCCCGCAGCCAATCCGCCTGGATGCCGTCGAGACGCGCGAGCAGGGCCCGGTAGCGGCAGTATTGAGGGTACGAGAATACGACAACGCCTGGATCTTCTACTTCTACTGCTGGAAAATACAAACGTATCTAACTAAGAGCTGGGAGACCACATGTTAGATTTGGAGATCGTTTATTGTAAATCAGAGAAAACGTTCAGGGCAAATAAGGGCGATTCAACCCTGCTTGAAAGCTTTCGATGATCGTTCAAATGCGAAAAACTCCATAGGTATTTTGTGGTAGAGCTTTGTGCAAGCCCGTCTAGGGTAGTTACGAACCACTCATCATACACCGCCAAACAGTAATACTTAGTGTTGTTTAACCGGTTTGAAGGGTGAGTGAGCCAGTAACTATAAGGACAAGACTGCCTCGTTGGTCTAGTGGCTAGATATAAGGCCGCAGACCCGGTGGTCCTGGGTTCAATTCCCAGGTCGGGCCAATAAATAGTTATTGGGTTTTTCTGTCAGAAAATTCTCAGTAGTAGCCCGGAGTCTGGAAGTTGGAAGTGTGTACACTCCCGTGCCTCGGAAAGCACGTTAAGCCGTTGGTCCTGCGCCTGAACTCTTTCCGGTCGTGTCGGATTGCCGTCCCATCGGATTATGAGAGCTAAGGAAAACAGAGTGCACCTGTGTTTGCGCACACACTTGTGCACTATAATATGTCCTGCGCAGTTGGCTATCTCTCTTGAGATTGGCCGCCGTGGCCGAAATCGGTCTGGAGGACCTTATAAGGGCAAGAGATATAACTTCTTAGTTCCTTAAGGTTCACAGCTCATTGGCTATTAAAGGTAAGGTTCAGACATTAGATGGTCCATATGCCGAACTGGCCAAACTATAAATAAATAAATAGTGTTAGCGCCAAGTTACTCAAAAGAATTGATGTGTATAGAAATCTTACGCTGACGTCATCTGACGTTAGAAATCTTACACTTATTCGTCTGACGCTCGAAGAGTCAGTTAGTTACCGTGTATCGAGCGTTAAGGTACGTAATAATTGAGAGAAATACTCACTTATAGAGCACTTTTCTTTCTCTACATCACTGAAGTCGAGCTTCGTGTGGTGTAAGGGTGACGTGACGCAAGGCGCGCTAGGGGGGGCGCAAGCACCTCTCCAGACGGCTCGGAGCCCCCATCTCCACCCGGCACCGTTGCATACCCAGCTGAGCAAGTCCTCGGCTCGGAGCACGACCTTGTCGTTGATAGCGAGGACTTCATCCTGGAAAAACAATAACTTTATGATAAAAATAGATATTTATATGGGGTTTTCCAATAGGGACGCTTGAACTTTGACAGCTGATTGCGGCCATGTTGTTTGAGTGACAGCTGTCAAATGCAGTGTGTTATATTCATTCCGTCCTCCCAAACCACCATGGCAGGTTACAGTGTCGAGCAGCACGTGCAAATCATAAAATTGTTTTATGAAAATGGGTCTTCAGTTCGAGCAACGTTCCGCGCACTTCGCCCGTTTTACGGTCGCGATGATCGTCCTGCCGAGTCGACTATCCGTCGATTGGTGGACAAATTCGAGTCAACCGGGTCAGGTAACAATCAGCCGGTTCCCGTGCGTCAACGTAACGCGAGATCTGCCGAGAATATCGCCGCTGTGCGCGACAGTGTCCTCGAAAACCCGCGGCTGTCAATTCCGCGTCGCGCACAGGAACTCGGCCTTTCGCAGACGACAACTTGGCGAATTTTGCGTTGTGACTTGAGCCTGCACCCGTACAAGATCCAGCTGACCCAAGAGCTCAAGGTTAATGACCATAGACAGCGCCGTGTGTTCGCTGACTGGGCATTAGAGCAGTTGGAAGTTGACGCCGATTTTGGCAAAAAAATCATCTTCAGCGACGAGGCGCATTTTTGGATGAATGGCTATGTCAACAAGCAAAATTGCCGTATTTGGGACGAGACCAATCCACACGAGGTTCACCAAGTGGCAATGCACCCGCAGAAAGTGACTGTTTGGTGCGGATTTTGGGCCGGAGGCGTGATTGGTCCGTATTTTTTCGAAAACGATAATGGTGTGGCCGTCACCGTCAATGGTGAGCGGTACCGGTCGATGATAACCAACTTCTTTTGGCCTGAAATCGAGAATATGGATCTGGACAACATGTGGTTTCAACAGGACGGCGCTACGTGCCACACAGCACACGCTACGATGGAAGTTCTGCACGAGCAATTTCTAGACATGGTCATCTCGCGCGGAGGCGACGTGAACTGGCCACCGAGATCGTGCGATTTGACCCCGCTGGACTTTTTCTTGTGGGGTTTTCTTAAGTCGCAGGTCTATGCCAACAAGCCGCAAACCACCGATGCCCTCAAAGTCAACATACGCCACGCCATCGATCAAATACAGCCCGATTTGTGCGCCAGAGTCATCGAAAATTGGACCTTTCGTGTGCGCGCCACCAACCGAATCCGTGGCGGTCATTTGAATGATGTCATATTCCATACATAATGGGGTCGATAGACCTTCCAAATAAAAAAAAATTTTCGCAAATATCTCTCCTACATGTATTTTTTTTTGCATTTCAAAGATCAAGCGTCCTTAATGGAAAACCCTATATATCAATATCGAAAACATGCTTTGTATATATGTAAATCAATGGCCGTTGTGATCGATTGAACGTTATTGAAGGTGATGATGATGCGGCGCCATCTAGCGGCGAGTGGCAACAAAGTATATATATAAAAAAATACATATATATATATATATTATATACAACTACCAGGCCTCACTAGGCCCCGACCTTCCAGGTCAAAAGGACGTGACACAAACACAACAAGGGTGAGCAATTGCCCGGGTCGAGGGGGAAACCCCAAGGCCCGTACCCGGCGGTTTCTTCGGCAAGTGGTCTGTCTGTCTATTCGGAATCATCAGTTAAGACCCACAGGTTCCTACCACTGGGCTCATCAGGGCTCTTTTTTTTACAGCTAAAAAAATCATAAACTTGTAACCATTGTTAGCAACTACACGGGGTTAGTAACTCTTCTGTGGTGCAGTGTCCCCTTTACAACTGGGTAGTCGAAAACGTTCAAAATATATATATACTAGTTAATCGCCCCGGCTTCGCACGGGTAGATTAGAAGAGAAATGTATTTCGGATAGGATTTGCGTAAAATCTGTTCTCAGTGAGCGTCTACGTTGAAGGAGTAACTGTGACAAGTTTCAAGTCAATCGGGCGGATAGTTTAGGAGATCTCGTGATGAGTATTGTTTCGCTTAATAATATATATTAATTGGTGGTAAAAACGTGGACTACTGAGGTCATGACCTCGTGTCTTAGCTACCCGATAGGTAAAAGCTATCGAGCGCTATTGCCCGCACCTGTGATGCCAAGTAATTTACGTCAATTAATTAAAAAGAAAATTACGGGATAAATTTTTTGGTTAGTATTTTCAAAATTATCACATAAATAGAACCGACACACGATACCTAATAACCACTTCACGGGTCGGACACAAATTTTGTTACACGCTGTATAAGCGAACTGTTTCACTTGGCGGTAGAGCTTTGTGCAAGCTCGTCTGGGTAGGTACCACCCACTCATCAGATATTCTACCGCAAAACAGCAGTACTTGGTACTGTTGTGTTCGAAGAGGGCCAGTGTAATTACAGGCATAAGGAACATAACATCTTAGTTCCCAAGGTGGCGCATTGGCGATGTAAGCGATGGTTAACATTCTTACAATGCCAATGTCTATGGGCATTGGTGACCACTTACCATCACGTGGCCCACATGCTCGCCCTACGTCTACCTATGCCATAAAAAAAACATATAAGGAACTGTTTACATATTCACACATTGGCTATTAAATGGCCTTCAGGCCGTTTCGATTAAAAATACAATGTTATTAATTATAACTAATACATATTATAAATTGTGTAAGTAAGTCTGTATGTTTGTTCTGTTACGCTCTTACGCCTGAGCTAGTAAACCGATTTTGATGAAGCTTTGTAGTAAAGGAAGGTCAGACTAATTCTTATACATAATGTCTTACAACCCCCATCCCTAACAAGCGGGTGTAGTAACAGCCTGTGAATGTCCCACTGCTGGACTGAGGCCTCTCGCCTCTTTTTGAGGAGAAGGGTTTCGAGCTTATTCCACCACGCTGCTCCAATGCGGGTTGGTGGAATACACGTATGACAGAATTTCATTAAAATTTGACACATGCAGGTTTCCTCGCGATGCTTTCCTTCACCGTTACGCACGAGATGAATTATAATCGCAAATTAAGCACATGAGATTCAGTGGGGCTTGCCCGGGTTTGAACTCACAATCATCGATATTATATACAAATTTAAATTAACCGAACAAATATCTATGACCGATATCATTAAAAACTATAAAAAATAAATTTCCAAGATCGACGCGAACAAACAAACAAACAAACAGACGCCACGTATAACTTACAACGTTTATTTTTACGAAATATTTCGGAAACGCACACATTAACATCTCAAATTTTTTATAATAAATACACACACGCACAATTTTTTTCGTGTACGGATATAGATGATATTAACACATACGTAATGTACATACACGTTATGTCGCTGTAGTTGTGTTTGCCTCAAACAAGGTGACTGTATACAGCGTGTTCGAATAAACATATAATAATTATTATTTTATTTTTAACATTCAAGGTCGCTTCACATTATCTTTATATATAAATTGTTGTTTTCATATATACATATAAATAATTAACGTAGAAACACGCGCGGAGTACGTTATTACATTGTGACCTCTAAGAAATTTATTTCACAGCTAATTACGGACATGCTAGTACGTTAAATGTTTGCTTGTATGTGTTTATGTATTTAATTAAATTGATTTCTTAATTTCAATTCTTCTTCTTTCTTTGTCCGAAACCGCTTCCCAGTCCGGCTGGGGTCGGGTCTCCTTGTACGTCTGCGCCAGAGAGCTCTGTTCTGGCTTGTCTGGGATTCTCTTTCTCGGCCTCTTTTTGCATATTTGACCACCAGGTTGCAGGCGGTCGTCCTCTTCCACGCTGTCGGCCCGGGATATTTTATTCTTGATGGGATGGTCATCATCACGTGGCCGTACAAGCTGCTTGGATTCAGTTCGTTTATTAAAATTATTTTTTGCGCAGTCGGTTAGCACTAAGTATTAAGTTTTGAACATTTAACCTGTAAGTGATAAAGGGTATGAAGGTTTGTATAAAACCCTTCATTTTTGAAGAAAGGGAAAATCGGTTTATTATTTATTCCTTATCACGCGAACGAACCCGTGTGCAAAACACTTGTATATTTATATATCAACACATTATGTAGCAATAAAACAAATAAAGATATAATAAATACTTTTAAACGAACACAATGATAAAACAGCTTAATCATACACACATACATTCTTCAACAGGAAAATAAATTAATCAAAAGAAATATAACATCAATTAAAATGTTAAACGATAAATAATTAAAAAAAAAAACTTACGCCCGTGAATTATACGTAAACACAATCCAGTGTCAATGTTAACATTAAGCGGTACAAATAAAGTAAATGGCATTCCGTTACAATAAAAAAAAACTCGATAAATTAAAATACACGTACGGAACCGGTGAATTTGTCTAGTATAGCAAATAGCACTAAATTCTCATCACCATGTACACGACACACATACACGCGCACACACAGACGGAATTGATAGCGAGCGATCTATTCGGTGCAACAACCCGGGGATAGGGCGCGCACAGACGAGCGGATTGTATTCAAATATATAAATAATAACAATATTATATTACTAAATATATATATTGTGATTTTTATTAGGACGTACAAAGTCGTAACGTTTGTAAGATAAAAAGTTACAAAGTTTAAATTTAAGTTGATTTTTTGCCAATTTAAATAAAAAAGAGATTTATCGATTCGGCCTTACTCCTCTTTTGTTTCGAGTTGTTTCTTTAGAGAAAATCAAAACTAAAATATATCATTGAGTAAATAAGTTGCGAGTAGTGACATATAATATATCAAATGAAACAAATTAACTTAATTAACGGGAAAAACAGGACATACGTCACTAGTAATGTATATATTGCCTGCTTATTCTTATTTCTAATAATAATAACTTGGTGGTAGGGCTTTGTGCTAGCTCGTCTGGGTAGGTACCACCCACTCATCGGATATTCTACCGCAAAACAGCAGTACTTGATATTGTTCCGGTTTGAAGGGTGAGTGAGCCAGTGTAATTACAGGCACAGGGGACCTAACATCTTAGTTCCCAAGGTTGGAGACGCATTGGCGATGTTTTTTTTTAAAGAAATTTACAATGCCAATGTCTATTGGCGCTGGTGACCACTTACCATCAGGTGGTCCATATGATCGTCCGCCTACCTATATTATAAAAAAAGACCTGGTCGATGTGAAATGACAATCACAAGTATTGAGCCACGATTTAAATATTTGCATGTACAAGTAGGTGTTAGTCATTGATTGAATATTGTTTAAATTTTAATTTAATAACATTTTCGTATAAATTTTCATTAAACTGTTTTCAAACCTTTTCACGTATTCAAATTAAGCCCTGTTAGTGTGTCTTGGTCGAAATCTGAAACTGAATTTAATACATCAACACAATTGGACTGTCATTTTACACACAATTCTGGTTTATATACTGTCTAACATACTAATTGTCGTTACTTGTTTAATACATAAATAAATGACTTTACTTTTAAACGAGCCTTTCTTGTGCCTAAGTGAATAAATGCTAAATCAATATACATAAAACTATATACTAGAAGACGCAGCACGTTCTGGATTTTCGAAGGTTTTAGTATATTATATTATTATATAAGTAGTAACGCTTCGCAGTTTCACTTCCATTGAAATGACAAGCGGATTTTTTTAATGTATAGTCTGAATTTAATTTTAAGCTATTTACTTACGTATTCAAAACGTATAACACATAAAATTTTAATATAACAAACTGTCTGTCTGTTTTTTTACTTTAAATTTTTAAAAACTTCATTATCGACGACAAACCGTATTAAATAAAATTATGTTTTATAATATATAATACTTAATTTCCTATCAAATCTGAATCGAACGGTCTCATAGGTACATATCTAAGGTAAATAAACCTGTTCCTTAATGACCGTCGACTCGTAACAATATATTAACTTTATGTTTAATTTATTAAATCTAGGTCGTGACAATTATAATATATTTTTCTACGTCTCGTGAGAATGTTTTCAATAAACAAACGTTTCACTTTAAGTAAATTTAACGACTCGTTTTTTTGGTTTTATTTCATGTTATTATTATTACACGCGACTCTGTTCGCGTCGAATTTTGGTTCAGTCGTGAGGTAAACAGTTTTTTATTATTATTATTTTTTTTATAGGTAGGCGGACGAGCATTTTGGCCACCTGATGGTAAGTGGTCACCAACGCCCATAGACAATGGCTTTGTAAGAAATGTTAACCATCGCTTATATCGCCAATGCGCCACCAACCTTGGGAACTAAGATGTTATGTCCCTTGTGCCTGTAATTACACTGGCTCACTCACCCTTCAAACCGGAACACAACAATACTAAGTACTGCTTTTTTGCGGTAGAATATCTGATGAGTGGGTGGTACCTACCCAGACGAGCTTGCACAAAGCTCTACCACCGAGTACAGACTTTGATACGAGACTTTTGCGTTTATGTTATTAGAGTTTTATGGATTTTAAGCCCGAAACGTTTATTCAGTTGACTGTCGGCTTGTCGTCCTATCGGATTTTGAGACTGAGGGAGATAGAGAGTAGAGAGTGCACCTGTGTTGGGCATACAGTTGTGCACTATAATATGTCCTGCGCAGTTGTCTAATCCTTTTGAGATTTGCCACCGTGGCCGAAGCCGAAATCGGTCAGCTGTTCTGCTGCAGATCGAAAGATATGTGTGTCAGATCTTTTTTCAATCAATAAGCAAGTGTAACGTATTAAATTTAATAAAGTATAAAATTATTGAATTTATAATTATACGTAAATACTTTAATTATATTTAAAAATAATTGGATATAATTCTAATCTTAAGTATCCTATATCATTTCCTGTTCCCCCGATTGAGTAATTAAGATGTGAAAGCGTAACAAACAAACAAATTAACTATCGTATTTATAACTGACGACGCAAATGTTTCACTGGGCCAGTGGAGTGATAGCTTTTCAATGACAGGATATCCCCTCCAACTTAAAAGTTCGATTGTAATCAACAAACAACCGGACCGATTCTCTTGTTTATCACAATAATAAGACGATACAAATAACAAATATATCGTAAACAATAATAAAATACAATTTCCGTACATAATTATTGTTATAATAATCGTCTATTCATGCCGTGTGTACGTCGCCTTAGTGACATAAATTCTCAATAACGCAAAATGGCGGCGCGGGGGAGCGGGCGGGGGGAGGCAGGGACGTACTCGGTTCAGTTATTCTTATTATCATTGTGTATTAATTGAATAAACATTGTTTTTTTTTTTTTATTATTTTAATGAGAGATATTAATTTTTTGGCGTTATATTACAATTACTAAACGAATCGCAAGTTACAGATTTTATTTAAATTACATGTACATATGTTCGACATGTTTCGATAAAGACTGTGTCTGTCAACGTTTTACTTGGTGGTACCACCTACTTGTCACATGTAACATTTATACTTATTGTGTTCAAGTTTAAAGCGTGAGTGAAACAGTTTAACTAAAGGCACAAGGGACATAATCTTAGTTCCCGAGTTTGGTGGTGCATTGACGATCTAAAGGGTGGTTAAAGTTTGTAACGCCAATGTCTTATTGCCATGTTGACAACTAACTGTGAGAAATAATGAAAACGCATTTAATACAGTGATATAAAAATAATGCGGAACTTTTAAAGGACAAAATCATAGAGGGCGTGCAAATTAATGGACGTGACAGTGTAACCTTCAAGCGTTAGAAAGGTTTCACTACAATGTTTCATAGAAAACTTGCACTAAAATTCAAAAAGTTTCGAAAATGGTTAACTTGAAGCATGCTTAAGCTGTTTATATAGAAAGCAATATTTGTTTTTATTATTTAACATAACAAATAATACCTGCCGCCTCCTTAAAAGGAGAGCTTTGCTAAGATGTGGAATATTTAGGTGTTATTTTAAAATGTATTAATTATCATCAATTTAAACTAGTAGCATATGAATATTTTGTAGCAACATATTACAAAATAAATAAATACAATAATATTTACTAACATACGATAAGTAAATATTTATGTAATAACTAGCCTGTTCGTCCCGACTTCGTGAGGTGAAATAAGAAATGTATTTACTTCGCGATCGCAGCGCCACCTATTGGATCCATCAAGAGCACAAACAAAACCATTATCATAATTAGTCCAGCAGTTTGGGAGTTCGTTATCATGCACACGTACAGAATAACTATATTATAAAATATATACATCAATCAAATTGGGTCAGAAATAAGAGTTTAAAACTTGAGATTAATATTGGTAGATAGTTAATATAATAAAACAGCAGATCTCGACATCATTTATATACTTCATACTCATTAATGGGATGAAGCTATATACTCTGCCACATAAATAGTCATAAAAACTGACTCACATATGGAGTCAATTGTCATGGCACGAGCACAGTAAAAAAAAAAACGATAATTACCTACTATACAGACAGACATTAAACAAAATATAGTACCACTTTTATCTTCGCTATTATATATATATAATTAAAATAATTTCCAAGGTCAAGTAAATCCACACGTTCGATCATGTGTTAGAAACAGCTCCGTAATAATGTAACGTGCATTCGTAACACCACCGGGAAATCAATTAAGTTTCAAAACTGAGGAATAATTAATCTAACTGCATTTATTGTATATAACAATACGTACGATATATAATGTGTATATATATATATTAGACACTAGCTGTGCCCGCGGGTTTACCCGCGTATAATTAATAAAAATATAACGTATAAAAATTAGCCTAGAACCTTCCTCGATAAAAGGCCTATACAATACAAAGATAATTTTTAAATTCGAACCAGTAGTTCCTGTGATTAGCCGGATCAAACAAACAAACAAACTTTTCAGCTTTATATATTAGTATAGATATACGATACAATCGTATCGCTCTGCTTCACTTGTCAAACACTTCAATATTTATAAAACATGCACACTCCACTCTGTCTGGGTGTAATTATCTATGTAAGTAATTTACAAAAGAAAAGTAGTATATTATGTAGTATATCAGTTGTCCGGTTTCCATAGTACGAGTTCTGCTTAGTTTGGGATCAGATGGCCTTGTGTGAATAATATCCCAGGATATTGAAAAACTTTACGTAATATAGATTGCATATTATATATTAATATCGCTTAAATATGCATACTTATATTAATTTGAGGCGCTTAACGATAAACTTACGTAGTTTCCGAGGTAAGGTTCAGAGTGCAAACGAACTAACTTTCAAACTCCGATCTGCTGGAGAGAATTTCTTTTCACTTGTTTTAGTTTTTAATTCGTTCCTAAACAGACTCTTACATAAAGAAACAAGGGTTATACGCAGTAGCATATTAGTATGTTATGTACTCGTCATGTAAATAAACAATCATGTACGTTAAATGCTATTTTTTATAAATACTATGTAATTAAAGAGCTGAGAGATTATAACACGTTAATCTTAACCAATTATTGCGGGTTCTAATTTAGAATTGTGTCGAAAAAATACATAAATCGTCTCCTAAAAAAGCGACATGGCATTAGCTCAGCAGTGGGACTTATACAGGCTGTTACTTAACTTACATTTAATTATAAAATAACTTAATTAGTACACTTTCGTGAATTTAAAGACAATTTATGCACCGAGTTATTTTATTTAAAAATTATAATTGACTTTATTGCAACGGTAAATAAACCGCTACACTTGAATCTTGACTTACTACACTTTAAATCTTACATCTTAAAGTTCATTTAAGATTAAGTTTAGATTACATGACAATCGATAAGAGAACATTTTATATCATTGAAGAGTTTGTTTTGTTGATCGCACTAATCTCAGGAACTAATAGTTCCTAAGACTGGGTTTTTGAAGGTCTTATTGAATTTTTTTTTGCCTTTTGCGCCAAATCCATGTTAAATGTCCATGTTAAAATAACTTCCAAACAAAAAAACTATTTAGTCACTATTATGACTAATAGTAAACTTTAGACTTTAATTAGTTTAAAGTTAATAAAAACATAATTATTAAAATGTAAAATATATTTATATCTATACAAAAATATGAAATAACTGTTATATAATTTAAAATTAAGCGATAACTAAAACCTCTTCTTTAACTTGACGCTTTAATTGAACATAAAAAATAAATTAAACATTAGTTATGAGTCATTTAAAATAAAAAAAAAAATCATCTATTAAAGTTCGACCCTGGCGAAAGCAGTGAAAGATGAGAGCGGGTCAAAACAGTGACGGGACAGTTTTGATACTTTTACATTTGATTAAATTATTATTTTGTGACAATTTTTTTTTTAATATATATATAACCGAAATTCCAATTTAAAATTTTTATTATTATATCATTATCAATTAACAAAGACGATTATTATTAACGATGATAATGTTAAGTTATACGTTATCTTATAAAAGCTATCTTACATGATAATTATAAATTTCATAGAATATTTTTATACATACTTACGTATATAATACAATAACGAATAGTGCAGTTGATACCAAACAACTAATTACCTAACAATCGCGATTTCGTTGCCAATAAATTCGACAAAAGACCAATTTAGATACTTTTTAATATAATAAAATACTTTACAAGCTATTTTTAATTGGTTTTGCTTTCATGTGTGTGTGTTTTAGCCCGTATCACGTACCATAAATATATATACATATATGAAAAATAATAATAAGTTTATTTATGTATTATAAGCATAAGTTGATACATTGTGTACGTGTCTTATTTTATTTATTTTTATTTTTATTGTATAGGTAGGCGGACGGGCATATGGGCCACCTGATGTTAAGTGGTCACCAACGCCCATAGACAATGGGAAAGAAATGTTAACCATCGCTTACATTGCCAATGCGCCACCAACCTTGGGAACTAAGATATTTTATATCCCTTGTGCCTGTAATTACACTGGCTCACTCACCCTTCAAACCGGAACACAACAATACAAAGTACTGCTGTTTTGCGGTAGAATATCTGATGAGTGGGTGGTACCTATCCAGACGAGCTTGCACAAAGCTCTACCACCGAGTAAAGTATTATTAGATATTCTAACCCAAAACCGTAGTACTCGGTATTGTTGCGTTCCGGTTTGAAGGGTGAGCGAGTCAGTGCGATTACAGGCACAAGGGACATAACATCTTAGTTCGAAAGTTTGGTGACGCATTGGCGATGTAAGCGATGGCTAACATCTCTTACAATGTCAATGTCTGTGGGCGTTGGTGACCACTTACCATAAGGTGGCCCATATGCTCGTCCACCTACCTCTTCGAACACAACCGACAATTAATATAAAGTAGTGATAATTGAGAGATTGTCAAACAAATAGATAGATAAATCAATCGATATATTATCACAAATTATAGTACACAGCTATGCGAGATGATCCAACAGTGAGTCATAAAAACAAATGACATTAACACATTAGGTAAATAAAAAATCTTGTTAATTGGATAAATACCGATACGGCAAATTATTGTTTACATATCTGCCTCGTTGGTCTAGTGGCTACATGTATGGCCGCAGACTCGGAGGTCCTGGGTTCAAATCTCAGGTCGGGCCAATAAAATGTTATTGAGATTTTCTGTCGAAAATTCTCAGTAGCTGCCCGGAGTCAGAAAGTTGGTAATGTGTACGCTCCCGTGCCTCGAGCATGTACAGAGGTTGATCCTGTGCCTGAACTCTTTCCGGTCGTGTCGGATTGCCGTCCCATCGGATTATGAGAGGTAGGGAACAGAGAGCACACCTGTGTTTGCGCACACACTTGTGCACTATAATGTGGCAACATTATAGACATATGAAAGCCATTTATCACACAACTAACCACATAGAGTAATGATTAATCAGCGATTCTTTATAGTGTTTTATTTATTTATTTATACATATTTTGACAAGCCGGTTAGCGTAGTTAGTAGATACTTGCCTTTCACGCCGCAGGTCGTGGGTTCGATTCCCACCCAGGACAGACATTCGTGTGCACGAACGTATCTGTTCGTCCTGAGTCTGGGTGTAATTATCTATATAAGTATGTGTTTACAAAAGAAAAGTAGTATAATATGTAATATATCAGTTGTCTGGTTTCCACAGTACAAGCTCTGCTTAGTTTGGGATCAGATGGCTCTGTGTGAATAATGTCCCACGATATTATATTATTATATGACGTTTCAACGTAAAACATTTCTGTCGCAGAGGTCGCTTCTTTGACATATTTATATATAATTGCCGTGATGGCCCAGTGATAAGAATGTGGGAATCTTAACCGATGTTTTATTTCACTGAAATTCTGCCACATATGTATTCCTACCCGCATTGGAGCAGAGTGGTGGAATAAACTTCAAACCTCCTCGAAAAGGGAGAGGAGAATTTAGCACAGCAGTGAAACATTCGCAGTCTGTTACGGTATATATAATTGTGTTATATAAACGAAAACAACAACAATTATAGTATATTATTAAATAATTACATAATGACTTAGCCGCTCACGTTAATTTATATACAAACGGACAATTTCAAAAGCCATAACGGTGTGTACGTGTTTTATTATGTTTTATGTGACTCAAATGTCACCATCGCGTATATATTTCGTCCATTACGACATACTATATATTTGCTATGTTGTATATGTTCTATCACAACGATACTCAACCTCTTCTTTGCAGAGGTCACAAACACGTGTTAGCCAAGGTGTCGCGGGCCGCAAACAAAGTATTTAGGTAATGATTTCTTAGGTTTCGTAAATGATACGAACGGATTTATCGAACGGTGTCGATAAAACCCTTCGAAATTTAGAATAGTTTAAAATAAAGTACACCAAGTGAGTTCAGGTTGAGTTCTAGCACGTAAAGCGATGGGTCCTGCGCCTGCGCATCGGACACAGAGCGAGAAGTAGATAGTACACCTATGTTTACGTAAACACACCTGCACTATACTATAACAATATGTTATCATGACAAATAATTGAACATATTTTACTCGGTGGTGGCACTTCGTGCAAGCTCGTTTGGTTAGGTACCGACCACTCATCAGATATTCTACCGCAAAACAGCAGTACTTGGTTTTGTTGTGTTCCGGTTTGAAAGGTGAGTGAGCCAGGGGAATTATAGGCACAAGGGGCATAACATCATAGTTCCAAAGGTTGGTGGCTCATTGGCGATGTAAGCGATGGTTAACATTTCTTACAATGCCAATATCTATGGGCGTGTTAACTAACCTATAACCTAAAAAAAAAATTGCTAAATGATACGCATCATTTTCCTCCATCAAAATCAACTTTATCTTAGAAACAAAAAGAGTATATACTTTATTCTAGTTATCTCTTTAAAACATGTGTCTCGAAAACCTGTTTCCGATATACTCGTTTCAACTTACATTATCACGTATTCAAATAAATGAACACTTTCATACTTAAATAAATAAGTTAATTCTATAAACGCTCTATAAAACATTTTTATTTCGACATGGATATTAAATTATCGTGTTGTGGGTTCAACACATACGATTACCTCGGGACCCTGTCTACACGAGAAACAATAAAATTTATACATGCTTATATAATAAATAGTTAAATATATCATTAAATCATTAATATATTATTAATAAAAAAGGAACATGTATATAAACAATACAATAATATATAAATGATAAAAAAGCCGTGGAGTTTTCATTGTTTACCATACATGGTATACAAATTTAACTGTATATAAATTTGCTTATGTATTTCATTTGGAAGAAAGAGTAACCACGAACTTATGGCTGGTTGCATTTACATTAAATTTTATCTTGTAATACGAATCAAAACTACATCTTTAAAGTATATTATAATTTTATATTGCACCACTCATTATACCTTTATATAAAACGGAGGTCGTTTAAGACCTCTCATCTACTCAACAGTATACAAGCGATGTATGTATCGCAGGTTCGAAGCTAGCTCTTACACCATCTCGCTCACACACGAGCTTAAGGCAAATTAACATTAATAATAACCATATAGAAAATATACATAAATTGCATTGTATAAAATCCTAACTACCTACCTAATATAATAAATGTGAAAGTGAGTTTGTTTGTTTGTTATGCTTTTAAGCCTAAACCGCTAAGCCGATTCTAAAAATTCTTCCACCAACGGAAAGCTACATTATCAACGAGTAACATAGGCTACATTTTGTTCCCGTGTGATCTACGCGGGTGAAACCGCGGGCAAAACACTAGTTAAGTATATAATTTCAACACAAATGTATATAAAAGAAAACAAGACATTACATGCACTAATTTACTACAAATAACATTTTTGAAGAAGGTCAACAAAATTATATATTATAATTCTGTTTATATGAGTTTAAGCCATGCGTTCAATTTGACCTTTATTACACGAACAAGATATATTTAAGAGCAATTAAAACACTTGCAAACTAGTTCTTGCCCTCCACGCGGTCATGATACGTGGGGAAGTTATTTTTAAACTTTAATTCGTATATACTTAAGTAATCAATTTAAATAATGCTTATGTAATTAATTCATTAGCATATAAACAAAAAGAAATAATTAATTTTAATATATACATCATCTTTTTCTTGACCTTTACCAATTAACTTGGAGTCTTAGTCTCGCTTATTAAAATAACTTAGACATTCTTAATTATTATCATTCAATCTGCCAATATAATAATTTCAAATATCACAAACAGAAACAAAAAAAGACACCAAATAAAAAGAAAAACTAATAACAAAAGTATCAAGACTTACCCATCCACTGTTAACAGTTCACAAAGTTTCGAACGTTTAATGAACAAAAGGGTGTAACAACGGATTCATTTTAAATTATACGAGCGAAATTAAACTTTAACTCCGAGCGCATAGAGTTGAAATTAATTTTAATATTTGTCTAACTTATTAATGCCGGCTTATATAGAATTTGAAGATTAGGAAATCGTATGTTTTTGCCGTTTTTTTTTTTTTTTATTCCGTGTATAAAATTTACACTTGCAGCGTAACGCGATGTTACTTGAACTATCACTACACGGAATAACGACTCAATAAACTGTCTGTCTGTATGTATGTTATGTTATTTATAGTACAAAATTTAAAAAAAAAAATGTTAATTCTTTATTTATTTAAAATATGTATGTAGATCGTCAAATAGGCAAATTGGTGGTAAGTGGTCACCACTAACCATATACATTGAAAAAGTAAGAAAAATATAATACACTGGCTCACTGTGGCTCCAAACCGGAACATAACAATACGAATTATCGTATTATATAATAATTGAATATCGGACGGAAGCCCAGACGGTCTTACACAAAGAATTTTAATAAATAAATTAATGTATATAAATAGGAATCGAACCCGCACCCCTGATATAACGGGGCTGGCGTTACGACGTGGTTGCCATGGCGACGTGATTTATTAATTACCGAGACAGCTCCGTTTATTGGAATACTGTTTAAGGTTTTTTTTTTTTAATAATTATTACACGAAGGTGTGTATGCCCAGTGGTTAGAACGTGTGACTATTATACGATGATTGTAGGTTCAAATTCGGACACTAACTTTACATGTGATACTATTATATGGGCACTTGTGAATCCACCAATCCGTGTTAGAGCGGCGTGATGGAATATTCTTACAAAACGACTCTTCAATTATGTGAAACATGTGAAAAGACGACATCATAAACACGAAACCTATATACAATTTCGACCCTATCAAAATCGGCTCAGCAAAATCCAATTATAACTAACGCACACAAATAATATGTATTTATAAAATATAATTATCATTATTTAATCTTGGGTAGGGCATTGCGAGCTCATAACATACATAACATCGTACTTCCCAAGGCTGGCGGCGCATCGGCGATGCGAGCGATGGTTAACAATTCATACAATGTCAATGTCTATGGGCGTCGGTGACCACTTACCATCAGGTGGCCCATATGATCGTCCGCCAATTTATACTATAGTTAAGATACATATATATTTATATATATAATTCTATTTAAACAAACAAACTTCCGTACGAAACACATAATGTCACATTTAGTTGGGTTTATCGATTGCTACTAACTAATAATAGCGCGGACGGCGCCCGGTGCAAGTCACGAGCGATCGTTTATATATTACATAACGGTATTATTATATCCTTATATTATATTTAACGTCCTCCTGACCGATTTTTAGAGATTAGCCAACCGTGCAGGACATATTATAGTGCACAAGTGTGTGCGCAAACACAGCTAACTAACAAATTATCAAAAGTCGTAGAACAAAAGTTGTTGCTTATGGTGTTAGCTATCTAGTCGTGCGAGGTTGATGGGACGTTACAAATAACCCTGTATGGTCATAACAGCATGTAAATAACCCATGACTGGACAGCATACTCATCTCTGTTACGTTGAAGATATAAAGCTTATTCTACCATTACCATTACTGGTCGTATAGCTTTGTGCAAGCTCCTCTGGGTAGGTACCATCGACTTATCAAATATTCTACCCGAAAACAGCGGTACTATTCAATACCGCTTACCTATTCAATAAAATAAAACATGCAACTAAAATTATCCAAGATCCATGAGTGCAATCAATAAAGAAACCTAGAACTCTAGATTAAACATACATCGAATTTCATCGAAAAGATATATAATAGAAAAAAAAAATTAATAACGTAATAAAAATCGTAATCGCGTCCGCTTATAAACTGGCCAGTTTAAACCACCTACAAGCGGAATGAACTGGATTAAGGCGGTTCCCAGTTGATTTTAGATTTACGAATATTTGGTAAACAGGGGTGTAAGTTTAATTATCTAATGTCATATGTTATTACTTTATGTATTGTTAAGTTACTTTTACATTCGATACATAAAAAAAGAAAAAGGATTGTTCATATCGTTATCTGATAAATAATACAAGCATTTGTGGCAACTTATCTTAAGGAACTATATAATTACGTCCACACACATACACTATACAAAATCCCACAGCTGGGCATACAACCCATAAAATAAAAAGTTTCCGATAATCATAACGAATTGTAAACATCGATTGAAAAACTGCGTCTTAATCAGATTTGAACCAACCTTTCTTTCGTTCGTTTCGTTTATACAAAATTAAACGAATTAATATCCTTTACGTCCATCTCCAGAACACAACACTCTCCTTAAAAAGTTTCATCAGAAACTGTTCAGACAATTCTACTAATCTATAACGATTACGATACGTTCAATTCATATCCGATCCAACTTTGACTTTAACCGAACCGATATTTTATTTTTTTATGTAAGAGGAGGCAACCGAGCATGAGGCTCACCTGATGGAAAGTGACTACCACCGCCCATGGACATCTGCAACATCCGAGGACTTGCAGGTGCGTTGCCGGTTGACGTTAACATATATACCTGTAGCGACATCTATCTCGCCACATACGAAAACTAAAAACTGACGTACCCTACATCGCGATAATAAAATTATTCGAGCGATTGAACATATATACAAGAACCCGACAACAACCGTCGGGCAGTAGCCCACCAGACGAACACCCGTCTGGTCGGAGGATCCTTCTTTTTCAATGCTCAACACCAAACTGGTGACCCCGAGCATGAACGTCAGCGCAGCCTTCGCAAAAACTACGTCATCGTGACGTCATCATCACTTCCTCAAGCTTTCGAGCAGCGAGTCATACAGCCAGCCAGCATCCACGACTACTACGGGTATTCTGACCACCAGCGACATCTATCTCGCCACATACCGTTATGTCATTGTTAACTTTTATACCAGTAGTCGTTAATTGAATTATATAATGGGAAAACGTCAACGATCCCGCGTCGATTCGATTGCGATAAGGTGACAATTTGTTAGTAGAATTAGCACCACTATTTTCGGCACGTGAGTAACAACCGTGCAAACATACATTTAAAAATAGTCTTTATTTTGTACGTCAATAACCGAACAGAACGATACGAAACTCTGAGGTCATGAGTCAAATTAATATGGGACACTTGTTTTATTGTATAGGTGACGGCCGCTTGTATGGGCCACCTGATGGTAAGTGGTCACCAACGCCCATAGACAATGGCATTGTAAGAAATGTTAACCATCGCTTACATCGCCAATGCGCCGCCAACCTTGGGAACTAAGATGTTATGTCCCTTGTGCCTGTAATTACGCTGGCACACACACCCTTCAAACCGGAACACAACAATACCAAGTACTGCTGTTTAGCGGTAGAATATCTGATGAGTGGGTGGTACCTACCCAGACGAGCTTGCACAAAGGCCTACCACCGAGTAAACCTTGTCTTTTGTAGATACTTTGTCTGAGTTTGTATTTCCCGATAGGTACAACGATCATGTCTTCAAATCCAGAGTAAACAGGATCCTTCTAGGCAAGCGTGCTACACCCAAGACCGTGTCGTTGCTTACCACCAGGCGAGACAGCGGTCAAATGCTGGCCAATTAAAGACAAAAATAATAATTAAAAAAAATGGATTTTTAATCTATAATTACCGCATAGTAATTAATGCCAGGGGCTTACTTC
The DNA here is from genome assembly GCA_905220585.2 of Nymphalis polychloros. Taxonomy (NCBI): domain Eukaryota; kingdom Metazoa; phylum Arthropoda; class Insecta; order Lepidoptera; family Nymphalidae; genus Nymphalis; species Nymphalis polychloros. Next base: position 7,323,453 of record HG992268.1, on the reverse strand, counting down.
AGATAACATTATTTTTAAATAAAATTTTACGTTGCAAATAAAAATTAATAAATATGATCAAAATTAATAAATCACTTGGTGGTAGGACTTTCCGCAAGCCCGGCTGGGTATGTACCACCCACTGACCACATGTTCCATCGCCGAACAGCGATAGTATTATTGTTTTCAGGTTTGAAGGGTGAGTGAGCCAGTGTAACTACGGGCACTAAAGTTTGTGACACATTGATACTGTATGCGATGGTTAATAAATCTTACAGTTCAATGTTTTTATCGCTATGAATCAATTTTCATACAGGAAAAACGAACTTTTGCTTATTATACGTGTAATTTATCTTTTTAATCTTAAAACATAATTAAATTAAAATAAACTTTGGCTTCCTTATTTAATAATTTAAAAAAAAATCCCAAAGAATAAAAATTACCACATATACATATATACTTATACTGGTTACTGCCCACGGCTTCGCCTGCTTGTGTGATCCCGAACTAAGCAGAGCTCGTACTGTGGAAACCAGACAACTGATATACTACATTTATGTAAATACATACTTATATATGTAGATAATTACACCCAGACTCAGGGCAAACAGACATGTTCGTGCACAAAAATGTCTGTCCTGGATGGGAATCGAACCCACGACCTGCGCGTGCGGCAAGTATCTACCAACCACGCCAATCGGCTTGGAAATATATTTTAATTGTTTTAATAGATGACACAAGAATATGACTGTCTGTATGTCCTTTATGCGTTCCTGAGCTATTCGTCCAATTGCGGTGAAACTTTAGTGAGTTGTTCTACGCACGCAGGAGAGTCCTCCTAGCCCAAAAAAACAATATATATTTTTTGGAACGAAGTTCTTTCTCGCGGCTTACAGTAGAGTAAAATAGCAGTGGCCCAAGGTCACGTAATATAACGAAATAGCGTTAATACTGTGCCTAACAAATGCTACAAAATGCGATGCGTTCGAATTTAAGAGGTTGATATAAAGGTGGTTGAGGTGTGACAAAAATACAGTAATGTAATCAATTAAAATCTACATTTTAAAACGCGGTTTGAGTCGAAAAAACATCGGACAGAACTTCGTTCCTGACGGGGGCTCCTAATTATTTTCTGTATGTTTGTCTTTAAACATGACATTTTTATGCAAGCGATTATTCTAAAAAGCTTTATAGCGTACAAGTTATATCTGTATGTATTACAAAACTAGCAAACCGGCGGCCTCACCAGCGTGGAATTCGGTTAGTGACGAAAATTAAATAGTCCCATTTTAACGTACATAATACCTAATATTGAGTGTTTTTGTTTGTTACGCTGTCAAACCAAAACCATTAAATCGATTCAAAAAATTCTTTCACCAACGGAAAGCTACATTATCAGCGAGTAACATAGGACACACTTTGTCCGCGTAGTCCCACGGGAACGGACACTCCACGGGTGAAACCGCGGAGAAAAGCTAGTATACAAAATTTAATTTATTAGATACCAGAGTTAATGTTCTAGATTGGGTGACTTTCAAACAACCATTTCAACTTAAAAAAGGCATTGGCATACATTCAAATCACAGACGGACGCGTAAATTGTATTTATTTCTATTAATTTAATTAAAATTTACGATGTAGCACAATGAGTGCTCAGAGGCGATCGTGTTGCTTCCAGCAATCTCTTCCAATCGGCCTTGGGTGAAATCTTTATTAAATTAAAAAAGGAACGGATTTAATATACTTCCTATATAAATACATTATATTTATAATAATAATTACCAGTAATTGGAAAACGCGTGAATCTTAAACGATGATCGCGAGTTCAAACCCGGGCGAGCACCACTGAATGTTCACGTGCTTAATTTGTGATTATAATTCATCGCGTGCTTGACGGTGAAGGAAAACATCGTGAGGAAACCTGCACGTGTCGAATTTCACTGAAATGCTGTCACATGTGTATTCCACCGACTCGCATTGGAGCACCGTGGTGGAATAAGTTCCTAAACCTTCTCCTCAAAAAGAGGAGAAGAGGCCTTAGCCCAGCAGTGGGACATTCACAGACTGTTACTGAAAGTGCAATTAATATTGTTTAGAATACATTATAATTTTTTTTTTTTTTTCGGTATTTCGACATTAAATAGATAAATAAATATATGTAAAGTATCAATACGTCTTGGCCGCGCTACAGGACGGAATCCAACGTCGCGCGTCGCTTACGAAATGTTACAAGGGTTTAAATTGTTAAGGTTGTTTGTGAGTTTTAGTTTTTCGTTATTAATTATGAATCATAAAAAAAAAAAATTATAATCGCTCTCTGTTTAATTGTGACATTTTAACTGTTCAGTGTATTCATTGATTAGACATAATTATGATATTTAATTACTCCTTAGAATGTAAATTAATTGAAGCTGAAAAATTACTTTGTTTAAGAAAATACGTTTTGCGTTCGCTTCGCCGACATGATAATGTTGAGTATATAATTATTTATGTAGTTATTAGTGTGACGTGTTAGCATTTAGATCTGTAACATCATACATTGATATTCATTAATTTTCATCGAAAACATTACACCCCGTCTTATTGCCTCTACCGGTGACAGGAGGGCTGGTTCATTTTTCGCCCAGAGAGTCGGAATTGCGATTCAAAGGGGAAATGCTGCTAGCATACTTGCCAGTATTCCACGCGGTCACGATATGTTCGGTAACTATTTTAAATTTTTCTTTGTATTTATTTAAGGTTTAAATGTAAGCAAATAATATACTAAAACTTACATGAATATTAAAAACGTATTTAAAAATAATAACATTTCAATTTTATATTTTATAAAAAGAACTAAAATCAACGTTCATTGTTTTCAATTTTCACTCCAACCGGCAGTTACCATGACATATCACGTTTTACATATAGTAACGCAAAAAAATAACAACAAAATTTAATTATTATTAATATAAAATAATAATAATTACAAAGGGAACAAGGTAGCAACTTTCAGTGTCGTCCTTCTGCAGCGGGGCCGTGCTAAGTAAAGCAAGTAAACGAGGCAAACCCGGGGGCACAGGGCTGTGACACGTCAATAATAAATAGATATATATTATATGTAATAGATTACAAAGAAATTTTACTTTTTTTTTATACGTGGGTCGACGACCATATGGGTCACCTGATGGTAAGTGGTCACCAACGCCCATGGACAATGGCATTGTAAGAAATGTTAACCATCGCTTACATCGCTAATGCGCCACCAACCTTGCGAACTAAGATGTTACGTCGCTTGAGCCTGTAATTACACTGGCTCACTCACGGAACACAACATACAATACATACAAAGTACTGCTGTTTTGCGGTAGAATATCTGATGAGTGGGTGGTACCTACCCAGGCGAGCTTGCACAAAGCTCTACCACCGAGTGAAATTAAGAATGTTATATTTTTTCGCAAAATATGGAAAAAGTCATTTCTTTTCATTGTAACAATATTATTTTGATGATCTTCTTATAATAATAATATCTTCTAACATAATTAACTCCATAAATTATGTACTTTGTTTTAATTATAAAATTACATTCAATACCATGAACTCATGAAGCTACCTAAGTCGCTGAGCTTGGTAGGAGTTATCACTTATGTACGAAAGGACATACGTACACTTGTTAATATTTATATTATTGCATTTAATTAACTATAAAACTTGAATGTCGAAAAAAGATTAACTACTGAGTTTCTTACAATTCAAAATGAATAATGACAGTTTACGTATCCAAGGATGAGTTTTAACGGTGGTAGGACTTCGTACAGGTCTGCGTTGGTACCACACATTCAGTTATACTATCATCAAACAGTAATACACGTTTGAAAGGCGAGTCTATGTAATTATATTTCTTCTTCTCAGGTCTGAGTTGTTTATCTCCGAACCGATGGTAGATTTATAACAATCAATAATTGTAACTCTGTTAAAATTAATTGTTTAATACATCAAATGAACGCCATCTATTGACAATACTCGTACTGAATGTTTAAGAACTTAATTTTAACAATATGCATTAATAATCTGTAAGATTTAAGATAATTGTAAGAATAATCTGTAAAATAAAAAACTTCCTGTTCCTTGAGAGTCACCGTTCGAACAAGTGGCAACGTGTTTTATTTTTACCTAACTAATAATTCTATATCGAATAAAGATTTTTGACTATGACAGATATATGTTAGATATTGTTTTCGACGTATTTTTGTCAGTGTAAGTTGTGGTTAATATTTCTTACCAGTGCCAATGTTTACGGGGGAACGTGACTACTTGCCATCGGTGGTTGAAGCGTATTTGCTTTAAAAAAAACCTTGATAAGACCATGCAAAAAAAATACATATTCAAAAACATAATCTAATGTATAAAATTTACATAAAATCGAACATCTGTCACAGGTAGTGGTACATATATTACACAATGCTTGTTTATGTCCGGTTTATATATACTTAAGCATCGTTTATATGATAGTTCTTTAGTTGCTGTTGGCACTATCAACATTCAATGTATAGCTCGCGAGACTTATTCGATGATCTACACTATGATTATAAAGAGAAAAAAATATTGACTTTTTTGTATGTTTGTTTGTAATGGATGAACTCAAAATCTACTAAACCGATTTTAAAATTTCTTTCACCTACATTATCAACTAATAAAAAAGTAAGTATATAGAGATCCCTACGAAAATTGCAATAATGTAACTTAAGATATCACTTGTACCCGGTCGAAGTCGCGGTGGGCCGCTAGTTGCTTATTAAAGGGGCAACTCTATAGTGTGTTGGCCATTAGTTAGTATATAATAACATATTTACATTTCGTATTATTTAAACTGCGCGGAAACACATTTAAACAAGTGTTTCGATATTGATGCGTTGTATGAATAAAATTAACTTCTCGTTGCAACAGGTACATAATTAAATTATACATTATTTAAGCGAGCTATTGTTTAATTTTGATTCATCTATCTATACGATTAATTAAATGTACATAATATCGAAGACGTGTAGATTCTATTGACAAGCATCGGGAAGAAACTTACTGGTTACAAAAAATAAAAAAAAAACGAATCCAATATAAATGATAATTATTTTAATTTTCTTTTTTTAAATAAAATAAATGAATATATTAAATTTAGCAATAATAAGGCGAGTGGCAACCCTGTCCGCTCGGCAAGTATGCGCCCGGCCGATATTTTTTCACTGCAGAACAGGAAACGATCGAGTCGAATTACTAATACATTATTTTTTATTTATAATATTTTCGACGATGACTTAAAATTTGAATGCTAACGTTTAAATACGAAAATTTATTGATTGAACGATGAATACGATTAGTTCGAATGTTCGTCGAATTATTCGATTAAAATCGAAATATTTTTCATTCAAACATACTTTTACAAGTACTTATGAATCGTCAAGAGCTACCACCGGTCCGGAATGTGGATTCTATCGGAATATAGAAGAACCGACAAGAACCTCAGTAGTTACTTTCATTAAAAAAAAATACAATTATGTAGCAATTACACACACTATGATATACATAATTATGTTGATTTAATTGATTTATTAATTCTCAATGATTACACTAACATCTGGATTATAAGTTAAGGTGATGTTGTGTTGTACATGGACATGAAATTCGAGCTGGTCACGTCAATAGTCTTAATTTAAAGTGAAAGTTAAACAGCTGTTTGTTTTATCTATATATAGTTATGTTATAAAAAGAGCTCAATTTGGCATTTTATTTATAGGCGGAAACTACGGCATCTATTTAAAAAAAAAACGACAACCATTTCTAAAGGTCCTTTATTCCAGATGGATACGTTATATATTATATATTTATAGATAAGGTAAAGAAATCGTTCACATTGAAACATTCACGAGACGTTCGCTATTTAGTAGTAGTCAAATTTGCACGAAAGTTATGTATGGCTGAATAAATATCATCTTTTTAAAACTATTTCAATTTTCAGGCTCGTCTTTATCGTTCCGACCCTTGACCTGGACTTCGAGATTTACCACACCAATGTCGCGGTTAGCGTCCTTGGGAATGGGCTACTTGTATATGAGATCGCGAACGCTACCTTTGATTCGTGTCCATTCGATCTCCACTCACAGTCTAGTTAGATTTATAAAATAAATATGACTTGAATGAATTAAAGAATTGAAACAAAAAAAATACGATATGCAAATATAAAACATATCATACAAGACATAAAGCCCGAGCTACTCGAATCATTACGAAACTTTATAAATTAATTATAAATTAATACAAAAAAAAAACACATATAATTAAATTATTCGACCAAAAAATTATAATCACCGAACGACTCCACGGCATATGTAATCGGACAGCGATCTTACCTCTCGCTCGCACGTTAATTCCGTCCCCCTCCCCCGTGCGGGGGGCGACGCGTAGTTGTATGTAACCGTCAACATTTGAATTAAATATATTATATATCAGACGTCACTCACGACGCGATATATTTTTAAAATCAAATCCATTTTATATCCATAACAGTCAAAGGTATTATTAATGTTATATAAGAAAACTTCGAAACGACCTTTATATACGCATTAAGAAATCGTATTCCTTAGTATATAACTTTGGTTTCTTACAGTAAAAAATTACGGCAGTGGTAGAAGTGTGAGAATAACGCGTACGGAAGAAATAGAAGTACTCACATTAACAGTCCAGTACACGTATATTAATCACAAGTCACAGACCACACAAGATAAAGTTCAGAAGGTCAATAGTAAAAGAAGATAGACAGTCACATAGAAAGATAACACGTTAAAATACCACAAAATATTGAATAATGAGAACACAAAGCAAATCGCATCGAACGTTCAAGTCGACTCGGATAATTTTAATATCGCGATGTAGGATACGTCAGTTTTTAGTTTCTGTATGTGGCGAGATAGATGTCGCTACAACGGCAATATCGCAATATGTAAAAATATTATAAAAAATACTTAAAAATAGTAAAAAGTAACAGCTAATAACTGGTCCCACAGCTGGGCTAAGACTCTTCTTATCGGAAGAACAATCAATCTAATGTGTTAACGGCAATTACTTTAACAAAAACAATTATCGTAATTATGATAATCATTAAGTTAATTATCTAACAAATCATTTAAATATTAAATAATTCAACTCACAAAAACACAGAACCGATAAGAAACTCAGGGACCGAATGCCACTAATCTATAACAATTACGAAACGTTCCCGATTCGATTCCGATCCAACTTTGACTATTCTATATCTATTCGTATCGGAACCGAATCGATATGACATTAACATATACCGTTATCTCAAAACCAAACTTAATTGGTAACTTTTATGAGAATAGTCGATAACTAACTTAATAGAAATAGAACAGGAAAACGGATAAACGTCAACGATCACGCTCCGTTAGTAGAATTCGGCCCCTGTAGTCACTTCTCCGACAAATAATATTGGCCACAAAGATCACTCGACTACTCTTTTGCTTTATCTATACATATAATAAAAATGTAACTGATCGCTGTCTGTACATGGAAGATATATGAGTAAAACTATTAAGGCCCCCGCCTTCATCAACGCAACGGAACCCAAAATAATGATTGTTAGAATTTTTTAGATGAAACCGAAGGCATATTTATACGAGCCAGCTACTTACCCGAGCGCTACAGACGGCGCATTGGAGCCATGTGATTGTGTGACGTATAATTTATTATTATTATATATTTATATATATATATATATGTATTAATATTAAACAGACATCAAGTATTTTCGTAAGTTTGTTTGTATTATATATATATATATTAAGAGTTTTGTTAACTGATAATATCCAGTCAGAAGTTGATCGATGAATTGTATAGAAGTTGATGTGATCTAGCAACATCTAGGTCAAAAATGTTTCTTATATCATTGTTTTTAAATAAGAATTTAAAAAAAAATGTTCGCTTTAAAGATCTGTCCGCAAAAGCTAACAGATATAAAACCATCAAAATCGGTCCAGCCGTTTAAGAGAAGAATTACAACACACACGTGAATACATATGGATAAGTCATTTACCCATGAAAATACCATTAATATAAATTAGTACTTAATCTGAATTTATAATTAATTACTCCATGTTCGGTTAAGAGACAAGAAGTTAGTTACACGTTATTCACTAACCGCCTTATTCATAAACTTTATTTAACTGGTGATTAGTTAAACAACATTTTGTCTCCTTCTTTCTTATGTCAAATCAATAATGACAGAAAGAGACAAATCAGTGTTTAGCTAACCAGTAACTAAGCAACGTTTATAAATAAGGCCGTAACTCACTTACTATTCCAACAACAACAGGAGTAAGCCGAAATAAGCAACTTTGACGGCGAATTGATGCGATATCATTGGTCGTCGATATCAACTGACGCGATACCATTGGTCGAGATCTAGAATAATCTATGATATTCACTATGGATTCGGGAGAAGATGGCGTTTTCAATGTCCGCGAAGTTGTAATCGGAACTTCGAAAGTTAATGTGGTTATAACTAGTTAAGTGTAATAGTATTGTAGTATAAATAAGGGTGAATTAATCGAGAACTGTTTATAGCGCATAATACAGCAGAACGATTAGAAAATCGCATGCAGTTTTTAAATCTACGGTGTGTTTACCTTTATTCCTACTCCGATTGGAATTGAATAAGGAGTTGTGGAAGATGGAAGGCTTCTTATCTTATCAATAGATCAGGCCTTTGCTAGTGGGACATTTGCAGACGTTTTTTTATTTTATTGTATTGGTAGGCGGACGTGCCTATGAGCCACCTGATGGTAAGTGGTCACCAATGCCCATAGACAATGGCATTGTAAGAAATGTTAACCATCGCTTACATCGCCAATGCGCCACTAACCTTGGGAACTAAGATGCTATGTCCCTTGTGTCTGTAATTACACTGGCTCGCTCACCCTTCGATTATCTGAGTGGGTGGTACCTACCCAGACGAGCTTGCACAAAGCTCTACCACCGAGTAAATAGTTTTGCATGGTAGAGCTTCGTGCAAGCTCGTCTTGGGTAGATACTCACTCATCAGATATTCTAACCGCTTATCAGCAATAATTAGTACTTTTGTCCTATTTGAGGCGTGAGTGAGCCAGTGTAACTACACAAGGGACCTCTTAGTACCCAAGATGGGTGGAATTTCTTACAATGCCAATGTATATGGGCGTTTATGACGACATACGATCAGACGGTCCATTTGATCGTATTTCGGTAGGTCTTTTCTTTAAAAACAAACTCGAAACTCGCCGCAGAAAACGGTCTTGAAATATCAGGAAGTGATATTTATGCGACACTGACCGTAATAATCATAACATTGCAAGGATACACGCATCAAAATGGTGTATCACTAAAGGTATATCACCGTGAAGGCGTGAAGCGGCATCTTGCGGGCCGGTAAGACGGGGGCGGCTAGTGCAAATCATTCTTTCGTCGCGTTTGGACTGTACTACCACTCACCATCAGGTGGAGTAGAGTCATTTGCCCCCCATCCCCGGGAAATGTAAAAAAATTTTAAAAAATCTCACTAATACTCGATTGTTACATTTCACGGAAGAGTAAAGTAGTGAGTTATAGAGTTTTGAGTTTGTTCATACCGAAAAGCTATAATTTATTTAATAACGTAACAAAATACAATATTACTAAGTTAACTAAGTAACAATGAAGTTTTTTATCTTTTCGAGCGCGCCGTCTCCGTCTAACGTTTAGTTAGAGCGAGACGGCGTATCGGTTATGTAATTGAAGTCGTCACGTCAGTTACAAATACTGTGAAATTGTATCGGATTAGATGTAATTGTAACCGACACTGACAAAAAGTTAGTTCCAACTTTGTCGTTATTTTTGCGTACGTCACTGTATGTCCGTATGTATGCATGTGCCGTAGCTCCTGGGCTATTGTTTAGTTTTTAATTTTATTTAATTCAAACATTTGACTGACTTGATCGAGGATGTTCTTAGCTATGATCAAAGAAAATCTATTCCAATGCTAATGACGCATCATCTTTTCTCTAGTTATTGAAGAGAACCGACTTCTAATAGTCTGATCGATTCAAACATTAGTATCTTGTGACGTCATGATATCACAATATCATGGTGACCGCGATCATCAGGAACTAGCAGGATGCCCAAATCCTCGCCGAAATTAGATATATCGTGTTTAAGACCATTGGAAGGCTCTCAATGAATTGCTCATAGATATATATTACCTTTTAAGGGTATTTTTAAGGGGAGCTTTTGTTAATTTATTATTGTAAGCCAATAATTACATATGGAGGGACGGTAATAAGTCCTCCAGACCGATTTCGGCCACGGCGGCCAATCTCTCGAGAGATTAGTCAACTGCGATAGATATTATAGTGCACAAGTGTGCTCTAACTCTCATAACCCGATGGGACGGCAATCCGACACGACCGGAAAGAGTTCAGGCGCAGGACCGACTGCTTTACGCGCTTTCCGAGGCACGGGAGTGTACACACTACCAACTTCCATACATATTACATAATATTATATTATATCAAAAAAATAATTTTTAATACGTCCTCGTCGCTATTGTCACGTTAATATAAAACGATTTTTGTGTTTGTTTACGACACGCAGACCATTTACTTTTTTAATTATATAGTATACACAACCTTACAATGGAATCACTTGCAGTAATGCAATTAAAATGTACGAACTACCGTTCCACGGCTGGGCAAAATCCTCTTGAGGAGAAAGTTTGGAGAAAGATTAGTGGATAATGTTTACACATATATATAAAATACAACACAAATTAAGTACATGAAAATACAGTGGTGCTAGCTCGGATTTAACCCGTAATAAATTAAGATTCACATGTCTGAACCGGTAGATCACTTTGGTTGATAAAATATTAAATATTATATATATATATATATATATATACAAACATATATAATAATTCAATACATGAAAAAATTATAATTTTACAAGTTTTTGTCGTACTGTCGTGACATTTGTAGGTCTATATTTCATTCATAAACGAAAGGACGACGCGTCGCGTCGATCTTTGCGATGCGCGTAGACTTATAAACGTTCAAGCGGGAAATTAAATAAATACTTATTTTTGTATGAAAATACAAACTAACAAATTATCAAAAGTCACAGAACAAAAGTTGTTGCTTATGGTGTTAGCTATCTAGTCCTGCGAGGTTGCTGGAACGTTACAAATAACCCTGTATATCGATCAGTCAGGTAGTTATCACTTGAGAGATGAAGCGTAACAAACAAACAAACTGACTGACGCATTTATTACTTACTAGCTTTTCATAGTGGTGTCACCGCGTAATTCCCGTTTCCGTTTGAATTCGGGGAGAAATGTTACTCACTGATAATGTAGCTTTCTATTAGTGAAATATTTTTTAAAATCAGTTAAAATTTAGACTTGAAAGCGTCACAAGCTAACAAACTCACATTCGCATTTATAATATCAAATAAGTTAGGATAATAATATTTAGTAAGTATTTAAAAAAAAAAAAAAAGCCTCTCAACATAACCTAAGTACACTATTACACTAAACTACTTATATGCACTTTAATTTAAGTACCAAAGTTTCGATAACAACATCACTGTCATCATTCAAAACGCCATTTTTTTCACGAATCCATAACTCGAAATCTCGACCAATGATGTCGCGTCAATTCAAGCTCAAAGTTATTAATAATAATATCCTGGGACATTATTCACACGCGGCCATCTGATCCCGAACTAAGCAGGGCTCGTACTATGGAACTAGACATACTTACATTATATACTAATTTTTCATTTGTAAATACATACTTATATAGATAATTACACCGAGACTCAGGACAAACGGACATGTTCATGCACACAAATGTCTGTCCTGGCACAATCGAACCCACGACCTGCGGCGCGGAATGTAACTATGTACCAATACCGCCAACCGGCTCGTCAAATTATACATCGTTATTAAATTGTACTACTCTTAAGAAAATAACTTTCAAAATTCGAACACGAAATTAATTAAAATCCTTCTACATAAGTCTTTATAATATCGAAACGAACGTGTCAATTCGAATTTCTGTTCCAAATTCGATTGTCATTTTTAGGAAGCACAATGTTGCCAGCTACCGAAATAAAAATTAACAATTAAAAAAATATATATTTCAAAAATAAAATACAAGTAAATCCTGACGATACGAACTATAGCGCGGAGTGAAATTACCTCGATTGTACATTGATATTTATGCGGCACACAACCACAGTGATGTAGCTTGTAACTGATAGACTATATATATATTAAGAAACATGTATTCAAATGGGCCACCTGAGACCTGATGGTGGACCATATTAACCGACTTCGCGACTCATCAGGAGCCCAATTCTACTAAATATTATAGGAATCGAATCGATACATAATAACTGTTTAGCCTTTTCCCAATTCTACTAATACCACGATCCAGTTGCGACTCGATTCGTCCTTGATGGAACGTCAAAAGTTAACAATTAAGATTAACTTTGACATGGTATTTTGGCTTTTGTATGTGGTAACATCATATCGATTCGGTTTTATGAGGAACAGTCGAAGCTGGATCGGAATCGAATCGAGAACGTTAATAAATGTTGTACATTAGTGGAATTGGCCTCCTGCTCGCAAGGTTAGTGGCGCATAATAATATTACGTATGTGGCACAAAGCGACACCACATAGAGTTATTATCATTAGATTATAGTTTTTAATATAAATGTTAGATTTAACTAAATTAAATTAATGTATATGCTTTGATTTAATTAATTTGTAAACAAATTCATGCCGTTGTTTGATTAGTTTGAAATTATATGTAAGGTTTATATTTTTATTAAGCTTTTAAACAAAGTTTATATACTTCTTATACACAATACATAAAATAGAACCAACGGCAATTATTAAATAAACACGAGAAGTAATTATATTACTCAAAGTTTATGCTTCTGGACAAAGTATATGTTTTTATAATAAAATCAGTAGATATTTTTAGCGTTGCTGTTTTATTTAATAAATAATAAATAGCATTAAAGCTTATATACAGTAAAATAATACATAGACAAAGCGTTAAGTTCGTATTCATCGAACTCAATACACCATGTATTGACAATTAACTTACTAATTGTACAAATAATTATATAGATGAGACTTCGTACTTTCATAAATATATTATAAATGCAATATATTTTAAATGGAAGCATTTTTATAAGAGAAAATTTTCATATTGAAATGTACTCCAAAATATAATTTAAAAGCACATGAAAAAAAATCATCAACAAATTTCTAAACGAAATCCGATTCGAGTTACAATATCACACCACTCAACCGAACAACCTTTAATATACGCACACAGTAACATCTAATTTTATGGTCACAAGTACATGGATAGCTCAACAACAAGCGCGTCGTGTTTAAATTTCAACCATATCACATTAATATAAAGCTCAAAATCGTCTAAATCTCTACGAACTTATTACCTTCTGTCATACGAAGAACGGACGTGAGTCGAATCTACGAATGTCGTTATTGTATTTACGACTCTAGGCATTAGATAATAAGATATAAATTAATTTTCTCAATACATTTATATTTATATTTGAATTCTATTTTTAAAAACATAAGGTATATTTTGCTTTGTTCGCACGGTGACGTAATAATCAATTAATTTTTTAAGTCGTTATTTTCTTTGATATCTGAGCCTAGGTCTGGAATGAGAAAATATAATTTTTTTGCATCGAGTTACATATTTTGTTTGGATATCATAAGTATTGTAATATTGAGTGGTGGTCATTCTACCGTCAATACCGTGCTTTGACAGTATCATGTCGACGAGGTACCACTCACCGTCAGGTGCTACCATTATGATCTTACTTTGTATATAATAAGTAATTAAAACAATCAAACGATAACTTAATATTTTATTGTATAAATTGACTGCCTCATTGGTGTAGTGGCCATTTTACAAAACCCCCGAAGGCCTGGGTTCGATCCCAGAGTCGGATAATTGACTCGGAGAGCAAGCAGTGCCGTTGGTACACCTGAATGTTACCGGTTCCGGATTACGAGTGAGAGAATAGAAGTGTGTACAAAAATAAAGCCGCCCTGACCGGAAGTCGATCAAGAGGACATCACAATCAAACTATAAAGTCACAGATTCGAATCCATTTATGTAAAATTGAATTAAATATATTGATCGAGGAAAAAAACATTAAGGAAACTTACGTGAATAAAATTCCGTGACATGTATCCGGCTCGCAGAGGACCAGCATGACACATATTATATACTTTCCACTAGGAGGTATTCGCCCAGCCGTGGGACAGTGGCTATTACATACATACATACATACATATAATTTCATTTAACTATTATATACATTTATAAGTTAACAAAAAACATTAAAAATTATACATAGTAGGTACATAAACATCCAAGCTTAAAAAATAAGATTTTTATACTTATATATATAAGGTTCAATAATTAAAAATACATAAATAAAGCGAAATAATATCTATGTAACGAAATAATCCGAGTTTATTTACTTAAATAAACGAATTATTATTATTAATACGATGCAAAGCGGCCAAGGACGGGCACACTCGTGTCGAGAGAAAAAACTTCAGCTGTCAACCGACTGCGACGCAAAGGAACCTGATGCGTTTGGACTGTTTTGTTTAATTAAAAAAAGATAATTAATATTTTATATGTATGTACAATTGTACACATATTGCCATTTCTCCACTAATTGGAAAATCGCTGTCCCAAGCAAATTTTATATATAAGATCTTATCATTAATGACTTTTATGTATTATTATCAAAGTATTCTTGGCCGGACATTTTGTAACACCTCAATCAACAGTCCCCTGTCGTGTCCCATTTCCAGAGTTGGGAGTCTTGTGACAATTATTTTTTGCCAGACTTCACAAAGACAATCAATTGACAATTTTGGACCCCAAGAAAGGACATAACGTACTTCTCATATCTTAAGCCCGAATTCAATACAGCGCCCCTCCCCAAAACATGCGAGCAAAGCTGCGAGCGGAAACTAAGTAGTTAGATATGTAGTCCTCCAGACAGATTTCGGTCACGGCGGCCAATCTCAAGAGAGATTAGCGAACTGCGCAGGACATATTATAGTGCACAAGTGTGTGCGCAAACACAGGTGCACTCTCTATTCCCTAACTCTCATAACCCGATAGGACGGCAATCCGACACGACCAGAAAGAGTTCAGGCGCAGGACCAACGGCTTAACGTGCTTTCCGAGGCACGGGAGTGTACACACTTCCAACTTCCAGACAGAAAAGGTAGAAAATCTTAATAACATTTCATTGGCCCGATCTGGGAATCGAACCCAGGACCACCGTGTCTGCGGCCTTGCATGTAGCCACTAGACCAACGTGGCAGTCATATATGTGTCATATATTAAAATCATCATCAAATCCTAAGTATTAAATGATTTATTTTTGTATATATATAATATATTCATTGAATCTATTATTCAATAAATCATCGCATACACATTCCGTAAAATCGGTTAATACCATCAAATTTAGTTTCGTATCACAAACAGTCGGTACCGGATCGATTGTACATATAGATGGCGACGTGGGGCCGTTTATATCGTACGATAGATCGTCTTGAGGTGGATCGTGTGGTGTTAAACTAGCAGCCTGAAGAAAACAGAAGATAAATAATGATTTGTTCATAACTAGCACTTAACCGCGACTTTGTCCGCAAATATGTAACGTTTTGATATCTTGGGTCGCATTGCTCCATTCTTTTACATTGTGTAGGAATCTCTCATTTTTTTTGATAATAAAATATAGCATTTCTCGGTAAAGATATAGCTTTCTAATGGTGAAATATTTTTTATAATCGATCGAGAAGTTTCTGAGCTAAATCGTAACAAACAAACAAACAAACAAACAAACAAACAAAAAAATCAAATCTAGTTGCAAAGACCCCTGTACTAGTTTTATAGCCATGTTACTGGACGCCCCGTTCTTCCACCATGACAGACAAGATCTACCAATAATTAATTGATCATAAAATATGAACATCTAATATATAAACGTAACTTCATAGTAAATTAAGGGGTTTTCCAATAGGGACGCTTGAACTTTGACAGCTGATTGCGGCCATGTTGTTTGAGTGACAGCTGTCAAATGCAGTGTGTTATATTCATTCCGTCCTCCCAAACCACCATGGCAGGTTACAGTGTCGAGCAGCACGTGCAAATCATAAAATTATTTTATGAAAATGGGTCTTCAGTTCGAGCAACGTTCCGCGCACTTCGCCCGTTTTACGGTCGCGATGATCGTCCTGCCGAGTCGAATATCCGTCGATTGGTGGACAAATTCGAGTCAACCGGGTCAGTTAACAATCAGCCGGTTCCCGTGCGTCAACGTAACGCGAGATCTGCCGAGAATATCGCCGCTGTGCGCGACAGTGTCCTCGAAAACCCGCGGCAGTCAATTCCGCGTCGCGCACAGGAACTCGGCCTTTCGCAGACGACAACTTGGCGAATTTTGCGTTGTGACTTGAGCCTGCACCCGTACAAGATCCAGCTGACCCAAGAGCTCAAGGTTAATGACCATAGACAGCGCCGTGTGTTCGCTGACTGGGCATTAGAGCAGTTGGAAGTTGACGCCGATTTTGGCAAAAAAATCATCTTCAGCGACGAGGCGCATTTTTGGATGAATGGCTATGTCAACAAGCAAAATTGCCGTATTTGGGACGAGACCAATCCACACGAGGTTCACCAAGTGGCAATGCACCCGCAGAAAGTGACTGTTTGGTGCGGATTTTGGGCCGGAGGCGTGATTGGTCCGTATTTTTTCGAAAACGATAATGGTGTGGCCGTCACCGTCAATGGTGAGCGATACCGGTCGATGATAACCAACTTCTTTTGGCCTGAAATCGAGAATCTGGACAACATGTGGTTTCAACAGGACGGCGCTACGTGCCACACAGCACACGCTACGATGGAAGTTCTGCACGAGCAATTTCTGGACATGGTCATCTCGCGCGGAGGCGACGTGAACTGGCCACCGAGATCGTGCGATTTGACCCCGCTGGATTTTTTCTTGTGGGGTTTTCTTAAGTCGCAGGTCTATGCCAACAAGCCGCAAACCACCGATGCCCTCAAAGTCAACATACGCCACGCCATCGATCAAATACAGCCCGATTTGTGCGCCAGAGTCATCGAAAATTGGACCTTTCGTGTGCGCGCCACCAACCGAAGCCGTGGCGGTCATTTGAATGATGTCATATTCCATACATAATGGGGTCGATAGACCTTCCAAATAAAAAAAAAAATTCGCAAATATCTCTCCTACATGTATTTTTTTTTGCATTTCAAAGATCAAGCGCCCTTAATGGAAAACCCTATACATGTGTGTTGGTGTGTGTTTGCGGAAAAGTGGTGACGTGTGGCTGGTGGCTGAGCTTAGACCTCTACTCTTGTGAAGGTTTCGCATTCCATCATGGTGTTATTCAACCATATTTAAATGTAGTGGCGATGCTATTAAAGGGACCGACGTAGAGGACTACAGTATCCATCAGTAAGACGTTAATTTTTTATTGTAAGAGTGGGGCAAACTGGCAGGAGGCTAATTCAAAGTGACCACCATCGCCCATGGACACCTGAAACACCGGAAAGCTTGCAGGTGCCAGCTTTTAAGCGCACAGTGGCGTTAAAACTCCCAACAGAGACGACAACTATGTCATGTCAGCCCTTTCAACCCCGGACGGTCCTACATTGCGAAGTGGGGGGGCTCGTGAAGTGGGGACCTTGCGTGTCCTGTGTCAGGAACAGAGTGGAGCACGGCTCGCGAGACGATGCGCATATGATCACGACCTCGATGTCTTTCAAAGTACAAGTGTAGCTTAAGAAATTGTGCATGGCACAAGTGAAAGACACGTGAAATATGTAATGATTATCGTACATAGGCACAATTGTATCAGTCATTAAGCACATAAACCTACCACCCGCAGATATATACTTATATAGATATTATTGACGTCATTATAAAATGACAATTGAAAAGTTTAAAATTTCGCTATTTATAAAAATATTACTTACATCATTAACGTTTCACATCAATGTTACACACGAAACGTTACATCCAGCTTGACAGCTTAAAATTTTACTCAAGGACTAGGAGGCCTTGATCTAAAATCTAAATACCTGTATAAGGGCAGGGGCACCCCCCCCCCCCTTCGCGTGACTTAATTTAGTTTAGTTACTTAGTCAATCTTGGTTATAAATTATTATTTGATTAAATTATAAAAAATACTAACTACGTAAATTTCTTCAGATATTTTAATGAACTTACAAACGTTCATAAATACCCATTCCGGCATGACACCGTCCGCCATATTTATTCCTAATGACGTCATAACACTCGGAGTTGACGTTTTCTGTGTATTAATTTAAACTTTACGGATCGAGATTAGTTGAAAACTCTAATTAATATTTATATTATATACAAACATAAAACTTTACTAAGACGGTATATTTCAGGATAACATAATATAATAATAATATCCTGGGACATTATTCACGCACGGCCATCTGATCCTGAACTAAGCAGAGCTCGTACTATGGGAACCAGACAACTGATATACTACATATACTACTTTTCTTTTGTAAACCCATACTTATATAGATAATTACACCCGCTCAGGAAAAACAGACATGTTCGTGCACACAAATGTCAGTCCTGGGTGGGAATAGAACCCACGACCTGCAGCGCGAAGGGCTATCTACCAACCACGCCGACCGGCTCGTCGTATATATAACTAGCTACCGGTCCCGGCTTCGCTCGAGCGGATTAATAGAATGTTTAATATATCTTTATACATATAACTCTAATGGTTTACGCGGCACACGTCGGGAAAGCTAGCAGGCGCCATGATTTTTTTATAAGACCTTAATGTGTTATACACCTGAACCTTCCTCGCGAATCACTCTATCTCATTGGTGAAAACCGTATCAGAATCCGTTCGGTAGTTTTCGAGTTTATCGCGGACACACAGACGGACGGGCGCGGCGGGTAGACTTTGTATTATAATATGTAGTGATCTCATTCACCTGCAAATACACAACACAATAATAGCTATACTTGAAATAAACAACATCACACGACGCCCGGCAGTTTTTTTTTATTGGAATAATTTATAATTAACGAATACCAATAAGCAAATATAATGTAATAAATATATGTATCTTATTATTATTATATAATAATATATAGCAACGAAGTATTAAGTCTACGGTCACATATCCGCGGGGGATTGGCGGCATGACGGTATAAGAACGTCATGCCCTTTGACGTCACGGCACACGAGTCGATATAACCCGCGAGGCGTTCCAATAGATGTTTCACATAAATAAAAACTCATTGCGACTACTCTTAGACCTTTATAACTATCGAGCGAACCACCAAACAGACGGACAGCGTTGAAGCATTACCTTCAATTGAATCGCAGTCGAGTGAAACGAGGGGCAATTGAACTAATTTAAAAAATTCAAATTCAAATTTCGAACGATAAATCGGTTCTATCTTTAAAAGTGTAATCCGTGAACGTTGGCAGCCCTGTTCTGTGTCGCTGTCATATAATTGCTGAATTCGGGTGACGTGGAGTCGAATTGTACTAACGTATTTTAAAATTTTAAATTTAATCGAACTCCAATTGTTCTATTTTTATTTTTATTTAATGTTCAACATTAATTTTCAGACCATAATAAGTAGTCGTAGCAGAAGTAGTAGTCGTTTCATCCTAAGATAAAATATTTAATGATTTTAAAGCATATCTAATATAACATTTTGTTAAATTGATTTTTTTTTACAATATTATTCATGTAATTAAAAATTTTAAAAAAATTCACCCGCGTTCTCATATCTACCACGTAATTGTGTCATTGACCTCGTAAAGTTATCGGTGAATATTTCATTTCTTTTTTATGATACAACAGCAATTTCGATACTAGCACTCTCATCCCGAATACGTTCGAGATAACGATGAAATTAAAAAAAAAAACTATTTAATAATACTATTGTTGATAAAACTAAATATTAATTAGGTTTATGGACAAGCGAACAAAATTGTTTTCCAAGTTTCTGTATCTAGTATTATAAAAATAATACCATTTAAGATTGATCATTATTTTAGATTAATAAGAAAAAAATTGATTTATTATTATCAATTAATAAAAAAACTTTATTGACATCGATGCTTAACATCAGGCAAGATAACGGTCAAAGGCTGGCCTATAATGGATAAAAAAAAATTATTGGGCGCATGAACGAGAAGAGCCCCCAGGCAAAGCCTTAGGGTATGACTTGCTGTGGTTTACTAGTTTTTCTATGTCAATAAATAAATAATTAAATTGTCGTGTCCGAGCGTTCGTACTTGTCATCTTTACACCTACATAACTGATATAGTGTCGCTTGGAACGTTAATTAATTAAAAAGTTAATTAAGTGTAATGAGTAATATAATGATAATTATTTTCAAATAATATTTAAAAAAAAATGTTTTCCGTATTATATAAAGTAAAAGTACATTAATTGTAAAATCAATTAAAATAAAACACATAACTTATGATACAAATGTTTAAATATAATAAATCAATGCTCGCTTAATACAAATATAAATAAAAAGTTAATACATTAGTTTGAGGAGCGCTGCGCGACGCGGCTTATCGCTGCGGACATTAAAAAAGGTATTCACATCGTTCGACTTACAAAATATCATTATTATTACTTTGTTGGACGGTCGCGAACAAAAGTCGAAAATTTTAAAATTAATACGGAGCCGCGCCCGTTTGCGCGCGCCGTACTTACTTTTGTGTTAGATGTCGTATTACATTCCTTTTTTAGATTCATTTGGTGGTAGGGCTTCGTGCGAGCTAAAGTGGGTGGTACTTATTACTGTTTGAATGATTAGTGAGCCAATGATATTACAACCATATGAGAAACGACTTCTTAGTTCTCATGGTGCATTGGCGATGACCAGGTATTATCATGTGGCCCATTTGGAAATCAGATTAAAATAATAAAACAAAATATTTTTTGATTCATTATCTGCATCAATAGACAATTGAGTATGATTCGAAAATCGAAAATCGTTTGTAATGTTATTGAAATTTAATATTTTACGAGGTATAGGCTATGAAGGTCGTATTTTATTCGAGTTGTGTGAATGATTATCATATATGAATATAAATAAATATTTTAAGGGCTACATAATATCCATCTGAGGAGTAATAGTATCTTTTTAATAGTTAAAAAACAAACATTTCCATCCGTATTATCACATAACAGCCAGTAGACGGGTACATAATAAAAACTATTATATAAAAGAATATACATAAATACTAGAAACTAAACTATTTAACATTTCATCTCGTCTGTACCGCTCGTTTCGTTATCAGTTATTTACACAGAGCGAACCCGCGATAAGATATACGTATACGACAACTCGTCAATAAGGACGATTTGGTTTCGCTTGTATTATATATTGAAGTTCTTATTTTTCAACAATAACATATGCAACTAGTACTTAATCCACTACAAAAAAAAAAAACGAACAAATTCATAACCACCTTCAAAAGAAAGATTTTTTTTTATGTTACCGCAATACCACAATAATTGTTTATTAACAATACAAAACCATAAATATATTGCCTTTAAAAAATTATATATGAAGATTGACAAACGGTTACGTTTAAAAAAATTCATGAGTAAGAACGCATCAATTAAGTAATTTCAAAAATGTAATTACTAAAAAATACATCATTAACGAAACATTTCCTCGCAACTTGGTCGTGTCGTTATCGTTCGTTACAATTAACATTTATATATATTATCGCTTTTATTTATTACCAATGAATATGTAATTAAATACATCACAATTATATACTATATACTTATAACAATAACTAGTGACTTTATTTTGCAAGTTCATAGGATATACATTCCAAATCGGTGCTAGCTTTACTTGGTGGTAGAGCTTTGTGCAAGCTCCTCTGGGTAGGTACCACCCACTCATCAGATATTCTACCGCAAAACAGCAGTACTTGGTACTGTTGTGTTCCGGTTTGAAGGGTGGGTGAGCCAGTGTAATTACAGGCACAAGGGACATAGCATCTTAGTTACCAAGGTTGGTGGCGCATTGACGATGTAAGCGATGGTTAACATCTCTTACAATGCCAATATCTATGGGCGTTGGTGACCGCTAACCGTCAGGTGGCCCATATGCTCGTCCGCCTACCTTTGCTATAAAACAAAAACTTTGTTTAATGAATATCGTCAAGTAAAAATGCAATAATGTGAATATATATTGTTTAAACAACATGTATATAACGCTTATATGTCGACAATAAAATTCGACATTGTATTGACAAATACGGAACGTGTTTCAAAGCTGTTTACATAATAAAACAGTTTATCAAAGAATAAGAATATTTCAACATAATAATACGTAGCCAAAAAACAACTATAAAGCAAGTTTTATTATTTATATCAACTTTTTTGAATTAACTAGGTCTAACATTATATGTACATGGCAACAAAGGATTAAACAATATAATTCCTTGATTAAAATATATTTTTTAATTTCGCTAACGTATATTAAAATTAATAAAATAAGAATAACACATAACACGACTCCATGCATTCTTGTTCAAGGTTTGAGCGCATCGCAGCAAATGTATTGTATACCCAGTTGAACAATCTTGATCTTTTATTATTTTTATTTTTCATACTTCCTTAAAAGAAAGTCGTTTCGACAACGCTCTAAGCAACGCTTATTGAATTTCAGTTACAATATTTTGTTCTCTTAACGCTATATCCGTTTTAATAGAATTAAAAATGTATCGTACCAAGTAACAATGTATATAATAATATTATAAATGCGAAATAAATTCTATACGTCTGTCTGTTATGATTTCACGACTGAACACCTGAACCGATTTCGATGAAATTCGACATGAAAGCAAGTTTGAAACCCTGAAGAAGACAACATAGGCTACTTATATACACTTTATAACTAACTCAAAACACAACCCCCCCCCCCCCCCCACAACTAACATTTGGAAACCGCGCGAAATCTTATACTATAAAGTATATAACATTGAGTTTTAGTATTATTATTTACTCTCGTCGATAAACTGGGTGAAATTATTTCTATAGGTAAATATTACCCGCTGGAGTCTGGTAGATATCCACAGATTATAACACCAGTACACAAAGTACATATGATGTAATATAGGTTTTAATTGCGTCATGTAATATTTTCGGTTAAAAATTTATAAACTATTTAAATGTAAATACATATATATCACATTACATAGTATTATTCAATTCACATCGTAACGCGATAAGTTATCTAACCTACAGGTGTAATCATTTGGTATATAGAGGCGATTTCGATTGTATGTTCCGTCATCGAAAGTTATTTTTATCATGACTAGATCTTTGAAATGTGAAAAAGTCATTACATTAAATAAAAATACTCTATAGAACTGAGAATATTTCATAATTTCCGCTAAGTTATTCTATCTATATATATATATATATATATATGACTGTTTAGTTGTTTGTCCCTTATGTGTTAAATCACTGATCCCATTGTGATGAATATTTGTTGAGTCCTGCGTACGTCTCTCTCGTCATTTTTCTCTCGCTCGTCTTTGTTTATTTATCTTTAAAACAAACGTTTTATGTATACCTTATTTCTACGGGTAACTAGTATATTATACATATAAGCGACATTACATATATGCGTTTTTATACAAGTTAATCACAAGGTACAAAAACTACTTATCATGCACAAATTTATATATAATAAATCAAATTGATTTATATATAATAAAATGTTTAAATATACACTTATATATTCCCGTCACGGTTGTAAAATAGATAACTAGAAATAGTACAATTTTATCGGAGTGTCATCTGTTACATCTCAATCAATCACAAAAGGTCAATAATAGATGCGTGTCCTATCATGATGTAACAAAACCAACCACAAACATGCTTTAGACTGCGACTTCGTTCGAAAGATTAATTTGTTACTTCTTATCATTTAAATAGAAGATGATTGTATAAAATGATTGATTTTTTAATAAATTCGTTACACTTCTGTCACGCATACGGAACTACAAGCATTTATATATATGAATATACATATATGTTAAATAATATATATCTCATAGTTAACCTCTAAAATTAAAGACGAAAAACATGTTTTATGTATGTCGAGGTTAATACTAAAACTAACAGATACTGAACCAAAATTGATATTTCGTTTAACATAACGTGAAAATCTCACACGTACAATAAATTACAGCGATAACAACATATGATAGGTCAGCTTGTATTTCGCAACTAACTGCAGAGACTGCTTGACAATCATAATTGGTTTCATAATATATAATATGAATTAAAAAAAATTACGTCTGTGTTAATTCAATGAAATAATTTGATAGAAGTAGTATGAGACTATTAAATTAATATAGTTGGAAAATTCAGGTTTATAACAAGCTAACGCATTAAGCATTATGATGCTTTTTTAATTTCTTTAACAACACAAAAGTTTCATTATTTTTAACATAAAGCAATGCAAGGGGTTAACCTAGGCGTAAGGAGCATTTCGGAGCGTCACGGTAGCATGCGCAAGCGATCCCGTGACGCTCCCATTAAGACGGGAAGGGTACCGCTGGGTTTTTAGTGGGTATTCCGATGACCGGGGCACACTCGGTGCCCTGGACATATGGCGAGCCCCACATCCCCCCCCCCCACTGTTCCCGTGGGGGGAAACGCATAAAGCGTATTCCCATAGTCAAAAAAAAAAAAAGCGTAAGGGGCATGTAGGAGTGTCACGGTAGCATGCCCAAGCGATCCCGTGGCGCTCCCGTTAAGACGGGAAGGGTACCGCTGAGTTTTTAGTGGGTATTCCGATGACCGGGGCACACTCGGTGCTCGGGAAATATGGCGAGCCCCACATAACCCCCCCCCCACTGTTCTCGTGGGGGGAAACGCGTAATGCGTTACCCAGCATCAAAAAAAAATGCGTAATGAGCACAGAGTTACCAGTTAAATAAACTTGCTCCATCTTCTATGACACTCACGGTATGTTAATAGGTTGTAGTCATTAATCTGCTGTCGATTATATATTTGGCAAGCCACCAGTTTTATACGGAGCACTTGTCGAGATGTGTATCCGGAGCCAAGGGCGAACCGTTCGTATGACATATTACACTTAATTATCAAAGGAAATTACATGTAATTATCAATTTTATTAAAAAAATATCATTATTTTTAAATAAATTATACACACAGATGGGCAAAAATAACAATTTTTGTTATCAAGCCCTTGACTTTAATTGTAGTTTTTACTGTAAGTGAGTATAATGCTTGAGTTTGAGTTAACGTTATGCGTCACAAAGAACACTTCAGTGACATAGCACATATATTTTATTAATGTCAAAGTCAAAATCCTTTATTTGATATAGGAGCACTACACTTAACTTATTGATTATCAAACTCAACCACCGATTAGGATAACCGGCGAAAGAAACAAAGCGATCATTTTTATTTCAACCATAGTTATTTACTATATACATATTATCAGTATTTAAAACGGCACGAAGACGATAATTGTATTCCCAAGGTGTTATCAGCTAAAGGTTATTAGTTTTGTTAATAGGCAAGCGTAACTTAATGTTTCTTTTTAAATTTGTATACCAATTAGTTTGTATTTTATAATTCTATAAATCTATTAGTAAACATGATAAATAATATAATATTTATAGTATAGTTTACTCGGTGGTAGGGCTTCGTGAGAGCTCGTCTGGGTAGGTACCACCCACTCATCAGATATTCCACCGCAAAACAGCAGTACTTGGTATTGCTGTTCCGGTTTGAAGGGTGAGTGAGCCAGTGTAATTACAGGCACAAGGGACATAACATCTTAGTTCCCGAGGTTGGGGGAGCATTGGCGATGTCACCGTTGGTTAACATCTCTTACAATGCCAAAGTCTATGGGCGTAGGTGACCACTCACCATCAGGTGGCCCATATGCTCGTCCGCCTAACTATAAAAATATATATATATATATATATAATAGTAGTACCGTAAAAAAATGTCTGTTCATAAAAAATATGATATTCAAAAACATGGAAGCAACAATAACTGCAATTATTTACCACAACAAAGCTTAAGCCTTTGCCAACTTTTGTTATTTTGGCGGATACTAGCGAAAATACTAATTGGATAATTCCTTCGGCCGTGATATTAATATACAAAAAAAAAAATATCTGTACATATTATTCTAATCTTCTATAATAACATACGAACATATAAATTGTTAATTGAAATTTAAATGCCACAAAAAAAAAAAGGATAAGTACCAAGACGAGTTATTCGCCGTATAGTCCCATAACGTACTACACAATTACTTGAAAAGTCGTACATTTAATATTCAACTTTGCGTCCCATGTAATAAGATGCGTTTTCGGTTCAACGAGTAACAATTGTGTTGAGGTGTGGTGCAAGTGTTGAATAAATATTTGTGTTTTATATTTTTTAACATAATTATTAGCCAAACATGCTTTGAATAAAAATTGCTTAGGAATAAAAATTTTGACTGACATTTTAAAATATAACCTTGATTTTTAGATATTAATATTATAAATTATAATCTTGCAGTAAATTAAATTTATTTAAAAAATATAGTGCTTCGTTTGAAAGTGCGCTGTTACAAGGTTTTATCAACTGTTTACATTTGTAGTGAAGTCGTTTCTAACTGACTGACGTCAGGAACGGATTCTATCAGTAACGGGACTTTACATATGTATAAATATTAATGTATTTATTATGATTCATTGCAACCTTAATGTTTTTTAAATTTAATTTTTTTTTTTTTATTGATATTTGTTTTTATAAAAAAATCTGCAGTCAAATTTTATATTAATGAATAATATAATTATTAGAAAATTAATTAATACATTACAACCTTAAACAATTAAAAATAGCTTCTGTACAAATCGAGAACGCTAGTCTAATTTCAACCCTTAAAAAAACAATTAAAACATTTACGAAACAAAAATATCGCTACCGCTCGTAGCTCGCACCGTACACTCAGTAATTTCATCCATGAAATAGTTGGCGTTACCAAATAGGGCTTAGAGCAGGACGGCGCTACGGGTGCGAGCGGGAGGGCGCTATTCGTAGAAACTCAGGGATTTTTGAGGTTTTAGAAGGCTTTTTTTTTTTTCTTCGTAACATTCGCGCCCGTGGCTTTGTTTGCATATTTTTTTTTCCGCTTGTATTATTGTAATTGAATATATTACAGCTTTTACATACAAAAGAAATTTGTTTCTACAGATTTTTTTGGATTTTTTTATTTAATTTTTTAGTTAGGCGGACGAGTATATGGGCCACCTGATGGTAAGTGGTCACCAACGCACATAGATAATGGCATTGTTAGAGATGTTAACCATCGCTTACATCGCCAATTCGCCACCAACCTGATGTTGTGTACCTTGTGCCTGTAATTACACTGGCTCACTCACCCTTCAAACCGGAACACAACAATACAAGGTACAGCTGTTTTACGGTAGAATATGCTAATAAGTGGGTGGTACCCACACGAGCTCGCCCAAAGCTCTACCACCAAGTAGAGATTTCTATTGGTGAAAGAAATTTTAAAATCAGTTAATTCGATTTCGAATTTATCCATTACAAACAAACATACAAAAAAAAAATGCTTATCTATACTACTATATAAATCTATTGGCTCTGTCTGTACATATTTTTTTTCACCTAATTTTGTGATAAATAATCGTTTTATGATGCAGTGATTCACATTATACTATTTTTTTTCATTTTTGTCTGTCTGTCTGTCTGTATGTGTGGGTGTGTGTTTGTTTGTGTGTGTGTGTGTGTGTGTGTGTGTGTGTGTGTGTGTGGGTGTGTGAGCAGGTGTGTTATTATAGTAATAAAATAATTTATTATATTTTTATTAATTATACGCGGGTGAAGCCGCGGGGCACAGCTAGTCAGTCTCTTTATAATATTTGTATAGATATAGATTGATACACGTTTTTTCCAATATTCCAAATTCCAACGACAATCCAATCATTAGAAGTTTTTATTGTCTTTGTTTTTTTTTAATCTCTTGAAAACATAAATCTATGATCGAACTTATTCAGCTTAAGTTCAATTTTAAATTCGTTGTACAAACGACAGTTTGCGATGTTAGAAGCGATGAAATTGGTTTGATTCTCGCCCTTCATCAAATCGTAAATTCTAACACGAAAGCGGACCAAAGTTTTTAAAACATAACACAATATATATTTTTATATAACTAAACACGCATATTTTAAATATATTACTAAATATATTGTTGCCATCACGCAAAAGACGAACGAATTTTTACAAACTTTTTTTTTATACAAAGGCATGATTTATACAGCCTAATATATGTGCGACAAATTAAATATGTACTAAATAATCTATGTATACAACGGCGTTACGTTATAACCACATTATCTTTCAAACTATGTTATACTGTGTAAATTAATACATTAAGCAGACATAACTATATCCATGAAGATAAATTGGGTCACTTTAAAAAAAAAACACATAGGGGTACGAATTTTCCAGGATATTCTTATTTACCCTTGCAGGTAAGAGTAATGTTTGTTTTAGGAGTGGGGACGACAATGGCGCAAGGTCAGGCTGTTGAGGTTATACGGGGTTATTTGCAACGACCCAGCAACCTCGCAGGACCAGATAGCTAACGCAATAAGAAACAACTTAATTATGTTCTGTATACGACTTTTGATAAAATTTGTTAGATTTTATTTTCATACAAAAATAAGTATTAATTTAATTTCCCGCTTGAACGTTTATAAACCTACGCGCATCGCAAAGATCGACGCGTCGCGTCGTCTTTTCGTTTATGAATGAAACATAGACCTACAAATGTCAAGACAGTACGACCAAAACTTGTAAAAACATTTTTTTTTTCATGTATTGAGTTATGTCCGAAGTCGTAGAACAAAAGTTGTTGCTTTTAGTGTTAGCTATCTAGTCCTGCGAGGTTACTGGGTCATTACAAATAACCCTGTATATAAATATATGTAAAATATGAGATAATTGGTATCCTGAAAAACAACCAATCGAAATTTCAAAAAGATCTTAAAAAGCTCACCTCGCCATGGAGACCTCTGCCATCGGGTGTGTTTTCTGGCAGAAAGTACAGCCTCAGGGAAACGAGGGTCTGGTCTGAGACCCTGTCCGTCCAGAGAAGCTGCAGTTCGCCTGATGATGGAAGCACATAATTAATTCTCGATAATTCACCGAGAGGCTGAGACTGTACAAAAGACAAGAAGCTTAACCGATGATGACGGAGGCCACCGGAATCCGGCACACAGAAATATCAAAGTCTTGCTGATTAATGGTAGAATTGAAGGTGGTAGGAAGTACATTAATTGTTACCCTTTATTATTTTGGCCTTTGATTGGTCGTCTGGTATGGTCAGGGGCAGATTTCTCTATAGGCCGTATAGGCCCGGGTCTATGGCGGCAAAATTTGGTGACAAGATGTGAAACCACGCATCATCGTTTGAAAACTAAAATCCCAACGATTTCGATTATTAAAAAATCCACATGTACGAGCAACATTCCATCAGCCTTGAGTAACCAAGGTATGTAATCCACCTCCTGGGTATACCAGCTTATTCAGTAATAGAACAATCCCTTACCAATGGACACCAGCTCCGAGTCCTGCCATATCCTCACGAAGAAGAAATCGCCGATGGCCACTATCCTCTCCTTGGGTCCTGTCAGTCTTATCGCCTTGTAGAACGTGTACTGACCGTGGTGACCGCAAGGCGCACCGACCAGCTGTAACAAGTTGGTGATCTCATCAAATATGTTAACAAAATCATTAGCTAAGCGTACTTAGGAAACCAAGCACCTTCAGATCTTTAGTGCACAGGCACACACAATTAAAACATTAACACTTAATTAGGATAGACACCATGAATTGGGAACTAGTTTTATTATACTAGAAGTTATTGTGTCGTTTTTCTTCCAAGATTATAAGTTTGGGGGGGGGGCCGCTAAATTCAAACCCCCGTTAATGGCATCCATGACTCTTTCTCATATGTTTCTTAACGGATTTTCTCCTTTTTTTAATTTAGTATTTGCTGCTAAATTCAGAAAGAAATAATTAAACATGCAAATTAATGTAATACATGTGTAAATGTATGTTGGTGTGTTCAAAGTTACTATATTAGATATACTGCGACACCGTTTGACACTATAATAATAGGCTCTTGTACTATCCACTTTGTAATTCGCCGGTATGGCCCTGCAGGACAACAACTTGACATTCCAACGGAACGCCACGACAAACACAGAGTCGAGACACTCTGCCTACTAAGATCTTCTCTTACGTTTGGAAACACTTTACCCTCTACTACCCTCCGCCGCTAGTCGCACTCCTTCACACTGTTTGCAACCCCTCTCTCTCATACTTACTTCTATGTCATCATTTGTAACATTATTAACACGTATCGTTCATTTAATAAGAATAATCTTCTATTCATAATTCAGTCTAGTTGTGACGTCACTCTTGCCTATAATAGGGGGATGGGGGAATTTACGATGACTTGTGTCAAATAACAAGATGAACCATCGTGAGAGAGCCTCACAAGTATCACATAGAATAAAACCTATCAACTCACATTGGAACTGTATGACGGGATAAGCACCAAGCCATCTCATCCAGGGTCTTCGCCAGCCACGACATCAAAATATAACTTAAATTTTTACTTATTACTACACAATTATACATTAATATATTGTGTTTATATCTTAATACGAGTCCATAACTAACACTAAGAGCTATTTTCGTATCAACTCCCACGCTTATTCGGTACAGAGCGTAGATACATGGGAACGTTCATGTGTCCAGGGAAAAAATAACCTAAGTACATATTATATTTATTTATAAGATTTACTAGCTACCTGTTCTTGCTTCACTCGGGTATAATGAGGTGTCTATGTAACATTTTTATTGGTGCAACTGATGGTCAGTGGTGACCATCTATGTACATTGATAATGTAATAAATGTTAAGATTTCTTACTTTGCCAACGTATATGGCCGATCTACCAGTCAACCTACCTATAAGTAAGAGACAGCCTATGATAGTCCCATTACTGGGCTAAGGCCTACTCTCCTTTATTGAGGAGAAGGTTTGGAGTTTATTCCACCACGCTACTCCAATGCGGGTTGGTGGAATGCACATGTAGTAGAATTTCAGTGAAATAAGACACATGCAGGTTTCCTCAAGATGTTTTCATTCAACGCCAAGTACAAATTAAGCACATGAAAATTCAGGGGTGTTTGCCCGGGCTTGAAACCCACGAATCGGTTTCTAAGAGTACGAGTTCCAAGCACTGGGCCATTTCGGCTTTTAACCTACTTATATTATAAGAAAAATCTGACTAAGTCTCAATCCTCGCGCTTCCACCTTTTGAGGCCGTCGAGATCAATATGGACGACGGATAAACCATTTCGAAACACAGGAACCCTAGGCACCTCCACTATGGGAGGGGAGCATATGTATGAGCTGCCTCGTTAGTCCAGTGGCTAGTTAAAAAGGCAGCATACTCCGAGGTATTGGATTCAAACCCAGGGCCAATGAATAAAATACTGAATTGTTCTGTTGAGAAACTAATCAGCAGCCTGGAGTCTGGAAGTAAGCACTGTTTACAATCCCGTGCCTAAAAAACTTGGACTCATTCCGGTCGTGCCGGATTGCCGTTCCATTGGATTAGGAGAGTAAGGAAATATATATCACTATGTCTGTGCAGACACACGCACACACACAAATAGTATACCACAGTTTAGACGACACAGTAATATACTACATATATGTCCAGCGCAGATAGCTCCTTTGACAATGGCCACTGTGACCGTAATCGGTCAGGAGGACAGCGTAATATAAAAAACCAATACTTCAAGTAAAAAAAAAAAAAAAAATGTCACGACTATACAGCACTTGGTCATACAGTGGGCTGAAATTGGCAAAATGCCCAAAACACTGGCAACATTTTTTTCCCTTTGGATAAATAGGGACCACGACTGTACTAATTAACTAACACACCCCTTCGGTTCAGTGGCCAGCATGTAACGCGGTAGCTCTGGAAGTCTTGGGTTCAAATCATACTACGTGCGCTCTAATTGTCCCACTGTTACTAAAGCTAAAGGGCTAAAGCTTTTTAAATATTAAACACACGTGTAGTAAAAACTATCAACGGTTCTAAACAAAGCGAATACCTACTTCTAACTTAAAAAAAGGGCATTTATTATCAACTAGCGTTATGTCCGCGGTTTGATCCGCGTAGTTCCCGTTCGAATATGTAGACAAAATGTAGCCTACGTGACTCGCTGATGATGTAGCTTTCCATTGGTGAATGAATTTTTAAAATCGATTTAGTGGTTTACGCGTGAATGCGTAACAAACACACAAACTCACATTCGAATTTGTAATATAAGTAAGGATTTAGCCAGTAAACACTAATAACCGTATTTAGGTCAGTAATTGTCTAAGTTAAACTTTAAATCTTACACAAGTATAGACGTTGCTTAACAGATTAGTTAAGGACTGATTCCTCCCTTTCTATCGTCATTGATGTGACATACGAAAGAAGAGGACAGGTATCGTTTAACTAATCACCCCCTAAACAGCATTTACAGGTGAAACCAACAGTCGATATCGTATTTACAACAATAATAACAAAGTTTTGTTAAATTTACTGAACGCACTAACAATTCTGACGCCGGATGTAGCCATTTTGTCTGGTACCGATAGCAAAAAAACAAAAAAATATATATTTTAGTGACATACGGAGATTAGCTATCGAGATATATTTAACCGGAGTTCAAAGGACACTGTTTGAATCTGTTAATAGTAAAAAGCATCGATAGGTAGGTTTATGCAAGCCCATCTGGGTAGATACCATCAACTCGTCACATATTCAACCCCCAAATAGCAATACTTAGGAGTAGTCCGTTTTGAAGGGTGAGTGAGTCAGCGTAAATACAATAACAAGGGATCTCATCTTAGTTCCCAAGGTCGGTTGCGTGGTGGCGCATTAATGACGTAAAGAATGGGTAATATTTCTGACATCATCGAGGTCTATGGGTGATTGTGACCATCGGGAGGCCCAGCTCGCCATTCACCTTACTATTTTGTAATATGCATAGTCTATATATTGACATGTTTCTATATCAAGCAAAAACTACATAACAGATTTCAATGAAATTTGGAATAGAGAGCTCTAAACAAGCACATAGGCTACTTAACAGGGGCCCCTTTCAATCACATGGGGGGCGAAAACTAATCGTACATAACTATATATATTTTCTATAGTAGCAGTAGTCGCCTGTGAATGTCCCACTGCTGGGCTAAGGCCGCCTCTCCTTTTTTGAGGAGAAGATTTGAAGCTTATTCCATCACGCATGAGGATTGGTGGATTACACGTGTGGCAGAATTTTGGCGAAATTAGACACATACAGGTTTCTTAACGATGTTTTCCTTCACCGACAAGCACGAGATGAATAAATATAAACACAAATTAAACACATGAAAATTCAGTGGTGTTCCCCCGGGTTCGAACCGACGATCATCGGTTAAGATTCACGCTTTCTAACCACTAGGCCATCTCGGCGGTGTATCCATACATACGTATTTTCTGCAATGTGTTTGTTTGTAAGGTTTAAAAATCATCAATTATATAGATTACCCACACAGATTCCACTTACATACAAATGTTTACCAAAATATTAACAACAGACACGACTTACAAACACAATAATGTTATTGTTTAAGATAAATCAACATTACCGACATGAACGTGTCTATCTATCTTGGTACAATAATACAGAAACCACGTTTAATGTATCTCGCATAAAGTATACCCCGGTTGTCCGTGGGTAATTCCCCTAAAAACTGACCGCTCGTGGCTACTACCTACATGATAAACAGTTACACTTTCATACTTTTATTGAGAGATAATAAAAAAATCTTCGTTTTTTGTAACTTAAAAATCTATTTTAAATCTTGTTTATATAATATTACTGCTAATAAATGAATATTTAAGCTCAGTCCATTGAACAGAGCCTGACTTGCCTATGAATAACTTAAAATACATTATATAAATTCGTGATTTTTTTAAAAATTATAAATCATAATTCCACGCGGTTGGCACACGATTGGTATTGCAGCTAATTTACTATATATTTGTATACATTTAAGGCTTAACGTAAATAATTATTATGATAAAAAACTCTACACATAATAAGCTTTATGACGTCATGACATTCGGGGCTTATTTATCAACGAATTGAAACTCATTTATCAAGAAAAAACTCTAATCAAATCTATACATATAACAATATAGTAAGACAATGGATAGCCATAATATATCATTAGATTTTTGGACAAACATATTATATGTTGTCTGTTTGTTCATACATAATGGCACAATTTTTTTTTTTTTTATGTTTTAAGTAGGCGGACGAGCATATGTGCAACCTGATGGAAATTGATTACCAAGGCCTATAATCAATGGTGGTAGAATGTCTGATGAGTGAGTGGTACCTGCCCAGACAAAGACCTACCACGGAATCAAACAATCAAGCGTATTCATACAAATAAAAACCTCATTATTATCAACCAAAGACATAAATATACAACGTTCTTTCTTGTGTTACGCGTGAATCTTAACCGTTGATCGTGGGTTCAAACCCGGGCAAGCACCACTGAATTTCATGAGCTTAATTTATTTTATTTTTTTTATTCTATTGGTTGGCGGACGAGCATATGGGCCACCTGAGGGTAAGTGGTCACCAACGCCCATAGACAATGGCATTGTAAGAAATGTTAACCATCACTTACATTGCCAATGCGCCACCAACCTTAGGAACTAAAATGTCATGTCCCTTGTGCCTGTAATTACACTGGCTCACTCACCCTTCAAACCGGAACACAACAATACAAAGTACTGCTGTTTTGCGGTAGAATATCTGATGAGTGGGTGGTACCTACCCAGACGAGCTTGCACAAAGCTCTACCACCGAGTAACTTTGTGATTATAATTCATCTCATGCGTAACGGTGAAGGAAAACATCGTGAGGAAACCTGCATGTGTCAAATTTCACTGAAATTCTGTCACATGTGTATTCCACCAATCCGCATTGGAGCAGCGTGGTGGAATAAGCTCCAAAACCTTCTTCTCAAAAGAGGAGAAGAGGCCTTAGCCCAGCAGTGGGACATTCACAGGCTATTACTTTTTTACTTTACTTTATTATCAACTTAAGACATAAATGTACAACGTTCTTTCTTGTGTTATAATAATAGTAAAATAAACGTACAATATAATTAATAAAATTAATTAACGTCACTATTTTCTTAATTAAATAATAAAAGAAACTATCGATGCTCGTCTGGGTAGGTACCATCCACTCATCAGATATTCTACCGCAAAACAGCAGTACTTGCTATTGTTGTGTTCCGGTTTGAAGGGTGAGTGAGTCAGTGTAATTACAGGCACAAGGGTCATAACATCTTAGTTCCCAAGGTTGGTGGCGCATTGGCGATGTAAGCGATGTTTAACATTTCTTACAATGCCATTGTCTATGGGTGTTGGTGACCACTTATCATCAGGTGGCCCATACGCTCGTCCGCCTTCCTATACAACAAAAAAATAAAACATGAAGGCTCTTATTAAGCCCCCAACAATTAGTCGTGGTAATAGCAAAAGCGATGTAGCGTTGTCACTGCTCCGGTAACGGAGACGGGCCC
This sequence comes from Nymphalis polychloros, assembly GCA_905220585.2. Classification (NCBI taxonomy): domain Eukaryota; kingdom Metazoa; phylum Arthropoda; class Insecta; order Lepidoptera; family Nymphalidae; genus Nymphalis; species Nymphalis polychloros. Next base: position 7,287,522 of record HG992268.1, on the reverse strand, counting down.
CTTTTGTGGTACGCTACACGCGTCGACAGATTGGTCCCGTCTCATAATATACGACGCAATTATTCGTCTCTGAATCGAAATTAAATGTCGGAGATAGCAGAGTGCTTTATTAGATATGAGCCTGAAATTGGCAGCCAAACACAGTACCCGAGAGTACCCGAGCTGTACGATATGCTAAATCGGGCAGCAGATTTACTGATTTTTTTAAAGTTTTCGCGAGAATATTCAAACTGTATCTTGCATCGCATACGCATCGGTGGAAAATTCTATAAATGGTCTGCTGAGACCTTCTAATAGATGCCTAGAAATAATTGTAATTCTTATTTTTTATTATTTTTATTTTAGTTGCTACTATCCTAACAATCTGCTATGAATTGATTTTGATTTACTTAATTGTGAAGATATGATTGGTTTTTTTTTTTGGTAATGTGTCAATTGTTTTGTGTGTTTTATTACTGTTTGTCTTCCTTAAAATAAATAAATAAATAGAACACATTCGAGCCCGATTCAGTAGGGATAGCATACAGCTCGGGTACTCTCGGGTACTGTGTTTGGCTGCTACAAATCGGCTGCTAATTTCAGGCTCATTTATTAGAGCCTGACAATTTTTCAGTGGCTAAAGCAATATGATGTCTGTAAATAATTATAAAACGTAAAATAATTTGATATGTAAGATAACTTAAGACCAATAGTGGTTCGACATGCCGTGAGATAAAAATCCTCTTAATAAAATATATAAAAAAGCTATATTATATCATTGTTCCGTATATAGTTGAAACACTTGCAGTAATAGTGCAAAATAATTTATAAAACACTAGCTGTGCCCGCGGCTTCACCCGCGTACAATTAATAAAAATCAGCCTAGAACCTTCCTCGATAAAAGGACTATAAAACAAAAAAAAAAATTTAAATTCGAACCAGTAGTTTCTGAGATTAGCCGGATCAAACAAACAAACTCTTCAGCTTTATATATTAGTATTGATATACCACATTGTCTTATTGCCCGCTTCGAAGCCTACTGGCTGCGAGCAATTTCATCAAGCCACGGTGCCGCAACTTAAGCAGCGAATATTTATAGCTTTTTAATTTTCACCTATACCTACAATAATTCATATCATTCATACAAGACATACATAAATATGACAATTATTTTAAATGTCAATTTTTTTTAATAATAAAATATTAAAAAAAAATTCCTGTAATGTTTTTTTCACCTGTCGCTACCGGCGGGACGAGCACGGAATCAATAAGTATAAAATTGAAATAGCCTCGGCATGCGTGCGAGCGAGACGGCTACATTATTAGGGTAACGACCCAGTTTATGTAGCAAAATAAATAATAAATTCATTTTACATAAGCTCTCTTTAAATACATAATTGAAATTGTTTTATTAGAATCCCTAATCTCAGATTCAGAATGATGTATGTCACAATGTGAACGCCTTTGTATGTCCGTTTGTTACACTTTAGCCTCTAAGCGAATGGGCGATGCGGTTTTTATTTCGAAACCGGTTTAATCAGATTCTTCATATTATATCCACTTCTAGTATCAATGATAATTTTTATTTGCATGTTATTTGTGATATTAATATTGTTATAAGTAACTTCTGTCGAATTATTTATCATTTAGCAAATGTATTTTATAGGATATTTAGGCGGACCATATGATGGGCCCACCTGATGGTAAGCGGTCACCAACGCATTCGCAGTGTAAGAAATGTTAACCATCGCTTACATCGCCAATGCGCCACCAACTTTGGGAACTAAGATGTTATGTCCCTTGTGCCTGTAATTACACTGGCTCACTCACCCTTCAAACCGGAACACAACAATAATAAGTAATGCTGTTTTGTGGTAGAATATCTGATGGGTGGTGCTAACCTACACAGACGAGCTTAAGTATATGATGGCCCATTGATTAGAAGAATTGAACGAGAATCTTAACCGATGATTCCGAGTTCAAATCCGGGCAAGCACCGCTAAATTATCATGAGCTTAATTCGTATTTACAATTATTCATCTCATGCACGATAGCGAAAGAAAACATCGTGAGGAAAAATACATGTTTCAAATGAAAATCTGCGACACGTGTCACCAATCAGCGTTGAAGCAGCGTCGTGGAATAAGCTCCCAAACTTATCAAACGGAGAGGACGCCGTAGCGCAGCATATTATGTACATATTACATAGTATGATTTTACTTTGCTATGTGAGTTTCAAAGACCTTCTATTAGTCTTTGAAACTCACATAGCAAAGCTTTTAAAAATATTTAAAAGTTTGTTCACATATGCAAACTCAAAGGATAGAAGCCAAAAAAAAACACAAAAATATATAGTTAATAATAATAATATCCTGGGACATTATTCACACACGGCCACCTGATCCCGAACTAAGCAGAGCTTGTACTATGGAAACCAGACAACTGATATACTACATATACTACTTTTCATTTGTAAATACATACTTATATAGATAATTACACCCAGACTCAGAACAAACAGACATGTTCGTGTACACAAATGTGGCTCCTGGGTGGGTATCGAATCCACAAACTGGGTGAAAGGCAAGTGTCTCACCAACCAAGCCAACCGACATTATGCTTTATTGCACTATAGTTATGTTTCGACATAATACACATATATAAGCGAAGTCATGTCGTCTGTCTTGTGTAATTACCGGCTAATTATAGATATAGCTCTCCTAAACGAAAACGCGCCACGAAAACTATTTTTATAACAACTTTATGATACTATAAATAATTCTTTGCTATGGCTTATAATATAATTTTAAACAAAGCGACAATTACTTGAACAGAATTCACCGTTGTGGCACAGTGGTTAGAACGTACGTCTTAACCAGTAACGTACTCGCTTCGTTACTTTTTTTGGAACGAAATTCTTTTACGCGGCTTACAGTAATGTCCTCCATCTATCCTCCAGACCGATTTCGGTCACGGCGGCCAATCTCAAGTGAAGTTAGCCAAGTGTTTGCGCAAACACAGATGCACTCTCTATTCCCTAGCTCTCATAATCCGATGGGACGGCAATCCGACACGACCGGAAAGAGTTCAGGCGCAGGACCAACGGCCTTACGTGCTTTCCGAGGCACGGGAGTGTACACACTTCAAACTTCCAGACTCCGGGCTGCTACTGAGAATTTTCTGACAGAAAAACCCAATAACTTTTTATTCGCCCGACCTGTGCATTGAAACCAGGACAACCGGGTCTGCGGCTTTATATCTAGCCACTAGACCAACGAGGCAGTCTTACAGTAGAGTGACAGTGGCCCAAGGTCACGTCATATAACGAAATAGCGTTCATACCGTGTCTACCAAATGCTACAAAATTACCTTAATAGATATTTTATAGGAAAATTTTTAATATCTCAATTCACATTATTACATTTTCGTAGCCATCTCAAATCTACATCTCATCTCGTTAATCATTGACAATGATGAAGAATTTGTTTAGTTTATCAATTACAAAAGCCGAGATGGCTCAGCGGTAAGAACGTGTGAATCTTAACCGATGATCGTGGGTTCAAAACCGGGCAACCACCACTGAATTTCATGTGCTTAAATTGTGTTTATAACTCATCTCGTACTTAATGGTGAAGGAAAACATCCTGAGGAAACCTGCATGTGTCAAATTTCATTGAAATTCTGTCACATGTGTATTCCACCAACCCCGCATTGGAGCAGCGTGGTGGAATAAGCTCCAAGCCTTCTCCTCAAAACGTACAAAAAATCTAATGTTATATCTTTATAATATAAACTGTAAAGTTAGACGGGCTAACTGACGCGCGACCGTTAATGTGTATTTATTAAATAAATATTAACAATAATATAGAGAACCCACAAATTTAAAACCGATTAAACAAATGAACCCTTTTACGTCCTCACGAACTTGATTTCAAATATTAAAATATCATTTTAATAATTTCGTTTTTTTAAAAATACACCTTATCGCTTCAAACATAAGGTTCATTTTTACGTTGATACAGTTTTTTTCCAAGTCAAATAAGTAAGACGTATATCCGTCTCGCTTGCACGAGTGCTGTCTGTATCGCTGTCTCGGTCTCGTGTTTAGGGACGATAAAGCCGTTAGGGTTGATGAAATTTATATTAATTTTTTTTTTTTTGTTAACTTCACGTCCCTTTTGTGTGTATATTTAAGTGTATAATCTCATTCAAAAACGTTCAACTACAAAAACATTTGTCGTAACTATTAAAGAACAAAAATATTAATTTATTTTGATAACATTTTAACTATTGTTACTAACTGTTTGATTTTATATATAATTGCTTTAAGTTCTAATTTTAGTAATTTTTGTCTCCTTATTTAATTTCTGTTTCTTAATTGGATTATACAGCGTGTATCAAAATTCGTGTCCGACCCGCGAAGTGGTTATTAGCTATCGTGTGTCGGTTCTATTTATGTAATAATTTTTAAAATACTAAGCGAAAAAATTACTTTAAAAAATATATTAATTGTGTTTAACGACACTTGGTGGTAGAAACGTGGACTACTGAGGTCATGACCTGATATCTTAGCTACCCGATAGGTAAGAGCCATCGTGCGGTTTTGCCCGCACCTGTGTTGCCAAGTAACTTTCGTCATTTAATTTAAAAAAAAAAAATTATGCTTAATATTTTAAAAATTATTACATAAATAGAACCGACACACGATAGCTAATAACAACTTCACGGGTCGGACATCAATTTTGTTACACGCTGTATACTAGCACTTCGCTCGCAGCTTCGTCCACGAAAATATAAAAACTATTATTTAACGTAAATACGTAAATAAGCATTTGTTAATAGACTAAACGTGGCACAGTTGCAATTTGTTCAAACCGTGACAATTTTCTTAAGTAGATAATTTTTATACCCGTCATCATAACTCCTAAACGAAGAGTCCGATCCACATAATTTAAAGTGATACCTACACGTACATAATCAACTTTAATTATCAAACCATTTAAATGGATAAGCATTGACATCATGATATTAATATCATCACTACTCGATTCCACCCGTATTTGAGCTTAATAATTTCAACAAAAACTTTAATTGTGGCTTAACTATAATAGTTAGGCATACACCATCGCGGACTTTTTTGTGAGATATTATAAGTACTATTAATATATAGGACAATATTTTATATATCATCAACAGATTTCGCAGCGCACGTCAAAATAATGACTTGTATAGGTAACATTTTAATACCTTGGGTTGCATCGTTCCATCTTAGGTAGCGACCTCTAATTTTTTTGATAATAAAATACAGCATTGCTTGGTAAAGATGTAGCTTTCTAATGGTGAAAGAATTTTTAAAATCGGTCGAGTAGTTTTTTAGTTAAATCGTAACAAACAAACAAACAAACAAACAAGAAATCAAATCTTTCCTTTTTATAATATTAGTATAGACTAGTAGAAACTCAATTGGTTTACGTGTTATTCGATTTTTATTTATTATTTCTGTGTAAATGTACTGTTTGCTATCCAAACATTAAATAAATAAATAAGAAGGCCGATGGGTGGAAGGTAAGTGGTCACCACTGCCCAATATCGTTGGCGCTGTAAGAAATATTAACCATCCCTCACAACACCAATAATAATAATAATAATAATATCCTTTGACATTATTCACACACGGCCATCTGATCCCGAACTAAGCAGAGCTCGTACTATGGAAACCAGACAACTGATATACAACATATACTACATTTATGTAAATACATACTTATATAGATAATTACACCCAGACTCAGGACAAAGAGACATATTCGTGCATTTATTTTATTATGTCAACATCCGCTAAGGAAATATATTTGGTAATTATTTAAATGCGTTAATTATTTATTTTATACATACGCTACATATTATTATACATTGTTAAATATAGTTTAATTATTCTAAGATTTTTTTTATTTATTTATTTATTTAAGGACCACTAGTAGCTACTACATGTTTTAATGACAAATGTAACACAATTAAATGAAAATAGTTAACATGTGAAGCTTTTTAAAGTAGCCACAACAATTACAATTTTTATGAACAGACTTCGATTTGTGATGAAAATCCTTTAAAATCTACCACTCATATATAACATACTGTTTATTTGAATAATATATATATATATAAAATATATAAATTATTAGGTAGCTTTTACCTTTACCCCCTTTTTTTCGTTGGAAAACGCATCACGCGTTTGCCCCACGGGAATAGTAGGGGGGGGGCGTATGTGGGGCTCGCCGGTGTCCAAGGCGCCAAGTGCGCCCCGGTCATCGGAATACCCACTAGAAAACCAGCCCTTCCCGTCCTAACGAGGAGCGCCACAGGATCACATGTACCGTGACGATACCCTAACCGATAACCCCTACTGCTGCTCTCGACTCCCTTGTGTTGTGTATATTTATTGATTTTCTATAATTATAAAATTTTTGTAATAAACACAAATTCCTACCAAATATCATTTAAAATGAAGAGTGGCCTTACCGGCTACCAAGTACGAATCATTATAATAAATCCTACATAATAATCAATTACATAATCTACCTCTATTCGAAATTTTATCGAAATCCGTCCAGCCATCCGAGTGTGACGGTGACACTTTCACAAAACACCGGTTACGTAACGCGGGCAAAGCCGCGGGTCCATTTAACATTTATTTCAATATATATACGACTAATTAATTTGATAAATAATAATAAATTGTTCACAGATCAGAAAGTTAAATCCGGTCTAATTATAATTATTTTTCTAAAGACTTCTCAGACGGTTATCCGATAATTCATAGACGAGAATTTAGTGTAAATTTTTATAGATAAATTTATATAAACATGACGCATTTTTCGTTACATGAGAAAGAGACGAAAGATATGACATATATAGGAGAGAGAAAGAGAGCGATATATATTTTTTAAAAGTCCCTCTTATCATGTGATAAGTGTCCACGCAATTTTTACGAAACATTCTGCCTGTTACGCTTCCACGGCTGAACCGATATTGATGAGATACGGTATGAAGCAAGCTTGGAACCCAAGGAAGGATATAGGGTAATTTTTTAATACATATCACCTGCTCGTCCCCTTAAAACGCGGGCGAAACCGTAAGCAAAAACTAGTAATGCATATTTGTTTAGTTTCGTGGGACAACCCTAACGCAACCCTACAATATAAGACCTGTTATAAGGGATAGCGAGACGTGGTTCTCAAACTTTTAGACATATTTATATACCACCGAATAAAGAGAGATTTATTAATCTTCTAGATATATAATAATATGCTTTAAAGCAAGATATGAAAAATTAAAAAAAAAAAAACGAAACGATTGTTAATCGCAATTAAGATAATATAACACATATAGTCATAACATATTATATAATATAAATTGAAACCAACCGATTCCACCGCCAAGTAAGACTCTACCACGACCACCACGTGGTCGAAACATTAAAATATTTACACACAAACATCACATGTATGATTACATATATAAGAGTATTTGTGTCATATTATATATTTTATTAAGTTTATAAATATTTAATTAATTTTATGTATAAATTGTTCGCACGCTATGCCCGATCAATTCTCCTGGCTTACAACAATATATGTTTTTACTATAGAGGTTGCCTAGAAGAGATCACTGTAAGTCATAAGGCCGCCTTTGAATACTATATTATGTAAAACTTGTTCTTTGTATTTGTTATGTTTTCGTAGTGTGTGCAATAAAGAATAAATAATAATAATAATGAAAAGTATCGAATCGATTTTGATGAAACTCTGAATGATAGACATAAACAAGTTTACCTTAAAAGCTGAGCAAATCTCGGGTGGCGGGTACTATATTATACATATATGTTGCCTGGATGGGATCACTGCGAGTGATAAGGCCGCCTTTGCATACTACATGTACTACTTTTATATGTTTGTATATATATCAATAAAGGATTATATAAATAAAAATATTTTAACTTTTTTATATGCGACACATTTGACGAGCCGGTTGGCGTGGTTGGTAAGGTACTTGCCTTGCACGCCGCAGGTGGTAGGTACGATTCCCACCCAGGACACGCATTTGTGTACACGAAAACGTCTGTTTGTTCTGAGTCTGGGTGTAATTATCTATATAAGTATGTATTTCCAAATCAAAAGTAGTATAATATGTAGTATATCAGTTGTCTGGTTTCCATAGTACGAGCTCTGCTTAGTTTGGTATCAGATGGCCGATGGATAATATTATAAAATTATTATATTAGTTAAAACACATAGGAACTCAATCAATACATAACACATGTACATATTTAATCACGTTAATGTTTCCCCGCGGATCTCTGATATTATTATTATTACATTAATATATTGTTATCGTTGATTTGTCGAGCTCTCTTATCTCGCGATAAAAATGAGATAACGCATTCCAAATATGGCAATACAATGGATTTTAACTGACAAAATTGAAACATTTAAAATTTACCAATAAATTCATATATTGTATATAATGTATATATATATATACTTAATTCTATAAATGTGAAAGCAACTCGGTCTCTTACCTCTCAAGTCTCTATACCGATATTGATTATTTATTTAAAGAACAAACAAAAAAAATTTGTAGAAACATGACGAGCTGTGCAACGAGAACAACAATTGGTTTGCCTGTGCATTGTGCACACGCTCTTACACGCATACACACATATGCACACGCACACAGATACACAGCACAGAAGCGAAATATTAATTACAAAAAAGATTAGTTAATTGTAATTATAAACAAAAAGTATTTTAAATGAAATATATGGAACATGTTTGAACTGCAAGGAATCTTAATATATACATATACACTAGCAGTGCCACGCGGTTTCACTCGCGTATAATAAAAATATAATAAATAAAAATAAGCCTAGAGCCTTCCTCGACAAAAGGACTATCGAACACAAAAAAAAAATTAAATTCGGACCAGTAGTTCCTGAGATTAGCCGGATCAAACAAACAAACTCTATATATAATTATCTACGTGTTTGTCACGTAACTCCTCCTAAAAGACTGGGCCGATTTGGATGAAAGTTTGTGTACATACATCAATGGGTCCGTGGATGGTTCGAAAACACAATCGGTATGTCACCGTAAATAAAAAAAATATCTGTATGACGGAGCGCCTGCCGGGTCCGCTCGTATATAAATATATAAAAATATAAATCCATCCAACGAAACCACTTACAAAACTGTTAATTGGACGTTACACAAAACGTCAAACATTGTCGCACCATTGTGATATCTGATGGGGATTTCGTAAAGGCTTCGGACGCCGTGAACTTTCTTCACGGCTCATTTACAAATCGACTCGACGGATTTGGACATTTTATATCTATATGTAACTAGCTACAAGACCCGTTTTCGCACGGAAAAAATAATAATAATAATATCCCGGGACATTATTCACACACGGCTATCTGATCCCAAACTAAGCAGAGCTCGTACTATGGAAACCAGACAACCGATATACTACATATACTACTTTTCATTTGTAAATACATACTTATATAGATAATTACACCCAGACTCAGGACAAACAGACATGTTCATTCACACAAATGTCTGTCCTGGGTGGGAATCGAACCCACGACCTGCGCGAGAGGCACGATAAAGTCATATATCTACCAATCACACCAACCGGCTCGTCAAATACGGTTCACTGGCGGCAAGGCTTCGTGCAACCCCGTCTAGGTAGGTAAAATCCACTCATCGGATATTCTACCGCAAAACAGCAGTACTTGGTATACTTACAATGCCAATGCCAATGTATATTATGGGCGTTGGTGTCCACTTGCCATCAGGTGGTACGAATACTCGTCGGCCTACCTTTTAAAAAAAATAGACCGTTTATATCGTAATACATATAACTCTAATGGTATCAGACATTCATCGTCATATTTCAGTCAATTATCCCAAAAACTTACACACAACAATCTTCCGCATGAATTGCTCCGCCCATTGGTTAAAACCGCATCAAAATCCCTTCCATAGTTTTTGAGTTTATCCCGGACACACAGACAGACGGACGCGGCGGGGAACTTTGTTTTATAATATGTAGTGGTAATGTAAGGGTACGTTGATTTTCATTATATTGATACACAAATAAAGGGATGACAATTTAATAAAATAATTTTATAATATATAAATACATTTAACGTAATATAGAACATTACCAAACAACGAAAACGCAATAAAAACGAAACAAACGAAAAAAAAGGGGGGAACACTTTGAGAAGTTGTGCCAGAAACTAATACAATAACGACAGGCTGAAGTTTTACTGCTTGCTAGTTAAGATTCACCGTATTTACACGTTATTTATACTAATTGGAAATATATCTTTTTTTATCTATATATTTAATTTATATCTATACATATATATTATCTAGCGCACTCCAATGATCACAAAAGTATTATGAATACATAGAGTAACAGCCTGTGAATGTCCCACTGCTGGGCTAAAGCTTCTTCTCCTCTTTTGAGGAGAAAGTTTGGAGCTTATTCCACCACGCTGCTCCAATGCGTGTTGGTGGAATACACATGTGATAGAATTTCAGTGAAATTTGACACATGCAGGTTTCCTCACGATGTTTTCCTTCACCGTCAAGCACGAGATGAATTATAATCACAAATTAAGCACGTGAAATTCAGTGATGCTCGCCCGGGCCATCTCGGCTTTATAAATACATACACGCCGCATATATGTCTGTATAAACACATCGCTTATACATCACAAAACTATATAAATACATATATATAAATTTATATACTAATATTATAACGTAAAAATGTTTGTTAGTTTGTCTTATATAAGAATCTAGCAGTTTTATCGTCTCTGTTTTATATTTAAAAAAGTATTCATAAAATAAATACAATTATTACACCAATATTATAAATGAGAAAGTAAGTCTGTCGGTCTGTTACATTTTAGCGGCTAAACTACTCAATTGATGAGTATGAAATTTCGCATACGCGTTGTCATGGGTACAGAAAAGGACATAGGGTACCTATCATCTGACCCCCCCCCCTCCCTCTACACTAACGAAGCGAACCCACGTACGGAAACTAGAATTTCTTTAAGTATAAATGAAAGTTTGAGAAGCACACACACATAACATCATCTACGGTACCACAATGTTACGACTAACATTACTTTATGAGCGCCATTCGCCGCCGCTGTTACAATGTAAATAGTCGGTTCGATTCTCGATTAATAACCATATTCTTATAAATCTATAATGATATAATTACCAGAGTATTATGTACATATAATCATACTAACGTAACTAATATTATAAATGCGAATGTGCGTTTGTTTGTTACACTTTCACGCCTAAACTAAACTAAAGAGATTTCAAAAATTCTTTCACCAATGGAAAGCTACATTATTAGCGAGTAACACGGGCTACATTTTGTCCCCGGATTCCCACGGGAACGGGAACTACGCGGGTGAAACCGCGGGCAAGATGCTAGTACACTATAAAACGATAGCACGCGAGGAGCATAAAAATAATAATTAAAAGTCTAGGTAGGGCTTTGAGCGAGCCCGTATCGGAAGGTACCACCCACTCATCAGATATTCCACCGCTAAACAGCAGTACTTAGTAATGTTGCGTTCCGATTGAAAAAGGTGAGTGAGATAGTGAACGGGTACGACGGACATACCATCTTAGTTCCCAAGGTATTTTTTTTTATTGTATAGGTAGGCGGACGGGCATATGGGCCACCTGGTGGTAAGTCGTCACCAACGCCCATAGACATTGGTATTTTATGAAATGTTCATCGCTTACATCGCCAATGCGCAACCAACCCTGGGCACTAAGATGTTATGTCCCTTGTGCCTGTAATTACACTGGCTCACTCACCCTGGTTGGTGGCGCATTGGTGATGTAAGCGATGGTTAACATTTCTTACATCGCCAATATCGCGGTGGTTACCATTTACAATCAGGTAGAGCCCATTTGCCCGTCCACTTACCTATAACATAAAAAAAAACGTCTGACGGATAAACGGCTGAACAGATTTGTATGAAACTTTCAATAGAGACAACTTATAGCTATCAGTAAGTACAGATCATGATTTTTCTATAAAAAATGTCAAATGGCTCGATGAGTATTTAGATTTCTCTGTGGTCCATTACGGTGGAAGTTGACAAACGTTGCTTAAAATTCAACTTGCATTACATAATAATTTGAAATAAAAACTCCCAAGTTCAGAGAGGTTGAAAACTACGAAGTAATTCATTTTTTGCAATTTTTATTGTACAATATATTAACTATCTACGTGTGCGTGGAATTTACTTTTTTAGTCGCCTCATTCCTCTCTTTCTATCAACATTGATTTGTCATACGAATCGATTGTGTCGATAGAGAAAGAGTATCATTTAACTAATCGCCCAATAAACGTAATTTATAGATAAATCCGTCAGTTTTTAAACATTATTACAACTAAGATCAGATAGTTGTATGTAAGGGATAATAAGTACTTTTCGTTATGTGAAGCTTCTGACGTGCCTCGAGAGATCAACTCGTGTGCCGTGACGTCAAACGACATGACGCTCTCTTATACCGTCATGTGCCCTCTGTACGTAAATTCTACTGAACTGTGTGTGCATTGTGCGTATACTATATGCCTTTGCTATATATCATTATGGAAATTGGATGTGTGTAATCCCATGTCTCGGAAAGCACGTAAAACCGTCGGTCCTGCGCCTGAACTCTTTCCGGTCGTGTCGGATTGCCGTCCCATCGGATTATGAGAGTTAGGGAATAGAGAGTGCACCTGTGTTTGCGCACACACTTGTGCCCTATAATATACTGCGCAGTTGGCTAACCTCTCTTAAGACTGGCTAAAATAATAATAATAATGAAAAATATAATTATTTTATTAAATAAACTCTGTTTTGATTTATTGTACTTTATATTTATTTAGTAGTGTCTGCTCGTGGCTTTACCCGCGTTTAAGTCAGGGGGAAGTGGGGTATTTTCTATATGAATAGGACATAGTGTACAAAACCACCTGATAACGTATATACGAAACGTCACGATGATCCGCTGACAGGTTCAAACGTAACAAACAAACTAACAAACTCACGTTTGCATTTATAATATATTGTTAGATGGCTAAATATTTTTATAAAACTACCCGCATCGGTCTAATATAAAAGACGAAGCGGTAGTGGCGGACGGACACTATTAGTCGAGATTTTGAGCTGAACGGACGTATTTTTGTTGTGTTTACCCTATATTATAATTGTTATTGTTATTTGTAATTGTGTAAAATTAAATTAGTTTTAGGTTATTGTTAATAAATCCTTTTTCTTTTTTTTTAAACTAATCCTGCTTACCTAATTATATAATTTAGACGTATCACATCTGCGTGGAATCTCGTGACGTCCACATTATATATTAAAACACTGATCTGCCATTTTGATACATTTACCTAAACGTTATACGTTGACTTCTGAACGTAAGTAGGTCCTTAATTACGCCTCGTAGACTATTCTGATATCCGTAGAACGGTCCGTTTATTGAATAGTAACGCGCTTTGCAGGTCAACAAAAATCGGAACATTCAAAGATTAAAATTTCAATGTCTTTAAATGAAATGCTTGCGACGTTGACTGTGTTGCAGGCAGTTTTTTTTAATCCAGATAATAATTAAATAATTTTTAAGTTCGGTAACTTCACATTTCCTTTCTTGGATAAAAATTATGGTTAATAATGAAAAGTACATAAAATTTTCACCTTCAGATAGTTTTATTTCAATACTTTTATACATATAAGGAATTATTTAACAAAATTCATTTAATCACATATTTATATTACTTAAAAATAAATACATAATTAAAAAAAATATATTTATTTGTTCGAAGCGCCAATAACGGAGAGGTTTAAACAAAGTGTACAAAAAAAAAATCTAACTTTCTGTAATGATTATGGTTAAGTTTCGACCACTGTTTTTTAAATATATATTAGAAAAACGGACGTGCAATTGAGCCACTCGATAGTAAGTGGTCACCACGGCCATAAACATTGGCTATATAAGAAATGTTAACATCCCTTACATGGTCAATGAGCCACCGCCCTCGGAAAGTAAGATATGTACCCTTGTACATGTAGTTACACTGGCTCACACATCAGTAACAGCCTGTGAGTGTCCCACTGCTGGGCTAAGGACTCTTCTCTTGAAGATAAAGTATAGAGCTTATTCCACCACGCTGCTCCAATGCGGTTTGGTGCAATACACATGTGACAGAATTTCAGTGAAATTTGACACATGCAGGTTTCCTCACGATGTTTTCCTTCACCGTCAAGCACGAGATGAATCGTAATCACAAGTTAAGCACATGAAATTCAGTAGTGCTCGCCCGGGTTTGAACCCACGATCATCGGTTAAGATTCCCGCGTGGTAAGACCAGTGGTAAGACCACTGGGCCATCTCGGCTCACATATCAGTAAACAATAATAAATAATACGATCACACAACTATATATCACTGATTGTTGTGTGGTACCTACCCAGACGAGCTTGCACAAAGCCCCACCACCGAGTAAACAATAGTCATAATTAAGCGCATTTTCTAATAACCCGCTCACGAATGTCGCGATGTCATTTCCAACACGCTTAATGTTCTTAAGTATAAATACACAGGACTCGACAAAAAAAATGAATCGCCATAATGCCAAAGAATGGCTTCCGTAGTGCGGGGGACGTGTCGATGAAATTATATTCTTTTTATCGATATTTCTTTTTAATGCTTTTATATTTTTAATTCATTTAACTATGTACATTTATAATTAATATTATTTATATTTGAAAACCTTAAACTATTTGTAATAAAAGATTCAATTGATTATCTATTAACACTATAATAATACTTACTAATATTACAAACGAGAAAATGTGTTTGCTTCTTTGTGACGTTCATGTTTTAAATACTCACATAATCATCACGATCATTTGGGGTACAAGACAGAGGGTGACGTATACAACCCCAGATATCCCAAAAAATCAAAAAGCTTCAATCGAACCCAAAACTAAACCGCATACAAACGGCACCAATAATAAGTACATATTCATGAGTTCGACTCAATCGCTTGTCTGGATTCGTTTTAAAATTCAAGCAAGACGCGTGTGTGGGTTTACACGCGAACATCTGAACTTCAATAAGAGCTCGAGAAATCGTTGTTTTAATAAACTTTTTCTTAATAAAGTGTATATTACCTCGTATTTATATTTAGACGAAGTTTCGATTCCATTTCGGGTATCTGACCTAATTAATTAACACTGACGAAGCGATGTTTTGTTTTATTTGATTTTAATACATATATAACTTTATCATAATGGCATAGGGTTCAATTTATAAAAATCATATTGATTAAATATTTATATACACAAACCGAAGACAATATCGTTTCAATAACATATAATAATTAATTTAAGATTTAGTGTCAGTCGTATATCTAGTTAGTTATTTTATTTACTGCATTATATACTTACATTTATAATGTATATATGTACTACGCAATATATTAAACTTTTGTACTATAATAATGTTGTCCTCTTGAACAATTTTGGCCATAGCAACCAAATTCAAGAGAGATTAGCCAACAGCGCAGGAGATATTATAGTGCACAAGTGTATGCGCAAACACAGGTGCACTCCCTATTCCCTCACTCTAATAATCCGATACGATCGTACTATAATTAAGCATCTAGAAGTACTGAGTAATTGAGAACAAAGGTAACGGTACCAATCAAATGAAATAAATAAAATTTAAAAAAGGCAATCAAATCCTCTGCGACAAAGACGTCTGTGATAATAAATGATCTTAATAACTCATTACTTGAGAATATTATAAGCTGTATTAGACAAGAGCTAGGTAAAAAGCTATAACGACGTCGAGGCGGGGGGGCAAAGTCACGTGACACAAAAATGGTCTACACAGACAACAGATATATTTTAATTGAGCAACACAAATATACTCTCGAACCTCATGGGGAATAAAATACGTTTCACTTGAAAATGAGGGGGGGGGGGGGGGTTGACAGAGACAAAACAGGAACCACGTGGTTTACAATAGTGTACAACGACGTGAATGTCCCACGGCTGGACTACTTTCCGTTTGAGGTTAAGTTTGTTATAACCACTGAGCCATCTCGACCCTTATCACTAACATACATTCAGGCATAACAATTACTATTGTATCATAGTTCAATGAAACAACAGTAAAGCACAATACCAACGGCGTTATATATAAATATTTAGTGAGGTAGACAATGCCGTCTTCTTCTTTCGAATATCAAATCAATAACGAAGATAGAGAGAAATCTCTGTTTAAAAGTTAACTCGCTAAATGCATAAGAAAAACATAATGATAGAAAAAAAAAATATTATATCGTAACGATTTAACATAATTACTGTTGAGACATACAAACTCACTTGGTATTAACGTTAACAGTTAAATTTAACACATTACCATTCCAAGGAAACTCATGATAAATTTAGAAAGAGACGGCACGAGCGTGCGTGACGTCACGGATGTATTTACGTAAGTTTTATTTTAACTGTTAGAATATATGTATGTATTATTAATATATATATATATATATATATATATATATGTTATAACTGACATATTGTTTCGACCGCCAGTTTTACTTGAATACCTTATTATATACATACTACATCGATACATATATAAAAATATATTCAGATAAAAATATTTAATAAAAACTAACAATTATATACGCAAATTAAAAAATAACCAACATACATATATCATACAAATCATACAATGTTAATTTTGAAAACAAATACGTCATATCACAAGCAACTTAGCGAACATTTATTGTACACTATGTATATAATACATTTATAACGAATCGATTTTAACAAACAATAAAAATCATTATATAATATCTAATTATCTATGTAAGAACACAATAAGTACATATAATATATAACAATGGGTCGTGTAGTTACTGTAAACATACAAACATACAAAGAAGGTATAAGTTAGCTTCTTAAAAGTCCGTTAAGAATCTAAAAAAAGTAATGATGTAAGGAATAATCAAAATACTTCAAGTGGATTCGATTAAATTGTCTTAATTTTATATTATCGATAAAAGTTATTATGACAAACGAAATCTAATATTATTATCCCCACGTGCCACGCCTTACCTATTCCGATAAAACTTTGATACATTCAAATATTAACTTTAAAAGTCTATAATTGTTAGATTTTTTATGTGAAAACAATTCAATCATAAAATTCATTAAGCGATCATAAACTTCTGGTACGGGCCGTGAGTTGCTATTTATAAATAGACGTTCTGATTCAGTTTAATGTACTATGTAAGGGTTTATTTACACTATAACATCAAGATGCTACATCCGAAAGGAGCCTTAATTAAAGAAAACATGCAACTATTCTCACAACAATGTATCATAATTAATTATCTATAAAGTACTTCGGTTATTTTTAAACTCGATAAAAAAATGCAATTAAGAACGTCACTAGTTACAATTTAATGCACGCGAAAAAAAATCGATATCGATATTTCCGAATAAGGACAAGTGCAACACTAGCATTCGCTGATATGGCGCACAGAGGCAGGGACTCACTAATAACATTTGCTTCGATCGAATTGTAATTAAAAAATATATATTATCTGCGATTAAATTGCTAACAATTCAACATCCCGAGAACAATGGCTGACGTCACCACGTAAACGCATGAATCTTTTAATATTATAATTCGAATTAAGAATACTTTAAATAACCATAATAAAAAACACGGCCATACTGAATTTAAATGAATGAATTCACATCGGCTAATTAAGCATTTACATAATTTTAATTACCTTATAAGACGGCTTCTCCATTGTAAATAAATCCAATCACACAAAACTCGACATCCACATTTCGTTAAGTTGGTACGAAAAATTTCAATACACAAAACATTTCACTTATATCATAATATAACTAATTTGAAACTAAATTATAACACAAACAATTATAATTATAAAACACAATCACAACAATCGAACACGACGCGTCAACAACAATAACATAAAAAATATTGTTAAAACATTTAAATTAATGTCAATAAAAATGTGACAACATGGCGCTCGAGAACATTTTTTTGAAAGAAAAAAAAAAGCGCGGGAATTATGACGTCACACGACCGTTCCGTTCGACGGTCGGGCCGTATCTGTGTTATACTTCTTACCCTCTCACACGCGCGCGATAGGGCTGCGGGATAATTTGTTTTATTAATTTATTAACAATTAATTATATATATATATATATATATATATATATTTAGTTTTTTTTAAACAACCTTTTTTATAAAAAAATAATAGATTAAATATAACGTTATTGCTATCCCATAGCGATAATTAAATAAACAAAGTTATAGGCTGTAGATGTCCCACTTGAGCTGAGGCTTCCTACCTTTAGTGACAGTCTGGTGGACTATGTGACAGGCTTCCATATGACACATGCAAGCTTCCCCACTACGTAATCACCGCCGACCACAAAATGAATTATAAAAATTAAATTGTTGTAATAGATTCACATTTCATTGTACAAGTTAATTTGGTTATTGAGAAGTCGATAATATTCCAATTTACTATTTTAATATAGTTATAGAAAAAAAATAATAATTATTAAACATTATTATTATAAGTGTAATAACTTAAGTTAATAACGTCATTACATTTTCGTTCTAGTACCAAGCCGTGCGTTAATATAAATTAAGCACATCCAAAAATATAATATAACTTATGATGATATTAAAAGCTATATTAAATTATATCAATTCTTAATAGTAATTCCTCCAGACCGATTTCGGCCACGGCGGCCAATCTCAAGAGTGATTAGCCAACTGCACAGGAGATATTATAGTGCACAAGTGTGTGCGCAAACACGGGTGCACTCTATTTTCCTTAGCTCTCATAATCCGATGGGACGGCAATCCGACACGACCGGAAAGAGTTCAGGCGTAGGACCAACGGCTTAACGTGCTTTCCGAGGCACGGGAGTGTACACACTTCCAACTTCCAGACTCCGGGCTGCTACTGAGAATTTTCTGACAGAAAAACCCAATAACTATTTATTGGCCCGACCTGGGAATTGAACCCAGGACCACTGGGTCCGCGGCCTTATATCTAGCCACTAGACCAATAATTAATAATACAATGTCAACAAGTTTTTTTTTCTTGAGATAGGTAGGCAAATGAATCTCCAGCGTTAAGTGGTACCACAGAGGCCACCGGCCGAGGCTTAAAAATGATCACAAAATGTAATAATAATTATATAACAAAAAAATAAAATAATATTTTTAAGACGTGAACTGACAACCCTAACATCTCAACAACATAAAGTCGAGAGTACAATAAACTGTATTTTAATAGATTAATTATATTTTATTTTTTGTTCAACTTCATTCAAAATAATATCGATTCGAGTCACGAAATTATCTGAAACTAAATAACTGTTTGTCACAAGTTCTTTGTACAACAGATCAGAATGGAAAACAAAAAAAAAATATTCCCAACAACAGAATAAACAAATAAAAAAAAAAATTAAAGCATTACTTTTTTATATTAACAAAGTTTTTCATAATATCATATATAGCACTATAAAAATAATACTTAAGACCCACAAATATAATTCAATTGATATTAATTACATAAAAGTATTAATAAAATAATTAAATATTATAGAATAATAATAATAATAATAATCTCGATTATGAACGCGCCCTTACAATCCTAACTCATACACACGTATACATACACACTATGTCAATTCTACTTATTTGTTGAATTTAAAATTCTTGAAATTATACAAGGTTATTACCGCGACTCGGCTTGTTTATTTTTAATTAATTTAATTATGTCTCAAAATTAAACGTTTTTATTACTTATATACCTATATACATTAATATATATAAAGATTTTGCGTCATCTTTTATATAAATATTTCCATCATGTAAAGGTTTTGCTTGGAAAAATTGCTTAGTGATTATTTAGTTAACCAGTTATTTCTCTCTTTCTTTAATTGCTGATTTGTCATTTGAAAGAACGAGACCAACATTGTTTAACCAGCAATAACGTTTCAATAAAAAAATAAGCCAATTATATAAACATAACATATTATTAAACATAATACATTCGATTCGATGTGTATAAAAACGTTATAATTGTTTTTACTATTATCGTCAATTAATTCCGAGAAAGAATGTCCACGTGAGAACGACTTCAAGACTTCATTGTTGCAAATAAAGATGTCCAAATTAAGAGTTATTTTACTTGAAAAATACTTTTAAATTTCTTTAGTTTTTTTGCTTTCGCAACGGAACTGTTTTCTAAAGAGACTTTAATTTATATAATTACATAAATAATAGTTTATCTTTTAAGGAATTCTGTTTATATTATTTTCATTAAAAGTAATTAATATAATTAAGGGTTTTCTTCTCTTTCTAAATTATGATGTTAAATAGAGATAGCACTATTTTCCTAATATCTACTAATAGTGTAAAAATGCTCAATAACAAAATCACCTAATGTGTTCCGGTATTACGCACACATTGACAATGTATTCGTTTTCAAATAATCTATGGATAAAAATTATATGAAAATCTACTTTAGCGATAAGTAAATAGAGTTCCTTTTTAATCGTAATATAATTCTTATTATCACTTACACAAATGTATAGAATGGGTCTGCATCAAAACTAGGGTACATTTTGTGAAAAAAAAAACATAAAAAATTAAAAAATAAGTCGTGACGTCAGATTCGATGTTTGAATTTTAAGCGATAAGGTTTTGACTAATGTTGAGATTTTGTTCTCTTTTTCAAATAAAGAACGCAAATGTTTATCGTGTGTTCACAGATAGCGATGAAAGATTGACTGATTTCCAAAACGTTCGATAATTGAAAGACAATAGGCAATGGTGTAAATTTAAAAAAAAAACTTTTTTATTATTTTATTTGTAAATTTATTTACTGATTTTGATGTAACTTTTACAAATAAATATAAATTTTAATAATATTTAGGATATTAATAACATGTAAAATAGTATTAAGTGTAAACTTACATTTACTTAATCTCTTCAATTAAATTGATTTATAAATTGCTGATAAAAACGTTAAGTTAGTACTAAAAGTATTTTATATAAATTGTATTATACAACAACGACAATGTAACAACAACAAAAAAAAACTAAAAATATTCAAATAGCTAAAAGTTATAACTAAGTAAAATCTGTTTAGGCAGATAATAAATACCGAGCAAACAAACGTACCAATGTGTGCTCGTCCTTAACAGCAATTTCGACAAAACGAATGCGGTCCGATCGATTCACACTTCCCGTTTTTTATTTACGTAATCTTCTCTGTTATTGTTATTACTTGTTTTTTATTGTAAATGGATGTTTTATGTTCAGTAGTGTCCGCCTGCAGTTTCTGCACGAGAAGGGGGCGTGTCTTGTCCCCTCATGTCTTTTTCTTTACTCGTGACATGTATGTACAGTAACAGCCCGTGAATGTCCCGCTGCTGGGCTAAGGCCTCCTCTCCTCTTTTGAGGAAAAGGTTTGGAGCTTATTCCACCACGCTGCCCCAATGCGGGTTGGTGGAATACACGTGTGGCAGAATTTCAGTGAAATTAGACACATGCAGGTTTCCTCACGATGTTTTCCTTCACCGACATGTATGTAAGCTTACATTACGATCGGTTAAAGAGAAAAATCAAACTTATAGACACACTTTCGCATATCAAGTGAAGATTAAGATTTTCACCGATTTAGTTTTTAACCCGACATGGGGTAAGTATTATACAGGATTTAACAAAATTCGTGTCCGACCCGTGAAGTGGTTTTTAAGTATCGTGTGTCGGTTAAAATTTATACCGGATTTTTTTTTTTTTAATTAAATGACGAAAATTACATGGCAACACAGGTGCGGGCAATAGTGCTCGATAGCTCTTACCTATCCGGTAGCTAAGACACGAGGTCATGACCTCAGTAGCCCACGTTTTTACTACCAACAGTGTCGTTAAACACAATTAATATATTTTTAAAGTAATTTTTTCGCTTAGTATTTTAAAAATGATTACATAAATAGAACCGACACACGATACCTAATAACCACTTCGCGGGTCGGACACGAATTTTGTTACATTCTGTATAGTAAAATGTTATTGACATTCTGTTTGGTGTTTACAAACAGAATGACGACAAATTCACATTTCAATATAAATAGAAGTGTTAGGATGATGTTAGAGGCTTGGCCAGTCTCGGCATCAGTTCTTGCATATATAATCAATTGGTGGATTTAAATGGTGAGTGAGTCAGTGTAAGTGCTTGCAACAGGGATATCTTAGATCCCAAGGTTCCAAGGTCACATATCTGGTGGGTAGCCTAACCATCTGCCTATTTAATTTAAAAAAAAAAAGTATTTTAATAATTATCATTTACAATACAATGTTTATCACAAAAACATGATAATATATTATCGAATGTGATAATTTGATGAATTATACACAGCTCGTGTTAACTAGCTATGTTTAGTGGTTCACACATGTTAAACTTGGATGATACATCTGTCTGTCAGTGCATCAACCGCGTACTAGATGTAATATACCTTGAACTTCAGTCACTATTTCAACCGGAAACACATAAAACTGCTATCTCGAATAACTAGTAAGGTTCCTCAGTGCCCAAAGTCTTGTCTCAGTCAAATCCAGCCAGGGCTATGGGCTTCAAATCCTGAAGCTCAAGACGAGAAATACCACAACGAAGCCATTATTATCACCATTATTTACTTAACAGATTATGATAGATCAGTAAGTATCTCAAAAGCCTCAAATCTATGTAGTCATCTATACATATAAATAAAATTGAAGTGTCTGTCTGTGATATCAAAATAACTGCCATTTTTAAAGTTAAGCTATTAGCGAGTTACAAAAACGACGTATACTGACGTAAGTTGACATATTCGTTGGATTTTCGATAATGACGCCAAGCGCTAGCATAATTTATATGAAGACGTGCCCACAGGTTCGACACTAGGCCTCTAACACATACAAACTAGCTTTGAAATTCAGAACAAATGACGTCAAGCAAGTCTAGTATTAAAACTATATAAAACGACTCAGCCAAGCAAGTCGATGAAATGATGAATGCGGAAAATAAACACTTAAGAACTTGAATTCATAAGACGCCATCTTAGCTAAATTACTTTTAACAATAACGAGGCACATACGAAGTATTTACAGTGACAATTATTGTAGTTCAATTTCAAATGAAATAAAGAAAATAAAAAATACTACCCCGTGTGATCACGCAGACTGTAACACGACTTTCAAATGAATACGGCGAACAGACACACTGGTCGATATGTAATATTGCAATATATTTATTCATATATATACACATATACATATTAAATAATATCATTCCTTGCGTTATTACATAAAAAACAATTGGTGTGCCAATGTACTCACGACAGTCTTACGATGACGTCATCTGACACTCGAAATCTTACGCTGAAGTCCGACGCTTGAAGTCTCAGTTAGTCACCGTGTACGGAGCGCTAATCATAATCTGTTAAGTAAATAATGATGATAATAATGGCTTCGTTATGGTATTTTTCGTCTTCAGCTTTAGGATTCGAAGCCCATAGCCCTGGCTGGGTTTGATTGGGGCTACCTTACTAGTGACGGAGTCGAGAAATAGCAGTTTTATGTGTTTCCGGTTTGAATAGCGACTGAAGTTCAAAGGATATTACATCGCGTATATGCTTACATATCAAAAAAAGTTAATTCAAAAAAAGGGTGCATGGCTAACTGTCTCCTCTTTTAAACAGGTGTGGACCTTCCAGGCTGCTGCGATTTCATCTGACACACACAGACTACCTCACGATGAGGGCTCGTTATCAATTATAAACACAAATTAATGATATCTAATTAATAAAATTATAAAATAACTATTCAAATATGGAGTGTGATATTTTTAGTGTTCACACTGTAGTTACATATATTGACTGCCTCGTTGGTCTAGTAGCTAGATAAAACCCGGTGCTCCTGGGTTCAATTCCCAGGTCGGGCCAATATAAAGTTATTGGTTTTTTTGTCAGAAAATTCTCAGTAGCAGCCCGGAGTCTGGAAATTGGAAGTATGTACACTCCCGTGCCTCGGAAGGCACGTAAAGCCGTTGGTCTTGCGCCTGAACTCTTTCCGGTGAAATTTAATTAAAAAATTAAGCCTCGTCTTGTTATGGTTATCATTTTAATTTTTTTTTTTTTATAGCGTACTTTGGCGGACGAGCGTATGGACCGCCTGATGGTAAGTGTTCATCAACGCCCATAGACATTGGCAGTGTAAGAAATGTTAACTATCGCTTACATCGCCAATGCGCCACCAACCTTAGGAACTAAGATGTTATCTCCCTTGTGCCTGTAATTACACTGGCTCACTCACCCTTCAAACCGGAACACAACAGTACTAAGTACTGCTGTTTTGCGGTGGAATATCTGATGAGTGGGTGGTACCTACCCAGACGAGCTTGCACAAAGCTCTACCACCGAGTTTAAATATATTCTATTAACATAAGGATTATTTACATAAAATCCTTAAATATATACGAATAAAAAATAAAATCAGCTACTGTACAGTGGTCAGTGCTCGCAGCATCCTTTTAATCTTGTATCTCGTTATATATTATATAATATCTTTAAAATTATTATTACAGTATATAACAGAAGTCACACGTAAACACGAATACAATCCCTTTTGCGACGTAATCGGTTAAAAGAGGGTAGAAAGAGAATTCATTGAAATACATTCTGCTGGAATAGAGCAAGTTGTGGAGTTGAAGTGGTTAGATTTCAATTCAAACATAATAAAGCTTACATAACAAAATATTAAGTTATACATAAATCGATGAAATTTTAACTTAATAAAAAAATGTTATTTTTACATAGTACATTGTCGGCGGACTTTAGTTACATAATAACATTTGTTAGTCAAGTTTTAAAAATTTGTTTTTGCTTCGTTCATAGTGAGCATTTTCTTGAGTCTAGCGAGCTGCGGTTTTATTAAAGTGCACAACTGTGTGCGCAGTGCGCAACTGTGTGCGCAAATACAAGTGTAAAATTCCAACACTATTTTGCATTTTTTTAAATCATTGTAATGCTCGGTTTGTTAAAGGATTTATTATTAATATTTATACTTCCAATTAAGCGTGAGAGCTTGTTTTGGGAGTGGGGATGGCGATAGTCCAAGGGGTCAGGGTCGAACTAGTAGACTTTCAAATATTTATATCTGATTTTATCTCATCAAATCAAATCTTTGCACCTTGCAGTAACAATGCAATAATGCATTCTTATCATTCCACGCGGCTATGACTTATAGAGTTGCAAATTTTAATTGTAATATCTATATAATTATTTAAAAACTAAATGTAATTTATATTTTATATTTAAATAAATTATAAGAAAAAAAAAACAAATATTCGTTTCCACCCCACCCCCTGTTCCCACCCATCCTTTCCCTCAGAAATCCTACGCGACGAAAGTTTTAATTATATCCCTGTCTCTTTCTAACGTATCATATTTAACTCCCCGTCGGTCTCGCTCGCTCCGAGTAACGCCGTCTCGCTCGCACATCACTTCGACCTCACTTTAAAAGCTATCCTGAGAAGTATATACACTTTTGATAATAATTACTTATTTATTTATTTGTAACGTAGATTTATGAGAAACTTTCTTAATAATACTCGATGACGTCATCAAACATCATTTCTCGTGATTTTAGTCTAAATGATAAAAATATTTAGTCTGATATAATATTTACTTTAATCATATATATAGATTAGGTATATATATAGGTATTTCCAATTTATTTATTTTTAATTCGTTCTTGTTGATTATGAGTGTTTATTTGTCAGAAACATTGTTGTACGTGAAGTTTTATCATAATAAAACTCATATTTCAAAAATATCGTTATTTATTCTTTAGACAATTTCTAGATCTACAAATCTAAGTTAAAAACTTTCCGTAAATCTGTTCTGTTGACATCGTTCGCTCTGTAACGTAAAATTTCATCTCCATATTGAAATACACTATACCTCTAATTACATATAAACATACCTGAAACTGTACAATATTACAATATCAAAGTTACATAATAATCGGACTAATTATTTTTGCGAGATCCAGGAGTGAGTGACCGATTGAGAGTGAATGAGTAATTACTAATTACAGGTGATTTTAGTTTTTAAGATCTTTAATCTAAAGATATAAATTACATATATGTATTCCAGACCGATTTCGGCCGCGGCCAATCTCGAGAGAGATAAGTCAACAACGCAGGGCATATTATAGTGCACAAGTGTGTGCGCAAACACAGGTGCACTCTCTTTTCCTTAGCTCTCATAACCCGATGGGACGGCAATCCGACACGACCGGACCAACGGCTTAACGTGCTTTCCGAGGCACGGGAATGTACACACTTCCAACTTCCAGACTCTGGGCTGCTGCTGAGAACATCTCAATAGAACCTTCTCCGAAACGCACTGTCTCCGAAAGGCATTGCAATAATTCTCTACATTCATTGAACTTGTTAGATATGACAGTGTAGAAGTATACTCTTCTTATAATACAACGCTATTATAATAATTTTTCTTTTCAGTTAAAAGTCAGTTTACATCATTTCCGTAAAATCCGTATTTGAATCTTTGCCTTTTTATTTTGGTTAAAACTCCAAATAAAAAAAATAATATAATAAACGAAATATTTTAAAACTTATATTCGAATATTTAAATAAAAATTCCATTTTTAAATTTTCGAATATCGAAGTGAAACCGTAGCGTCGAACTAGCGTTCGAGTTTATGAAACAAAAAATATATAATTCATGGCGGCCACGTTTAGCGCTAAATCGGAAAATTGAGTATAGCGGGATCGTGAGCCGTTGATACTTCCTAATATAATATTTTTTTTATTTAAAATATAACTTTTAATAAATATATTGTAAAATGTTAAGATAAACTGTTATTAATTATGCAATAAAATGATTTAATAAAACCAATTAATTTATTTTATTTTATTAAGATATAAACATAAAACAACGAAAAATTTTAATAAAATGTCATCTTTGGGATTACAAACGATCTTATTTAAAAACGAGTCAATATATACTATTCATGAAATGTATTTAATTTATATTTCGTAATTTAATCTTTGGAAATAAACGATATACATATTTAAAAGAAAAATGTCTAATAAAAAAATATATACAATGTAAAATAAAATATTAATTATTTATTCATTTAAATTTAAATAAATCAAGTATCAAAACACATCAGCCTCTTCAACTAGCAGGTCAATATTGTGTGTATGCCAACGCTGCATGTCGTAACTACTCTCTATACATATACATTCCTATTCCAACCAACTAACGAACACACTAAAGCTTACACCGTGCCCAAGGCTCGCTGAAATTTTACACACAGTCACGTCAGTTGGAATACGAAAGAACGTGACGTCGAATTTTATTTAGCGACTCGGATCGTCACCGTGTCGCACTGTGTTCATTTTTGTATGTTAAATATCGACACAGAAACGTAATTTAAAAACGTTTCGAGTGTATACAAAGTTATTTCTTCTTTCCTTAAAGTGGATTTTCAATTTTATTGCTTAGTCAATAAGATTCAAAGTTGTATGCATGAATTGTTAAAACGGCGATGTTTCAAGTTCCACGTTCAAAATTTTAGAATGTGTGCGTTATAGCTATAAATTTTATGTAAGTGTGCGTCACTTGTAGTCATATGAAACCGGAATGTCTTTCCTCTTTAGTGCTAGATTAGAGAGATAAGACTTAATTTATAGTAATTGCTTATTTAAAGTAATTGTAAAAAAAAAAAATGTTATTCATGATTCAACTTTTTATTTTTATGAATTATAAATGTGATACAAGTTGATGGTAAGGAAATGATTTTATTAGTATAATATTTATTCACTAAAAAATATATAATATTTTTGCTTATATTTTTAGCACTTTATTAGTAAATCAATATAAGATAAATAATTTTTTCGGGAAAAGTACAAGTACTTCAACTTTACGATATATCAGAATCCGTCTAACGATTTAAAAAAATCAGTACTTTAGTCTTAGTTTATGAATCATTAAAAACAATCGTATAATTAACATTAAAAAATTTAAATTCCTTGTGAATAAAACAAAATATTTAATTAAAAGTAATAATAATATTCAAGTCTTATCCACATTTTCCAACGCAACACACACAGACCTAGATAAGCCTTCGTTCGTAAACACTCGCGTATATGAATGCAGATAAATAGATTTAATAGACAATTAAAATAAAATAATGCAATTATTTTTAAATTTTTTTTTCTTTATCTTACTATTAATTAAATTTAAATAATAAAAACTTAATTTGCTTCGTTATTTAATTTTAATTTATTACTATTAATGCTATATGTAATATAATGACGATTTTTTGGTATTGCTTAAGTTATGTTTACTTTCGTATAAATTACATTTTGAAAAAAAAAAAAAAAAAAAGTGATGTTATATAAAATAAATATAAATCAATCAAAAATAAACATAAAAGCCATCATAAATTCTATTTGATACTTAATAACTAATTTATCAATAATTTGAACAAAAACTCCAATATTGTTTAAAACCTACAGCAAAAAATTAATTTCGCCGTGTCTAAACTTACATAGCTCTACAAAGTTCCGAGCTCCGTAGTTAAAAAAAAACTTCAACTATGATCACTTGATCCATTATAATTAAATTAATATTTAATCTGTTATGTATCATAATTGTTTGTTTACTGACATTATTTCATTAATCATTAATTAATTTGATTACAAATTACAAAAAAAAAAAAATACATAGAATTAAAATTATCTCACTTCGTATCTCATTCGTGAAATATTGAAACTAACTCACTGTGATATTTCATTTAAGCGCGTGTAGAAAAATTTAAGTGTTACCCATACTTAAATAATAATTTCTCCTAACTGTCATCACACACACAAAACACAGATTTATTTTATATCAAAAACATACGAACAAAATACTTTTTTTTAATTAAAAATTGTATTTTCATGTTGTAAAAACTTTGTCGCTTATAAGCTCTTTTTAAATGTTGATCGCTTCATCCCCATATAAGGGGAGAGGGTGTATGAATGTATCCTTCCTCGGGATTCAAGTAACAGCATGTGAATGTCCCACTTCTGGGCTAAGGTCTCTTCTCCTCTTTTGAGGAGAAGGTTGGTGGAATACACATGTGACAAAATTTCAGTGAAATTTGACACATGCAGGTTTCCTCACGATGTTTTCCTTCACCGTCAAGCACGAGATGAATTATAATCACAAATTAAGCACATGAAATTCAGTGGTGCTTGCCCGGGCTTGAACCCACGATCATCGGTTAAGATTTAAGCGTTCTAACCACTGGGCCATCTCTGCTCGGGATTCAAATTTGCTTCAAAACAAATATTATCAAAATCAAGTTCAGTGGTTTAAGCCGTAAAAAGCGAATACACGGACGGAATTTCCATTGCATTTATAATTTCAAATAAAGATTCTACCGATAAACAATAAGAAACTCAATAATCACTCAACACCACCAAACCGAGCCCCTCCCCCCCTGCAAGACAAAAACTGACAAACGCGACAAAGATACAATTTGTAATTAAAAATTAATTCATATTTATATTTATGTAATTGTATTGAATGATGCGCACGCGCAGGCGACCTTGGACAGACGCTATCGATATATAATCATTAATACATAAGGTATGTAAATATATATTATATTATTAGATATATTATTAATTGACTGCCTCGTTGGTCTAGTGGTTATATGTAAGGCAGACCCGGAGGTCCTGAGTTCAAATCCCGGGTCGGGCCGATTAAATTTTATTGAAATTTTCTGTCGAATTCTCAGTAGCAGACCGGAGTCTCGAAGTTGGAAGTGTGTACACTCCCGTGCCTCAGAAAGCACGTAAAGCCGTCGGTCCTGCGTCTGAACTCTTTCCGGTCGTGTCGGATTGCCGTCCAATCGGGTTATGAGAGCCAGGGAATAGACAGTGCACCTGTGTTTGTGCACACACTTGTGCACTATAATATCTCCTGCGCAGTCGGCTAATCTCTCTTGAGGTTGGCCGCCGTGGCCGAGATCGGTCAAGAGGACATTATAGCTTTATAATAGGAAGGAACACCCCCCCAATAAACCACTTGCACCGAGCCTTCACTTAAACTAAATTAACA